>CM021100.1:259392095-259626504 GCA_007115665.2 Sequoiadendron giganteum | reverse complement strand
ATGTACTTCCACACACTCAATTTGAATAACATAAACAACCACTTTGAAGACAACCAAATAAGTTAACAACTTATAAGCATATGAATCCACAACAGTTGAACAGTTGAAAGCAAATCAGTAAATATGTGTAACCTTCTCCATTGTATTGATCTTCAAAGTTCAAATGATATGCATTATAAAAATAGTTTATGATATGAGATGGATGGGCGAATTAGTGCAATCTATTATCTATCTTCTTACTATTTTCTACTCTAAAGTCTAATTAAAAATGATGTGATGATCCATTGATCTCCTATTGGGGTCTTGATCTCTCTTATATATGAGAGGCAACAAGCTACAAACCCCTTGCAAAAAGTAATGAAGTTTGACAACTAAACATAACTCAAATTATAAATAAAACAATGTCGCGGGTGAATGCACCAATCCGTTAATCTCCAAGCAGAAGCCTGTGACCACTGACCACCTAAGATCTGTTCAAGGCTTCTACTCCATGATAGGGTTCTCATCATGTTGTTGGCTAGCGTTCTTCCTTTGAACCTGATGGTTGTCCCGTTGGATCTGATTCTGACACATCTACAGTTTGGCTAATAAACAGATTGACTATAGAGAGGTGATGGATGTACTCTTGTTCAACATAGGTGTCCACGTTAGAGATCGCCTCTTTCATATCATATTCCATAGACATTATTTTTTCGAGATGCTTATGAGTGTTTTGTAAAACCATAACCTCGTCATTTATTTCTTGCAACATAGCTGTTAGAAGCCCAACAAGCTCTTCCTTCCAATCATCATATTCTCACGGATTTCCAATGCCAAAATGAAGTGTTGGGAGTGGGATTGAATCAAATCAATCAAAATCTTCCCTAAGTTTGTTATGATATCCATTATGTGATTCTACCAACTTGTTATATGTCAACAATATTTGTCCTTTCATGACATTCTTATCTACGAGCTCCTTTTTTTTCTCCATCATTCTAGGCTGCAATCGTTCATTCTCCACCAATGCAATGCATTTATGTTTGAATACTTTCCAATATTCAATAGCACATTTCATCATTTTTTTGAATCTTTCTTTTATCATTTCAGATACAGTGTTATATTTGATGGTTTTCACTTCTTTCTCCAATTCTTTGCATTTCCCCTGGGATTTTAGATGGAAATTCTTCCAATAGGCTACATCAGCCAATGCATCAAGCACTCTCTTATCTTTTTCAAGCCATGGGGAGTACAACTCTGATGTGGAGGAGGAAGATATTTTTTCTCTCTGATTTGCTAGCTCCTTCTTCAGTTTGTCATTTTCCTTAATCAGTTTTTCGATCTGTGCTTTGGTAAGTTTTGCCACATTTATGTTCAATTTTATTGTCTCCATAGGGTTGGTATCCACTACTCATTGAACCAAGAAATGACCAAACACTTGGTTTGGATTACTAATTATAGCAGGTCTTTTATCATGGGGATACAATGACCAAATAAGCAAGGTGTCTTCATCTGGGTTGTACCCAGATCCTGAATACATTTTGTCACTTGCTTCTTCTGTTAAGTTCATTGTCGTATCCCCTCTTTTTCTGAAGCTATCAAATACAATTGAAGAGCTAATATCCCACCCTGGTAGGAGCAACACTCTAGCTTCTTGAAGCAATTCCCTACCTCTTTCAGGAGTAATGGAATCCATTTCCTTTTCTACCTCCCTTTTCAATTCCTCCAGAGTGGTTGCCTCATGTTTAGGAGTGATATCCTGTATCTGTTGTCTCATTTTTCTACCTTTATATTCATAAACAAATGATTTAAATTCAGAAGATTTAACAAAATCACAATCAAAACTAAACTATTGTCCAACCCTGACCCTCACATCATCAGATAGTTCATTTGATGCCTCAAATCTTACAATATTCTGCTCTTGAGGGGGCTCGTATTGTGCAATCACAAGAGCACTGATTTTTTTGACCTGCTCACCCTCTTCATCACCTTGCTCTTCTTCACTTATATCAATATCTACAAAAAAAACATACCTCAGGAGTAGGCTGTGAAGGTATGTAATCCAAGGGCTCTATGTCTTCAGCTTGTACTCCTGAAAAGGTTGCATGAGGTGCATCAAAAACAATTGGGGGAACATCCTTTACTAGTTCATTGACATGAGCGATGAGTTGCTCAATTCTTGTTAAAGGATCCTGTATCTCACCAAATGCCTTTGAATAAGATGGGACATTTTTTCTCTTCCATTCCTCTACAAGCATAATCTTGTTATAGGCGGCCATTCTTTCCTTGGTGGAATCCTCATCATGGTTTCTTATGACATCTTCGATTGAGAACAAATGTTCATACCCTGATAGCCCCTGCGATAATCTCGCCTTGTGAATAAACCCTTCTGCATCAAATTGTTTCCTTACATCACCTAGAGGTAGGTTGTACTGTGCTAATTTACCATCAATTTCTCCATATCCTTCATTGGCAACCACTGTAAAGTCTCCAAAACATAAGGTGTTGGGCATAATTGATTGTTTGCTATGTCCTTTAAGGTGTTTGGAATCAAATTTTTCCAATTGCCTCACAATTTCTAAATAAGCAATTTGGTTAGGAACTACTCGTGGCATCAAGTGTGAAGCCCCTTCGAACCCATAAACCCTTATCACTGTACAATCAGGGAAAGCATACCAGTCTCCCCAGTTATGATTCACTTTATTTCTCTCGTCATTTTCCATTGGTCTTAGAAATCTTTGTACTTCTGGGGATAGGTTATAATTGCACAAATATCCCAACAACTTCATCAATGGTTTTACAAAAAAACTTCAAAATAAAGGTAATGAGACCTACCAAATCGATCGTCCCACAATGAAGTCTACATTTGTATAGGTTTAAAATCTCCATTTTCATTTGTATCTTTTATCCTTAATTATTCACTCTAGACACCTCTAACTTGTCCCTCGTACAATAGCAAATGCATAAGCAAAGAATAGTGCTCAAAATTAATATTATCACTATTATTTTTTATCTTTTCAAGCCCTCGATGTAGGGTGTTGGACAAGTAGCTAGCATAATCAAATGGCCTGACATCCTTGCTTTGTATGTTTGCAGCTAAGACCATTGGGGCAATCGACATGAGAGGCAGAACCTCTACTCCCAAAACTTGACCAGCTGAATAATAGGTGTATCGAAAATACTCTTCGAACAAATCTTCATGGAAAGGAGGGTTTTCACTGCTAGAGAACCTTTTGAGTTGGCCTCCTTCATCCCTGGGCCTATGCAAAGGTAATTTCCATCTCTTATAGTTGGTATCCATGTGGCGATACTCTGTCAAGAGATATTTGACTGTGAATGATAAATTCAGTGAACACTCTAACTGAAATACATTAGAAATGAGATCCCTAGAAATAACAAGCATATCACCCCTGCCATGTGACTGAATAGTTCTTTTCTTAGGGTCATATTTGATAGCAAGAGATTTAATTAGCTCTGCGTTCACAAACACATTGGGCACCACAATTGTTCCCAGGTTCAACCTCCATGGATTGCAGACTGGTTGAAACCTAAATTGTGTTCTATAATGGTACACGAAGAGGTCGTACCCTCGTTGCAGTGTCCAAATATCCCCTCAGCCCTTTTGTTTGTCCCATAGTTGATCCATGGAAGGATTCATTTGAGCACTCCTCTTGGGCCTCGGCCCCGACCCAAGACATTGATCTATCAAGTCTTCATTTAGGAGTCTCTTAGGCTTTTCAGTTTTCTATTTTTTAGCTTTGGGTTTGTCTATACTCTCTTCCATTATTTAAATCTTAAGATTTTGATGAAAATAGCTTCTCAGCTGGGTCTGAAAGTGAAGTACTTATGTGAGTCTCGCCGAGTCACCTCCATAGTCCACCAATCTTTGTTGTGTCAGAACTCCAAGTTTTTGCCTTTTTTTTCTACCCTAAGCGAAATCTTCTAGGATTTTGTAACAACTATGCAATCAACTTGCGATATAATTCACTTCAATTCTGGTTCATAAATGCACCACAACACTGCTGCACGATGCCTCGAGATGTCACATCAGTCTTTCACCGACAACCACCCTCTCCACCGATGGACACCTATCCTTCGTTCTATCGGTGGAATGCCAAATAATGTTTCCCCGATGCACCATAGTTCCCCCGATATACTTTATGCATTCGATAATTCATGCCCATGGTTATAATTCATGGTTAATTTTGTTGAAAACTTGACTCTATTGGTATATCGGGAGAGCTCAGAGCACCTTAATATTTAGGAGTCAGCCCAATAGAGTATTGTTACACCGATACTAGGTTGTGAGCTATTTTCATCGGGCCATCGACAGGACTGTGATGGGGGTTCCACCGATGAAGCATTGTTAGGCCGATGGTATTGAATTTTGTTAGGAATGGGGGAAGGACTACGTCACTACGAGATTTCAAATTTGTTTAATATTTATGGATGCAATGTGAATGTAGGCTATAATATGGATCTTGTCACATGAATTTTTACAATTTGCATTGTTCATAAAATCAAAGTGTGGTATATTTTTGTGATTATTGATAAAATAATATAATTCATGCCCATGGTCATAAATTATAATTAATGGTTACTTTTTTTGACAACTTGACTCTATCGGTATATCGGGAGAGCACCTTAGGAGTCAGCCCGACAAAGTATTGTTACACTGATACTAGGTTGTGAGCTATTTTCATTGGGCCATTGACGAGACTGTGATGGGGGTTCCGCCGATGAAGCATTGTTAGGCCGATGGTATTGAATTTTATATAATTTATAAAATATCATCAACTACATTTTGACTTTGGCATATGATTCATGAAGTGCAATTAGCAATATAATATAAAATATCATGGAGACTTGGAGTGCAATATAAAATAAAATATCCTGAACTTGAAGTGCAATGATTCACAATTTATTTGAATACAATATAAAAAATCATCAACTATAGTTTGGAATATGATTCATGCAGTGCTTGAGTGCAATATAAAATAAGATATCATGAAGTGCAATGATTCACAATTTCAATGTTCATTGAATACAATATAAAATATCATCAACTACAGTTTGGACTTTGGAACAATGGAAATTGATTCATGAAGTGCAGTAAAAATACCTAAAACCTGCTAATTCTCTTCCATTTCCCAAACAGAGTCGGGGTCCTCAAACCGATACTCATCTTCAGATCAAGTAAAAGAGTCATCTTGATTCTGAGACTGCTCTGCACTTTCTTCGACCTGTGTCTCAAATTCAACATTAATTGTTTGATTTGTGTCAATTTGAATATCATTGTCATCTATCCCAGGCCCACTGCCACTGCCACTGGTACTACCACTAGTACCGGCGACTCTTGGAATTAGAAAGCTTGTGTTGCACAACCCGATCCTTCTTCTTTCACATGTGGACCTCCAGATTGCAAGTGCCCTTTCAAAAGGATTTTTTTTGACATTATACACAGTTCCTTTCATCCTCAAACAATTTTCCAAATTCTTGTCTAGTTTGTTTCTTAACTTTGATTTCAAAAACCCCAATGTATTGAAAACTCTCTCATCCTCCACCAACCCCAATATCATTGTTTGACATAAATCAACAAGTTTGAAATATTTTGACATTGAACCATGCAATATTTCACTCTCACCTAAGCTTGACCAAACCTTTTTTATTGATCTTGGTTCAAAGGCCTTCTCCTTGCCCATGGGCTTATACTGGTCCCTCATAGCTGTTGCAAAACTCCCACATTGCTTTCTAAGCTTATTTTCATTTAAAATTCCTTCTATTGTTTGCTCATTATATGCTACCTTTTTCGAAAACTATTCGATCAAGATTTTTACTTGATCATGAAAATATTTTGGGTTATCTTTACCCAAAATTGAGGATACACAATACCTAAAGCTTCAAGTATTTCATGTCGAGGGAATCTTTCACGAATCTCTTTCCTAAGAGATTTTGCAATTTCCTTCAAATTATCACTAACAAATTTAACAATGCCGTTAAAATCTTCCTCGTTAACAAGTATTTCTTTTCTAGAGCGCCTGACTATCTTACAATGGTACATTGGTATCTCATATCCACATACACAAATACATAAGTGTCCACTTGCATTAAATTATAAATAATTATCAAGATTAGTCAAATCAGTAATTTTCTGCCACATCAAATAATTTGCGCCTTCTTGTGTTAGATCTAGATATAGATGATCGAGGGCCAAGTATGTAAGTTTACGTAGATTGGCATATTCATAAATATACATAGTTATGTCTTAGGCTTTCTTCACAAGATTTTTCATCTCATCTAGCATGGGGCGAAGACTAGCTAAAGTCAAGAGTGTCTCTATATCGCTTAACCTATGTAAGAGGTCAAGAGCTTTGTCTACTGTGTTGCGATGCTTGTACATCACTTCAATCAAGGATTGATATTTTGAAAGGACTCGTTGCGTTGGTCCATGCAAAGAGATCCATCTGGTATCGACATCCTTGAGAAGCTTATTTTCAGGTGTTATTCCCTCAGCAAAATGTTGAAATTCAAGGAAACGTTTGGGACTTCGACAAAAGTATGAGTGGATCTCGCAAACTAGATTTTCAACTTTTGATACTATAGGAAACTTGCTTACAATTTTGAATGCTTAATTCATTTTGTGGGCCATGCAGTGAATGTCAAGCATGTATGGTGAACAAGAAGTTTGTAACTTTGTGCAAAGATCGCTCCTTTGACCTTGCATCACTGCAGCTCCATCAGCTCCTACACACACCAACTTTTTGGCAATTGTCAACTCATCCATACCTGCAATTTCATTCAAAGATTTCTTGACTAGTTCAAATAGATTTTGCGATGTTGAACTGTCCTTCATTTTATGAACACAAAGAAGATGAGCTTGGCGAACATGTTGTTCTACAGTATACAAATGCATACAAACCCAAGAAGTATTGTCTACCGTAGTAACTTCATCTAAAGATAATGCAATGAAATTTGACTCTTTTAATTTCTCCTTTAAATCTTGCTTTTCCACTGCAGCAAGACAGTTTGCCCATTCCCATCTAGCATTTACTGACCAATGTGAGAAGGGAAAGTGGGGAACACTCAAATAAGATAATAAATCAAAATATTCTAGGTAGTCTATCATAGGACACCCCCTGGACAAAATATGAAAAACAACACTCATTTGAACAGTTTTTGACAGATTTGCTGCTGCCATGGCTTTTCCAAAATGAGCCTCAAGTGTACCTTCACATTTTTAAATCTTTGACATTCTATGGTTATTCTCTCCATAATATGTGGCATGCTTAACATGAAGACATTCTTCCTTTGATTTCCATCGTACGATTGATTGTTCTTTTCTGTCTATGATTTATTTTTTCGTAAACTTTGCCAATATGCTTTTCTATAGTGTCAAGCTTTAGCTGCATCATCTTGTCTCTTCTACATTTCCAACTACAAATCTTACATTTGACCTCTGTTACCCTTTCAATATCATTTTCATTTGGTTCAAGGAATGGGTACTTCGACAACCAACCAATTTGAAAATTCCTTGTCATTTCCCACTTGCGCCCCAATTTTGCTTTGCCTTTTCTTTTCTTGCTACCAACATCATCCTCATCCAAGTCAATTATCTCATTTTGGCTATCCAAGGTATCCCTTGGAACATCTTCTGCAGTATTGCCATCCTCATTTGATACATTTTGATTTAACACAATGACAGTCTCACCTTGACCTTCCTGTGACGGAAGAGTTGATGATGTAGCTCCATCTTCAATAATATTTGGTGGAAGAGTTGATGGTGTAGCTCCACCTTGATCTGATGGATTAGAATCTTTGCCAATTCCAAAGTAAGACTGTATGGTACCTCCACATTTTGGGCATTTTGATGGCCTCCTAGTCTCTTCATTACCCTCTTGCTCAGGAGTCTTACCCTTGCTGCTCGACATATTGATATCTCACTTCGAATAAAAGATGGAAAAAAATGTCTTCTTGTTTAAGAAGGACAAACCGACAAAGAATATAGATCCCATTCCCTACTCAAAATCATGTTTAAGACTGAAGCAAGAATGGAAAAAAGATAAATAAATCTTATTATTATAACTAATAACTAATAACAGTATGAAGAAATGATCACTCACCTTTGAGTCTATGTTTTCGAGTTTCACTCACTTCTGAATCGAGAAGTAGAACCTTAGAATTGAACAAAATGTGTAAGAACAAATAACAGTTTCAATTGTATTTATATCAATCCATATTTGGCGAATCGCGTGTGCTTATACAACGATACCGTGTAATTTTCAAGGCGAAATAGGTCCTCATAAGCAACTATTTATAAATTTTAATTGGCGAAATGGGTCCTCATATAATGTTTTAATAGTATTGGCGAATATGTTGGTGTTTTATGACATGCTCCCTGGGATTCCAAGCGAAAATATTAATTGGTCCATTAGAAACGTGTAGTCTGTTATGGTGAGTTTATTGCCTAAACATGCCTCGTAAAAAAAAACGCTGGCGAATGGACATGCATTGGACCGATAGTTCGTGAAATCCTAGCGATTTGAACACCTTGCTGGATACGATAAATTTGCCAATTTCGATTTGTCCGATTCCTAGAATTCGCCAATTGGCGAAGATTCGCCACTAAAGTTATCCCTACACCCAATTTTCATTTCCATTAAAAAGTTAAAATGCAATTGCAGTTCATACATGCACCCATAAATACACTCTGTCAAACAACCTCGACAAATGAAAGAACAACACAAATAACACTTTGGTCGACAAAATTTAAACTTCAAACCCAAAAATTACTTCAACTATGAACAATTCTCATTTTCACCCAATAAATTTGAATTGCACCTAGCTACTTCCATTCTTAATCATGCATAGCAAAGAAATCCACATTAACGAATCACAATGTCAAGTATTTAACTTGACAATAGACAACAACCCATAAAAGCAACCACCAGACAAGAAAGACACTAACCCATAAAGAATAGCGAAGAATAGATATAAACACAAAAAACACAAACAACAACAAACAATAAACATTAACCCGTAAAATGCAAATATGTAAACCATTATAAAACGACAATGTAAAAGACTATAAACCCTTTCAACAAACATATTTAATGATTTTATTCCTAGACATTTTCCATTTACTTACACCTAATTTTTATTTTCATTCAATAAAATCAACCGCAATCGCAATGCATGACTAGACTCAGTAGAAATTAACCATAAAATGCACACATGCACAAAACTATAAAACCAAATTGTAAAAGATATAGGAACTTACAAATGCTTCATTTTTCAATTCCAAATTCATAGACAAAAAAAATAAAATCAAAATATAAAAGATAGAGTAACTTACAGACACCACCTTTCTTGCTTCCAACACCGTAGATCAAAACCCTCCCAACAGACACAAATTTTAGATTCATCAAACAACCTGAGCATATGACCAAACAACACAAATGCCACTTTGCACAAGAGAATTAAAACTTAACACCATATCCCACTAATGATGGTTGCACTCCAACCTACTCACAATAAATGAGAAGACACAAATAGTAAATGCAAATGCACTGTTTTAGACGCCACACATCCCCACAAAGAATCCATGGTAAGACACGACTATACAAAAAAACTCATGAAATATTTCCAATAGTGAAGCTCCCTACAATAATTATTATTATTTAAAATATTTACAAATTGCTAAAACCACGAGGAAAATTACACCCATTAGTCACAAAATTGCAAAAACAAGGAACAAAATTCATTTTTTTCTAAATATTCCCTCGAACATAAGCCATACTTTAGCTTTATTTTCTAACACCATTCCCAAAGCATAATTTTAATATGCAAGATTAAGACAATAATATTAATTCCCCCCCTTATAAAACAGAAACTAAAAATAAAATAATAATATTATCACATAATACAAATATATAATAATAATACTAATAATAATTAAAAAAAACAACAAATCATTTACTAAATGACCTAACAATTGACCTCATAAATTACACAAATATATACTAATAAGTTAATATTTTTTTCCTGATTTACTTCCACAACTCTTCGGCGTACCCATTGCACACCAAGGTGCAATTGCTCGTCAATAAATAAGCTGGATAGAGTTTCCCTGAAATAGGGGAAGTAAATGTTCATTAAAATGTTTTTATTGTCTTTATTGATGTGCATTCAAATAAACCCTAATCCTAGGTGAATAAACCCTCGATCAAATGCTCTTCAACGCATATAGCTGCAGTGATACGCATCTCATTTTCCTCTGCTCATATCTTCCGTTGAATACAATGTCATTTGTAGTATTTTGGAGATTCATAGTTTTCTCAGAGAGATGTTCGTCACGTCTCCCTCTAATAATCAAACTACATTCTCCATCAGTCACATTCCCATCATTCTCACCACTTTCCTCATCGTCTTCATCTTGTTTCACACCTCCCCTTAATGTCATTTCAGATTTGTTAACAAAAGAATGTGGGTTTTCTTCTTCTGAAGTGACAACTGTCATGAGAAGATTCCCACAGCTGTTGAGGAACAAATCCGACCACACCGCTAGAGAGGTCATTCATCTCTTGAAAGATTCTGGATTCAATGCAAACAAGCTTAAGAGTACTATTCTCAGGAACCCAAGTATTCTTGTAGTGAGAGTGGATAGGCAGTTAAAGCCCAAGATAGAATTCCTGCAAAAAATGGGCTTGGCTACTGAAGACATAGCATATATTATATTTCGCACACCCAGATTGCTTAACTTGAGCTTAGAAAACTGTCTCGCCCCTAGAATCCTCCATCTCGAAACCCTATTTAGCTCAAAGGTCCGTTTGTGCAAGGCTTTGAGAAGGGCGCCTGAACTTTTGACGAGCGATTTCGAGAAGCAGGTGAAGCCTAAAGTGGAGTACTTGAAGAGTAATCTAGGCATTCTGGAAGGTTCTGCAGGATTTGCGGGAGCCCTCAATGCGGTTATAGGCCTTAGTTTTGAAACACTGAAAAAGAAAACTAAATATATGGTGAATCTTGGTCTGTCAGAGGAGGAAATCTGTCAAATTCTTAAGAGTCTGCCTGTAATACTTCGTAATTCAACCAAGAAAATGAAGGAAAGCATTGATTTCTTGATACACACTGCAGGTCTTGAGACCAAGATTGTTGCTTCGTATCCTATGTTATTCATTTACAGCGTAGAGAAAAGGCTCAAACCCCGCTATGAAGTCTTTAAATCTCTGAGGACAAGTCCACATGCCAAGGGTCTACCTACTTTGATTAAATTCCTTAGGTTAAGTGAGCGAGAATTCATTGCTAAGTTTAGCCAATACAATGCTCAAGTCTAACGATCATACAATCTCCTAAATCAAGCATTTTAGAGCAGTGATAGGAGTTTCAAAATAAAATTAACCTAGGTTTTTCTTTCTTCAAGGGTTGGATTGGTGTTCAAAAGGTTCTGAAACTCATCTAGGCCAAGGTAATGTCTCAACGATCTTTTACTTCCCGATTAAAAATATTATAGATACACTTTTCACCTCCGCACTAATATTAGCCTTGAGGTTGTAATGCTATTTAGGCGCTCCAGATGTATTCAAAACCCTAATATCCCCAAGTTTTATTTGTAGGATGCCAGAGAAATATCATGTATGAGTTATCTCATGAGGTCTTCAATGCGATTATGAAAGGGAAGCGATTATATTGTACTTAAAATGATGTATATGACCGGACCATTAATTAGATCAGATAATGAAAATTCAGCCATCAAGGGGATTGAGGTTTTGTAGTTTATTCTTGATGCGGGAGCATCCTAGCCAGCCAACAATTTGACCATTCTCTTTGGTTTATCCTTCATCCCATGATAACAGCAGTGTCATTCAGGTCCGACAATTCAGTAGGCGTACATAACAGAGGATTGAGATACAGAGACTTAACAACTCAGGTTTCACTGCATTTTGGTGGGAGACAGCACCAACAATCAATGATAAGAGCGTCTACTATTCATGAAGGAAAAATAGAAAGTGGGAGGAATAAAATCCTTTTTGGAAGAAATTTTCAAGTTTTGTTAACACATGCAGGAAGCTGGGTAGCACTGAAGAAGGGGAAGTAAAATAATTTGTTGGGGGGCACGATCTCCTCCTTTCTGTATTGATTTTATCAGAACTAAAAGTTAATGAGTTTCATATTTATTCAGTCAGAGGATATGTGGAGCAGATGTTCAGTGTTATTCAAAGCTGCCCTATTTTATCTCTCTCTGTGAGTATATGTAAACAACTGCCCTTGAGTATAAGCATTCAGTAGTGTTTGTGAACGTGCATGATGTTTAAAGCACCTTATTTTAAGTAAATTCAGAAACTAAGCCAATTTGTCTGTCTTGTGTGGATAATGGCATTATGGTTGGTTTTACCTTGTCTTTGTTGACTATTTTAAGCTATAGGATTGAATATTTGTTCAAGACTGCCAGGATTGGTTGCCATTCTTGGGTCTGCATCAATTCTTTTTCATATGGTTGAATTGCAAGTCAAATTTCTCTACCTATGTATTTAAATTCTACTTACAAATTGACTCATGTTTGGATCATTCTCCTCTAGATTAAATCAAACGCAATAACATTAAATCCGCTTAGCTCCATTTACAGTTTAGATTTGAATTCACAAGATATCCATTTACAGAGTAAGTTGACAATTCATCTCTTCTGCACATCTTGAACTTTTCACAAGTAAGATATCCATTTACAGAGTAAGTTGACAATTCATTTCTTCTACACATCTTGAACTTTAACAATAAGCATGATATTCAGCCTGTCTATTTTCCTAAAGCCCAGTTGCAACCCTAATAGGCAAGTGCACTTAAGATTTGTTTTCAATGTTATACTTATGTTGTGGTATTAACTTTAGTCTAATTAATCATGGGTTTCTAAGTTAATCTCAGATTCTTCTTTTCACATGTGTATACGTTAGCGCTGCTTGCAGCTATTATTATAATTTCTGATCTGCAATATTCTTCCTATTTTTGCAAATCCATCGCAACGATGCCTTAGTTAACTTGGTTAAGGTCTATCGTTTACTCTCTAGATGATTAATATTGCTCTGTCTGAAACTACTGTTGTAGATGCATCAGTTTGATAGAATAACTTTATTTCTTTCATTAATAAATAATAGGTCTAGGTTAGTTTCATACTTCAGCCTATATAATTTAGTAATGATTTGTTATTGCCACTGTGATTTTCACTATTCATGATGTTTGCTGCATTTGACATTCCAGTAATCTATGCTTGTTTTATCCTTAGAAGCTCTAGTTTAATCCATGCATGCAAATAGATAAGCTCCATATAAGTCCCTTTCTTGGTTGGAATTCACAACACCTGTACTTGAGGCATTTCATCCTTCATATATTCTATATGGTACAACTGTTTAACATTATCTGTTAAACTGGAAGGGTTATATTCGCTGGTTCTGTTTTTTAAACATTTATGTGGGAACAATGTTTTCTATTTACAATATGTTAAAGAAAAGTAAATAAAACACAGATGTTTCTAGATAAATTCACTTAAAATAAGATGGATTTGTCCTCTGTGAAGATATGCTTTGATTGCAAATATGCAATATTATTTGTTAAACTGGAAGGGTATGGTTAGATAAGACCGAGTTATATACACAAGTTCTCTGTTTTTAAACATTTATGTGGAAACAATGTGTTCTATTCACAATCTGGTAAAGAAAGGTGAATAGAACACAGTTGTTTCTAGATAAATGCACCTAAAATAAGATGGATTTGTTGTCTCAGAAGATATGGTTTGATTACAAGTATGCAGTAATATAGAAGAACAATATTGCTGAGAATGCTCTTTACTCAAATGGCATAGAATTATACTTATGATTGATTATGTGCTTCTGTTGTGACTCTATTTTTGTTATGAATTATTTCACAAATTGTTTAAGTTAGTCAATGATGAAAAAATTGTGTAGAAGTTGATTCCACCACAAGTGAGAAGCAATTAGCAACCAGTTTGCATGTAATGTACTTTCTACTTGGAACTGGATCCTAATTTGTCATATGGATTTATGATGTCTTTTCATGCAGGCCTTAATGTTTATATTATATTTACGCCGTAAGGCGTTCCACTGCTGCGGCATTTATGCGTGTACATGAAAACCCCGAATATTCATGGGAGGATATTTGTAAGAGGATGTGTTTAAAGAGAGTCATTACCGATGCTTTTAAAATAACATATATACAATTTTCGAGTGTTCAGATGTGTAGACTATGCGATGCTTTTACCTGTCTATAGACACGTTTCAATATTTGTTGGCGGTTTTAAATCATACAACCTAACCCTGCAGGTCTGTGTTGACAAGAATGTAATATGTATGCTACTCTGTAAATGCTATTATAAGTTGTTTTTCGTTGGTGAATCTGAAAGTGGCCAATTCATGCACATCCTGTATTAATTGTGTAATCATCATGGCAAGCAGATTGTAGATTGTATTAACTGTTGTTTTCAAGTCCGAAAAATCTAGGGTTCTGTAAGCCGTCTTTAGTACTTGTTTGAGGTTTTAGCAACTTGTGTTTAATTTTGTTCTGTTTTGTTCCGTTTCATCTAGGGTACTATTTACCTTTTTCTTGGGCACGGAATGAGTTTTCCTCTGCTGTATTCCAGGTACTTTTGGACAACCATATAATTTATGTTGCTTCTCAGTTCTGTATTTAAAAAGCAAAAATGTGACTCGGGTTTGTTGTTTTCCCTTTGTTTTGAATTGGGATCAGGGATTATGTTGCAGGTGATTATTGGGGGTGGAGGAGGAGGCGGCAGATGTTGTGCTAATTAACCTGCTGATGAGCCCCCTGCCGAGAAGAAAAAGGAGGAGAAAGAAGAAAGTGACGATGACATGGGCTTCTCTTTGTTTGATTAGGATAGGTTTATATAACATTTTTTTTCATTTTAAATGGACATGGGTATTTTTGTGGCCCTTATAATTGAAATGGGTCTGATTGAGAAATTTAATTACAAGAGGCATTACAGAGACTTTCGATGAGGTGTTCTTATGTTACTTGAAATGACAATTTGCAGGAGGAAATTATGTACAGGAGGATTTTACTGGCCGGAATGGACTGTTGAGCAAAGCAATAAATTTGTGGGAAGTGGATTTTCAGGCGGTGGAGAGCCCCTGCCAACTCCCCTCCTCCTGTGGGCCGTTTACAGTCTCTGCTCTTGATACGCACTGTGCCTGTCTCTTTGCTCTTGCCGCCGGTTCTTGTTTGAAGGCTACAGATCCTGCACTCTTTTGCTCATAGACCACAACTGTTGTAAGAATAACAGGCGTAGATCTGCCTTACAGTGAGTTTGCACCTTTCGTTAGCATGGAATTGGAAAAGGGTTGCATGGATTTGTGTTTAGGTGCGTGTGGCTGCTCTACCGCTTTGTTTTACAACAACTCAAAGTGGTGTTACCAGGTGCCCGCCCCTCTGCCTACTCTGCTTCAAGAGCCCACTCAAGATAAAGTTGCTTTCATCAAAATCCTCAATACGACTAATAGTAATGATAATGCAAGAGGGTCTGGATGTAGAAATGTAACTCTTTAGAATCAGAAATCATATCTTAGATGATCACTCTCTGTAGGTTCTTCCCTTCCGGACTTAGCTTCAAAACTTCATCTGTCGATGATTAAATCCACTTTCCCTAATTTGTTGACATGTGAGACTTGAATGCTTGATTTTGCCATTAGGTCTTCAATCCTTTCCACTTCAAATTTGTCATTTATAGACAAGAGAGGAGAGAAAGGGTTGTGTCATATAGGGGCTTACCTAAGTCAAACCCCATTTTGGTGTTTCCACCTTCATAATGGCTATGATGATGTAAAGAGTGCTTACCCTAGGTCAGGAAGAGGCCAAATGGATAAAAAAGAATGATGAATTGGTAAGTGTTACAACTTACAACTCAGATCTGCTTTCCTTGATGGACTGAAGTCATTATACTCATCACCTTCAAGGAGAATTGGATGTTTGATTGGAAGTCTTACAAGTGTTAGTGCTCACAAAACAAATGGACATAAAGCATGAATAAACTCACATGAAAACTTGATGCATTGCTATCATGAATCTTGATTGAGAATAATTGTTGTGAACTTTGCTAATTCTACTCTTGACTGCTTTTTAGGATGCTCAATTATGATCTCCATTCAGTTAAGATTTCAAATGGTGAAAAAGGCTTGTATTTATATGTATTAATTCGTTTTACCACAAAATTAATTATCAAAAGTCTACAACTGAATTTAAATATATAAATGTTAAAATGTCGACAATGACATATTTAAATTGGGGCCAAAATAGGCTAGATAAAGGCGCTAGCCCCCTAGTCTAGACCTATTTTGGGTCTTTAGGTGTCGTTAAATAAATATTAAATCATAAATCTCAATTTAATTATGATTTTCTGAATATGATCATAAAACGAGCAATTGAAGAGCATAATTGGGTCTAGGCATATAGAGGGGAGCTAAACCTAGAGTGAAATTGTCGAGGGTGACAATTTATGATTCTACAAAGTCCAAGACAACAATTGCCTCTGTTTTTCTCATTCAAATTAGTTATAGCATTAAAATCCCTAGCCAATATCCAAGGGATAAACGACATTAAAGAACAAATAAATCTAATATGAGCCCAAAGTAACACCTTATTGGATAATTTTGAAGGCACATATACATTTGTGATCAATAGAGTTTCCCCTAGATCAATGCAAGAGACCATTGACGAAATTGAATTCTTGCTTCCCAAACACCAAGATAGGGTAATGTTTTGAGCATTCTAAAAACAAGTCACTCCCCCAACATTAACTACCTCGACACACAAACATTGGCCACCTTGCCAAATCCTATGGGAAACACCAACCATATCTTCCACAAACAACTTAGTTTCTCGAATGAAAACTATATCTGATCTATGATCTCGAATAAGATCATGAGTAACTTTTTATCAAGGGATGCCATTCAAACCCCTAGCATTCCAAGATATCACAATCATTTCAAAGAGTTAGATAAATGAGTGTTAATTTTTTTAATGACATCGTATTCCACTAACGACTCACCAATCAACTTAACCTTTTCGTGATCCTTTTTCCTTCCCACCTTAGAACCCTTTTTCAAGCCCATTTTCTTAAGGGATTTTTATTGAAGCCCTAACAAGAGGGAGGCTTTCCTTTTCACATCATCTTTTGATCCTATTTCAAGAATAGTCTTTGAAAAATCATTAACTTGCTTTGAATCATTTTGCATCAATTCTAAAGGAAATGAATCTTCCCCATCTACATGTGTAACTAAATCTTCTTGAAGCTCAACATTCTTTTCAAGATCAAAAGTAGAATTATTTTTAACTAATAATGGATTTTGTATTTTTGAAAGAGAAATTGACTTAAAGAGCATTAAATTATTACTTGAACCAGGTGCAAGTATATCTTGGTTGGCCTTAGTGGTATCTTGATCCATTGCAGTTGCATCCTCAAAGCTTTCTAACACATCAAATCTGTTAATAAAATTCCCTTTAATTAAAGCTCTTTTTTAACAAATAATCATTCCTCCTTTGTTGCGAGACCACATGGGAAGAAAGTCAATCAAGTCAAGTTGATTAGTGGTAGCTAGAGCTTTTTGTTTTGCATTACCATTTGCTTTGGTCTTAAGAGCACCTTGTTGAGGACGAGGAGCCTCAGAGACTTGTTTTGGACAATTTCTCTAAAAAATGCCCATTATCACAATATAATCGACATCTAAAGGAAGGGCTTTGTAATCCACTTGTTGAATCTAAATAATGTTTGCCAAATGGATTTTCAAAGAGTCAAGCAAAGGGTTATTGAGATTAATCTGAACATAGGTACAAACATATGTTGTAATCTTTCTCTCAAGGGTTTGATGAGAAGGACCTAGGGGCTTCCCAAAAATAGCTGCTATGGAATGAAGAACATCCAATTTCTAGAATTCTATGGGTAGCTTGTGACCCAATATGCCAAGGCTTGATCAACATACCTGCTTGATTGTAAAAATATGGCCCTCCTTTCAAGGCCTTATATCTGCCTTTCAAGTAAAGACAACAAAGAAAAAGCCATTAGTAGCCAAAACAACTTCTAGATCTCCTTCTATTTGCCATGCATTATCCAATTTTCCAAGAAAGGCAATGCAGCTCGAAAACCCATGAACTTACAAATCAATGCATGTTTAGATAAGTAAAGAACATCCTCTGCAATAATGTCTGGATTGATAACCATGATGGGCCATTCAACAATCTTTCAAACATCAATTCGTTATGGAACCATTTTCCATACTTTTATCGGTCCTCGCATCATGTGTAGCTTTCGTGAAAAAATCATAGGATTTATATGTTTAGAAGTCGAACTCTCATCCATCCGAACATCTTTGAAGGAAAAATTCAGGGGACCACCTAGATCCCCAACCGAGCCTGCCATTAAATAAGCCACACCTTTGAAACATAAACAATAGAAAAAAGACTTGGCGCAGTGAACATTGGAAATAAAATGTGGACAAAACCCGACGACGAGGGCCGAAAGAGCAAAATAAGGGTGGAAGAAGGATCCTTAAGTAGTTGTAGATCTCGAAAACAAGAATGCAAAGGCATCCTAGGGGCATACAAAGGGACAAACCCGCCCAACTTCCCCTCTTAGCTCCTCCCTTGCTCGTCCACTAAAAATTCTTGTAAGATTTACTCACGAAAGTAATTTTATTTTAGTTGTTTTGTAAATTTGTTGAAATGTTTTTTTGAAGATTTCTTCCATCTTTGCAATCCTTGGATTTGTTTTGCATGAGGAAACTTAATGTACAACTACCTATCACTTTCATTCATTTTTTTGCCATTTACTACTTTCCTATCGATATTTTTTTATGACTGATATGTCTAAAAATTAAATTAGATAAGTACTCCAAAGTTAGCAATCCTACATTGAGTTTCCTGTTGATGTTTTATTCGTTCTTCCATCTCATATTTTATATTTGAGACTCATCATTAATGCTAAAGAACTTCTCGTACAATTTATCACAATTCGTGTTTAAAGTTTTCACATCTATTGGTTTTGTACACTAGAATAGCTGAATTATTGAGAGTTTATTTTTTGCATGTGTGAGGACAAACCTGAAGCTTATTTGGCAAGCTCGTCTCATAAAAGCATCATGAATGTTAGATGTTCTAGGCAAGCCAAATGTAAAACTAGACGGAAGCACCATAATTTTAAACAACAAAAAACATTTCAATAAAGATTGCACAATAGTAGGAACTTCTAAAGTGAAGACTATCAAGAACATGAAAATGTTAGAATTGTGGTGGGACTTCTTTCAGTGTTAATGCCATTATCAGATCGTGCACTATATCAGAAAAAAGAGAAAGTTGAGGCAACGATCAGATGTCCTTGTGATGAAACAAAATTCTCTTATGTTTCGTTGACATGCAAATATTCAAATGATATAGAGTGTAAAAATGACAGACAAATTTATTATGTAATTCAAGTGCAAATGAGAGAAGAGAAGGTGTCTCCAAAAAATGGAAATGATAAAAAACAATTTTGTTGTTGCAACTATGTTATTAATTACAGCAAGATTTATCAACAGTAGCAGGTCTAAAATGGATGAATATCTTCCCTTTAGCTTATAACTCTTAAATAATTAGCTGTAATACAGTAAACTTTTGTCGAGCCCTGATTTCATTTCATCAATCATTTCAAAATGTGAAATATATGAACTCAAGGGTTATTGGGAACTAAAGGCTTGGTTGCTGCCATTGGTCTAGGAATTTGTTGTACCATTGTGTGAAACCCAACTGGAATAATCACGAAGGTATGGATTCCCAAGGTTTGCCACAAACATTTAGTCTAAATTCTAATCACACCTTTAAAATCCATATCCCAAAACGATGCATCATATCATATTGAGTTAATTTTAGAGGAGAATGCGCAAAATGTGTTAACTTTGGTTTTGGAGAGTTTAGGAATAACTACATGCTTTTTATTAGGTAAGCAAGGTTTTGAAAGGGTCTCAACCCTTGTACAAGAGAAAGATAGATCATGAAGCACAATCAGCAACAACTAACATCTAAAAAACAATCAGAAGACAGTAGAAAGAACAACAAAACTAAAAGACCGACCAACCCACCCAAAGTCAAGGTGGTTTAAAAAATGTCCAAAATGTGTTAATTTTGGTTTTGGAGAGTTTAGAAATAACTACATGTTTTTTATTAGGTAAAAGAGAAAGATAGATCATGAAGCACAACCAACAACAACTAACATCTAAAAAACAACAAAAGACAGTAGAAGGAACAACAAGACTAAAAGACTGACCAACCCACCCAAAAGGTGGTTTAAAAAATTGTTCCATGAACTTTTCTTTATCTCATAACAAGGATCCTTATCGCCAAAACTATCTTTTCTGGGGCAGAGAGGAGACATACAATCACTAACAAAACTGTCTCCCATCCCCAAGACAAAAAACAAGGGGTCAACAACAAACAATCCATTGGGGGATACTCTTTAAGATCAACTTTCAAAACTTCCTGACAAATAGGAGTAATGGAATCCTCCTTAGCAACTTGTTGATGATCCTTCTTCGAATCAAAGTGTTGTTTCTTATTCTTAAGACAAATAGTGGAGGTATGACCCACTTTACCACAAGAAAGACAAATAATTGGGGAGTCTTCATAGTCTATCTGCTGCACCCAAACTCCAAATTTTGAAGACAAGTTAGTCTGAGTGGGAAGCTGCTGATTTTTCTCCACAAACACACAAAATCTAACAAATAACAAATACTTCATAAATTTCGTGATCTTATCAGTAACACATTATTGCCCAAAAGAATTAACAATATACATGAAAATCTTTTCATGCCAAAATTCCAAATGAAGCCCATATAAACAGATCCAAATAGGAAACTTGAAAGTTTTTAACATAAGGTTGAAACCAAACGACCAAGAATTGGCAACTTTAGTACAGGAGATTATACGGAGGAATGTAACTGAGTTATTACACGCTGTGTTTTTTTAATAAAAAAATTGCAGTTACCTCATTTGCTCTTCCATGGTCCGCCGGGAACTGGGAAGACAACGACAGCTTTTGCAATTGCACACCAACTTTTTGGGTAAGAGTCCTCATGGTTGTTTTGAAAAGTAAGTGAAATTAGAATTTTAAACCACATAAATGGGCATCTGGAACCTAGATATATGGAAAATCACAATGATACTCTCAATGTATTTCCTTTTATGGATTGATTATACTTTTAATACTCAAGTGCACACCTTTTTACATCACACATCTGTCACCATTGATATTCATATGTGGGCATTTTAACATTCTATATAAATTTGTGAAAGCTTCCTCTTTGCCTTTGGGAATAAGAGTTTTCATTTTTCTTCAAAGAAACGTCTCTTACATTACACTAAAAGCATTATGGTTTTATGGGCTCGACATCAGCATGACATGGAAAACTTCTCCCTATGGAAACGAGAAATGTCAACTTCTGAGCCTTGGTCCAAGGGCAAATTTGGCTTTTGCATGCATAGCTATATTCCCTCTAAATGACTCCAATTTCATAAGTGAAGAGGTTTATTTTCTTGGATATTTCGCTGCTTTTTGTATTTTAAAGAAATCTGTAGTTGAAATATCAGACTTTATGTTTACACCAGAGAAGACTCAAAATTATATATTTTAGAAGTTGATGGTAAAATTTCATTGCAATTTGCATGATTGGATTTCTATTTCTATCAAATATCATGAGAATTGTCTCTATTGAATTTTGTTTAGAGTAGCACATGAAAAGTTCAAATTCTGTCGATGTAGATATTACTATAAGAAAATTATGTCTCTTAGATATATAAAATGATGTGACCCAAGATATGAAAAGGTGACTGCCGTGTGTATTCAATACCAGTTATTTTGGGCCATGACTACTGTTCTCAGTTGTCCAGGTATGGACTGGGTCAAATCTGTTCTTTTCTTTTTCAACTGAATTCTGAAACCAGAATTCTAATAAGAAAAAAAGTCATTGTAAGTACCGCCCTCAGAAAGTCTTGAAAAATTTCCATCCATTTCTACTCAATTTTCCATTAAAAAATTAAACAAGTTCATGTGGCTTGCCATGGAAGAAAATTCCTGCTTTCATCATTGGATTTGATTGAAATGTTTTATCTCTTAATTACAACAATTTTTGGATTAGATTGTGAGAGTTTTTTGCATCAACGTTTTGGATCACACTCCGTGATCCATCATCAGGATGAAAGAACGCAAGAAGAAAAATGGTTGTGTGATTGATGATGGATCACGGAGAAAAATGGTTGATCAATCATACAACGTTTGATTGAAAAGTTTTATCTCTTTACATATAATTTTTTAATACAAGATTTTTTTTCAATTTCATCAACCAATTAAAAACTCTCAGATAGGATTTATAACTTATTTAATATCTTCTTAATTTTTTGATCATATGTACCCAGCATATTGAATATACCTTGACAAAAATAATAATTAATTAAAATCAATCTAAACAATATATTTCTTTATTTTATTAACTAGCAAACGTTCATCCAGTATGCTAATACCCTGGCATTGCCGGAGTTTTGTGGGCTTCTATATATTGTAGGCTTTATATGGTATATTTCATGATTTGGCAGCTGTTTCCTCTGAATTTCTCTAAACGGGAAATCATTAGAGAGCAGATGGGTAGTGGGCAAAGTGTAGAGATGGTGCAGAGAAAAGTTTCTTCTTGGGGAGGTGAATATTTACTGCTAACTGAGGAGGCAGAAAATGGGAAGGTTCAGAGAAGGGCAGTCATAAGGCTCCCACCAAGGAGAGGGAATATAAAGAGGCAGATCTTTGCTTCCATGGCTCACTCATTGGCTGAATTGCTGGGATCCCTGAAAAAGAGAGTAGGGAAAAATTTGAGCAAAGTGATATATGATCAGATAGTTGTCCTCCTTTCTAAAATGTTTGCCAACGAGTAATCCCGTGACTACTTCACAGGTGGAGGCTGTAATTTAAAGCATATGGGTATTCAAAATTTGGGAGATATAGCCTAATTATAAAATTTTGCCCATGTTTCATGTAGCTTGCAGGGGTAATCATTTTTAAAGTGCACCACAGTAGCTTCCAGGGATTATGAGTGGTAGTTCTTGAATAGGAGCATTATTTTGTATATCAGGGATTTCTCTGTAGAATTTGAAATGGTGTATACTTTTGTAAAAGTACCCCATTTTCAATGAAAATACAGAAGCATTTTTGTTGTTGATTTTGTCTATGATTCGACATAATACAATTGTGAAATATGTCTGAATACAGAGTACACACTATTTATGGTGCACCACAAAAGTATAGAGATATTTTGTTATTGATTTTGCCTTTGTCCAAACAATAACACAATTGTGAAATATGTCTAAATATAAAGTACACACTATTTATGAGGTATTGCAAAAGTCAATCAAAATGGTTTGGTGTATTAATTAATTTATTTGTTGTTATAGAGGAGGGTGATGGGGCGGTTGAGGGTTCTATATGGTGTATTGTTTCCAAGGGTTTAAATAGTTAAGAGCATAGTTACGAGACTCAGACTCAGCTCGGACTCGGAGAGGGTGACTTGACTTGGGACTCGGGGACTCAAGACCAAGACTCGGACTCGGACTCGGCGCAGACTCGGCAAAATGAAAAAAAGTTGAAAAAGCCTTAGAAATTTAGAGATTTTTAAGGATTTAAAACTTGTTTCAAGCACCCTTTATTGAATACAACACAAATAAAAGCAAATTTGATCACATACACAAGTATACAACGATCACATAAGTATAAAGTACACAAATTGTAGTTGCGCTATTGAAGGAAATAGCATACTTAGATATATAAAATTAGTCAAATGTATACAAAACTCATGGAATATGAAATCCATAACATCAAATGTTCCATACAAATATGAAATATCAAAACAATAGCTATAAGTCTATGACTATGGCATAGTGGAGCTAGCATCCTTCCTACGAAGGCGTCTAAGGGTCCTGGATGATGTTGCAGTTGCAGCCATAGTCTCTGCCTGTGTCTGACTCTCCATGCCACTCTCACCAACAACAACTATGTCTCCTCGTGCTCTAGCCTCCTCCTCAGCCATGGCTACAACCTCAGCCTTTCTCTCTGCTTGGTCCACCCAATCAAGGTCCATGTCACTAAAGACTGCATCTGTAGCCTCAGTGATCCACTTAGACTGTGGATCAACCTCATCTAGATTGATCGGGGTGTTGTTGTGGTAAAAAAGCTTCTTGTATCTGAGCCGAAGGTTGTAATGAACATATACCAAGTCATTCATCCTCTCCACTGTCAATCTATTGCGCTTCTTGGAGTGTATGTGCTCAAACATACTCCAATTGTGCTCACAACTAGATGAACTGCATGGCTGGCTTAATATACGAATGGCAATATTTTGCAGGTTCGGTGTATCAGAACCAAACATCTCCCACCATTTATTTGAAATGAGAAAAAAAAACAAAATAAATCTCATTTCAAGTTTCAAGTTCAAGTTCAACATTTAATAATAAATTATATTATAAAAAGATGAAAATTATGCACTTAAATATATTTTTACCTGGCAGTAGTGTTGACCTACTGTTTTTGCACATTTGATGTGCAAAGAAGTCTCCTTGTGCCCTAGTGAAGGCATCTATCTCGTGCACTACCTGTGTAGTAACAATGGGCAACATCCGCTCTATCATCGAGTAGAGCCCACTAAGAATTTCTCTATCTGCACGAAAATCACAGCGGAATTGGAAGGCCGGATTTAGGAAACATGTGGTTGCATGGATGGGCCTATGAAGTTGGTTTTGCCATCTCCTATCAATGATATCCCAAATGGGATGATACTTCTCCTCAACTCCACCATAGATTGATCTAATGGCCTCTTTGTTCCTATCCATGCCCTCATATATGTAGCCCATTGCGGGCTTCTCCCCATCTGCAACTCGTAGGAGAAGTAGCAAGGGCTCAATAAACTGCAAAGTGCAAACATGTTTCACAAATAAGTGTGAACGAAAATAAACAAATAAAAGTAAGATATGATTAAAAATTAAAACATAATAAAGAATTAAATTTTACCTTCACAATCTCCTCCACTGGTGTCCAAAACCCTTGCTCATCAAAAATGCAATCAGCCACAACAATCCTTGCAGTGTTTGTAGAAAAGGATGAGGAAGACCACTCCTCACCAACAAACATGCGCCTTAAAGCTGCCTTTGACCGAATCAAGGATTGCAACATGATAAAATTTGTTGCAAACCTAGTGATGCCAGGACGAGACAACTCCCTCAACCCCATGTATTGCTTCATAAGGTTAAGTACCCATGTGTGATTGTATACAAATTTGCAAATGTTTTTTGCTGCATCCACACATGTTTTGATCCATGGGAGCTTGCCAAGATCCTCTATCATGAGGTCAATGCAATGGGCGGCACATGGAGTCCAAAATAGAGTAGGGTGCCTCTCCATCAATAATCTACCAGTAGCAACATAATTTGTTGCATTATCTGTCACCACTTGCACTACATTCTCTTCCCCCACATCAGCTATCACCTCCTCTATAGCCTCACACAGGTATGTGGCATTTTTGAATTGGGCAGAAGCATCAATGGACTTCATGAAGACGATGTCATCTGAAAAAATAAGCAAAACCAATTATTAAATAAATTATAAAACATCAATCAGCCATATTAAATTATTAATCACTAAATCAAATTCAAATTTTAATGCATTGAGGAAAGTACAATTACCTTCGGAGGGAACTAGAAAATTAAGCAGCGTCCTATTTCTCCTATCGGTTCAACCATTAGTCATGATGGTGCAACCAATCCTCCTCCACTGCACGTGTTGCTCCTCTTATTGTGCTTTCACATCTACCACCTTTTGAGTCAAAAGTGGGCCCTTTAATTCATCTTCAGTAGGGGCTTTGAACTCCGCCCCACATATGGTTATGGCATCAACCATGTTTTGCCAAAAAGGTGACCTAAAACATGTCATAAATAAATTAATAAGTTATATAAGTATTGTAAAATGAATTTTTTTAAGTTTTTAACTTTAAATTTGAATTCGATAATGAGATACATCTAGATTCTAAAATAATAAATTTTAAAACAATTAAACGAAAAAGAATTACTTGGCTACATGGAAGGGAATGGTGCAATAGTACCAAAAGTTTGCAATTGTCTTTTTTGTTGCATCATGTGCGTCCTTGTTCCAACCCATGCTCTCAAGCGACGGTTGGGAACTAGGAGTAGTGCGTGGTACAAAATGAGTCCACCCTAGATTTACAAACTCTAGGGCCAATGCTAATACTGCCACTGCCACTAGTAGTAGTAGCGCCACTAGCACTAGGAGTACGCATAGGCATCGCTGGTGCAGAAGTAGTAGCAGTAGCACAAGCACTAGCATTAGGACGGTATGGAGGCATGGAAGAAGCATCTCCAACAGCACCAAGTCCTTGTCCAACTCCAACACTCACCAACTCCTGCTTCTGTCTCTTTTTCATTTCTTTTTGCATTTCAAAAGTTTCTAATTGCACCTGCACTTCACGAACAGCCTCAGGGGGTGCTATAGGGCAGCCCATTGCATCATGGATGGGTATGCGTGCGCAATATGGTATTTTAATCTATTTATTCCTCCATGATATATTGTTTTGCAGTATTTACATTTTGCTTCTCCTTTTTTCATTCCGGGAAAGATTTCAGCATGTTTCCAAGCAGGGTCTTTTCTACCTGGGGTTTGAGACATTGTGAAAATAATAATATGGTTTGATTTGTAAATGAATGTGGCTGCAATAACAAGTAGGGTTTCTAAAATTATTTAAGTTGCAAGTAGGGTTTGTTAAAAAAAAATGCAAACTCAAAAAAAAAATGATTTTACAAATTACAATGAATTATTTGTAAAAAACACACAAAAGAAACCAATTAAAATCAAACTTACCTCTTAGATTTGGCTTGGAATGCAATGCAAACTCCTCCCAATCACTGGTAATGAGCTCTCAATGCACCTCCTTGTTGGTATGAAGCTTCCCAAATGATATATGACCCTAGATTTGTCTTCAACAGCTTGCTGGTTGCCCACTCTTGTCCTCCTATTTTTCTTCACAACTCTCTCTTCTCCTCCTATTTTTCCAAATGAATGAAATGAGGTTGCTTTTAGGGTTGGGGAGATAATATAAGACAAAAAAAACAAACTTAAACTTTCATTTTTTTTATTTTTTTTGGCTTTTTCATTTGCTGTCGCCGGCTGCGTCTAGGGCTCGGGACTTGGCGAGTTTGGTGAGTTCGGCGAGTCCGGCGAGTCTGGCTTGGATGCGGCTGGACTTGGTCGCGTCTGAGTCCGGGCTCCCAAGACTCGGCCAGGGGTGCTCGGCTCTGGACTCGCTGAGTCTTGGCGAGTCCGGGCGAGTCCCGTTACAATGGTTAAGAGTGCTAATACTTAAGCACATCAATATTGATAATAAGGAGAGACTTTTGATAGTGTATTAAATTACGAAGTTTTATTAGTATTGAACTGCATAGTTTTTGAGTCAAACTAATTAATCCATGTTTTATGAGTAGTGGTTCACATGAATCCATCTCACAGGAGTATGTGGTTCACTTAACACTCATTGTATCTAGGTGATGTTCATAGGGGTAAAGAATTAAAATTTCTTTGAAGGTCAACCATCTAGGTACTACTTTAACTCAAGCATGTTTAATCATGGAGTTTTCCTCCAAGATCAAGCATGTTTAACAGTCAAGTAATTTCATATAACTAGACATAACCCTTGCAAACAATAGTATATGTAAAACATCCTATCAAATAGAGATTTTGTTCCAAAGATCAACACTACTACAATAATGTCTACTTTTCAAATAGAATCATTTGAATAAATTCCTATTCATTCTGCCTCTGCATTGTGAGGGCTCAGCTAGCTAAACATCAAGATATTTTTTGCCTTCAAGCTCACCAATAGCTTTGTTCTGCACCGGTTCCATTATGAAGTAATGTGAGACGGTGTCCCTATTGGTAAGGTAAGCCCATAATTTATTCCTTGGAAATCTCTAGGTAGTCAAAATCTTCAATGCTAAATTAAGCTTATAGAGTGGAACACGAAAATATTATTATTTAATTGCAGATAGCACCAACTAGAATTACAGTTGTTCCATCGGGAGTTCAAGCTTTATTGGGATATTTCAAGCAACACTATGGCAATCCAGCTATTTGAATCGATGAAAGCAGTACTACCTCTGGTGCTATTATAACATATACATTGCCTGAACAAATTAATTGTATGTTTATGGCTATTGAAACGAAATTTCTGAACAGGACACAAGGGCCTGGGATTTTAAGGCATTTGCCCTGTTTTCAGGGTTTTATACGGTATATTACGGTTCAGAACTTCAACTCTGGTGTCAACTTTAATATGACGTCTTCTTACACAACGAAGTCGAATTATAAAAGGCAGGGCTTTACTCTAGAACCTCAATGACTTACTAGGTTGTATGTTGACATGATATGCACTTTTTTTTGTTTATGTTAAACCTCATGACTTATTACTTATTCTTATCTCGTCATATTTATTTACACCTATTTACATCTATTTTGGACATATTTAATTCTGAAAAATATATCTTACGGTGTTAATAATATAGATTTTATATAAAGAATAAGATAGATAAACTAATTTTATTATCAATCACATTTCAATTTGTACTGTCATAATTTAAGTAGTTATCAGTATAAAGAGATCCAATCCACAATCCTACAGAAAATCTACATCTTGACAATGCATTATGTAGCATGATCCATGAGGTTGAGAACTTGAGATAAATTTCTAAATGTATCAGATGTCTTGTCCAGAAAGATTTTCTTAAATATGGACTTTGGAAGCCTTAAGCTTTTAAACACTTTCCAAAATAAACAAACCAAATATCCGGGATGTGTAGAGTTCCATAGAAATGGATACAGTATTATATATAGGTATGGTATCACATACAGATACGCACGGATATGTCGAATTTTCAAAATATACATATATAAGTACATTCAAATTATGGAAGTATATTTATAAAATTATATTCAATTATTATACATCTAAGTGTATAGAACATAATTTAAAATATTTTGATTTTTACTTATAAGGGGATAGGATCTAGCATCTGCACACCCTAACTTCATGCACTTGAAGCTCCTAAAGTGTGTGTTAATTTTTTCTGAAAATTTCAGGACATTTTGGTAGGTGACTTAAGAGCTTAAACCTATTGTTTGGGCTTCTAGGTAGTAACATCGACAGTAGGATGAGTCATTATGAGGGAAGTGCTTTAAGTGATGACTGAAATCTGGTCATTTCAAATCTGTTTCCTCCCTTAGCGTTTTCTCAGTAGAAAAGTGTAGTCAATTCCAATGGTTACGTGCGTTATGCAGGGTGGAATGTGAATTCCTGGGACTGAGACATCGTGATACTCTCAGCAAAACCTGTTGGGGAAAACAGGCTTGGTAAGAGGAATTCCAATATTCATAATATTGCAGCTCCATCAGGAAATTCAAATGTTAGTTTGTATCCCTTGCCTGCAGTCCCAATGTCAAAATGTAAACCCTTTCCTCTCAAATTATCTGTTTCTTGTCGAGTATAGCGAATTTAGTCATTTGTCAAGCCCTAACTCAGGTCAGTGTAGAGATTAACAGTCATCATTGATTTCGGGCCATTCAAAAGACCAGCGCTAACCACTTCACAGTGATGCCGCCTTAAGGAGGGACATTTAAACCCAGATCTGAGATTCCAGTATTCTCCCAGCAGTCTGAGAGCATCAGTAGACAAACAATAGTTAGTACAGCGGCTAGGACATGAGTTGCTCTTGCCATTCCATCACACATATGCTTGTGTGAGTGAGGACATTCATATTTTTCACCAGGTCGGGGGTACACAAGTCGAGGCATCACCAAATCCAACTAGGCGAATAGCAACAACCAGGTTTATTCACAGATAATCACTTCCAGTAAGCAGTTCTCCATTACCAGTCACCAGGTTTAAATCCCAACGATCGTTTCCAGCGACCTGCTCTCATTGACAAGGTTCACTAAGCAGTTTGAACCACCAGATCGGGCTTTCGTTGGGCACTCTGACTGATTAGCAAATTTAAATTGTCAGTGAACAGTTCAAACATACTTGATCGATGTATGCAAATCCTTGCGCTCTATTAATTATTTACTATTTAGTGGTGTGCATGTAATTTCCCCTTAATTTTCAACTGGACATATAAACTTAAGTTCTGAGAGGGAGACATTAGTGACATAGATACTACAATTTGGCTATATACCTACAAATATACACGGATCTATATATTAGTTATAGTGTTTATGTTTACAGATTATATTGTTACTTTCCTTTAATTTTGTCTATACAGATTTGTGCAAATATATACAGTTCCCTATGCAAAATGTACAGTTGTACATGCATGAATACGACGATCTATACTTGTATATATGGCTCTATATATGTGTATATAGCTATATAACTAAATCTGTAAACACAACTACAATATGTTTTTATACAGTTGTTTCTACATATTTTCAACTCTCTATATAGACATTTGTGTTTACATCTATAACTAAATCTGTAGACACAACTACAATATGTTTTTATACAGTTGCTTGTACATATTTTCAACTTTCTCTATATAGACATTTGTGTTTACATCTAGAAGTTACAAATCAAACTATTTAATTGTGTTTCTTTAACATAAATGTATTATATATACAACTAAATATGGAAATATATGATGAAATTGTGTTTTTTAATACAAGGCAGCATCCTTAGGATATTTTGCTTCACGTTTGTTACTACTCAGACTATATACCTCAAATTTGCAGGTATGGCAAATGGGTGATGTTTGTAGGACTAGCAAATGGGTTTGTTACTAGCGTTGATCTCTATTTTCAGTTGGTGTGTTTGTTCAAAATGTGATGCAGGGCATACTAAGGAGGTGTTCAAATAATTATTTCAACGAGAGCTGTGATTTGTTTTTCTAGAAATTGAAATAGTGGCGAATATTCTTGTCTTATAATAGTTTCAGCATAATGTGAAGAAATGGGTGGTGGCTTCCCTAATAAGGTGTGGGCAGTTTAAAAACAACAAAAGCATGAAAGTGGGAGCGAGCGGTTTAAAGGGGACTTGAGAATCTTTAGCTGGCCACTTCCTCTTAATTATTTTTATCAGCATAAACACAGTGGGCTGTGCAGTTTGGCAGATTTTAAAGAGAAGAAAGGGGCGTTGGAAATTAGAGTAGGATGTAAGAATGAAGTGAGATAGTATGGAGAATGGAACAGGGGTTGCCCATTTTGGCGCTGTGTAAAATTAAAACTAAAACAAATAAATTAAAAAAAAAAACGTTGAAGGGTATGGGATGTGGAAAATAGTAGAAGAGGGTTGCCATTAAAAATGGTGAGAGTGAGGTGCTATCGTGAGAGGAGATCCCCCATCTTGGGGTTTTTATCATAGTTACGAGACTCGTCCGGACTCGCCCAAACTCGGTGAGTCTCGAGCCAAGCACACTTGGCCGGGTCCTGGGATACTGGACGCGGACGTGGCCGAGTCTTGCCGAGTCTTGGCCGGACTCGCCAGACGCATCGGACTTGTCGCTTCTCGGAGAGTCCTGAGCCTTGGACGCGGCCGGCGACAGCAACAGAAAAAGTGAACAAAAAACATAAAAAATGATGTTTAAGTTTTTTTTTTTTTGTGTTATATTATCTCCCCAACCCTAAAAGCAACCTCATTTCATTCATTTGGCAAAATAGGAGGAGAAGAGAGAGTTGTGAGGAAAAATAGGAGGAGAAGAGAGAGCAACCAACAAGCTGTTGAAGACAAATACAGGGCCACATATCATTTGGGAAGCTTCATAACAGCAAGGAGGTGCATTGAGAGCTCATTACCAGTGATCGGGAGGAGTTTGCATTGTATTCCAAGCCAAATATAAGAGGTAAGTTTGATTTTTATTGGTTTTTTTTGTGTTTTTTTAACAAATAATTCATTGTAATTTGAAAAATCATTGTTTTTTTTAGTTTGCATTTTTTTTTACAAACCCTACTTGCAATATAAATAATTTTATAAACCCTACTTGTTATTGCAGCCACATTTATTTGCAAATCAAAACATATTATTATTTTCACAATGTCTCAAACCCCAAGCAGAAAAGACCTTGCTTGGAAACATACTGAAATCTTTCCCGAAATGAAAAAAAAAGAAGCAAAATGTAAATACTGCAAAACAATATATCATGGAGGCATAAATAGATTAAAATACCATATTGCACGCATACCCATCCATGATGCAGCGGGATGCCCTATAGCACCTCCTGAGGCTGTCCGTGAAGTGCAGGTGCAATTATAAACTTTTGAATTGCAAAAAAAAATGAAAAAAAGACAGAAGCATGAATTGGTGAGTTTGGGAGTTGGACATGGACTTGGTGCTGTTGGAGATGCTTCTTCCATGCCTCCATACCGTCCTAGTGCTAGTGTTTGTGCTAGTGGTACTGCTTCTGCACTAGCCATCCCTGTGCATACTCCTACTGCTGGTGGCGCTAGTACTGGTAGTGGTAGTGGTAGTGGTAGTATTATTGGCCCTAGAGTTCGTAAATTTAGGGTGGACTCATATTTTGTACCACACACTACTCCTGGTTCCCAACCATCGCTTGAGAGCATGGGTTGGAACAAGGATGTACATGATGCAACAAAAAAGACAATTGCAGACTTTTGGTACTACTGCACCATTCCCTTCCATGTAGCCGGGTAATTCTTTTTTGTTTAATTGTTTTAAAATTTATTATTTTAGAATCTAGATGTATCTCATTATCGAATTCAAATTTAATGCAGTCATTTTATAATACTTATGTAAGTAACTTATTAATTTATTTATGACATGTTTTAGGTCACCTTTTTGGCAAAACATGGTTGATGCCATAACCATATGTGGGCCAGGGTTCAAAACCTCTTCTGAAGATGAATTAAAGGGCCCACTTTTGACTCAAAAAGTGGCAGATGTGAAAGCACAATTAGAGGAGCAGTGTGAGCAGTGGAGGAGGATTGGTTGCACCATCATGACTGATGGTTGGACCGATAGGAGAAATAGGACGCTGCTTAATTTTCTAGTGTCCTCCGGAGGTAATTGTACTTCCCTCAATGCATTGAAATTTGAATTTGATTTAGTGATTAATAATGTAATATGGCTGATTTTTGTTTTTTAATTTATTGAATAACTGGTTTTGCTTATTCTTTCAGGTGACACCGTTTTCATTAAGTCCATTGATGCTTCTGCCCAATTCAAAAATGCCACATATCTGTGTGAGGCTATAAAGGAGGTGATAGCTGATGTGGGGGAAGAGAATGTAGTGCAAGTGGTGACAGATAATGCAACAAACTATGTTGCTGCTGGTAGATTATTGATGGAGAGGCACCCTACTATATTCTGGACTCCATGTGCCGCCCATTGCATTGACCTCATGATGGAGGATCTTGGCAAGCTCCCATGGATCAAAACATGTGTGGATGCAGGTAGAAACATTTGCAAATTTATATACAATCACACATGGGTGCTTAACCTTATGAGGCAATACACGGGGTTGAGGGAGTTGTCTCGTCTTGGCATCACTAGGTTTGCAACTAATTTTATCACGTTGCAATCCTTGATTCGGTCAAAGGTAGATTTAAGGCGCATGTTTGTTGGTGAAGAGTGGTCTTCCTCATCATTTTCTACAAGCACTGCAGGGATTGGTGTGGCTGATTGCATTTTTGATTAGCAAGGGTTTTGGACACCAGTGGAGGAGATTGTGAAGGTAAAATTTAATTCTTTATTATGTTTTAATTTTTAATCATATCTTTTATTTGTTTATTTTCATTCACATTTATTTGTGAAACATGTTTGCATTTTGCAGTTTATTGAGCCCTTGCTAGTTCTCCTACGAGTTGCAGATGGGGAGAAGCCCGCACTGGGATACATATATGAGGGCATGGATAGGGCCAAAGAGGCCATTAGATCAGTCTATGGTGGAGTTGAGGATAAGTATCGTCCCATTTGGGAGATCATTGATAGGAGATGGCAAAACCAACTTCATAGGCCCATCCATGTAGTCGCATGTTTCCTAAATCCGGCCTTCCAATTCCGCCGTGATATCCGTGGAGATAGAGAAATTCTTAGTGGGCTTTACTCGACGATAGAGCGGATGTTGCCTGCTGTTACTACACAGATAGTGCAAAAGATAGATGCCTTCAGTAAGGCACAAGGAGACTTCTTTGCACGTCAAATGACCAAAGACAGTAGGACAACATTACTACCAGGTAAAAATATATTTAAGGGCATAATTGTCATCTTTTTATATTGTATTTTATTAATAAATGTTGAACTTGAAACTTGAAATGAGATTGATTTTGTTTCTTTTTCTCATCTCAGATAGCTGGTGGAGGTTGTTTGGTTCTGATACATGGAACTTGCAAAATATTGCCATTCGTCTATTGAGTCAGCCATGCAGTTCATCTGGTTGTGAGCGCAATTGGAGTATGTTTGAGCACATACACTCCAAGAAGCGCAATAGATTGACAGTGGAGAGGATGAATGACTTGGTCTATGTTCATTACAACCTTCGGCTCAAATACAAGAAGCTTTTTTACCACGACAACACCCCGATCAATCTAGATGAGGTTGATCCACAGTTTGAGTGGACCACTGAGGCTATAGATGCAGTCTTTAGTGACGAGGACCTTGATTGGGTGGACCAGGTAGAGAGAGAGGCTGAGGTTGTAACCATGGCTGAGGAGGAGGCTAGAGCACGAGGAGACATAGCTGCTGTTGGTGAGAGTGGCATGGAGACTCAGACAGAGGCAGAGACTATGGTTGCAGCTGCAACATCATCCAGGAGCATTAGATGTCTTTGTAGGAAGGATGTTGGCTCCACTATGCCATAGAGTCATACCTATTGTTTTGATATTTCATATTTGTATGGAATATTTGATATTATGGATTTCATATTCCATGACTTTTGTATTCATTTGACTAGTTTTATAATTTATATATCTAAGTATGCTGTTTCCTTTAGCAACGCAACTACAATTTGTGTACTTTATACTTATGTGATCGTTGTATACTTGTGTATGTGATCAAATTTGCTTTTATTTATGTTGTATTCAATAAAGGGTGTTTGAAACAAGTTTTAAATCCTTAAAAATCTCTAAATTTCTAGGTTTTTTTCAACTTTTTTTCATTTTGTAGAGTTTGCGTCGAGTCCAAGTCTCGAGTCCCCGAGTCTCGAGTCGAGTCGCCCTAGCCGAGTCCGAGCTGAGTCCGAGTCTCGTTACTATGGTTTTTATAAATATCAATAACATTTAAAACAACTACATGGAGGTTAAAGGGAAAAGGTGTAGGAAATGGTGTAGAAAAAAAAGACTAGTGCTGCATAAAAGGCTAATAGAGCAAGATGAGAAGAATGAGGTAGCTGCTAAGAAGCAGATATGAGGGCCATGGAAGGCCATGAAAATTGTTGAATTTGCAAAGAGTTTCATTTTGATAATTTGTTATCTCTCGAGTTCAATATAAGAATACAAATTTGTTATCCTCTTCATATGTTTTTGTAGTGTAGAGTTTTTGTGTGAGTTTATTGACAGGCTGTGAGGATTGACAACTCTATTGGGGTTCCTCGATACTTGATTTGCATCAATTGCTATCAAAGCGGGTTGTTTGCTAGGAGTAGTGTTGAGGAATTAATATTAATGTGATTGAGGAAATGGAAAGAAAAAGACTGAGTAATATGTTGGCTGCTCTCTAACAAGAGAAGTGTTGGGTAGAAGATGTTCTAACAACTTCCACTATGTGGAAGTGGGTTTTTAGAGAGTCTGCATTTTCTAGCAACATTATTGGGTAGAGGATAGTTACTGAATGTGGGTGAGTTTGTTGCAGATAGTTGAGACTGAAGATGTCTTTGAAGAAGAGGATGAAGATTGTTTCGATGAGGCGAGTTGAGTGGGCAGCTACGAAGTAGTATTGAAGGAAGAAAACCCTCAAGATGATGGTGGACATACATTTGAGATTGGATAGGTAGGAGGCTATGCAACGCGGAGAAGTTGTAGTAGATGTGATTGAGAATGATGAATGTCATCTTGATGGCATGAAAGCAGAAAATTACATGAATGTAGTTGAAACATCTTTTTAGAGGCATGAATTTGTTGATGGGTGAGATTGTAGTAGAGAAGGGTGATGATAAAAGCCATGTTTTGTTTGCAGATAAGTAAAGACCAAGTAGTGAAAGTCCTCGTACTAGAGGATAATGAAGAAGAGAAAATGGTGACAAAAGTTATATAAGTACAAGTTACAAATGATAAAAGTGATATTGCTCTAGATGTTCCTTTGGATAGTAGCTGATCTAAGAGTTGCCTCTTTGCAGAAAGATATTGTTGCAGTCAAGAATGAAAAAGAAGAAAAGAGTGAAGAAACAAAGCTGATTTTTTTTAATGTTGATTTGTACATAGATGAAATGGTAAGAAAGAAGTTGAAGTGATTGAGATCCATGATATTGAAATCAGTTTTTCAGAAGAGATGTAAATGTTGATCAATGTGGAGCAACTCAAAGATGAGGATGTTTATGAGGTACCAAAAACTTAAAGCGAAGAAGGAGCAAAAGTTGCAATGGTTGAACTAGAGGTGTTTACAAAAGCAAATAAGGAAGAGTTAATTATGATCTTTTGTGATAATTTGTTTGCAAATAAGGGAAAAGTTGAAGAAAAGATGGTGATGAATATTTATGATTTTCATAATGTTGGTAAAGTGGTGCTTGCAGGCATAAGAGAAGTAATTATTTTTGATAAAATTTGTTGTGAAGATACGAGTGTAGGGGAAAGTGATTTATAGTGGAGGTAGACAATTTATAGTAGGTTGAATCCAATGAAAAGGAGAAGGATCTGTTGGAGGAGAAAAGTGAAGAGGAAAAATTTAGCTTATGGTGGACAAACATACATGAGAGGTGTGAAGAATGTTCAATGAAATTGGTGGAAAGAAGTAAGATTTATTCCAGCCAAGTGTTGGAAGAAGTGAGGGAGAACATATTCTAAGGTGTTTTGGTTCAACAATGAAGTTTATTATAAAATGTGTGATTTTATTGGCTCAAATTTGTACATAGATGAAATGGTAAGAAAAGAAGTTGAAGTGATTGAGATCCATTATATTGGAATCAATTTTTTAGAGGAGGTGGAAATGTTGATCAATGTGGAGCAACACAAAGATGAGTACCTTGATGAGGTACAAAAAAACCCAAAGTGAAGGAGGAACAAATGTTGCAATGGTTGAACTAGAGGTATTTACAAAAGGAAGAGGAGTTAATTATGACTTTTTTGATATTTTGCTTGCAAATAAGGAAAAAGTTGAAGAAGGGATGGTGATGAATATTTATGATTTTCATAATGTTGTTAATGTTGGTAAAGTGGTGCTTGTAGGCATAAGAGGATAAGCAATTATTTTTGATAATTTTTTTGTGAAGAAACGAGTGTAGGGGAAAGTGATTTATGGTGGAGGGAAAGAGTTTATAGTGGGTTGAATCCAATGAAAAAGATAAGGATATGGTGGAAGAGAAAAGTGAAGAGGAAGAATATAGCTTATGTTGGATAGGCATCTCACAAGAGGTGTGATGAATGTTGAAATGGTGGAAAGAAGTTTAAACAAACTTCTTACTTGGTGAGTTTGATGTAGGAGCATATTGAGGAGGTGTTCAAATAATTATTTCCTAGAGTTGTGGCTTGTATAAGTCTAAAAATTGAAATAGTGGTGAACATTCTTGGTTTTTAATTTCCTTAAAATAGTTTCAACATAATGTGAAGTAATGGGTGGTGGCTTCCCTAATAAGACGTGGGCAATTTTAGAACAACAAAAACATGAAAGTGGGATTATTGAGTTTAAAGGGGATGTGGGAATCTTAGTTGCCCACTTCCTCTTCATTATTTTGATAAGCGTAATTCACTATGGGTTGTGTTGGAAGGAGAGATTTTGTCATGTTTTAAAGAATAGAAAGGGGTGTTGGAAATTAAAGGACTAAGAGGTAGGAATGAAGTGAGATGATGTGGAGAAGGGGATTGTGGTCGCCCATTTTGGGGTTCTATAAAATCAAAATTAAAACAACAATAAAACTTTAAAAAATAAAGTGTTGAAGGATATGGATGTGAAAAATAGTAGAGGAGGGTTGGTGTTGAAAATGGAGAGTGAGTTGCTACCACGGGAGGAGATTGCCCCATCCTAAGGTTTTTCCAAATAGCTATAACATTTAAAACAACTATGTAGGTTAGAGGGAGAAAATATAGGGAATGACGTAGAAAAAAAGAGAGGTGTTGCATAAAAGGTTAACATAGCAAGATGAGAAGAATGAGGTAGCTGCTAAGAAAAAGTAGATAGTGAGGGCCATGAAAGGCCATGAAAATTGTTGAATTTGCAGAGTTTGTCATTTTAATCATTTGCAATCTTTCTTGAGTTCAATATAAGCATGCAAATTTGCTATCTTCTTCAGATGTTTTTGCAATGTAGAGTCTTTGCGAGTTTATTAACATACGAGAATCGACAACTCCATTGGGGTTCCTTGATCCTCAATATGCATCAAAATGTACTTGAAAATAGGTTTGTGGGATGGATAATCTATTTTCCATGTGCACAAGAATGAGGGGACATGGTGGGGATATTCTCAAGTGTATTTGTCATCCACTCCCAATAAGAAAAATTAAAACATAAAGTATACTATCAAATTTGTTAAAATTTCATATTGGTCTATTTTTAATTTTTAATATTTGGTTTGTATTTAGAGGATTGATTTATTAGTCCAACTAAATTTGTAAAAAATGGTTACCTAAAACTTAAATTTGATTACAAATCTAAAATCTTTGCAAAATTCTAATAATTTTTTAAAAAAGGTTAGTAATTTTTATAATCGGCATGAAAGTTATGCCCCATTGAAAATTGCACAAAAAACTCTAATTTTTGAAGGTAAAAAAATAGCTTAAAAATTATAATTTTGAAAAAATATTGTCATAAATATTGTTATTGTTGTGATGATAATGAAACTAGCTTCCCATTGACTACAAATTTGTGTAAAAAGGCCCCCCGTTTGTAAGTTATGCCAAAATGATAAAAATACCCCCTTTACAAACTTTTGAAAGCAAATTTAAGAAAAATACCCAGTTGATAAATATATGATCATTTTCACTTGTTTGACCTCAAAAATAAAAATATAAAGAGCAAAACCCTATTAAAATTTATAGAGCTTTCTAGAAATGTAAAAATGCTAGAAAAAGAATTGTTGATTTGTGAACAAAAATAATAGATTTATGAAAAATAATAAAATCATCATAACTCATCAAATATTGATGATAAAACCCAAATTTGTTTACTAGAGCTTCTTTAGATGATCCAAAACTCGCAATAAAAAAATTGTAGAAAAATTTCTGGTTATTTGAAAGATATGATGAAATATTCAAAAAGTAGGGTTTTTGCTTTCGACTTTGCCTACAAAAAGTTAACCTGTTTTTCTTTTGCACAACAAAATAAAAAATCAGCAAGATGAGGTCAACAAAAACTTTAAAATCAAAGATTAAATAGGGATGGGAATCCCACTGAGTATGTCAAAATGAAGACAAGATAAGATTGAAGGTAAATACAATAGAAGATAACTGCAATACACACACAATACGTTCACCTAAAACCTTTCTTTCTTCTCAAATTGAGCTGAAGTAGAGTGCACCCTAGCTCCAATTGATTTTCTCTTTTGATGTAGAAATGTGGTTGCTTATGAAACCAATAGCATGATGATAAGATTGATATGATGATAGACCAAATGAATAGCATAAAGTTAAAATAAAAATGAAATAGATAGAAAATTCAACACCATAAGGCTATGGAAGAAATGGATATAATAGAAATTTGAACAACATGGCTATAATGAAAGTGGATATTCAAATGGGGTAAAAAGCCTCTAATATATAAAATTTTCAAAAAAGGAATCAAGGGCCAAGATGGATTGGTTGATGAATGACTAGGGTTGAATGAGGATTAGGGTTTAGATCAAAGTTGTAGTCATATGACAAGTGTCACATGAGGGATTAGGGTTTAGATCAAAGTTGTAGTCATATGACAAGTGTCACATGAGAGATTAGGGTTAGGTTTAGAATTAGCATTAGAGAAAATCTTTATTTGGATTGGTACAATTTGATGATGTAGTATGAAATAGATAGATACGATGCAAAGTTATTTTGACTTTTGACAAGTTTAGATTGTGATTCATGTGAATGAATTCAATGACGATAATTAAATGGACAAGGATCGAGGGATAAAGTGAAATCAAATATTGGAGGAAAAAGTGGTGGGGATTAATTAGCTTAAATGAATGAATGAATGAATTAGTTTAGTTGGAGGATTTTAGGGATAAGGCTATAGACTTAATCAAATAAAAACATCATAAATATTTATTTAACTAAAGTGAGGGATAAAGGTTAAGGTTAAATTAATTAATTAAATAACAAATATTTATTTAATTAATAGCTTATGATAGGCTAAAATATAGTGTGGTTAATGTATGGACATATTTAGGTGTACAAAAACTACTAGTAAGAATCAAGTCAACAAAATATAAGACCAATCTTAAGATCATCCCCATATCTCCATATGTACACGATGCGATTAGAGTGGCAACAAGTGAAATCGCTGCAAGTAAGAAATCATCAATCTTCTTTTACCAAGCTCTAGAGGTTTGTTTGAGACCATTCAAAGTATGGCATACACACAACTGAAGATATTGTACAAAAACTCAACACTAATCCATGTAGATTTCCTCATGAAGATCACCATGTAAAAGGGCACTCTTCACATCCCATCTGATACACATGCCAACTCTGATATTCAATAATAGAAAGAACAAGGTGAACAAAATCCATCTTAGCTATAGGGGCAAATGTCTTTGAGTAATCAATAACTTCAACCTATAAAAAAATTTTCGCTACAAGATGTGCCTTGTACCTCTCAATGAAACTATCAACTATATACTCGGTGTGGCACATCCACTTGCACTGAACCATGTTTCTTTCCTTAGGAAGATAAACTAAATCATGTATTATTGTTCATCAATGAAGAATACTCTACCATAGTAGAATCCCACTCTAGAATTCTAGAAGCCTCTAAATTTTTTTATGAATTTGGGTAATAGGATGACTCAAAAGACTAATGCTAGAAGTTTATGAGTGAGTGCAATGAGATTCCATAGGATCAGTAACTCAAGGACCATCCTCTTGAAAAGTACCATGAGCCCACTTTTGTAAAATATGAGTGGTAGGAGGTAGAAGTGGTGATGTAGGTGGTAGAGTTGACATTTGTCAAAGGTTGTGTTCTTGGTAAACATCATTAAAAAGCCTTTCCAAAGGGTAAGACCCATTGTGTTAGTACCTCACTCGAGTTGGCTCATAGTGACCTCATGTCATTTCCGACTCCTTTTTCAAGAGCCAAGTGTGTACTCACCTTCATTGATGATTTATCTCATCACATATGGGTGTATTTCTCAAGTATGAGAGTGAAGTATTCACCATTTTAAGACTTGTGTTGTTTGAGGACAAGTAGTCATTTTTTTCTACTTGATGCACACTCACAAATAATGGGGAAATATGTGAACCAGGACTTTGAAGACTATTGCATTAAGCGTGGTATTCAACATCAATATTTGGTTCCCTATACTCATCAAAAAAATTTTGTTGCTAAAAGAAAGAACGAACCATAAGGGGAGATCAAAATTTGTATGCTTTAGTCTATGCCTATGGCCCCATCATTTTGAGTTGAAGTAATCAATATGCCAACTATATTCAAAACCACACTCCCTACAAGGCAACTTAAAATAGTACTCAAGGGGAGGCTTGGTCCAAATTAAGCCCGATGTTTCCTTCTTCAAGGTATTTGGTAGTGAGGCTTGCGCATTCATAAAAAATGATTGGTGTAAGGAAATGGAGAAGAAGAGTCACCCATACATCTTTGTTGGATATTGTGAGGATGTAAAATATTATAGCTTGTTTGATCCTATCACTAGGATGTCTACTATTGCAAAGATATCTAGTTTGATGAGTTTTTCACACAAATGGATTCTCCATCTACTTCTTCCGCACTACCTACTTTGCCTTCTTTATCTCATGAGGATACTTTTACATTAGAGGATACTTCAGATGATGATCCTAATCCACCAAGTCTGCCACCTAAACCACTATTTCTGCCTCCTACCACTCATATTTTGTAAAAGTGAGCCTATGGTATTGTTCAAGAGGATGATCCTTGAGTTGGTGATCCTATGAATTCTCATCTTACTCATAAAATTCTAGCATTAGTCTTTTGAGTCATGATATATACCTAGATTCATAAAGTTTTTCAAAGGCTTATAGAATTCTAGAGTGGGATTCTACTATGGTAGAGGAGTATTCTTTATTGATGAAGAATAATACATGGGATTTAGTTTCTCTTCATAAAGTAAGAAATATGGTTTGGTGCAAGTGGGTGTATTGCACAAAGTATGTAGCTGATAGTTCCATTGTGAGATACAAGGCACATCTTGTAGCTAATGTTTTTTCACAGGTTGAGGGTATTGATTACTCAGAGACATTTCCCCCTATAGTCAAGATGGATTTTGTTCACCTTGTTCTTTCTATTTTTGAATCTCAAAGATGGCTTGCATATCGTATGGGATGTGAAGAGTTCGCTTTTACATGATCTTCATGAGGAGATCTACATGGAGTAGCCTTCAGTTTTTATCCAGTGTCTTCACTTGTGTCTAGGTTATGCTATACTTTGGATGGTCTCAAACAAGCCTCTAATGCTTGGTATGAGAAGATTGATAGTTTTTTACTTGCATCCATTTCACTTACTGCCACCATAATCACAATGTGTATATATAGAGACATGGAGAATATCTTTTAATATAGGTCTTATATTTTGATAACTTGATTCTTGATAGAAGTTAATATAGACACCTGAATCTATCCACACCCTAACCACACTTGATTTTAGCCTATCCTAAGCCATTAATTAAATAAATATATATTTTTTATCGGCAAAAGGCATAAGCCTAGGTATTTACATTAATTATCTAAACAAAATTACAAAATACCAAAATTATAGTACTGGTAGAAAAGCTTCATTGATATTTTGCATATATCTGTTCATATGAAAGTATGTGTTGCATCTATTTGATATTTAGAATATGAACATAGCCATCACATCCTTTACATATTTCATATATGTATGCCATTTTTTACTTTCCAATTTTTTTCACAAAAACACCAAATCTTCTACTTCTTCACTCCATCATATCTTTTGCATTTTCAATATCATTTAGAGCATTTTCATTTAAATCAATGAAATTATCACCTTGCTCTTCTTCCCCAACTTCTTCAAAGTTTCCAGAAGTGGGAAAATGAGGAATTGCAACTTGTCTTCTTGTATGGTGGGCCTGATGTCCTAGAATATAGGAGATGGCATAATACTTTTCTTTAATTTCTTAAATCATTTGTTGTCTCAGTTCTTCATAATGCAATTGCATCATACGAAGCATCAACCATGGATTATCATCTCTTAATCCCTTTTTTACTGCTCCATAGACTACAACAAAACCTTTCTTATCTTTGAGATAACGTCTAGGAAAAATTCTTGCTACGCTTGCTTCCCCCAAATCCAGATTATACTTTTGAACTACTTCTAAAAGATCATTTTCATTCATAGCATCTGGAAGGACCGACACTTCATACACTATTCTCAAAGCCACAAAAGATTGTAGAAAATCCATTGCATTTGACAGAAATATTGAAAGCAAATTAGAAGGAAATAAGAGTCTGGGAGAGTCTGGCTGAACCATCTCCACACCTATCACAGATTTTATGCAATCTACAATGCTTGGACAGGTGATAAAATACTTGTGACGATTCCTCTTCTGTTACCTCCTCCGAGAATGGGATTTCATTCTTCTTTATTTCCACTGGAACTCTAAAATTCTTTGTGTTATATTCCTTAGCCATATGTAACAAAGCTTGTTGATTAGATTAGCTTTTTTTTTTAAAAATTCCCTCACACCCTGCAGTGTCAAGAAGCCAACACTAAAAGACTAAATCAGCAACCAAAATTAGTCCCACCAAAATTCACAGAGTCTGAATTTGAAAATTTTCATCCTGTATAGAAGAAAAACCAACGAATACCAGGAACAAATTCAAGCAAAAAGCAGAGGACGTAACCATAGAAAAGTTTTGCAACACCAATGAGAAAACGAGAAAATTATTGCTTTTCAACCCTCATGAAAAGGCGATGAAGCATTAACCATCACAAAACCATGCTACTCTGATATTCCAATATGTCTTCGGCTCCTTAGAAACTAGCTCTTAACCATAATATGTTTTAACAACAACCAGAAATGCCTTTTTAAAGACCTGAGGACGTACCGTGTCTTGGAAAAATCCATCATAAATGAGAAATGCAAAATACCGTTGTAACCATGAGGTTTCGAGCTTCTCATGCTTGAAGCAATATTTTTATATTTTAATATACTCGACACTTCTTGAAATGATTTCCTTTGCTCTTCATATTCTTGCCAAGTGGAGAATAATAGACCTTTTTCTGATGTTCAATTTGTACTTGCCTTCAATCCACATGAATTCAAAAGATTGCCTTTGATCACAATATTAATATGTATATTTGTACTTTGCCTTGATTAAAATTAAACAATCATGATGAACCATTACTCTCCAATAGGTGACGCAATAATCAACATCTTCACGCCATCCCTGTCAAATCTCTGAAAAGCAATATTAGCTTTTCAATGATATCAATCAACACCTGCACATTAAACAAAACAATTAGAAATCCCTAAAACTAGACCACCGCTAATTTTTTTCTCCTTCAACAAACCCATGAAACTTCACTTTCACAAGCACACTCAATTACTTCTTTTGTCGAAACTAGCCACCTTTAGCAAACTTGCTACCCTCACTCTTACTATTACTGTAAATAAATTAGTGGTGGTCTATTATTTACTACTAAGAAAACTCATTTCTTTGAGACACTCCTTAAATGGTATTGTTGCTTTTGTCTTTCTCCACTCTATTTTATATGCTAAATATTGATTGACAAACCATTAGGACATTCCCCATATTCTTTAACATCTTGATCTTGGTCACACCCTATATTAGCGAGCCCATTTGCAACTTGGTTCGCTTCCCTAAAAGCATGTTTAATTTGAAAATAGTCAAGACTCTCTAACAAAACATAAACCCGCTTCAGTACATAATTTAATTGCTAGTTATTTAAACCCTTTTCTTTACAGGTATTTATCACAAGCAAGGAATCCCCCTCAATTATCAATTTGGAAAATTTACAATGCTCTACTAGAATCGATCCATGAAGAAAGGCATGCACCTCGACCTGATTATTTGTGCCATTTGGTAAAGATATTGGCATTGCTTTTATTACTCAACCCTCATGATCTCTTAATATTGCACCAACCCCTGATTTTCTTGGGTTACCCCGTGATGTACCATCAAAATTTAGCTTGGCATTACCCTTTGGAGGAGGCTCCCAAACCACTTTTTTCTATCAATTTTAACATTTCCAGGAACAAATAGACTTCATTTGAATGGTAACGCTAGTAATGACCATTCTTTCATTTTCTTTGCATCCCAATCTATAAAGGCAGAACCAACATGTTTTGTATTTTGCACATATGCATTAACTATTTCAAAAATAGTTATTAATTAAATAAATATTATTAATTAATTAATCCTTAATCTTTATCCCCCACTTAAATAAATATTTATTATGTATTTAATTAATTTATCTTTAACTTTATCCCCCATTTTAATAAAAAAATTATATTTATTTAATTAACTGACGCAAGAGGGTACCCCCCTCTGTACACCAACTCAAAATACAAACAAATTCACAGGAAAACTCTATCCAGATTCAACATTCAATAAAACAAAGATTGCAACAAATAACAAAATCCTTATTCTATTTAAATAACCACATATTTACATTCAAATGCAAATTCAATGCTTACAAGCAACTTTTAATGGATTCTCCCTTTGTCTCTGTCCACTTCTAAACTCTCATCTTTCTCTTCTTTGTTGTCCATAAAACTCCTTTCAATGCCTCTGTATTGTTAAATCTGAATACATGGTCCATTCATTCTAGACCATTGTCAATACCAATCTGCAGCTTGTTTCAAAACCGCCCTCTGTTCTCCCACACATGGGCCCTCTCTTTCCTCTCACACTCTTGGTGCCACATTTCCCAAGTTCTATCTCTACATTTTAAAATGTATTTCAAATGGGCAGATCAAACTCTACATTTAATTTTACAGCCCCCTTTCACTTCACATAGCCTTCTTTCCCTTTATGTGTAGTCCCTCAATCTATTCGTTGCTTGTTATATTTTGAAAAAAATCTGCATTCATATCTTTATGCCACCCCTTCGTTTTCTTCTCACGGGCTTCTCCTTCTTGCCAAACTTTGTGCGCCCTCTTGTCTCTTGTTAAATTTGCATTTCTTCACATTAAAAAAAACAAGTCCAAAGGTCTTTCCTTGCTTCTTTGTATTCCCAACAGACCTCTCTTCTTCCACTTGCATCCCCTTTGTTTTTGACAATTCTCCTCTTCTATATGTCACACACCCTCCAAAGTGCTAATGAAATCTGAAGGTGAATAGTCATACATTTAGGATGTATATATTTGCCAAATAATTATAGATCAGCCCACATATGAATACTTGACTCCAAATCAATTTGTTGTTAATTGGAATTATCTTTACATCTACCGTTTATGAAAGTTTCTAAAGCCTTTGACAATTTTGTGCATACTCCAGTCTTTGTTACCATATTTCACATACATGTTGAAAAAGGTGGTTGCAAATACAAAATTTGAAAAAATGTCTAGACTGTGATAGATGTCAGGATTACATTAATTAAAATAAATCAATATTTTAAGCTTTCCCTTTCACCTTCCACAATCACCCAAATCATCATTAGAATGAGATCAAGCATGAAGAGAAATAAATTCAAATCAAAATGCAAAAACCAAAACCAACAATATTTTTGGTTGGTGATGATTGCTTGTTCGCTCATGTGCACCTGCACCAAACACGCCAGGTAGGAATATTGTGACAATAGGCTCACAATAACGGAGTTGAGTAGTTGCACTACTCTTTCAAGTTGCCATCAATTTGCAACAAACTCCTTCATTGTCCATGTGCTGAAAATTAATCTTTCATTCACCTTTTCTAGCATCATGCCATAACACACATCACTTCTCTCCAACAACACTGCATCCTCCTCATTTTCCCCCTCGTGGAATCATGTCCACCAAATTCTAACCTCCTCCACCAAATACGTTCCACACTCCTTATCTCCCCCATGGGTTCGAACCCACCTCTAACCGACCATCTCCACCAAAATCCTCCAACATCCTCAACCATCTCTACACACAACAACACAACATCTACCACTCCTCTATCCAATTTACCCTCTTTGATCTCATCGAAAAATGCAATAACATCACAAAGTTGTTTTACCTCATCTGTATTCACAATTGCAACATTGAATTTCACTGTAACATCTTCTACCTCCTCATCAGCTGCAACTTTTCTCTCTTTGCTGCACCAACAGACTTATCACCCATTCTTCCTCAATTTCCAATAGTTGCACAAACAAATCTGACATTTTCCATCTGTTGCGACCTCTTCATTACTCACTTCATTCATTTCTACCTTTTTCTCCATGCCTTCCTCATGGCATGTATTCACTGTAACTTCATCCACAGGGGCTGCTCTTTCATCTCTCTCCATCCAACTCATGTTGTAATACTCTTTTATGTTGTCTTCTTTATTTGTTTCACTCTTCTTCACCACTTTTCTCTCACTTTTTCCTCGATACATCTTTTCCATTTCTTCACACATTTCATCCTCCAAATTCTCCCAATACTGCTCCCAAAATAGTATTCGCACAGGTCTCCTCACAATCCAACCCATCTTTCCTGCTGTAATCTCACCTCTCACAATCTGTCACCACTCTCAAAATAAATTCCTCTATGGCTTCAAGCTCTCTGCTCTTCAAGACTCCTCTACTTGCAACAACCCTCTCGAGCTTCTTCTCTATCACTCCACACTTTATTCTACGTGCAAACTGCCTCCCTATCGGCGATCTATTCACACCACTCACAGGTCCTGGTGGATCCTCTCCACTCTCAGGACTACTTACTCTAATACCAATTGACACAAGAGGGTACTCCCCTCTACACACCAACTCAAAATACAAACAAATTCATAGGCAAACTCTGCCCAAATTCAACATTCGATAAAACAAAGATTTCAAGAAATAACAAAATCCCTCTTCTATTTAAATAACCATATTTTTTTTTTAAATGTACTAATATATATTTTTATACAATAAAAACTCCATCACTAGGTTAATTTCTAATTTTTAAAAAATGGATTTGCATTTCTTCACCATTGATAAAGCACACATGCTATGTGGGAATAATTACTCTATATGGAAGATCATGATAAAAGCAAAATTTATGGCTAGAAATTTATGGGACATCGTTGATGGTAAGGAAAAATATCCTACAGGTAGAAACATTAACCATGATCTTATATATTTACATTCAAATACAAATTCAATGCTTACAATCAACTTTTAATGGATTCTCCCTTTATCTATGTCCACTTCTAAACTCTCACCTTTCTCTTCTTTGTTGTGCATTAAACTCCTTTCAGTGCCTTTGTATTATTAAATCCAAATACATGGTCCATTAATTCTAGACCACTATTAATACCAATTTGCAACTCATTTCAAAACCACCCTCTATTCTCCCACACATGGGATTTCTCTTTCCTCTCACACTCTTGGCGCCACCTTTCCCAAGTTCTATCTCTACATTTTTATGTATTTCAAATGGGAAGATCACACTCTACATTTAATTTTGCAGCCCCTTCCACTTCACACAGCCTTCTTTCCCTTTATGCATAGTCCCTCCTTAATCTATTCGTTGCTTGTTATATTTTGAAAAAAAATTGCATTCATATCTTTATGGACCGCCCCTTCGTTTTCTTTGAGTGAGCTTCTCCTTCTTGCCAAACTTTGTGCACCCTCTTGTATCCCGTTAAATTTGCATTTCTTCACATTTAAAAAAACATGTCCAAAGGTCTTTCCTTGCTTCTTTGTATTCCTAGTGGACCTCTCTTCCACTTGCGGCCCCTTTGGTTTTGACAATTCTCCTCTTCTATATGTCACACACCCTCCAAAGTGCTAATGAACTTTTATTATTTCACACAGGCTGAAGGTGAATAGTTGCAAATTTAGGATGTATATATATTTGCCAAATAATCGCAGAACGGCCCACATATGAATACTTGACTCCAAATCGATTTTTTGTTAATTAGAATTATCTTTACATCTACCATTTTTGAAAGTTCCTACAACCTTTGAAAATTGTGTGCATACTCTGGTCTTTGTTACCATATTTTGCATACATGTCAAACAAGGCAATTGCAAATACAATATTTGACAAAATGTCATAGACTGTGATAGATGTTGATATTACATTAATTAAAATCAATCAATATTTTAAACTTTCCCTTTCACCTTCCACAATCACCCAAATCATCATTAGAACAAGATCGAGCATGAAGAGAAATAAATTCAAATCAAACCAAAATTGAAAAAACCAAAACCAACAATATTTTTGGTTGGTGTTGATTGCTTGTTTGCTCATGTGCTCCTACACCAGACATGCTGGGTAGAAAGATTGTGAGCATAGGCTCACAATAGTGGAGTTCAGTAGTTGCACTACTCTTTCAGGTTGCCATCAACTTGCAACAAATTCCTTCATTGTCTATGTGCTGAAAATTGATCTTTCCTCCTCCTTTTCTAGCATCGTGCCAGAACACACACCACTTCTCTCCAACAACACCGCATCCTCCTCCTTTTCCCCCTCATGGACTCATGTCCACCAAATCTTGAAATCCTCTGCCAAATACGTTCCACACTCATTTCCTCCCCCATGGGTTCAAACCCACCTCTAACCGACCACCTCCATCAAAATCCTCCAACATCCTCAACCATCTCTACACACAACAATACAACATCTACCACACGTGCTTGTCCTCTATCCAATTCACCCTCTATGGTCTCATTTGAAAACATAATAAATCAAAAATTTGTTTTACCTCATCCATATTCACAACTACAACATCAAATCTCATTGCAACATCTTCTACCTCCTCGTCAGCTGTAACTTTTTGCTCTTCTATCTTTGCTGCACCAACGAACTTCATCATCCATTCTTCCTCAATTTCTAACAGCTGTGCGAATAAATCTGGTCTATGTTTGCCATTCGTTGCAACCTCTTCACTATTCACTTCATTCATTTCTACCTTTTTCTCCATGCCTTCCTTTCAACTTGTATTCACTATAACTTCTTCCACAGGGGCTTCTCTTTCATCTCTCTCCATCCGACTTAGGCTGCAATACTCTTTTCTGTTGTCTTCTTTCTTCGTTTCACTCTTCTTCACCACTTTTCTCTCACTTTTTCCTCGAATAATCTTTTCCACCGCTTCACACTTTTCATCCTCCACATTCTCTCAATACTGCTACCAAAACAGTATCTGCACGGGTCTCCTCATGACCCAACCCATCTTTCCTGCTACAATCTCACCTCTCACAATCTATCATCACTCTCAAAACAAATTCCTCTGCGGCTTCAAGCTCTCTACTACTCAGGAATCCTCTACCTGCAACAAGCCTCTCAAGCTTCTTCTCTACCACTTCACACACTTTCTTCTATGTGTGAACTGCCTCCCTATCAGTGATATGTTCACACAACACTCGCAGGGTTTGGTGGATCTTCTCCACTCTTAGGACTACCCGCTCCAATACTAATTGATGCAAGAGGGTACTCCCCTCTGCACACCAACTCAAAATACAAAAAAAAATCACATGCAAACTTTGCTCGGATTCAACATTCGATAAAACAAAGATTGCAACAAATAACAAAATCCCTCTTCTATGTAAATAACCACATATTTACATTCAAATGCAAATTCAATGCTTGCAATCAGCTTTTAATGGATTCTCCCTTTATCTCCTTCCACTTCTAAACTCTCACCTTTCTCTTCTTTGTTGTGCATTAGATTCCTTTCAATGCCTCTATATTATTAAATCTGAATACATGGTCCATTCATTCTAGACCGTTGTCAGTACCAATTTGCAACTTGTTTCAAAACTGCCCTCTATTTTCCCACACACGGGATCTCTCTTTCCTCTCACACTCTTGGTGCCACCTTTCCCAAGTTCTATCTCTACATTTTGTATGTCTTTGAAATGGGAAGATCACACTCAACATTTAATTTTGCAGCCCCTTTCCACTTCACATGGCCTTCTTTCTCTTTATGTGTAGTCCCTCAATCTATTCACTGGTTGTTATATTTTGAAAAAAATATGCATTTATATCTTAATGCCACTCCTTAATTTTCTTCTCGTGGACTTCTCCTCCTTGCCAAACTTTGTGCACTCTCTTGTTTCCCCATTAAATATGCATTTCTTCACATTAAAAAAACAAGCCCAAAGGTCTTTCGTTGATTCTATGTATTTCCAACAGACCTCTCTTCTTCCACTTACGACCCCTTTGGTTTTGACAATTCTCCTCTTCTACATGTCACGCACCCTCCAAAGTGCTAATGAAATTTTATTGTTTCACATGGAAGGTGAATAGTCATAGATTTAGGATGTATATATTTGCCAAATAATTACAGATCGGTCCACATATGAATACTTGACTCCAAATTGATTTGTTGTTAATTGGAATTATCTTTACATCTGTCATTTTTGAAAGTTCCTAAAGCCTTTGACAATTTTGTACATAGTTTGGTCTTTGTTACCATATTTCACATACATGTCGAACAAGGTGGTTGCAAATACAACATTTGACAAAGTGTCATAGATTGCAATAGATGTTGGGATTACATTAATTAAAATCAATCAATATTTTAAAATTTCCCTTTCACTGTCCACAATCACCTAAATCATCATTAGAACAAGATTGTGCATGAAGAGAAATGAATTCAAATCAAACCAAAACCAACAATATTTTTGGTTGGTGCTGATTGCTTGTCCACCCGCGTGCTCCTACACCATTAACTTGTCTTATCCCTAAAATACTCCAACTAAATTAATTAATTAATTGATTTAAGCTAATTAATCCCCACCATTTTTTTCTCCAATATTCAATTTCAATCTATCCCTCAGTCCTTGTCCATTTAATCTTAGTCATTGGATTCATTCAAATGGATCACAATCTAAACTTGCCAAAAGTCAAACTAGCTTTGTATCTTATCTATTCATTTCCTACATCTCCAAATTTTAGCCATCCATAAGTATTTTCCCTAATATTAATCCCAACCTATCTCTTATCCCTCATGTAACACTTGTCACATGACTATAACTTTGATCTAAATCTTAATGTTCTTTCAATTCTAGCCATCCATCAACCAATCCATTGTGGTCCTTGATTCCTTTTTGGAAATTCTATAAATTAGATGATTTTTATCCCATTTGTATATCCACTTTCATTATAGCCTTATGTTGTTCAAATTTATATTATAATTATTTCTTCCATAGCCTTGTTGAATTTTCTATCTATTTCATTTTCATTATATTTTTATGCTATCCATTTGATCTATCATCATATCAATCCTACTATCATGCTGATGGTTTCATAAGCAAACAAATTTCTACATCAAAAGAGCAAATCAAATGGAGTTATGGTGCATTCTACTTCAAATCAATTTGAGGAGGAAGAAAGGTTTTACACGAAGGTATTTTGTGTGTATTGCATTTATAATTTGTTTTATTTACCTTTGATCTTTTCTTGTCTTCATTTTGGAACACTCGATGAGACTCCCATCCCTATTTAATCTTTGATTTTAAAGTTTTTGATGACCTCATCTTGTTGGTTTTTTTATTTTGTTGTGCAAACAAAATTGAGGGTAACTCTTGTAGGAAAAGTTGAAGGCAAAACCATAGTTTTTTGAATATTTCATCATATCTTTCAAATGGTTGGGATTTTTTTCTAAAATTTTCTTACAGTATGTTTTGGATCACCTGATGAAGCTCTACTAAAAGAAATTGGGATTTATCATCAATATTCAATGAGTTATTATGATTTTATTATTATTTATAAATCTATCGTGTTGTTGGTTTCATAAGCAACCACATTTCTACATCAAAAGAGAAAATCAAATGGAGTTAGGGTGCACTCTACTTCAGCTCAATTTGAGGAGAAATAAAGGTTTTAGGTGAAGGTATTTTGTGTCTATTACATTTATCTTCTATTTTATTTACCTTCAATATTTTCTTGTCTTTATTTTGGCACACTCGATGGGACTTCCATCCTTGTTTAATATTTGATTTTAAAGTTTTATCTGACCTCATCTTTTTGGTTTTTTTATTTTGTTATAAAAAAAAGACGCTAACTCTTGCAGGAAAATTTGAAGGCAAAACCATAGTTTTTTAATAAGTTACACCCCGGGGGTCTCTTAGTTACCAGGTTACTTTTACCCAATAAGTAAATATGATGATAAATGTTAATCAGAACTTTGATATGGTTAGTAAGTGAATGATGTTAGAGTTATCATGTATTAGAGAATAATTAATTACTTTACTTAATTATTATTCTAATTCTCATGCACTTAAGCTAAACTTAGGTTTTCTTTATTAGTTAACTCAATGATTTATTTATGTTAACTATAGAACTAATATTAGATCAATTTGTCTCATCACACAGGATGTTGACACTTTTCATGATCTAATCCCTTTATCACTAGGGTTGCTCTTATAAAGAATTCATTCTCTCTTGTAATTATTAATCCTGTATGTATTTTCTTGTTGAGGAATATAGCAATTCTTGTTTGTAGATCTCTTAAGTAGAATGTGTATTTTTTCATTGTTTCATCCTATGACTCATGGTTTTGTGCTTGTTTCACAATTCTAACATGGTATTCGAGCATGGATTCAACAAACCCCTTTTTGATTTATGAGATTTTATTTCTTCAACAAGGGTTAGAAGCTTCATATCTAAATCCTCTTTGCTTTTTTTTGGAAGTGGACATTTTTGGTGCATTTTTTGAGTGAAAAGGACCTCGACATTGGATTTAGAGCTATTAAGAAAGTCAAATTTGGCTTTTGTTTCACCTGATTTGGATTCCTAGCATCAGATCTACAAGGGTTTGAATTGGTTGTTTTGTTTCTAGACCTAGAGGGTAGCTACTTTTTTGGTGTGTTTTGAGCCAAAATAGACATTAACATCATGCTCAAAAGGTCCAAAAACCTTAATATCACCTGCCAAATCACCAAAATCCGTGTCAAGAGTTTTTGAGGATTTTTTTTGCTAGAGGCTGTACAACCTTCCGAGCACGCAGGTCGAGGTAAATTTTTTTTTAAATAGTTTGTTTTTTTCTTGCAAAATATTTCAAAAAAAATCATTAATTTTTTTTTATTAAAAGCCTTTAAAAGGCATGTAGGTTTTTTTGCATTTAAAAAAAATACATATTAGAATTTTTTTTGGGACAGTACCCAAGGGTACTGCTGACCTGCCACTATGGTAGACAGTGGCCCCTTGGGCCTCGCCCCCCTACGGAGGGGCATCGTGGGGGTATGCCCACTTGGGCCCTGCCTAGGAGTGGTAGCCACACCGCCAAGAAAATTTTTAATATAATTTTTTTAAAATGTTTTTTTAATATGTTTTTTAAAAATATATATATATATATATATAATTTCAGCTTTTTTTACTTTTAAAAAGTGAAAAAAAAAGCAAAAATCTATGCAGTTTTTTGTGCAATTTTTTTTTTTTCAAAATAAATTCCACATGTACCTGGTTGGAGGAGTTTCTTGCCTAGGTTCTAAAGTTGGCATACTTCTAAATTTGGTAGTATTTTTCGTTACATTTGGCGAAGTTATTTTTTTTGCCAAACTCATCCCCTCTTCTTTGAGCTTTTTAGTTTTGCACTCTATCTTCCAGAGGCCATATCTTAGTCGTACAACAATATTTTTCAGTGCAATTTTTTTTGAAATAGGGTAGAATTTTGTGCTCTTCGTGGTGGTGCAGGTGTTTTCTAGACTGTACTTCTATTTTTTTCAGAATTCTATTTTCTCATCGTTGTTGTTGTTTAGTTCTTGTTTTGGAGACTTCGACAGGCCATATCTTCTACCTCCAGACTCATTTTTTGGTGGTATTTTGTTTAAAGTGCATGTTTTTTTGTGTACTTTATCATGGTGTTACCAGTGCCTCTATATTTCACATGATTCTTGGGATCTTGCACATCACTTTGTGCCTTATTGTACTCGTACTATGTTATAAAGTTCCATGGGGGATTGATGTTTTTGCCTTTGTTTTCCATCACACCTTTGTCAAGTGAGCATCCCTTCCATGACAACAACCTCATGTGTGTGTGCATTTTGTTTGCACACTCTTTATATGTGTTGGTACTTTCATGTTTGCACGTTCAAATGTTCCCGATTCTTCTTCATGCACTTCTTTTTGGCATTCAATTATAGTGTACCTGTCACGCCTCTCCCTTTTCAACATTATGGAGGGTTTCTATTATTGGTGCTAATGCTTCCTTGGGTTTATGTTGGAGTGAGCTATGTATACAATATTTGTTCCTATGTAATTTCAGATGCAATGGCTGCATTTTGGTGAGATGGATCACTTACCATATGGACACTCTTGCATGCCTATTTTCAAAGGAAACCTTCCATTTTCACATGATCAATTCTTCAAAACAATTGGTACCTTTTCCATCTATATCTTCAAGTTTCAGGTTTTTGCCTTTGTTTTCCATCTGATTCGAGTAGTGTTGTTGGGGGCACTCATACAGATTCTTGTCTTCTTGATCCTGATCATCATTTGTTTTAGCAGAGGTTCTTGTTTTGGTATTATAGTAGTCATACTTTGGCAATGTTTGCAACTTCTTCATACTTCAGTGATGTTCTTTTTTGTTCATCCCTTGTTCCTATCTTTTGGGACAACTTTGTGTTGGAGGCTTCTTTGTCCTTCACTCTTGTTTGGAGGCTTCTTCAGTCCTTCACTTGTTTTTCATCTCTTTTTCTAGTAGAGTTTTTCCCATGTGGTTTTCTCTATTTCTCTACATTATAGAGATCTTCTATTTGTACATCGGTACCTTACATGGCCTTGTTTTCCAAGACCCATCATGCATTCTATTTTTAGAGTTGTTTAGCTACTCCCTAAGTTCATCTTAAGGGGGGGTGTTAGAGTTATCATGTATTAGAGAATAATTAATTATTATTCTAATTCTCATGCACTTAAGCTAAACTTAGGTTTTCTCTATTAGTTAACTCAATTCTTTATTTATGTTAACTACAAAGTTAATATTAGATCAATTTGTCTCATAACACAGGATGTTGACACTTGTCATGATCTAATCCATTTATCATTAGGGTTTCTCTTGAAAAACATTCATTCTCTCTTGTAATTTTTAATCCTATAAGTATTTTCTTGTTGAGGAATATAACAACTCTTGTTTGCAGATCTCTTGCGTAGAAGATGTATTTGTTTGTTGTTTGATCCCGTGACTCATGGTTTTGTGCTTGTTTCACAATTCTAACAAATAAAATACTGAATACATTGTTTTTAAAGGTATGAATATGTTCTATAATGATAGGAAATGCGATGAGTAAATATGAATTGCAATGTGAATGCTTTGATGATGTGAATGATTTATGATGCTAATAGATTTTATATGAATGGATAACTACCTATGTGATGTACTAAGATGGATGCAGGAATAGGTTCAAACCCCCAGAAGAGAGGTGAAGTATCACTTAGGAGAAGAACTTGGTCTGGTAACCTCTAATTTAGTCTTATTGAGCATTCACACACTCACACCCTAGTTGGTCTTAGTCGAGTCAAGCCAGTTAGGTAGATGGTAAGTGATCTTTAGTCTAGTTGTGTGTGTTTATATTGAATTGTGATCTTGTTTATGAATATTTGGAATGAGGTATGTGATGAGTCTTGATAATAAGTGAAAGATCTACTTTGTGTGTTCATAATTATATACCAATCAATGAAGTATATACCAGGATTACATAAATGTATATACGCGTGTGTCCTCGATAACCCATATGCACGGGAGTACTAATTGGATAAATGTGACATAAACATATATATGTGTATGCATTGAAAAATAATGCATTAAATAATCTTGACACATAATGCATTTAATTAATTATTGTTTGAAACCTTAGGTTGACAATAACCTACTGGGTTGGGATATTTACTTGATTATTGATTGAAACCTTGGGTTGTGAATAACCTATTTGGTCAGGTTGATTACTTGATTATTGATTTTATATTTTGATTGAAGTCATTAATTATTGAATATTATACCTTTGAATAAGATATTTTATTGATGAGATTATACTTTTGGATGGGAGTTATTTATTGTTGAGATTACACTCTTGAATATAGACTTTTATTGTTGAGATTGTACTTTTGAATTAGAGTCATTTAATGATGTGACGTTATGTTATCCGTATGGTTAATTGGTAGAATATAGTTTCTTTGAGATACTTGTAGCAATGCCATCAAGATATGAGTTAATGGGAAGGTTATTCTTGGGGTTAGGATAATCCATGAGAAAGGGAATAACCTAGAATATAATACTAATTGTCAACTACAAATCAAGCATTTGTAACTTGGTGAATATAGATGAACCTCACTCGAAGTATTGGTGTTGAATCTTTGGCCAAAGTAGTGTAGGTAGCCACTGTCTACACTGTCAATTCACTATAATCCAAATATACTAGGTTGAGAATATCATAGAATTAGAGGTCAACTTTATGCTAAGCTCTATACATGTAGGACACATCACTATGCTTAGGAAAGGTTATGTGAAGGATGAGGTTACCAAACCAATCTCTTCGTCGAAGGGAGGGACATCTTACCAAGTTTGGTAGATGTGCAAGGGACTACAGTTAGTCCATGGTTTGTGGAAAAGCGCTTGAGTGATGCTTCTCCTCATACAGTTGGTGGCCAAGATTTGGGAGGACATTTTGGACCATTGGTATTTCTGATTCAAGAATTGATGATGTACGTGCCAGTATTGGAGACAACTAGAAGGTATGCACCAAGGAAAGGGGACATCTAGAATGTATGCACCATGTTAGGACATATGTATTAGTTTATATTTCTAGTCCATGTAAGCTTGTTTAAGCTACGTATGTAATCATGTGTCCATCTATATGGAATTGTAATATGAAACATTATCTTGAATATATTTATGTAAAGTTAAATCATACTTATATTATTGGAATGATTCTTTGATTATGCAATGAAAAATTTGGATAAAGTTATATTCAAATGATGCATTTATTATTGAATAGGAAAGAAAAAATTTATGGCTTATAATGCTAGAAGCATAACTGTCCACTTGTGGGTAGAACATAGTAAAATTACTAGGTAGAACAATGGGCATGTTACATAATATTTCATCATATCTTTCAAATGGTTGGGTATTTTATTAAAATTTTCTTACTGTAGGTTTTGGATCACTTGAGGAAGCTCTAGTAAACAAATTTGGGATTTATCATCAATATTTGATGAGTTATTATGATTTTATTATTGTTCATAAATTTATTTTTTGGTAGCAAATCATCAATTTTTCTTAATTTTTTTAAATTTCTAGAAAGCTCTTTAAATTTTAATAGGGGCTTGTTCTTTACATTTATATTTTGGGGGTTAAAAAGTGATAAAATGATCAAATATTTATCAACTAGGCATTTTTCTAAAATTTTCTCTCTAAGGAAAAAATAAGGAATTTTTTAGATATTTTTATATTTTTGGAAAAGCTCTCAAAAATTTAATAGTGATTTCTTTGTATTTTTTATTTTTGGAGCCAAAAATGTTGTAAAATAATAAGTTCTAGTTGGCTATTTGAAAATAATTTTATGATCTTTTCAAGGGTTTTATTATCATTTCTAATCTATTTTCTTATAGCCATATTCATTAGTCCAAGACCTTTATGAAACTACTAACATATTTGTGTTGCAACTACATTTGTCCAAGGTATTATCATTTTGGCTGATCTTAGTTGCAAAATTATTTTTTAAAGGTTAATGATTGTTTGCTATGTATTTTGGTGAGTGGTGTTTATGCTCTCCTTTTGCACCTTTGTGTGATCCTAAGGATCAAAAACATCACTCACTCTCTTTTCCTTTCTCTTCATTGTTATCTCAAGGGTCCCAATGTGTATATGCTCTCCCCTTACATTTCATGTGATCATAGGTGATCAAAAACACTTGGATCATTCCTTTTATGGGGCATACCTAGGGATTTGATCACCCTAAGGGATGAATTTGACTCTCGTGCTACAATAGAATATAAAAAGTAGGAGGTGAATTGAAAGACAATCCTCTTGGAAGTAGAATCTTGTTAATCTGAGTTAAACCTCTAAGAAATTTATATCCTGGAGAAGTGAAGGTGGAGAGTGGGCTATCCTCTCTTCTCAAATTTTTGGAATTATTCCCTTTCATCTATGGATTGGGCATCACATACCCTCGAGGTATTTATAGGACTTCCTAGTTAACCTTGTCCATCCTAGAGCTTAAGACCTTTTGATCATTGCTTAGTGTGGTGCAAGGTATAGTATCATGCTTAAATTTTCCATGTACCTTCTTGAATAGATAAAAACCATTTGGACAAGGTGTTGAGGATCTCCAAAGAAAGTAAAAATGCTAACCTTTGTGCCACTGGATCCCTACCTAACAAATTTTGAAAGATAGTTTTGGGTAAGTGCACCAAGATGGTCCATAAAAAGGGGATCAAAAGTGATCACTTTATTTTGAAATCAACTAAACCTGAACTTGGAAGAGTAATTTGAGATTCATGCACTCAAAATTTGAAGATACCAAAAGAACAAGAATTGTAGTACTCAGAATCTAGTTTCTAAACTACTATTTTTTTTCCAAAAATAGATAAGATTAGGAGGATCAGATGCTTCACACACACAAAACTATTCCTATTTTTTCAAAAAAAACATAACATAGTGTCGGATGTTTGCCCCTCAATTTCTTTAGTTGCATTTAGTATTTTCAAAAACCCATTGGTAGAAATATAGTTAAGAGTGAGTACTAGAAGTATATTGTTTTGTAATTTTTTATTGAGTATTTTTTATGATTTTTCAAAGTGGATGTATCCTAAAACTCAAAATAGGCAAAAATTCAAAAGAAAATCCAATGTGTAAAGAATGAAGTGTAGAACAATATTATATATTTTTTAAATTTGGACAATTAGGTCAAAATTTATTAAAAAGAATCCATACATATGTCTTTGATAACTATAGAAACATAGTGAAAGAAATTACAAATAAATATAGTAATGTAGTTCAAATCTAAAAAAAATATATGGTTAGAAAGCTTAGAAGATGTGTGAAATTATGGTGGTAATTTTACTAAGATTTTATTTATAATGTGTAAACTTGATGACGAGCAAGTTGAGAAATGAGAATAGAGGGAAAAATCACATCAAAATGAGGAAAATGAACCATCCAAGCCTAAGTACAAACCACAACATGTATGTGTTTAGTACAAGCCAAAATATGTACATGTTTTGTGCAAGCCGGAGCTCGCATGTATTTTGTGCAAGCCGAAATACGCACGTGTTTTGTGCAAGCCGAAACATGCACGTGTTTTGTGCAAGCTAAATTATGCACGTGTTTTGTGCAAGCCAAAGCACACACATGTTTTGTGCAAGCCAAAGTTCGAACATGTTCTGTGCAGGCCAAAGCTTGCACATATTTTGTGCAAGCCAAAGCATGCACATGTTTTGTGCAGCCAAAATAAGCACATGTTTTGGGAAAGCCAAACCAAGCACATGTTTTGGGAAAGCCAAAACAAGCACATGTTTTGGGAGTTTTGGGAAATTCAAAACACGCATGTTTTTTGTGCAAGCCAAAACACACACATGTTTTGTGCAAGCCAAAACACACACATGTTTTGTGCAAGCCAAAACATGCACATGTTTTAGCCTTCACTAAAAACATCATGTTATTGAATCTAACTTTCTAGCTCTCTCTCCCTCCACCTCTCTCTAACTCTCTCTACATCTTTCTACATCTCTCTATCAATATTCCTCTCTTTGTGCCTCCATCCCTCCCCCAAAAATCCCTCTATCCCTCTCTCTCCCTCTAAATATTTATCTCTCCCTACCTCCCCCTCCCTCCCTCCCTCCTCCCCTTTGTATTTTTCCTCAAATATGTCTCTCTCTCTCTCCCCCTATTTTCTACTAATTTTCTCCCATGTATCTCTTTGTCTCTAACTCTCCATATCTCTAATTATTATTTCTCCCTATCTACTTCTCTCCCTCCCTCTCTCACTAACTCTCTCTACGTCTCTATCTCTCTGAATATGTCTCTATCTAGGTTATAATCCACTCCTATTTCTAGGAAGAAAATGTCTCCCCATACTCAAAAAGTTATCTTCATAGGAGAAAGTGTGTTATAATGTGTTCATGTTCCTACGAAGATAAAAATCCTCTCAATATCTCTCTCCATATTTCTTTCCCCCCCTCTCTCTCTCACTTCTCCATATATCTCTCTCTAATGAGCTAACATTTTTATGAAGTCTTTAGAATCAAGGGTTTAGAGTTTATGGTAGAGAGTATATTGTTTAGGGTTAAGTGTATAGGTTTTAGTGTTAATTATTAATTTGAATATTTAGGGTTTAGTCTATATGGTTCAAGGTGCATCTCCTAGTGTTTAGGTTTTAGGGTGTAGGTTTTATGGTCGATGATAGAGGATTGAGGGGTGTACTTACCTCTTTATATATCATCTCACATCTCCCCCTCTCTACTCTCCTCCCTGTCTCTATTGTTCTTCATCTCATTTCTCTATCTCCCCTACATCTACCTCTCAAGATATCTAAACTCTTTCTCCCCACTATCTACCTCTCTCTCTATCTCAAATTTCTATCTATCTCCCCTAATTAGGTTAACCAAAATAGGTTAACAACATGTGATACTAATTCCCATTTGAATTAAAATATCAAAATCCCATTCTTACATTTAAACCCTATTTAAATTAAAAATAAAGTGCCCCTGACACTGATTACAAGGTTGTCCAATTTGTACTTTTATGGCCTGATGAAGATTGGCATTGAATTTGAGGTTAATTTGTCTTTATTCTTCCTCTTTACCCATTTGCTTCTTTCTAGAAGCTCCTGGAACTTATGCAAAATATTATTTAAATCCTCTTGGCTAGGATTTGGAATAAACTTAATTCTTAAAGTAATTGATTCCAATTTAGCCTCATATTTCTTCAACACTTTATCCCACTCCACCTTTGATTCCTAGAACTTGTGCATCATAATTACATACAATGCAACATTCTCCAAATGATCCTCTATGACCTTTCCATCTATAACATGAACAAAGCTTTATTTCCACCATTTCTTCAATGAATTTGGTTTCATGTATTCCTTTCTCAAGGATTTTCCCATCATAGCCTCCAAAAATAGAACACAATCCATAGAGATATCACTCAGGTCATTCTCCATTTTGTTGAACTGTTCCAATGCCCCATCCATAATTTCTCTTTTGAATTTGAAGGCCTCTATCCATTTCTTAGGTTTTTCCATGTTGTCTGTAGTGAGGACCTTTTCTTCAAGCAAGACTTGTTTGGGAACCTCAATCAACATACAAAGTCTCACTATGGACTTATCATCCAATGCCTTGCATTCAGTTGTAATATTATGTACCTTGTTCTGACAGGCTAAACATTTATCATATAATTGAATAGTTTTTGCAATAAGGGGAATCCCCTTCTCATATATTCCTATCAACCAATGTTGAGAAACTTGTGCCAATGATCTCATGTTTTCCAATTCATGTATTGCATCTTTTGAAAGAATACTGGATTGAGTGGAAGGACTAGCTTCAGTCTGAATGGGTTTCACCAGATGCTCGATGTACTTCTGCAGTTCATCTACTTGTTTTTGCAACTTTTCTTTGGGCTTCACCTCCTTATCTAGCCTCTGCAATATCACATCCATAGATCCTTTGAGATCCTCAGCTTCTTGTTTCTTCATTCAAGGTCCCAAATTAATAGTCTACACATTGTACTCTTTTGGAGTAATTTCTTCCTTGTTTTTCTCCACAACAAGGGTGTCAATGTGCAACACCCTGTTATTTGAATCATCCTTAACAATGCGGGAAATCACCCGAGCCTTCTTATTTTCCTTTGGATTATTTAAACCAATCAAAAACTCATCCCATTGGGAGCTTCCTCTTACATTATTGGTTTTGGATTTAGGCTCACCTTGAGCTAGTTTAGGGTCATAGACAATTCAACATTTGTATCTAATTCTTGTTCATTTTTTTCTTCTCAGAGGTCCTCCTCTTTATTCATATCTATATTTTGATATTGTTCCTATTATTTGTTTATATGCACTTCCTCCTCTGATTGCAATTGATTGTCATCTTGTTGTTGTTGATCATCCCTTGTCAATTGCTTTGTATCTTGAACGTTCATCTTTTTTGTGTCAATTTTTGAGTTGGGGTCCTTGAAAGCATCTTCAAATGTGGCACCTCTTTCTTCTACATCCTCCCCCTTCTCAAAAGTTTGATCTTCATGTGGTTGCTCAGGTCATATATTCTCTATCTCTCTGCAAATTTTTCACCCTTAGAGGATCCTGCTTGGGTAGCCCTTTCAAGTTCAACAACAACCTTTTCTATATTTTCAAGCTTTAGGAAAGAAATTCCTACCCTCAAAGAAGCTTTTTTCTGAAATACTTGAGGCCTTTCTTCAAAACTTTCAACATTAATTGCCTCTTCTTGGGTACCTCCCTTAGCTTTGTCTTGAGGCATATCCTCACATTCCTACTCTTTTTGTTGGTTTTTGAGAGGTGTATCAGTGGAAGTGCCCTTGTCTTTTCTCCTAACCAACCTTATCCTCTTTGGAGGTGATGTCTCTTCAATAATATTTTTGGTGGGCTTCCTTTTCTTTGGGATAGGTTGCCTTTGAGTCTCTTCTGATTTTACCTTAGTCCTTTGTTTACCCTTTGTTCTTTTTATGACTAAAGGTCTCTCTTCTTTAGATTCCTCTTCTTTGGCAACCTTTCCTTCTTCATTATCTAATTCTTCTTTTGAGGAGGATTGTGAATTGAGTTCACCCATTAAATCGTATGTAAATTTCACCCATTAGCTTCCAACTCCTAAATTTTATGCTTCGCCCATTGTTTAGAATACTTTATCGTAGGAGTAGTGACTTGGGCCAAGTCTATAATCTCCTCCTCTACCCAGTCAATTGGAGGGTGGGTTTTTTTTGATACTTCCATGTAATCATGATATTGAATTACATCTTCCTCATCCTCCACTTGGTTTGGTACCTCCATTATTCTATACAATAATCTAATCATTTTGAGTGACAATCGAGAGAATCATCTTTTGAAAAATTCAAGTTCATCCCCATAGTTGGCCCAATAGTCTTCAATATTGGCCTTATGTTTGTATTTTTTGGCAGCTAGCTTCTGTTCCACTCCATATGGGTCAAAATATCTTCTCACTATGTTTGTTGGCAGGTGGAACTACTCCATCTCTATCTCAGAGTGTTGTTCACTTGGAAAGGAGGGGCAAGCCTCCCAACCATTGATATTTAAGGGGAATTCTCATCCAATGCTCATTTTGTGTAGATCCTTTAGCACTTTGTCAAATGCAACCAACTGTCTTGTCACCTCTAATAGAATAAATTTGTTGGTTGGGTACCTAGGGAATCTATAAGGTACAAGTGGGCACCCATGCACTCTAATGTATATGAATTTAGGGAATTGCAAGAACCAATACCCATACTTCTTAACAAGCTCCATTACCTCCACAGATATTCTGATATGGAGAGCCTCTTGTAATGTTCTGGTGATATACATGGTAAAGGCATCATTAACCCTCTAGTAATGGGAGGTGCTTGACAAATGTAGTTGTGTTTACACTTCATAGACCTTGTTCTCTCCAATCGTGCCTTTGCAACTCAATCCTATGTACTTGAAGTGCCTAATAGCATGTAGACCACATAAGAAGTCATTGCGAACTTCTTTCTATCTTGTACATCTCTTAGCTCTTCCTGTCCAGATTGCCAATTATCAAGAAAACCTAGTGGTAGTTAGTGCCCTTCACCATCTCTGCTATTACATAAAACATCCAATCTTCAAACAAAGATGCCTTCTCCAATCCCATCACTCTACTGAGGAGAGTGATCATGTCATTATACTCCACCTTGAAGTCACTCCTATGTAGAACCTTGGGAAACTTAGAGAAATGTTGCCTCAATTTTTGAATCCAAGTGGCATTCATAATTTCAAGGGCTTTCTCATGGTTATTGGTGTAAAACTTCTTAACCATGTCATTTTTAAAATTAACTAGCTTTTGGTGTGAAGGAATACCAAAAGCCTCGGCCAAGGACTCCTCAGTGATTTTGGCCATTATCCTCCCTTGGGAACCAATTATCATTCTTCTTTTTGAATCATAATGTTTGGAGCATTCAAATATTAGTTCATGACATTAGACAGATGGAAGAAATCCTGCAGCCTAAGCTAGCCTAGTCTTAACCAACCTCCTAGCTAGCTCAATTGGGGCTAGACAATACATCCTCTTTTTGAAATCCTCTAGATCAATGTGCCCGAGGTTTATATCTCCAACCTCTCCCCAATATGATTCAATCTTTGACTTTGAGGGCACTCCTTTGAAATCATACTTCCATCTTTTCTACTCTTGAAGGTTCCTCTTTCTCAAGTGCTAAAGTTTTCTTTCCTTTCCCTTCCCTAGCCTTGCTTGATTCTGCTTGCACCTGTTAGCCAAAACAACATAATCACTTAAAATGCTAAATATTTAAAACATTAGATAAATGGGGTTAGCATAACCAAAGCACTCAAATAGGAAATATATAGTCATATCATCAATAACCATTACTAAGAAACCAAAATCATAACCCCTTAAATGTAATCTCACAACAATCATCGGGTTTTAGAGCCACACAAGAAATCCAAAGATTTCACCCTTGCAAGAAATCTGTGGAATTCATCAACTCAAGAAATCCACAACAGGGAACTCATCGAAGATTATAGAGTGATAAGAAATTCACGATGCAAGGGAGAAAAATAGCAGTGTATCATCTTGGCTCATCACATGTGTGTGCATTTCTAACATTTCATATACAAGATTACTCTAAGTCAGAGAAATACAATTTTACAAGCATAAATCACGATCTCTACAACTGCTTGGAGAATTCAGGCACTCAAGAAACTAATGATGATAAACTCTCAAGGATTTCATCTTGAAGAGAAATCCGCAACAAACGAAGTTGTCGGAGATTTCAGGAAGATTGAAATTCAGTGATAGCGAGGTGCATCGGGTTTTTCAGGCAGTCATGAAATCCATGGTATGTGGTTCATCAAAGATTTCAGAGATACACAAATTTTGCAACAAAAATGCTCATCAAGGATTTCATAGGGGCATAGAATCTATGGGGTAATACTTGTCATGTTCTTCGCGAACTTGTGAAACTCATGACAAAGTGACTTCTGGGCATTTCTCAAGGCTAAGAATCCATGATAACCTAGGTCACCCACTCATGAAATATGTTTTGAATCGCCCTTCTCTTGTATAGACTAACCCTAGGTCTAAAATTAACCTCATGAACTCAGAGCCCTAATCCCAAAAAATTCCCACATACAAAGCTTTAAAAGGATTTTTTCATGAAATGCGAGTAACTAGCAATGTACAATCAATGTGATGCAAAACTAATCATAACAGGAAAGGAAAGGGTTTAACCAACCTTTGGATTCACAAAATGGAAGAAATGAAGAACAAAACAATCGATAAACCCTTTGATCACTAGTGAAAATCCACACGAGATCAAATGCACTAACAACAAAAAACCCTAGATTAATCGCTCCAAATGCTTAGGAAAGACTTTCAATTGCAAAAATGGTGAAATGAACTCCAAAACATGTTAAAAACCTTTACAAAATCGTCATTAATGATGCTCAGTATGTGCTAAAAAATGCATTAAACATTTGACATGACCTTTTCTATGACACTGGGAATTTCATTCCTTCGCGAAATCCGTGACTTGGAGAAACACTAGATAATTCCATCCCATAAGAAATCCATGACAAATGACCTATCAGGGAATCCAAGACCTTACAAAATCCATGACATGACACATCATCAGAGATTTCAGTTCGTGTCAGAATCCACGACCAAGGAAAACATCAAGAAATTCCTAGCAACACAAAATCCGTGAGATAGCAACAACCGGGGAATCCATCCACATGATAATTCTGCGATAAATGATGACTCATGGATTTCACAAGGTCAAGAAATCTCTGAACTTGAGCCAAGTTTTCTAAATGACAATTATCAAAGAATTGAACCTCTGGAATTTTGTTGCAAACCTTACTTTCCAATTTGAATATTCTTCGCAAGCTCAAAAAAGTGACACCATCAAAATTTGAAGAACCCATCCCTTAAGTGTAGTAAGGGAGAAACCTAAAGTAAAACTGAAAGAGGGGGTCCCCATTTTGATGTGGAGTGTGTGAAAGATGCACAACACCTACATGGATCTCTCTTTTCTCTATCTCACATCTATCTATTTATTTGCCTCTCTTCTCTCTATCTCACCTATCTCTCTATATCCCATTTCTCTCTCTCCTCTCTCCCTTTAATATCTCTATTATATTAATTATTTAGGGTGTAGGTCCTATGGTTTATGGGTTTAGGGTTTATGGTTAATGATGGAGAGTTGAGAGTTGAGGGTTTAGGGATTAAATTTAATTATGTAGTTTTTAGTGTTAATTTATTAATGTTGGGTTTTAGGGTTTAACATACATGGTATGAGGTTTATGTATTATGATTTAGCTCATAGGGTGTAGGGTTTACAATTGACGATATAGGGTATAGGGTTGAGGATTTATCCTATAGCCTTTAGGGCCTAGGTTGAGGGGTAGGGTTTAGGGTTTAGGGTTGAGGGTATAATATAAGGTTGAGTATACTATCAAGGGTTTAACCTATTATCTTTAGTTCCTAGGGTTGAGGAATTAGGTTTAGGATTGATGTTATAAGGTATAGGGTTTTGTGTTATGGGTATAGAGTTTAGGGTTAAGTCTCACATATCCCCTCTCTACTCTCCTCCCCATCTCTATTGTTCTCTATCTCAATTCTCTCTCCCCTAGATATATCTCTCTCTTTCTCTCTCCACTTTTTAACTCTCTATCTATCTCATCTTTCTATCTATCTCCCCTTCCTACCTCTCTCTTCATCCCTCTTTATCTACCTCTCCCTCCCTCCCTACATAGATATCTCTTCTCTCTATCTCACAATCTCTCTCTCTCTTTCTCTACCTTTCTTCTCTCTATCTCACCTCTCTCTATCTTTCTCCCATGTCTCTCTCTCCTCTCTCCCTTTAATATCTCTAATATATTAATTATGTAGGGTATAGGGCTTATGGTTTATGGGTTCAGGTGAATGGTTTATGATGGAGATTTGATATTTGAGTGTATAGGGTTGAAGGTTGAGGGATGGGGTTTATGGTTTATGGTATATGGATGCAAAAATAGAGGTAGATACACAAGTGAACTCTAAAAAGAATGAGGAAATGGAGCTAAAGGAGAAGGCTACAAAGAATATAAAGACTTCTGGTGAATCCTTTGGTATCTTCAAAGATTCCTTGAAGAATCTACTTAATATGTAGCTTAAATTCCTTCCTATTGTATCAACACAACTACTACAACTACCTATGCAATAGGGGAATGTGGACCTTGATAATATTTCCCCCCTCCACAAGCTTTAGTTGGGAGATGTATTCCATGCATCTACCCGAAAGGAGATTATAGAAAATCATCAAAAGAGTGGAGAGCTAATGGATGAAGCTATAAAGGCATTGCAAGAGGCCATACCTAGTGTGATAATTGAAACTTCACTTTCTTGTATGGATAATTTAAACTTATTAATTGATGATTTCAAAGAGTATGTTGTTGGCCTTAGAGGAAAATTTGAAATTGAAGTTGAAAAGAAGATTAATGATAAGAAAATGATGGAAATCGATAAAAAGTGTGCTCTTGCACACAAAAAGTTTCAAGAAAACCTAAAGGATGCACAAGTTTGTGTGGATGAGGCAAAGGCTCTTATTTCAATACTATATGGAGTGGCCCAGAGCCACATAGAGCATCGAGAGTGAGATGGACTCGATTGAGTCCCAAATCAGTAATGCCTCCAGTGCCTATGATCTGGAACTTGATTTGTTTCGAAACATAAGAATTGCTATTGAGGATTTGCATGAAATATTCTTCTAGATGAAAACCCAAAAGGAGAAAATCATTTTAAAATTTGGAAATCTAAGGGACTTGGTGAATTCCAAATTCATATATCTTTCAAGTTCCCTTTTGAGTGCTAACAAGGCTTGTAGATTAATTTGATACCTAGCACCTTGGAAGAAGGAGAAGAGATACTAACAAAGTTAGAGACTCAATGTAGAATGCTTGGGACAACCAATAAGACATGGGATGAAGGAAAATAGGTCTTGCAGACCCATCTATAGAAGCTCCAAGAGTCAACTTCCTCTTATTGAAAACTTTCCTATTCTTTATGCTTTTCCAAATTTTTGTTTCAAATTATTTGTACATATGCGAAGTGTGGATGCCGAAATCTGCGAGAGAGAGACTTAAACCAATTTCATGTTGTTAGTACAAGTCAGTTTAAATCGAAAAATTTAACATCCCTATGAAATACTTAATCATGTTCAAATATGCAAATAATGAGCAGAAAACAAATTAAACAAAAACATTTGCAAAGAACATGATCAAACCCTTATCTCATAGTGGATTGGTGCCACTTTGTTGTGTAGTAAGAAGCCCTTTCCCAATCCTTGAATTGCAAAGTTGATGATAGTTGATCAAATCTCCTCCATGAGATTTGAACATAACCTAGCCATATATGGTGAAGATGATGAGTGCTTGAGTGGAATGAACAAAATTAGCTCTCAATTCAAAAGAGTAACTTTGCATGAAATATGTGGAATGAAGATGAATTTGAGTATAGTAAGTTTACTCAAAATTGTGGATTCCTAAATGAGGAGAGAAGCCTCCAATTTATAGATTTCCAAAATGGAAGAGAGAGTGAAAACAAGCAATGTGGGATCATTCAACATCCAATGGCCAAGTGCCACTTGTCAAGATGTGAATGGTTGATGGTTGTGCACATTTTGGCCAAAGTGCCAATAAATGCAATTAGGTGGAATTTGAAATTGAGGAAATGACATGTGAGAGAGAAAAAGGAATGAAATAAATGCCACTTGGGTCAATGCACAAGGACATGTAAGAGGAGTGAATGCCTTGTTGGATGTACAAATCCACTTGGACTTTTTGAATTCAAATTTGAGGGAATATTCTCTTTTGATGCCATGTGAGGGAAAATAGAGATTTAATAAATGAATTAAATCTATTTTCATGTGCAAGTTGCATTCTCTAGAAGATTTTTGTGATAGGGATTAACTTAATCAAGATTTTGATTAATTTAATGAGGGTTTAGATGATTTGACAATTTTGACTTAAATTGATGAATTGATTTAAATCAGAATTGAGAAGAATTGATTAATTAAATAAATGATTTTGATTTATTTAACTAAGTGGGAAAATGTTAGATTAAATCAAATAAGGTTTGATTTATTTAATTTAGTAAGAGGACTTTAGAAACTTTAATCAAATAAAATGATTTAATTAATTAAACAAAGATATAAGATTAATTAAATTAAATTGATTAATTTAATCAAAGAAGGAGAAAGACTTAATCAAATAAACAATGATTTATTAAATTAAGAGACAAAATATGATGAAAAACTGAGAGTATGATTTAGGAGGAAATGTCGTTAATAATCAGGATCAAGTTTGTCGAACCAAATTGTACATTTTCCATGTCTACACGGAGTATATAGAGTGGTTTCCAGTGCAAGTTTCTAGTTTTTCTCTGGTACATGACTTAGGGGGAGTCAATTCAATATTTCTATTTTTACATATGCATATATTTCTTAGGGAGAGATCTGGTATGCGTTAGAAAATTTGTTGTATGGGCCCTTTGCCCTTAATGTCAAAGGAGGAGAATTTTTGGAGATTTTTAGGCATGTTTTCATCAATGAGAAAGGGGGAGATTTTTGGAAGTTTTTCATTGATGCTATTGTTGGTAACATGAGCATGTGGGATAAGCACAAGGTACACTATTATGCTTTGCAGTGTTGTTGTTGATGTCAAAATTGTAACTTGATATAGAGATAATGGTGAAGATCATTTTTATTGGTTCTAACATGTTTTGGGATGTTTGTGAAAGATAATTTTGTAAGAAGGTTTGATCTTGTGTACATAATTGTGATGAAAAATGACTAAGTGTTTATACTAGTGTTTCTAGGTATAAAGCATCCGGTTTTTGGGTTTGTACTGGTCCACAAATGAATTTTTTCCTCTATGGTTCTAACATATTTTTTTTGGTTGATAGAAGCATCTAATTCCAAAATTTCATCTTGTTTTGGATTTTGGTGTGAAAGGTATGAGTAGCAGAAGTTTGGCTTATAGTTACAAGTGTGTTCCAATTTTATGCATATGAGTGGGAGAGTCCGCACTTCTCCATGGATAGGATTTGGGCTTCGTGGATTTGAGGAGATGTTGACAAATATCAATAGAGTATGCATTCCAAATGGTATAAGTTTTTGAGGTCCATGTGTCCGAATATGGGTATACAGTTGGAGAGTTTTTGTATTAGGTATTTTATGATGTCGACCTAATAGGTTCAAAGGTATGCGAAGGCTAATTAAGTATTTCAGAGTTATATGGGATCTATTATAGGTACATGCTAACCTATTTGATATATTGCAATCTTTGGTTTATGGTATGAAGGTAAAAGATTTTGAATTTGAGTCAAATTATATGATTTGAATGATACATCTAATTAGGCCAACCTAATTGATTTTATGGGCAAAGGGGATAAATATTCTAGATCATTTTTGGTGTTTTATAGAATTTAATACATTTAAGTGATGCGAATTGAGTGAATTTTATCAGAGCTTTACAAATATAAGTTTTGAATTTTGAGTAGAGTGTTAGAATGATGTTAATACAAAGGAAGGCAAAGTGTTAGATAAAAATCAAATAAAGTGTGTAAAGTTAGTGTATTGAGCTTCATTGGAACTATATATCATGCATTTGGTAGATGCAATTGTAACAATTCAATCTAGACTGTGAGCCACAAAATTTCTTATATCTCTTTTTCTCTTAGTGGGTAGTGAGTCCACCTACAATGAGCACTTATCTAAATATACTACAACCGGTTATAATATGTTGTGAGCTAATCCTCACCATGGTTTTTCCCATTTTGGGTTTTCCATATAAAAATCCTTGTGTTCATGTGTTATGTGATGTAGTTGGATGTTTCATGCTTTCTTTCATTTCTGCAATTGAATATGCTATGTGTATTGGATTTTTAAATTCTTGACTGGTTTAAAATAATATTGATTCACCCCCCCTCTCAATATTTCAGGTTTTCAACATCCTTTGTATTTATAGTGGATTTTGGTGAAAGTGAAATTTCTTCTCCAAGAATATCCTCACTTTGGTTGTGTTGTAATCACCAATATCATCTCTAGCTTCATGTACTGAGGGGGAAAATATTCCCAAAGAGTCTCTATGCCTCTGCATACAATAGGTGTGAGTTTGTATAGCAACAAATCATGCACAATGTTAGTAAAACATTATAGTATTGATGGAATAAAACCTAATTGTCCTAATTCTAGAAATAAAATACTAAACTATAAAATAAAAAAGATGAATCTTGAAAGTAGCACCATCCCTGGCAATTGCGCCAAAAATGTAGAGTCCCCACTAATGTTTAGTAAACTTGGTGTTAGACACATAATTCTGAGGGAGTTCCTATCTGAACATTCCACTAAACCCTTGCAAGGCCATTATTTAATTTATCAACCAAGGATAACATAAACCATTGATGATGCTGACACTCTATGTGCATTCAAAGACTCTTTACTACCTATATCATCTTAGTATAGGTGTTTTCACATGTGGGAAAATATAAAATGCAAACCAATAAATAGAAGTAATTTTGAAGTTATTGCTACAGGTACTTATAGCTAAGACTGTGACTAGTTCATTGTCAAGAATGAATTTTGTAACTAACCAATACTGCTAACTCATCTAATTATAACTTGACTCACTCTAGAGGAAATGCACTGGGACAAATAAATCATGAGTACAAGACAAGATCATTCACATTCACTATATGAATAATTTGGTTAACTTAAATACATTAAATAGAAGTAGATAGTACAACTACAAAAACTAACATACAAAAATTAAAGTGGGGAATAGTTACCTTGAGTGGCCCTTGCTCGAGTGATAGTCTCCATAGGATAAAATCAAATCTATCTTCTCAAATCAATTCAACATTACAGTAACTGGAAACCTCTTTATTCATAACTCAAAGATTTCATGATCCAGAAAGAATCTTCAAATATATCTTATTCATAGAAATATGATTGAAACATTGTCTACGTAAAAATAGGAAAAACTATTTGCTATATATACTATACTTGTTCAACCAACTAACTCATGATCTAACTGTCACCTTGACCACCAAACCACATATATATAAGCACGAGGGATTCTTATTAAAACAAGGATTCAAAACATAAATCTAAATGGACATCACCACTCCCTACAAAATAGAGTGATAAATTTTGCATTAACTGGAAACACAACTGAAAAGGTAGAAGTTAAGTAGGATTGTAACTCTATTGCAATGCTAAACAAGAAAATGGATTGTGGAAATAGTCACATTGGATTCCTAATCATGGTAGATCTATTCTTCCTCCAGTAGTCTTATTAAATGACATGGTAACTCACAATCATCTTGAGAAAAGGAACCTCCAATGTTGCAATTGTTGCATTCTTCTTATTCTGGAACTTCCTTGCATTGCTATCTAAAAATCCTTTGGCCACAAGTTGCACCTCCTAGTTTTTTTTGGCTACAGTCTACTTGCTTTGGTTCTTTGGCTGCAAAGAGTTAGTTCACATAACATCTACACATTACTAATAACCATAGCTTAAACATAGATATACATTGCATTTCATGCATATTCACATATTAACCATGCAATTACTATCATCCCATAACCATATTTTCATATACTTAAAATATAGGTTCAATTCTCATGATGATCATAAAAATATAGTAAGGTTTATGAATATGTATGAAATAAGTATTTGGAGATGTCTAAAAGGATGTACTAAAACAAAAAAAAAAAACTAATAATTGAACTCATTAGAAATGAATTTAATTTTTTTGTTAATTCATTGGAGAAGACAATATCAAAGGATATTGTAGGGTTGAAAAGCACTGGTGAATTATTTTAGAGTTTTCAATCAAAACCATTTTCAGACTTTGATGAGATTTCATAACCTTGCGAAAAGCCAAAAAAATCATCAATTTACATATGGCTTCCTCACAAAGGCCTAGTTTAGAATCAACTTCAAGGATATATTATCAAAGTCTTAGTGGATGAATTTTTTTTAAGAAGAATCACTATTTAAGAAAAAAATGAGGTTTTGAAATCATTGTCGAAACCTGATGAGGTTCTCAAAACCACTTAAATTTTTGATAAAGCTTTTGGATTGTTGCTTGTTTGAAAATTTAAAAAATGTTAGATCTTGGTGTTGAAGAGAAAGCTCACATGCACCAATATTAAGGCATGTCATTAATTCTCTTCCATAGCCTAATGGCATTGTATATAAACACACATGGGTGTCAAAGTGAATCATTTCGACAAGAAATTAGCAAAGAATTAGCAAGATAGAGGAAAGGGAAATTGTATGTTTAATGTGAGAAAATAACAATACAAATTTTAGCCATTTGAAGGCACATATTCATATTTATATGCACTCCATCACTTAGTGAAAGTTAAACTATGATAATTGAGTAATTTCATGGGATGCAAGTGTGATACAAGATTTTGGGGAAAAATTGAAATTCTTGAGCTCCTTTTGTTTATCTTCTGGTAATTCACTCATATCTCTTCTTAGTCAGAATGAAGTACATGTATTTAGGTTACAAACATATATCTCACATGTATAGCACTCTCTCTAAGATTGGCGATATCATATTAGGTCATGTGAATTTTAAAGATATTTGGGAAAGCATAAAGAAAGAAGATAGGCCCCTAATCACATAGAGATTAATAGAAAGTGGGCTATTGCAAAAAATTGTGTTTCTTGTAGCAGTGTAGTGTTCAGACCTAGTCTTGGAATGTATAAACTGTTATCAATCAGATATGCACCCTATGCTAAATTTTCATAATTTAACTATTTTTTGACACATGGAAACCTTCTTCAGATGTGGGTGATCTGATCCAAGAAGGAATCTCTAGATTGAGTTGGTTCTCTGAATGATATATTATATTCTAAATGATCTTCTGAGGGAAAGAGTTAGAAAGAAAATTGGAATGAAACTTATGACTTAAAGTGATTTTCAGGACTTGAAGGTGACTTAATGATGACTTTGGTTTTTACCCACAAATAGCTCTTAGAAATCAACAGTACTTCACAATCTCTCATATAAACTTAGCAGATAATTAATTTGCATGAAGATTTAGGTTTAAATACAACATGCAACTTGTATTTTATGAAATTTCTACATCAAAACTGCAATTTAAGGACATAAAAAGGATTTTGTAAACAAAAATCACAATATAACATCAAACTAAAATTGCAAAGGAACAAAAATTGAGAAATAGGAATGTTGCTTTATTCAACTAAAGGAGTATCAAAGTCCGAGTACATATTCTTCTTACAAAACTCTATGTTTCAGCATGAGAGGAAACAATGATTTTGAACTGAGAAAAACTCTAAGTTTTTCTTACAAATATATCACCAAAACCCTAATTCGAGCTCAAGAAGAAAGCTCAAGGAAAAGCCTCTAAATCTACTCCAAAATGTGGCATAAAATTGGAAAACTCACACTTTTTGCATTTCTATCCCATAAGGCTTCTAAAAATAGGTGAAATCTGCTTTACAAGCAAATAAAACACTTCATCTCCTCTCCATGCAGCTCAAATTCGACTAAGAAAAGTCAAACTCTCTTTTGGCTTACAAACTACTAAAAATAGAAAGAAAGAATAAAACAATTTATAGAATATTGTTTTATCTTCTTATGCTCTAACCGATATTCTTCCATAGCTATATGCAATAAATTTACATTTCTAGCTTCTTCCATGGTGGGTGAGTCATTTTGTAAGACAATAGGTTTATCTTTATAAAGGCAAATAGTGGCAGGACAATCAGATTTATCTAGTTGGGAAACTTGGGGAATTTTTGAAGTTTCTTGGAGGAAAAGAGGTTGTTTCCTAACGGACTGGTCTCGAATGGTAACAGGCTCCTCAAAAAAATTAGAAATTTTGAAACTTGGGATTTTGATTTTCTGGGGAGTCTGTTTGCATTCAAAACCAATCTCGTGGAGGGGAAAATATTCTTCAAGTGGCTGGTTTTGAAGCATAAAAAGTTTAGAATGTTCCAACCTAGGTTCTTGCAAGGGTAAAGGATCTCTAAAACCATGAATTTTGATCCTAGAAGGTTTAGGAGGCTCATTTTTCATAAAACTTGGAAACTTAAATTCATGAACCTCTTCTTGTATAGGATGTTCCGAAATGGTAGGAGCTGTTTGGACCTCATGCCTTTGAAACTGAGCAAGCAAAAGCTTCGTTTGTGTAGCTGCCTCCCTCTCCAAATTCTCCTCAAACTATCTCCTTCGTCTCTCAAAATCCTGATCAGAACTAAAGACCTGGCAGGGTTGTTGCTCCGACTGTTGGAAGTAGGCTTGATGATCTAACTCCTATAGTTGTGAATTAAACTCTTTATATTACCTTTCTTGAAACCCCTCTTCTTGTTGGCACTGATAATTATTCATGCTTGGAATCTCCTGCTCGAACTGTGTTCTTTGTGTCTCCAACTCCTGCTCATGAAGATAGGCTTGATAAGCCAACTCTTCCTGCCGTTGATTCTATTCATGTTCCCTCTTGATCTCCTCCATCTACTTCATGAAGTCAAGCAATGTGCCCTTTATGCTTGCAATCTCCTCCTATTGATAAATCTGATTTCTTTGGCTCTCTATTTCACTCATCTCCCTTTCATAGTTCAACCTTATATCCTTGAAGCTCAAGTCTTCAAAAATTTGGGGCTGATTTTGAGCATATGAAGGCTGAGGTGGAAATTGTGCAGGGGTGGGTGGGTGGTAATTATATTGGGCATGCTGATTTTGAAAAACCATGGGATTTGAAACAACGACATAATTGGTCTGACATGGAGATGGATAAGTTCTATTTTCATTGTATGGTGGATGATATGACATATTGTCATGAAACCTTGACATATTTATTCATTCACAATCTGGAAAATAGAAAAAATTAGGCTTTTAAAACAAACCAACACTTGATCTACATGCAAAACCAGAAATAGAGTCGCTAGGTATACTATTTTTTACATCCAGAAGCTTGAATAAAAATTGCTACATACACCAAACAATAGTTTAGAAATTAAGTCTTTCTCTGAAATCAAACTTTCAGAATCCCACTGGGAGTGCCAAAAACTGTTATCAATCAGATATGCACCCTATGCTAAATTTGTAGAATTTAACTATCTGTTGACACATGGAAACCTTCTTTAGATGTGGGAGATTCCTTTTTTGATCAGATCACCCACATCTAAAAAAGGTTTCCATGTGTCAACAAATATTTAAATTCTGCAAATTTAGCATAGGGTGCATATCTGATTGATAACATAAACCATTATGATCCTCAAACTAGAGAAGTGTAGACTAATACTAATAGACTGGTCATGAGGTTAAATGGTGAAATTTTTAACACTTGTCTTTGAATTTCATAAAGGGATGAGTTTTCTAACATTACTTACCATTTCTTACCCGCATTTCATAGAAAAGAAAACCCAGTGCAAGAATACACTTGATTGGCAATGGTTATTAATGCCTAAGAAGGGGAAATCTCAACTACCAAAGAGATTACACCAATCTCATTTTTCTGAAGAAATTTTAGACATCATACTCCTCCTCCACTGATTTAGAGGTAATAAAATTTCCCTTGATTTTGAAGAATGGATGTATCTCTTCTTTACTATAATAATTCATGGGTAGTAGTTCATTGACTGAGCTAGCCTCAGTAGTAATCATATTTTTCGAAAATAACTTATTTTTCATTCAATAGAGCATTCTACATGTCTTTTTGTTTGTTCTATGTTATTGCTAGTATGAGACCTTGGTCAGGGTTTTGTCCGATGGGTGTCCTTGATATATCAACACAAATATATGACTATTATTTTTAATTGCAGTTAGATAGGAGCTACAATAGTTTTAGAAGAGTAAACAATTATTTCACTACGTGGGTTGTAGGAGATATTCAAGGAGATACGAGTTGAGAATAACCATTGCAGCTACCCAATTAGTCAATAGTTATGGTAGTTATTTTATACAATTTTAGAGATTCACTTATATAAGAGTTTGGAGTTTTGATGAACTACCCTACAAACTACCTAAGTATGGTGATGATAGGTTTTTCCTTATTGAGATATGTAGATAAATAACTAAGGTGAATAGGAGGTTTCAGGAAAGAAAAAAGGTAAGAATTCATTTCCCTATTGGCCTAGAACACTTTAAATGTAATTATATGCCTAATGCCTAGAATATTGAAAAAGATCTTGTAAAATATATAATGCAATTTTATAAAAGGAGATTCCCTTTCAATAACAAGAACTTTAAAAAAAAAAATTATAGCTAGGACTTGGTTTCCACCATCTCTCAAACTTGGAAGATTATTGGGAAAACTATACCAATGAATTTGAAGTCTAAAGAAGACAATAGATGAGGTTATCTTTGAGACAAATAATCACTTTTAAATTAAATTGGATGATGAGTCAATTTTGGTTGAGCCTATCTTCATCAATCATGTAAAAACTCAACCTATCATGCCAATAAATTGGTGCATAAAGGAAATTGAAAATATTGATGATAAGACCATAGTAATTCTCAAAAGAATTAGAGAATGGGTGATGAAGAGGAATGAGAAAAAAATATAAACCCACACCTCACTAAACTGAGAAGACCATGAAGCGTGCAAAAAATAGTCAAAGAAGGTCTCTCTCTCCTCAGCCAACAACATTTATTGAACAACATCCTACCTCCAGTGGAGATGGAGATGGTGATAAAGATATGTTAGAGAAGGGAAGTCTTTAAAAGACTTGTGAAGGGTCTACTAGAGGGAAAAATCATTTGGAGAAAGAGAAAGAAAGATTGAGCCCTATATTGGAAGATTTTTGGGAGATGAAAATTCTATTCAAATATCTTCATCCCCCTCTCAAGTAAGTAATTCATCACCTTCCTATTCTTTTCCAAGGTCTCCTCCTCCCAATGTCCCTCAAAATCATTTTGTGCAAACTGAATCAAATCTACTCTATTCTCCAAAGGTAGAGGTATCTGACACTCCACCTCTTAGGAGGTCTCTTCAATTTTCTTCTGTTGATACTAGAACTTTTTCTATATCCCCTTCTACTTCATTATTGGATAAAACATTAACAAATAAAATAAATAGTGTTGAATAAAATATTTCCTAGTAAAGATATTGTGGCTAAATTGCTCAAAATAACCCCTCAACCCAAAAATCCTAAAAATACTTCCTGATTAATGAACAATTCTTCTTTAGGGAATCTTTATGTTGAAGTTACTCATCCTTCTATGCTAAAAGATTTTATTCAAATAACTATAAAGGAATTCAACATCACTATCATCAATATGGGACCTTCATCAAGGGATGGGTATGTCCATAATTTTTAGATATCGGCTACGAGATTGGTAGAAAGAACGAAGAAGTATAAGTAAACAGAAGATCAGATGAAGCAACGAATTAATATCTTGACCAATTGTTTAAAATATCGTATTGACTTCTTAGGTCAGGAAATGAGCCAAATTGAGGTTAGTTTTGATCCAATACCATCCAATGATCCAAATTGAGGTTGCTTTTGATCCAAGCTCAACTAGTGGAAAATGGGTAATTGATACAATTTATGCATATATAAATCCTATGGAAAACAATTGAATTGGGTTAAAGACATCATGATAAAAGGAATAAAATTTATTAAATAAATAAATATTTATTTATGAAGATACTAAAACATTAAAGAAAGAAATCAATAATGAAATTTTAGCATTAAAACATGAAAATCGATCTAGCAAAAAAATGATGGTGATTTGAAGGAAATGATTGAACTAGGAACATATAGATTGGTAACTGAAAATATATTTCCCCATATTGAAGTTAATAGATATTTTATATTTTATATGAAAAAAGAACATAGAATGAAAATTTTCATTCTTAAATCAAAATATTCTAGAGAAAAACAAGCTACTAGAAGAATGCAATTAAATCAAAATAGATATTCAAGATCTTTCAACCATCAACATTAACATTCAAAAGAAAGACGACTCTCAAGATGAAGACATAAAGATATTGAAAAATGGTTTTAAATAAATGATTGAAGGCTTGTTTGATAAACAATCTTTTCATGTCAATAGCATGAGGAAATTGAGTGTTGGGCATTCAACAAATTTCTCTAGCATATTAGATTTGATTCGAGGAAATAAAGCATTGTGGAAGCTGAGAATAAAGAATTTTATCATTCCTCAACAGAGTGAAATGTCACCTATTGTCAAAGCTTTCCAAGTGTACAAGGCCAAGTCAATCGCATGCCCCTCTTGGAAACAACATGGACCCAATGGATGCACCACCTCAACCTTAAGTGATTTTTTATTTGATTATTAACATATTGTGAAAAGTGTATTTTCTTATATTTTAAAAAGTAAAATCTTTAACTGCCAAGAATTAGTTAAACTTGCATGTTTAAATATATAAAGTGATACTACGAAAGAATCTTCTTCCTTTTTTAGTTTTTTCCTAAGTAAAAAATAAAGAATTTAGAAAGTTGGGAACATATTTTTGTTAATTTTGGGAAGGTTATGTAAGTTTGTGAACATACATATTGGACACTTGGAATAAAAATATATTATGATATGTGAATTATAGTTGGTTTTGAAAGTTGTTATACTTTTATGTGAGTGTAAGATCTATTTTAAGCATGTGAAATTTTTTAGAATGGGAATCATTTGTAAGTAGATAAATTCATTGGTTTATGTTTTTTGAGACATGAATTAACATGTTTTTTAATTAATTTTGTAAGAAGTTTATTTTTAAATGGTATAAATTTGTAGATATTTTTGATGTATTTCACTCATTCAATTATATAGAACTATCAATATTTTTTTATCTTTTTTTTATCTTTTCAGTTAAAAGCATACATTTGGAGATATTAATTTTAGATAAATAAAAAAAAATCTATTTGATGAGGGAGCTATACCTCTAAAATTCAGAGAGAATTTATATTCATAAGAAATAACTTACCCAATTTTTGGTAAATATTGCTCCTATAATTAGGCATACAAAGTGCAAGTTGTAATTTTAAACAATGGGAAAATTATTCACCAAAAAATAAGTATTATGCAATAATTAATGTTTTTGTTTATCTTTAAAGGTACCTATATTGATGATTATTAGATATAGATCTCTAAAATATTTATTTTTTATAGGTGATACCAATAGGGTAATCTTAACTATCAATAATTTACACTCACACAACATAATACAACTGCTCAATTTAGTTACATCTTATACAATATGGTATAATTTCTCAATAGTTTGTACATCCTAATAAACATGATATGATTGTTAGACTAGCGTAGGACAACTGAGAGGGGGGGTGAATCAGTTGTCATAAAATTCTAAACTTAAAAACTTCAGCACATATCAATTCCACAGCCAAATTATTTTGTTATTAAGTATGAGCATGATCACAAATAACATAAAGTAAATAAACACAATGAACACCAAATTTTTTACGTGGAAAACCCAATGAGGGAAAAACCATGGTGAGGGTTAACTCACAATATAAAATATTATAAAACTGAATACAAAGGCTCACTGCCAATGCCTCACTACCTAGAAGAGGACTCACTGTCTGAATACAAAGGCTCATTGCCTACAAAAAGGACTCGCTATCCAACAGGGAGGCTTACTGCCTACAAATACAAAAGAGAACAAAGATCCACCACAACAATTAACACACATCGACAAACTTGAATAAAGGATTGTAGAAACCTTTAGCTTAGTGCCTTTAAGAATCCAACACAATGAAGAACCTTTGCCTCAACACACTTTCACACACTTCTGCTTATGATTTATGGCTCACTTCATCACTTTGCATCACACTGTCATACAATTCTTCATAATTCGACTTGCATTTATACCATTTTCAACCTTAGAACCTTTCTCCAAGGTCAGCCACAAATCTTTATTTCATAAATTCAAATTAGGTTGGCAACTCAACATTCTCATGGTGGAAAGGAATGAGAGTGGACCAAAAAACACTAAACCAAGACCACAAATAAAATGTCTTGGATCAATCAAATGCTTCCTTAATTAAATTTTATTCTTCGAATGAAGTGTAAACACTAGGTCAGCCAAATCTAATGAAAACACAAATAAACATTGATGTACATGTTTCCCAACAAGAAGATGACACATGGATGCCACAACACACTTCATTATGCATGAGAATACATCTTAGATTCTTCCAGATACATCCGCAACAAGTAAAATACTCTTCAAACACTAAACACCTTCCACCAGTGCATCTGAACTGTGAAAACAAACACAATAGCACTGAAACATAACTTTCAAATCAAGAAACCTCAAACTCCTTTGCCAAAACCCAGAGAACACCTTTACAAGACATATCACAAGTCCATAAGAAACAAAATGAAATAGTGGAGGACTGTGGAGCAGAAACATTTCTCCTAATCCATAGAGGAATAATTCTATCAAAATAGTTCACACACCATTGAACATAAATTTTATGTAGCATCACACTAGAAGCTAAAACTCAGGAGATATCACCACTATACAATCATTATCAATCCTTTAGATCCATACAAGAATAGGATCAACATAGGAGAAATGTAGAGCTATCGGCAAATTATGAACACACTCAACATTTTGACTTCTCTTCTTTATTAATTTTCTGAAAAGCACTTGGAAACACATCAACTCAGTACATCTACAATGTCATAAAGATAGCTCCATGTACTCACAACATCTCAGCAACATCTCAGCAACATCTCAACCATACATGTACAATATGCAACATATTGAATTGTGTTGACATCAATGACAACATTAATGACAACACCACCAAACTATCTCATACTTGCAACAATCTCCCCCTTTGTCATTGATGGCAACACATGATGTGAAAAATCATCAAGGACAAAATCTTTCACAATATCTCGGGAGAACACCTTCTCTTCTTCTGCAACTATTTTTCAGATGAATTTATCTCCCCCTTTGACATCAATGGAAAATAACAAATAATTTGATCACTCCCCCTTAGGATTACACCCATTAAACTCATACTGCAACAATGAAAACCTTTTCTACTCCCCCTACGGAGTAGACCCATTTAGCAGTCTAGATGAATGAAGAATTTGTGAATCCATTGGAGTGATGCAACTTCATGTGCACCTAGTTCGGAGGGCCAATGACTCCCAACCTCTCCCTAATATGCTCAAAATTATCCTTTGGAAGAGCCTTAGTAAATATATTTGCAATTTGTTCCTCAGTTGTCACATACTCCAGTCCAACTTCATTCTCTAGCACCTTTTCTCTCAAGAAATGATATTTGATAGATATGTGTTTTGTTCTTGAATGCATAACTAGATTCTTTGAAATATTTATAGCACTCGTGTTGTCATAGAAAATAGAAATAGGCTCATCACATATTACTCCAATGTCTTTCAGAGTTTGTTTCATCCACAAAACCTATGTGTAGAAGGATGCTGAAGCAATATATTCTACCTCTGCAGTGGATAAAAAATTTAAGTCTTATTTCTTTCTCAACCAAGAAACCAATCTTTTTCCAAGAAAGAAAGCACCTCCACTGGTACTCTTCCGTTCATCCACACAACCATCCCAGTATACATTGGTAGAAACACACAGGGTGAAATCAACACCCTTGGGATACCATAATCCATAATTTGGTGTACCTTTAATCTATCTAAATATCCTTTTTACAACTGTAACATGTTCCTCTTTAGGATCTATTTGAAATATGGAAACTAGACATAATGCATGCATCATATTCAGTTTGGTAGCAATAAGATACAATAGTCCACCAATCATAGATCTATATTTTCTCTGATCTATCTTAGCAGATTCATCATCTTTGCTCATTTTACATCCAGTTACCATAGGAGTACTAACTGGTTTGGAATCATCCATCCCAAACTTCTTCAACAACTCTTTTACATACATAGATTGTGAAATGAATATCCCTTTATCAGTTTGATTCACTTGTAGGCCAAGTAATAAATTCAATTCACCGATCATGGACATCTCAAATTCTTTTTGCATCTCTCTAGCAAAATTTTTACACATGCCTTCATTTCCACCAAAATTGATATCATCAACATATACAACTACTATCAACATTTTTTTACCTTTCTCTTTGAAGTAGAGATTGTTGTTAGCAGAGCCTTTGTTGAATCCCTGCTTTTTTAGGTATCTATCCAATCTTGCATACCAAGCTCTGGGAGCTTGCTTCAATCCATACAACACCTTCAACTTACAAACCATGTCCGGTTTGTCTGATAAATGAAACCCTTTAGGTTGTTCCATGTACACTTCTTCCTCCAACTCACCATTTAGAAATGTCGACTTAACATCCATCTGATACACTTTGAAATCCTTGTGGGCATAAAATGCCAAAAAAATCCTAATAGTTTCCATTCTAGTCATAGGGGCAATTTTTTCTTCAAAATATATACCTTCAACTTGTGAGTATCCCTTATATACAAGTCTTTCCTTATTCCTTACAACTTCTCCACTTTCATTCAACTTATTCTGGAACACCCATTTTGAACCAATTACATTCTTATTCACAGGTCTAGGGACTAGTTCCCATGTTTGATTCTTTTCTATTTGCTACAACTCTTTCATTTCTTTCATCCAAATCTCATCTCCACATGCTTCAGTCATAAATTTAGGTTCAATTTTAGAAATTAAACATAGATTTACCTCAGCTGCTACTTTACTTCTTATCTTCACACCTTCGCTTTTGTCTCCAATTATTTATTCTTCTAGATGATTCTTTTGTACATACTTAGGAGTCTTAACATCAGGTTCCAACTCACTCTCTTCTTCTTCTCTAGTCTCTTGTTCTTTCTCTTCTTCTTCCTTCTCCTTATTCCTCTCAGGTACATGTCCATAGATAGGATCATCAGGTTCAACTTCACTTATCTCAATAGGTCTTCGTATGTATTGATCAACTGTAACATTAGCACTTTCAATAATATTTCTCAATATTTTATTGAAGCATCTATATGCTTTTCTAGTAGTAGAGTATCCAAGAAATATTCCTTCATCACATCTAGCACCAAACTTTCCAAGATTTTCATAATCTCTTTTAATGTAACATCTGCTTCCAAATACTTTGAAGTAATTCACAGTAGGAGTCTTACGAGTCCATAACTCAAAAGGAGTATTTATGTCAAGTTGTTTCTAATTTGAACTCTATTAAGAGCATAAACAACAGTGTGCATTGCTTCTCTCCAATACACATTTGGTACATTTAATTCTTTCATCATGGTTATTGAAACTTCATGTACTATCCTATTTTTCCTCTCAACTACCCCATTTTGCTGAGTGGTTCTCAGAGCAGAAAATTCTCTTTATGCCATTTTTCTGACAAAATGTATTAAACTCACTAGAAGTAAATTCTCCACCTCTATTAGCTTAGACATTTTATTTTCAAACTTCATTTTCTACTCTTTCTTTTAATACCTTAAACCTATCTAGATCAGTCTAAGTCTTTTTTCTAAGAAAAGCAACCCATGTGATTTGAGTATAATCATCAATAAGAAGCATGAAATACGTGTCTCCATTTAGGCTTGTTCTAGTCGGACCACTGAGATCATTGTGAACTAACTCCAAAATTTTGGTAGTAGAGTGCTCTTTTCCCTTAAAGTTGCATCTTGTTTTTTTCCCCAACTAAAAACTTCCACAAGTAGTATTAGCAGGTCTGGTGATTCTAGGTAGACCTCAGACAATTTATTTTGAATTGATTTTGACTAGATTATCAAAATGTACATGTCCCATTCTTCGGTGCCATAATCAACTTTCACTGACTTGAGATACAAGGCATTGAACATCAAATCCCTTCAGTTGATAGATGTTTCCATGAGTTCTCCTTTCATCATAAACCATATCTTCATTTCTAGATCCTTTTCTAATTTCATAGGTATTATTTTGAAACACAAGTTTAAAACCATTGCTACACATCTGACCAACACTCAAAAGGTTATGCCTCAAACCCTTCACATAATATGCATGATTAGTGTTGTGCACTCCATCAAAACTAATTGAACCTTTCCCACATATCTTAGCTCTTGAATCATCACCAAGCATGACTAAACCACCATCATACTTTTCAAGTGTAGTGAACTTACTCTTATCTCCGGTCATGTGATTAGAACATCCACTATCAAATACCTAGTAGTCTTCATCTTGTCTTGCATGAAAAGCAGTAACCAAAGTACCTTCCATCCTATTCCTCTTCTTCTTCGGAGCCTTCTTTCTTGCATATTTTCTAGGGTTAGCAGATACAGATTTACTTTCCAAAGCTAAGAATAAGCATTCACTATCATCAACCTCATTTTTAGATTCATCATTAGAGATTTCAGCTTCTTCTTTAACATAGTACAACTTCTTGTATTTCTTATCCTTCCTATCCTTATCTTTTTAATCCTTGTTCTTCTTATGTACAACTCTATTCAGACATATTGAAGCATAATGACCAATATTACCACAATTGAAACATTTAAAGGGAAACATACCTTTATACTTTTCGATACCTTTCTTCAACTTCTTGGTGAAGTTCACTTCCAACTCATCTGAACCATCACTCTCCATATCATCTTAAACCTTCATTTCCTTAAATATTGTCTCTATCTTTTCTTCTTTCCTAAACTTTCTCATCTCAAATGCTTTCAAGGTGTTGAACAACTATTCTTTAGTATACTTCATAGGAACATACATATTTTCAATAATTGAGATCTTATCATTGTAGCAATCTAGTAAGGTGATTAAGATCTTCTAAATAATATCTTCATTGGTCATATTTCCACCTTGATTATTAGCTTCATTTGTTGTCATCTCAACTCTCTGGAAATAGCTTGTAAATTCTTCGCCTTCGTTCATTTTCAAATTCTTAAATCTTTGCTTTGCAGCCAAATTCTTTGTCAATTTTACTCTTTCATTTCCTTGATATAGTTCTTCCAAATTCTTCCAGACATCATAAGAAGTATCTAAAGAAAGAACCTTAGTTCACTCAGTCTTAGATAAAGCACTGTAAATAACATACCTCACTTTCTCATTTTCCTCATACACAAAAAAATCATCTGTAGTAGTAAGACCATTCACTGGAGGAGTATACTTCATCTCAATAGCATTCCAAGTCTTGTAACCAAGAGAAACAATATATCCTCTCATCTGCACTTTCCAATCACTATAATCAGATCCATTGAACATAGGAATTTCCAACTTGTGAACCATCAGATCTTAAGCAGTTAAGATCTACACCAAGGAACCAAAGCTATGATACCAATTGTTAGACTGGCGTAGGACAACTGAGAGGGGGAGGTGAATTCGTTGTCATAAAATTCCAAACTTAAAAACTTCAGCACACATCAATTCCACAACCAAATTATTATGTTATTAAGTATGAGCATGAAACACAAATAACAAAAAGTAAATCAACATAATGAACACTAGACTTTTTTCATGGAAAACCCAATGAGGGAAAAACCATGGTGAGGGTTAACTAATAATATAAAAGATTATAAAACTGAATACAAAGGCTCACTGCCAAGGGCTCATTTCCCATAAGAGGACTCACCATCTGAATACAAAATCTCACTGCCTATAGAAAGGACTCAGTATTGAACAGGGAGGCTCATTGCCTACAGATACAAAAGAGAACAAAGATCCACCACAACAATTAACACACATCTATAGCCTTGAATAAAAGATTGCAGAAACCTTTAGCTCACTACCTTTAGGAATCCAACACAATGAAGAACTACTACCTCAACACACTTTCACACACTTATGTTCTCATGATTTTTGGCTCACTTTGTCACTTTTCATCACACTATCATATAATTCTTCACAATTCGACTTGCATTTATACCATCTTCAACCTTAAAACCTTTCTCCAAGGTCAACCACAAAACTTTATTTCATAAATTTAAATTAGGTCAGCAACTCAACATTCCTGCGGTGGAAAGGAATGAGAGTGGACCAAAACACACTCAACCAAGACCAAAAATAAAATGTCTTGGATCAATCACACGCTTCCTTAATTAAATTTTATTTTTTGAATGAAGTTTAAACACTAGGTCAGCTAAACCTAATGAAAACACAAATAAACATTGATGTAAATGTTTCCCAACAAGAAGATGACATGCAGATGACACAACACGCTTAATTATGCATTGGAATACATCTTAGATTCTTCCAGATACATTTGCGACAAGTGTAATACTCTTCAAACACTGAACACCTTCCACTAGTCCATCCAGACTATGCAAACACACACAACAACACTGAAACATATCTTCCAGATCACCAAACCTCAAACTCCTTTGCCAAAACCCAGAGAACACCTTCACAATACATATCCTAGATCCCCAAGAAATGAAATGAAACACTGAAGAACTGCAAAGTAGAAAAATTTCTCCCAGTCCATAGAGGACCAATTCTATTAGAACAATTAACACATGGGTGAACATAAATTTTACATACCATTACACCAGAAGCAAAAACTCAAGAGATATCACCACTATACCATCGTTATCAAGCCTTCAAATCTGCACAAGCATAGGATCAACACAGGAGAAATGTGAAGCACATACCAGAGCACATTCTGAAAACACTCAACATTTTGACTTCTCTTCTTTATTAATTTTCTCAAAAGTACTTGGAAACACACCAACTCAATACATCTGGAACGTCATAAAGATAGCTCCATGTACTCACAAAATCTCAACAACATCTCAACCATACATGTACAATCTGCAACATACTAAACTGTGTTGACATAAATGACAACACCACCAAACTAGCTCATACTTGCAACAATAACTAATCAATAATTATAGTTATAGGGGCCATGAACCCTTGACTTATTGTATTAATACAATCATCCAAATAATAGTTCATATCAACCATATTAAAAGATGTATTTTTTCATTTAGATAAAACTCATTGTTGGGTCCAATAAAATCAAACATATATTTACCATACATTGAGCAAAAAAAAAATTATGAGGTCTAATTAAGATCACCTCAATACATATTTTTTACATGACAATATTTATGTGGTATGATTGGCATTGACCCTAATACACATTGTACTCACAACAATAAAAATTCATATATGGGCAAATTTAATTCAATCTAGAATTTGATTTATACATAATACTATCATCATATTTATAGGGAAGAATTGTATTGACCCTATTTTCTCTTACAGAGAATAGAAATAGACACTTTATAATACCAACAATTTATACATTTCAGCTCAATATTTAAAATGCAACCAAAATTTCTACTAGTAGGATACCTCTACATAAGTATTTGAATACATATGGATATATATGTATATATACTAAGTGTGAATGGTTGGTCTAGACCTACTCAAACATGATCAAACAAACCAATGTTAGTCACTAAATAAATCTAAAACAATAATTCCCCATTCAATTCATTTAAATGCAATGAACAAGAAAACAAATATGGAATATCAAATAAAAGCCTATTGAAATCCTATTCAGAACATTCAAACCAACATCCCATGGGGGAATTGGTGCTAATTTGATGCGTAAATTATCCCTTTCCCAATTCCTTGCAAGCTTTGTCGATCTTTGATGACGAACAATGTGATTCTTGATGAAATTTGTAATAACCTAGCTAAGATTGATGAAAACTATGAAAATGGTGGATGGAATTTGCTCCAAATTTGTAGATAGTGATCTTGCCTAAAGTTGTGTATCCAAAATCAATAGAAGAGCTCTCCATATATAGGAAAAAAGGATGGAGGAATGAGAAATATGAAGAATGTGGGACTAAAGATGAACCAATAACAAAGTGTCACTTGTCAACATGCTATTGAAGAGAGGTGGATCACAGTTTGATCAATGTGCATGATAAATGCAATTAGGTTGAAATTTGAAATTTGAATGATGGCTTGTGGAGGAAGAGATGAAAGGTGAGTTAATGCCACTTGGCTCAAGAAAAAGGACGCATAAGAGCTATAAATGCCAAGTTGGAGGACAAGTGCCTTTGGGAGGGAGATTTCAAAATGAAGGAATATTCCAAAGAAATGCCCTTTTGAATGAAAATAGAAGAATTTATAAATCAAATAAATTGATTTACTTTTGCAAGTTGTAAAATCTAAAGGATTTGAGGATTAGAGTTAGAGTTAATCGGGATTTAATTAACTTACATGGAGATTTGTTGGATTTGACATTTGACATAGATTTTTAGATTTATTTAAATCAAATGAGAGGAATAATGGACATTATATTTACTTAAATAAAGTTTGATTTATTTAACTAAATTAGATGATGTTAAATTTAAATCAAATAAAGGTTAATTTATTCAATTTAAAGGAGATGAACTTAGGATTCAATTAAATAAAATGATTTATTTAAAAGAGAGACATTAGGATTAATTAAATAAAATGATTTATTTAATTAAAAGAAGATGATGATTTAATCAAACAGAGTGATTTATTTTATTAACAAAGGAAGTAGGATGAATTTAATCAAATAAAGATTATTCAATTAAATGGTTAGTAAAGAAGTGATTCAGGGAGAACTGATGTTAGTAAATCAGGATCAAGTGTGCGATATCAATTAGTATAATTTAAATGTCCACATTTTCCCCCTCTTTGAAGCAATGTAATTGCTACATTGGTTCAAAGAATAACCTTTCCGAGATCAAAATTTAAAAAAAATCTGATTTTTTCATATGCTCCACTACTACCCCAGTAGAAGAATTACGCTGGTATACTGCCCCCTCAAGAGATCAGATGAAAAGGTATGCTACCCCCTCGAGAGCTCAGATGAAAATTTGGATTTTTGGGTGATTTCTTTAAAAAAGAGGACAAGCTACCTGATAGATCCAGAAAGGCTCCATGATGTTAAAAACATGCCAAAATGTAAGAAAAATACCTAAAATGAACTTTAGTTGGGCAAAAATGGGATCAGGGGTGCAAAACCGTAGTTTGACGGCTAAAACAGGGCAAAAAACCCTAATTTTCATGCTGAAATAACATTGGAGAGGTCACTTTCAATTCATTTTCACATTCATGCCTTGAGAATTCCTTTCTTTTGAGCTCTGACCCTCCTATAGAATGGCACAAGGAGTGCTTCCCCAACACATTTCCAAGTGAGTTCGAGTGTACCAACAACCTCTAGGCATAGGACCAAAGGTATGTGATCCTAACCCGACCTTTAATTTTGATTTTTGAGCACATTTATTATAGTTTAAAAGGTCAAACTTATCCAACATCGCTATATGGTGATGCTAGAAGTGAAAAATTGATTATGCTATGGGTCAAATAGCACCGCTATTGTTTATTGTGATGTCACATTGCAATTTAGCATTAGGATTTTAAACTACAAAGGGTGACACCAGTGTGAATGGCGACGTCATGCTTTTGTTAGTTTTTAGGGTTTTTTGGTCAAACAGGCTCGTGCTTGCAAATAACAATGTTGTGGCTTGATTTTCAGTTTGAAGGGGTCAAGCGTCATTGTTTGGAGTTTCCAAAGGGCAATGCAATCGTGGTTCGTACATTGAAATCTCCAAATGAGGTTATCTTTTTTTATGAATTTTGATGATCTGACTTTATGAGTGTAGGAGGAAAGAGAGCCTCTGCTTTCATGTGAGCATCAACCCTCAGTGCTGAGAAGATTGAGTGGATTTCATGAGTTGCGATAGGAGCACCTTAGCGATATTGGCCTATGGTACGTTCCCTATTCCTTGCTATTAGGACTCATTTGGCGATGATGACAACATTTGTTGAGCGGTGGCATAGTGAGACATCATCCTTTCACCTACCCACCGACGAGGCTACTATTACACTAGAGGACGTTTGGCGTATCTTGCGATTTCCCATCCATGGTGAGCGATTTATTTTATGATAATGATGCTAGCAATGACACATGATTTGAGATCTTGGAGGTTGAGGAGCTCATGCTTTGTGAGGGCCAGCTTGATCTAGACTATTACAGACATCGGGTGCCAATTTTTAGGTTGATTATTGTTGCGATCATTTTAGGATTGGTGGCTTGAGACGGTGGGGCACATATTTTAGCTTGGGATGGGGCCTGGCTTGGGAGCGGGTGCTGTGAGAGAGGACACTATTTGCCTGGGGATGAATGATGTTGGCCTCTTTATATCACAATCTACATGAGTTCACCTATTGTGATAGTCAAGAAATTAGTGTCGGTGTCTCACTATTACATATCTAGGCCTAGGAGCACATAGTCATGCTTCAACCAAAGGTTACCATGGTTGACATTGAGCCTGATGACCCAATAGTTTGGAGGTACAAGGACAACCTCAATTTTACACATACAGGACAGTTAGGCCTACCTCACTAGTGCCACGTTATTGATGAGATGATAGTGTTTACTTGGCGGCCATGGCTACATATGCCTGCTTGGTATGATGATGTGCAACAATTGTTTTACACCAGACATGATCAAATTTTGCAAGGGCATGAGCATAGTATGATCGAGTGCTACCTACTAGACAAGGTAGTGAGACAGTTTTGGGGATGTTCAGGATTGCCCCAGTGATCAGTATGTTGCTATCTTTGTACGCACATCCAGAGAGACTACCTGGGGTCAGATGATCCCATCATCAGATATGGTTCATTCCTTTAGGTAGCTGGTAGCTAGGCCATGGGCCTATACATAGGGACAGATGGATTTGGGCACTACACATGCCTACAATGACTGGTTTAGGCCTCCATTTTGGCTCACAATCCCAAGATTAGCACTTCCTTAAAGGAGAACTCGAGGCTAAAAAACCAAGAGGGGACAGGTGGGATAGGTTCCAAGAGAACCCGAAGGAGGAGGAGGAGGAGGAGGACCACCTCCATGACAACTAGACCAGAGGGATCAGAGAGATGGGCACCAATAGAGGGATCATCCTAGGGATCATTAGCCTCCACAACCACCTTAGCCACCTTAGCCCAATCCATGTGACACCTAGATTTAGTAGCTTCAACGGTAGTTATAGGGGATACAGGCTCATATATAGACACTTACAATAGAGAGGGACTAGGACAAATAGTAGGTCTAGGCCATCACGACAAAGCAAGATCGGGAGTGCCAAAAGAGGCAAGCAACAGAGTTGCAACTCGCCCAAGAGGTCAGAAGGAGACAACAGCTAGAGAGCATGGCTGCATCTTCATAGGATAGGATAGTCCCAACACAGATGTACCATGAGGTCGTACGAGAGGTCGAGTATTATCGGCTTCACTATCGACAGGCCATACCCTCGGCAGCTCAGGTACAAAATTACTCGTAGCAGATTGGAATGAGACGGGCAGAGGACCAACCAGAGAGGCAGGAAAACAAAAGGAGCAGCCACAAGGGCTAGCTACCACACAATTTTGATTAGCACTATTTGATTATTTTTGAGATCCATGGGCTCTATTTTGATAGCCCTGTGGGAATTTGTACATTGATTGATATACATACATGATCAAGATTTGTACCATGATAGTTACATTTTATATATATGTATATATGATATGATCGATTCATTATGAGATGTGTCCTATTTTATTTATGCATTATGGATGGATGTATATGTCATGATTATATATGATGTGATGTATGTTTATGCAGTTTTTTATGGATGCATTTATTTTTGTATTATTTTCCATGTACTTTTATGATGAAGATGTATGGAGTATGGATGTATGGATGCAAATGTTTATGATATTTAAATGATTTTAATATGCTTAGACTAACAGATCTATATTATGCCCCTAATGGATGATGTTACATGTATGGGATGTTATGAATTCTCTTAGCTTTTTTTGGTATCTTTTTCATGTATGATATGATGATGCATATATGGATTATATGACGATACTTTAATAATTATGCAATGGATGAAAATGTATAGTTTATGAGATTCTTAGAATAACCAATCTATCTTATGCAATGATGAAATTCAATGCATGTGAGATGATGAATGTTTCCTATTATGATATGATATGCATCATGTTGATGGTTTGTGGATGCAGGATGAATGTATTGGTGATGTTTTTGATTAACTATCATGGTACCATGTTAGCGCGAAGAGAAGAAAGAAGAAATAAGATTATTCCAAGAGGATCCAGCAAGTCCATGATCTATGAGACTTTATTAGAGATGAGGATGAGGATGATGATGATGCATTGCTTGTTAGGAATTGGGATTTTAAAAGGTCTTACTTACCTTATGTTTGATAACACACAAAGGCACGATGCATCAAGGTATACAAAACCAGGATGGCGTTATACCTAGTGTGATGGAATTTGACTCGACAATCGGATAGGAGTGTTCTTGTTCACACCTGACATACAAAACCTTATTTAAAATGAAGTTTAGATATTTCAAACATCTTGGACCAAAACAAAGAAAGGAAAGCCCTCCCACGTGGTCAAAAAGATACCCAAAACACCCTCCCTACAAACTAGAAAAAGTAAGCACGACCAAGGTTATATTACAAGAACATCCAAAAAGCACAATAGACAAAAGATAATGATCGTTACCCCATTAATTTATCTCTAAATACATTTGTTTGGACATCATTGAGAGGTCATTGGAATGAGCGCAATAAGATAAGTCAAAAGACAAAGATCAAGTAAAAAATAAGCTAATGTTCTTCATACAGCTAGCGAAGACTAAACTATGACGATGTCTGATGTTGATGTCCATTGTAGGAAGGATGCATCCTAGGACATGATTTTATCAGATGATTTGGGATTGACTAGATGATGGGCTATTAATACCAAGAGTTGACCAAATTGTTTACCTACTGACCTAGATTTGAGACCTTGACGTTTGAGTTTTCACTTGTAACCTGCTAGACTTGTTTCCGACTGTTTCACCAAAGGTTAAGGATGACAATGATTTATTATGAGTATAGGTTTATTTTGGGTGATTGTGAAATGGGATGGGTAGATTTTTTCAAATATTTGGTTGTTTTTAATGTTTTTTGAAATGTTTTGAGGTTGTTTTTGGTATTTTCAAGGTGTTTTACAAGTGTTTTGATTTTTGAATTTTCCAATGTTTTGGTGTTTTTTGAGATTTTGGCCAAGAACCTAACTTAAAGACCTATCCTAGGGGCCTCGAGGGCTGATCAAAGATTATCCTTGCCTACGTTATACATGCAGAGACTACGTAGTTCAACTGAAACATACTCGTTTATTGATGAAGATATGAACAGATGGATTGCTAGTTTATTATGATGGACTCCTAAAGGACTGACCTAAGTGTCTCGGGGGATGATCAGAGATCAACCTTGCCTACATTTAAGCTCAAAGATGACATAGTTTGGATGATGACTCTGTTTTTGAATTTTTCTGACTTTTTGACCTATTTTTTGGATTTTGATTTATTTTGGATGTTTTTGGATTTTTTGATTTTATGAATGTTTTTGATTTTTTGATTTTTTGATGTTTTTGGATTTTCAATTTTTAAGGAAGATTTCAAGAATATACACGAATTTGATCTGATGCATGTATAGGAACATGCCCCCAGTATGGTGAAATAGACTACTCTGATACATGTAGGAAAAACTGACCTTAGGAATGGGTCGAGTAGTACTAGGAGGGATCATGATACAAACACGAGATCAAGCTATGATGCAGACACAAATGGGTGATGAATGGAGATACGAAAGTGTGATAGATGGATGATGCAGAATGAGCCACAAAGATCATGGTGGATGGAAAGTTCTTATTTACACAAGGCATCTGATTGTTAGGTTTTTAGTAACGTACTTGCCCAAAGCGCCACCAAAGTGGTTTTCACTAGAGGATGATTTTTTTCTTTATTGTTTTTAATCCTTTTTCTATTTTTTTTGGAAATTTATATTTTTGGATTTATACCTTTCAAGTTTAGGCATAATTTTTTTTGAGTTGGGATCTATTCATGGGCTCCTATAGAGGCTCCCCTTCTGGCATTGATAGTTGATATGCTCTTGATTTGTAGCTATTTGTGATGATGAAGGGTCCCAACCAATTGGGTTAAAACTTGCCCTTGTTGTTAGGATTTGGTAAATTTTTTTTATTTTCCTTCAATAGAAGCTCTCCAACTTGAAAGGTCTGACTCCTAATCTTCTTTTTGTAGCTTCACTTGAGATAGTTTTGGTAGACTTACAAATGGTTTAAGGCATCCATGTGCCGCTCATCCAATAGTTCCAATTCATTCAACCATGATACCCAATATTCTTCATCTATAATGAGATTTTGCAATGATATCCTTAGGGATGGGAGCTTGATCTCAATGGGAAGGATGATTTTTGATCCATAGATTAGGAAGAATGGGGTTGCACCTATTAGTATGTGGATACTTTTTTGGTAGGCCCATAAGGCAGGAGTCAACCGTAGGTGCCAGTCATGACCACTGTCATTGACTATTTTCTTTAGTATCTTCAAGATGGTCTTATTGGTGGCCTCAACTTAGCCATTTCCTTGGGGGTAGTAAAAAGTGGAAAAGAGATAATGGCCTGAGGAACACTGTAGCAGAAAATTAGGTAGTTCAGGATGAACTTGGATGTTTTCTTTCCTATGATATAGGTCATGGGAATGGCTTCTACCCACTTCGTGAAGTACTATGTGCCATTGATGATGAAATTTTGTCCACTGGATGAGGTGGAGGTGATTTTTCTAACAAGATCGAGCCCCTATTGTGAAAAGGGCTAAGGTTTAATGATTGGGTGGAGCTCCTGAGTTGGTGCATGGATAAAGTCCCCATGCTATTAGCATTGCAAGCACCTTTGGACATAGTCATGAGATTCCCTCTCCATCGTAGGACAATAATGTCCTCAACAATTTCTTAGCCAGTACCACTGACCCACAAATGCCAATTTCTTAGCCAAGGACATACCACTTGAATGTGACCCACAAATGCCATTGTGTAACTCAGTTAAAGCAGTCAAAGCTTCCTCAATGTTTGGGCATCGTAAAAGGGTTCCTTCAATACTCCTACAATATAGGGTGTCTCCTAAGATAATAAAGTGGGTTGAATTCTTGACAAATGTTATTTTAAGGCTTGAGGTTTTATCAGTGGGGAGGAATCCTATTCTTATTTAGATGCATATATCATGATACTGGGGATCACTAGGACCAACGATTTCACACATAAATTTCAAACTCTTGTACCTCGAATGCTGGTATGAGTAGCTGCTCTACAAGGAATTCCTGCTTTGGTATATTACGTGGAACATCTAGTAGTGATCCAATTATTTCCATAACATTCGTTGCCCTATTATTTTCTCTTAGTAGTTGCTTGTTGTGCCTTTTGCACACACGCACCGTTCGGAACGAGGACCCTCTCCCCTCTCTTTTGATTATCGGGTCCATTTTGTTTTGCCTCATTTTTTAATACCCATTTTTGTGCCCTAAAGGGTCAGCACGTTCCCCAAAGTCATATTTTAAGCTTGACCAAAATCGCCCCCCTTCAAAATGTTAAATCTAGGGCTAATTCGGGTTTCCCTTGTTCGAATGCCTTTCTTGCGTCCGCTGCACTTTCCGGGCCTGGACACTCAAGTTTCCCCTTTCGGATTTCCGTCCCGGTTCTGTTGTTTCGAACGGCAGCGGCGCGACGTCTTTTTGGATCTCGGATCTCGAAACTCTGCGTCTAGAATTCCGGTTGAACTTTGCCATCCTGGTGGCCACGGATGGACAACTTCCCAGCCGCTAGACTCCGAGTCGCCCTCCGCCATCTGCAATTTGAATCCACCAACTTTTCATCTGCCGTATGAGGGAATTTAATGCTGTGTTAATGGCCGTTTTGACTATTTAAGTGAATTTTTCGGCTGTCATTATCAACTGACCAAGTGACAGAAAATTTGAAGAGCTCCCCGCGTCCAACATTTTTGACCCCGCAGTTCAAGTTCCTTTTCAGATGTCTCCCTCACATTCGACAGCCTGCTACTTCGGGATCTTGAGGTATGCCCACCGTCTGCACTCCTTGTCCTTTATTTTGTGAATTTTTGAGTCTTAAGTAGTGTAAAATGTAAAGCTGGGTTTAAAATTGGTAAATTGGCGCCCTCCCCTAGAAAACCCATATGTTTAAAAGTGAAAAATTCATTGTTCGAGGCCTTGAAACTCAATCTCAAACTTAACCTCACCACGACCGTTCTTCGAGACAGTCGTCGGCCTCTCCCGGGCCCAGACCTTCCCATGACCGTCCGTGAAACACAAAACTTCAAAACATCATGTGGCGAAGTTCCTCCCAGGCTTTTCCCTCTGGATTGCTGCTCGTGGGTTTCCGTGTTGCTCCCACCATTTCACACGGCCTTCCCCTAGGGCCTTCCTAACCTCCGAAACCTGGCCACGCGGTGTCTGTGTTAAAAACTTTAACAAAGTCAAGATTGATTTGGGAGTGAACTGTCCTCGGGATCGGACACCCAGAATTCCCCTCCTAGAATTCCATCCTAATTTTGCGGTTCTCACGGCCTGTCCTAAGCATCCTCCCGGACCTCGGACCCCGACTACATGATGTCCGATTCCCAAATTCAGAGAAGAAACCGATTGCAATCATGCCGAACTTTGCTACCCGGGATTCCGTCTTGGGTTTTCCGTTTTAACGGCAATGGGTAGACGAATTCCTGACTCCCGGGCCTTGATGCTTCATCCTCTATCCCAAACTTACCTGAATGATTCGGCATCCAAGTGCATTCTGGACCCCGAACTCTAAAATTCCGTTCCGGGTTTTCGTGTTGTATTCATTGTTTTACACGGCCGATCTGGGACGTCTTTTCGAGTCCTGGACCCCGACGCACTTCTCGCCTAAACCAAAATCCCAGAAAATATGAGCTCAAGCCTCTTTCGGAGTCCGACCACTGGAATTCCGTTCCACTGGTGTCTTTTTAATGGCAAACTCGGGACAACTTTCCAACCTCTGGGCCTCAATCCGCCATTCGCCGCCTGGCTTCCCTAATCCTCAAACCGTCTTCGGAGATTGCCCTCCGGAATTCCTCACCCGGATTTCCGCATCTATTTCACCATTCCGGACGGCTGGCCTGTAGCCATTTCCCGGTGATGGCAATCCGAGACCCAAATTCCGCCGCCCGGAGTTCCATTTCTCTTGCGCCGTTTCCAATGGTTGTCCTGCATCTAATGCCTGAACTCCCAAATGAGGGATCTAATGACCTCCAAATCCAAAATGGATTTTGACCCACTTGCTAAAATTAGGTCTTCCTTCACACCAACCTTTATTTGACCAAATCCAACTCCGGGAAGTGCCTTTGGGAGTTCCATCCTCAATTTTCCCTTTCAAACGACATTCTGCCAAGGGATTTTCGGCCCTAGGAACCCGATTTGTCTGCCTTACTTTCTAAGGATGAAGTATCAAGTGTTACGTGCTTATTAAACATGAATAATGATTGCAGAGGTAATCTTGATGTGTAGGGGCTTGTCCAGAGCTATTTTGTCATGTTTATTTTTACTGATTCACGTCTTTTCTGCAGGATTTATGGAATCCGGTGCAAAAACTTCTTGTGCCTCCAAGGAGAAAGGGAAAGGAATAGCGAAGACACCTCAAGGCAAGGAGGACAAGGATCTGATGAAGTACAAGTTTTAGGGGGTTCCCCATACAATCCAAAATCACCACTCTCTAGAGAGATGTCGTAGACACCAACATCAGCTAGGTCGATGTTGATGAATTTATACAAAGAGTCAGGGTGAACCCCAAGACAGAGAATGCAAAATTGATAAGGAGCAGTGGAATTGCCAAAGCTGCAGGTTTCCCGTCAGCCTTGGTGGCCCCAAAAATGGTAATGGCATGTGTGGAAGCATATCAGGAGGAGACCCGAACTATAGTGGACCAGAATGGAAATATCCTTGCACACATGTTCCCGTCGGGTGTAACAACAACTTTCCACATTCCTGCCTTCAAGAGTATGGAGACCCCCACCATGGAGGAATGCAAGGAACTATGGGAGTAGGATCCATTGAGGTGCAAGAAGCTCATCAATCAGTATTGGTTAAAGGATAAGCGGGGTGGAACTCAAGCCTTATGATAAATACCCTCAACTGCAGTTCTGAAACTTCAAGAGGGATTACTGTCAGGTGAATGATGCATTCATCGCCCACATCATCCGGTCCCTCAGGGTGACTTTCAAAGAAGAGTTTCTCATAGTGTCAGATCCCTCCTTAGGAAATATGGGTTCCTTTATATTCAATTCCCAAAGTTCACATACATCCATGCCCAAGGATTCACGAAAAGACCAAAAAATTTCCCTGGTACCCCAACGACCGGATTATTCTTTTGGAGCTGACATGGTAGCTAAGGCACATTCATAACATCTTGAGTAACAAGCATCTGGCAGGCACATCTTACCCCATTGGGCTCATTCAAGGAATGTACAAGATTCATACCTCCTAGTGTGTGGGGTATTTAGAGAGGGAGTTGGCCGAGTATCACTTCCGGCAGTATACTGCTCGACCCTGAATGGATCCATACAGGCCCATTAGGAAGGCACTAGGACGGGAGTATGCCCACCTCCATAACGTTGAAGATTTTTGGGCCAACTACAAAGATGATCTTGAGGTGTGGCTGCAGCACTACATGCACATGAATTCCATCTACGTGCGTAGAATCAACCTGTGCCTAGTTCCTGACCAACTCGAGGAAGATGAGGACACGGTGATCGATCCAGGATACGATGTCGTCGCCAATTTTCCACTATCTGCGATTGGCTGGAATGAACCAAAGCTTGATGACATCAACATACTCACTAGGCCCGTTGAGATCCAAACAAGAGCATGGATCAACCAACAGGTGGCCCAATTAAAACAACAAGGAGTCGCCTTGGCATTCAAGGGACTGGAAAGTGAACCAAGTGGCTCCGATGGAGGGGTAGCTACCACTGTAACTGGGGAAGCATCTAACACACCACCATCGGTCAAGACCAAGAAGAGAAAGGAGGCTAGTGAATAGCTGCCCAAACCAAAGGTCTATGTCTGCAAGGCTTTTGAGCCTGAGCCTTCCAAGAAGAAGAGAAAAAAAATTGGGGGCATGGGGACAATTGTGATGCCCAAAGGTCCACCCCTTGGGATCAGAGGAGAAGGATCTAACTCGCCAAGGTCCCTGCCTACTGTTCCTACTATTTCTACTGCTGTTACCCCCACCCTGCATGCTTCGCTTGTAGTTTCCGCTTCCTCCCCACCTACGGTGGACATCTCCATCCACCTTGCTTCCACTCCTCCAATCTTGCAGATTATTTCGGTGGATTCATCATCTGCCATGACCTCACCAATATCCTCCTCTTCTATGTCTCCTTCCTTAACCTCCATTTCCACTGCTACGATGCCTGCCCTTAGTCTCCTAGAGTCTTTTATGAAATACATGCAAAACGTGCCATCCGAGCTCTCGGGGATGCTCACTAACCCAATGGTTCAAGCTGCAATAGCTCAGGCTATGGCCCATGCTCCAACTCCCCTTCCCTCAACCGAACCACCAAAGATGGAGGCGACAATGCAAATATTAGATGAGCTCGAGCGGCGACAGCTAAAGGCTGCAAAGGCACCAGAAGATGAAGAATTTGTCTACCACGAGCATCCAATGTTTGAACACCGGGAAATAGGTGAGGTGGCCTACGAATCCTCCAGGGATAGCAGTGAAGATTTGGATGTTAAATTTATAAGAGAATAAAATGACCCTGAGCTCAATGCAGAATGGGGCAAGCAGCTCAAGGAGATTGAAGATAAGGAAGCTGAGGACCGACTTGCACGAGAGGAGGAAATTTCTGCTCCAGAGACTGAGGGCAGCAGGTCTCCAGCTGAGGGGCATGAACAGACCCTAGAGTATGACAAGGAAGCATCCCTCCACAAATACGAGCAAAGGAAGAACCCCAAAGAGCATGAATATAATCAAAACGAAGAAGAGGGGGATGCTAAAAGAGAAGATCCACCCAAGGAGCAGTTGCACACCGAGTCCCCCACTAAATGTGAAATCCTTCAACAAGACTCCAATGAGGAGAAGGAAGATGTGGGGACTGAAGAGAAGGCCCTTGTCATTAGAGCTATTGAGCTTGAGAAGGGGGACATCGAGAGTTGAAGTGAACCACCTAGGGAGGAGCCCCAAGTACCCGATTGGCTATAAAGGCAGCTAAAGCAAAAGCTCCCCACCGCAAAGGATCCTAAGGCAAGGCTGAAAGCTATACTGGCTAGGGCACGAATAGGCACCAAGAAGGAGAAAAAACCGGAGATCAGATCTAAGGTGAGCATGGATGCCTCAGGATCTAGGGCAGTACAGATAGAAACACAGGTGGTTAGAGAACAAGGTATAATTTATAATGTCTCCACCATCGATTTGGGAGTGGCCACAAGGGATCAAAAGGTTGATCACCTCCAGGAGTCAGTCACCATAGTGGTGCATCTTATCCAACAGGATAAGATCTCCAAGGAATAACTAAAGGAGCAAGTGGTTGATCTAACGACCTACATTCAACAATGGTCATCCTCGAATGAGCAACCCACAATGTTATCCACCCCGCCTTAACTGTTGTCCCAAGAATAGATTGATAAATTGGAAAAGAGAAGGAACCTAGACAGGACTATGGAAAGTTGGTTCCGGTAGGTCTTGGACATGGGGAACACGGGTATCAACTTGGCTGTCCGGACAGCGAACAGATTCTTGGAGGTACAAAGAACCCTTGAGGGCACAAGGCGGATCTGTGAGGAGTTCCCAATGAAATAGAGTGGCCTATCCAAAGATTGAGGCCATACTCACATTGCCAAGCGATGTCTGGGAGAATGACCTTGCCTTCAAAGATAATGATCACTGGCTAGTGGATACATGGAGGTGGGATTTCGATCATCATAAGAGGAGGCTAGAGAAGATCCTGGAGTGTATAGCACCAGATATCGAATGGGCCAGGGAGACCAGGGATGAGTGCTCTCAGTACCTCAAACTGATGACGGGGTACGAGCCGCCCGCAATTGAGATCAATCCTAAGAACATAAAGCCCCACTTCTTGAAGATCATGGAAGATGGGATGTCAGTTGAAGTCACCACTGAATTCATGAGCTTTGCTGCTCGAGCCTTTGCATAGTTGGAGCTCTTCAAAGATAATGCCACTAAATATGACGATGACTGGAAGAAGATCGGCAGCAATTCCCAGGAATGGAGTTATCAGATTTTGCGGTTCAACATCATGGAGTTGGACAAGTTCTAGCCACTAATCTTTAGCTTCATGGAGTATGTCGTGTTGAAGAAGCGTGAAGGCAACCCTGTCATCAATGAAGAGTTCCTCAAAGAATAGCTACAGCAGAGGGAAAATTGCTAAAAGATGAAATTGCTATAGTGTTGTCACTAGATCACGAAACAAGGAAAAGACAAGAATGTGTCTTATAAATGAAATGTACTTAGGGGTAGGTGAAATCCTAGTGCAGAGTGAATCTTGGCCACTCATTTTGTTTTTTGAAAACTATAAATAGGGCTCTCCTCCTCTCATTTTAAGAGAGTTGAGTTGTTGTAAAGGCATGCTGCAAAAATTATAATAGAAATACAGTCATTTTCTGGTGTATTTATGGGTTTCTCCATATGTTTCATGATTCTTCTCCCTTTAGCTAAAACTTTGCTTCAAGTTACTTTGCTGCTTTAGTATCCTTAGATTAGTTTTGATAGATTTAGTATGTTGTTTCTATTTTTGAAGATTGCTATTGTGTGTATGCTCTCCTTGTCCATACTTTTGGTCATTTTCTACTGGTAGATGACTGTGTAAAGTTAGCTTGGACTTTAATTTCATTGTTTCTCATTAAACTTTATTTTTATTCACATTTCCATGGTGAATGAATGATGAATATCTGTAGTCCTTAGAAGGAAGCATAGATTTCATGATATTGTGAGAATTCAGATTTAGTGAAATTCTATTTAAGGAAACTGTCCACAGCAGGAACCTCCATGATCACTGTTCATCGATAGTTGTAGGTCCAAGAACCATCCTCCTTCCTCACCCCTTTTCCTTTTTTTTTAGAAATAACTTGTGTTAAGGTTCGTTGCACATTGTAAAGCCAAATCTGATGAAACAATCGAGTCCAGGACTGCTGCTTGAACCTGTAGCAAGGTACAACAATTCCATATCCACAAAACTCCATTCATTGACCCAATTCTCCTACAGCTTTGACCACGTAACACCGCCTCGTGATTCCAACAAAATCACATCAAACAACTGATATGTTCCAAGCTCCATCATGACCTGACATTCGAGGGACCTTGGGATAGTGTTCTGCAATTTGATTGTGGAAGATTGTCTTCCAAGAGAGGTAATGCACCTATGTATTACCTATGTTGTGAAGTGCATAAAAACACCATCAACACTGCTCAAATGTGATATCAATGAAGGACTCTTTGAGGATTTCCACCAGTTTCTTATATGGGGTCAACTTGTCATTCTTTGTTTGGTACTCATCATTGACCTGATTGATGATAAGCTGTGAATCTCCATAGACTTTGAGTTCCATGATCTGCCATTGTACTACAATTCTTAGCCCTATGACAAGAGCCTCATATTCTATAATGTTATTTGTGCAAGGAAAAGACAACTTATATGATTTAGGTATGCAATCCCCTTATGGTGTAATGAAGAAGACTCTTGCTCCTGACCCATGTTGTGTGTAGGATCCATCAAAGTACATTTTCCAATGATCTACCACACTTAGGTTAAATATTGACTCATCTGGGAACTCTGATACAAGTAGGTTTTCTGAATATATCGGTGCCTCTGCTAGCTAATCTGCAATTGCTTGTCCTTTAATGGCCTTCTGTTCTACATAATCAATGTTGTTTTCTATCAGGATCATAACCCATTTAGCTATTCGTGCTGTGAGTGTTGCTTTGGAAAAAAGATACTTGAGAGGGTCTATCTTGGCAATGAGTTTTATTTGATTTGCTAGCATATAGTGTCTGAATTTATGTGTGGCAAATATGACTGCTAGGGAAGGTTTTTCATGTGTAATTCATCTCATGTCCTATCATAGTTATATTGATGTAGTAAATATCTCTCTTTCCCATTTTCATCATGTTGTGCTAAGAGAGCGCCAAGGGCTGTTGTTGTTACCAATATATACAGGATCAAGGGTTTGCCCAGAATTGGTGGCATGAGAACTGGTGGTGTGAGAAAGTACTCCTTGATTTTATTGAATGTCTGATCACATTTCTTGTACCACTTGTATGCTACCCCCTTACGGAGTAGATGAGAATATGAGATAGCCTTATCTGCTAGTTGTGCTATGAATTAGCGGATGGATTGGAGTCTTCCTTGTAAGCCTCTTAATTGTTTCAAGGTTCTTGGTGCCTCCATCTCGCGAATTAATTTGAATTTGGTGGGGTCTATCTCAATTCCTCTCATAGATACGATGTACCCTAGGAGCTTGTCTGATTGTACCCCAAAGCCACTTTTTTGGATTGAGCCTAACCTTGTATTCTTCTAGCTTGTTGAATATGGAACCTAATGTTGTTATGTGATCCCAACGTTTATTTGATTTGGCCAATATATCATCCACATAATCTTCCATAGTCGTATGAATCATGTCATAGAAGATTAGCATCATGGCCCTTTGATAGGTAGCTCCTACATTTTTCAACCCAAATGGCATCATGTTCCAGCAATATGTCCCTCATGGACAAGTGAAATTTGTTTTGTGTTATCATGATCTGATTGTACCTTGAGAAGGCGTCCATTAGTGATAGAATTTCATGTCCTGTCGTCATATCCACAATCATATCTATGTTTGGGAGAGGGAAATCATCCTTGGGACATGCTTCGTTCAAATCTCTGAAGTCAGTGAAGATGTGAATTCCCCCAGTGGGATTTGAAATAGGTACAATATTTGAAACCCACTTTGCATAATCAATCGACTATATGAACCCGCCATCTAGGAGTTTTTGTAATTCCATTTTGACCAATAATGCTATTTGTGGATGCATCTTTCTCAAATTTTGTCTTATTGGCTTTGCTTTGTGGTATACAGCTAGTTGGTGAATGACAACTTCTGGATCAAGGCTAGGCATGTCAGCATAGGTCCATGCAAAGTTTTTTTTCTTTCTCTTAGGAATGCAGCTAGGAGTTCATGTTCTTCTGTCAAGAGTGGTTCTGCATAGAAGGTGATATGTGATGTTTCCTCTGTTCCCAAGTTGATTGGATTGCACTTCTCTACTAAGATTATGACCTTGGCATCAACCACACCATCATTAGTGACATTCATGTTTTTTCCCATGTGCGAGGTTTTTTGTTGTAGCTAGTTAATGACACATATGTAATGCGACTATTCCCTCAATGTCTAGCTAGACCAACAATGGAATGGTTCTCTTGCCTTCCTCTTGGAATCAAAAAGTTCCACGATATCATGGACGCATTCATACAGAACTACGCATTCAACATAGGTATGGATGTGAGTCTAGAGGAATTATCAACACTCAAACAAGCTAAGGGGGAAACATTCACATATTTCTTGCAACGATGGCATTCCAAGGCCAACGGGATCAAGTGGACCATGCTAGAGGAACAATAAATCTGCATTATCATTTCCAATCTCGAGAAAACCTTATCATTCCATCTAAAAATGCAATGCATCACCACCTATGACCATTTGATCCCCAAGGTGCTCAACATCAAAAGGTCCCTTGTTGCACAAGGGGGGACACCCACATATCAAGGAAAACTTGATCAAACATGATAAAAAAAACCAATGTTAGTCATTAAAAAAATCTAAAATAATCATTCCCCATGAAGTTCATTTAAATGCAATGAACAAGAAAATAAATATGGAATATCAAATAAAAGCTTATTGAAATCCTATTCAAAAAATTTAAACCAACATCCCATGGGGGAATTGGTGCTAATTTGATGTGGAAAGTAGCCCTTTCCCAATTCCTTGCAAGCTTTGGTAATCTTTGATGATGAACAATGTGATCCTTGATGAAATTTGCAATAACCTAGCTAAGATTGATGAAAACTATGAAAATGGTGGATGAACTTTGCTCTAGATCTGTAGATAGTGATCTTGTCTGAAGTTGTGTATCTAAAATCAATAGAAGGGCTCTCCATTTATAGGAAAGAACTTGATGGAGGAATGAGAAACATGAAGGATTTGGGACTAAAGATGAAGCAATAACAAAGTGCCACTTGTCAACATGCTATTGAAGAGAGGTGGAGCACATTTTGATCAATGTACATGATACATGCAATTAGGTAGAAATTTGAAATTTGAAAGATGGCTTGTGGAGGAAGCGATGAAAGTTGAGTTAATGCCACTTGGCTCAAGAAAAAGGATATGTAAGAGCTATAAATTCCAAGCTGGAGGACAAGTCTCTTTAAGAGGGAGATTTCAAAATGAAGGAATATTCCAAAGAGATTCCTTTTGAATGAAAATAGAAGAATTTATAAATCAGATAAATTGATTTACTTGTGCAAGTTGTAAAATCTAGAGGATTTGAGGATTAGAGTTAGAGTTAATCAAGATTTAATTAACTTAGATAGAGATTTGTTGGATTTGACATTTGACTTAGATTTTTAGATTTATTTAAATCAAATGAGAGGAATAATGGACATTAGATTTAATTAAATAAACTTTGATTTATTTAACTAAAAGGGATGATGTTAGATTTAAATCAAATAAAGGTTAATTTATTCAATTTAAAGGAGATGAACTTAGGATTCAATTAAATAAAATGGTTTATTTAAAAGAGAAACATTAGGATTAATTAAATAAAATGATTTATTTAATTAAAAGAAGATGATGATCTAATCAAACAAAGTGATTTATTTAATTAATAGAGGAATTAGGATGAATTTGATCAAATAAAGATTATTCAATTAAATGGTTAGTAAAGAAGTGATTTAGGGAGAGCTGATGTTAGTAAATCAGGATCAAGTGTGTGATATCAATTAGTATAATTTAAATGTCTACACTAAGTACACACACATACATATATGTATACAAAGTTTCTCAATAAAAATATATGATCCACAAAGTGATAAAGTTTGATTTGACCTCGAAAATTTCAAGTAGTGAGAAATACAATAGACAATATCTTCAAGGGAACATGTAGGAGTTGTATATTTATCTAATAGTTGTGCATATATTAGGATTTCTTTGTGTTTTATAGGTTAGAAGAAATTTTAGTTAGATACATTTCTAGATTTTGGTTCTACTATAACTTTTTCCAAAACAAATGTCATTCAAAGATATATTAAAAAGAAAGGCCTGATCTTCTTGAAGGATATGTCATTAATGGAGAAAAATACAAATGGGTAGGTATGCTCAAGATGTTCACATAGAAATCATGGGAAACACATTTATTACTGATTTTATAGAATATAATGAATTAGGTAGTGATATCATGTTGGGTTATTTTTTTCTTACTAAATATGAACCATTTATTCTCAAGAAATCTCAAGTCTCTTTGAGACATGGAGATGGCTAGATCCAAATTCTAATTTTAAAATTGGTAAATTGTAGATTTGAGAATAAACTAACTGAGAGAAAGGAAAGGAAAGAAATATATGAATATCATGAGATTTCTAGTTCTCATGTTGAAGAGAAATCATCTTGAAATATTTGAAAAAAGAATGTTGCAGCATGAATCCTCTACAATTATAGAGTCCTAAGCAATAAGAATGTGAAATCCAGATAAAACCATAATGTAAAATAGTAATACCACATGATCCATTATAATTGATGAGCCCAATATAAGTAAAGGAGATATACAATAAATTGCAAGAGCTTCTCACAAGAAATTTCGTAAGGCCAAGAAAAAGCCCATTTTATGTCCAACATTCCTTGTGGACAAAAGAGATAAAAGAGAAAGAGGCTTTTGACAGATAAAGATAAAAGAAGACATATATAAAACAAAATTTTCAGTCCCACAAGGATTGTATGAGTGGAATGCAATGCTATTTAGATTATGTACAACACCTACATATTTATAAAGAAGGATGGATCGAGTGCTTAGACATTTAAAATAATTTTGTGTTGTTTACATTGATGATATTATTATCTTTTCTGAAAATGAATCTAAACATCTAATGCATTTAGAAAAGTTATTTGCAACCATTGAAATGAATGGAATATGTTTATCTTCTAAGAAAATGAAGGTAGGAAAGCATAAATTAATTTTCTAGGTTTACATTTAGATCATGGAAAAATAAAATTACAACCTCCTTAATAGTCTAACTTTAACTCAAGGGTTTCCTAAGCAGTTAATGATGCTACATTCATAATGTAGGAATATTTTTTACTAGTTCATGATCATGTGGAGCATAGTATTTCTCATAATTATTTAATTTTATAATCTCATAAGTGATATCCCACTCTTATTACAAAATTACACCACCTATCCTCTCACCCGAGGCATCGGTGATGATCACAAATTGACCCTTTGGATCAAGCACTTTCAAAATTGGTGTCAAAGTTAACTTCTCTTTTAATTGGTTGAGTGTCTCTTGGCACTTTTCTAACCCTACAAATATTTTGATAACATCTCTGACATCCAAGTTTTCAACTTCAAACACTTAGATATTCACACACAACGAAGTCACTTCGAAGCTAGAAATCATATGAATACGAGTACTTCACAATAAAAATATTTAAATATCACTAACCTCTATTTCTATTTCATTGAGAACAAAAATAGAAGCATTATTATTCTAATTATCATGAACACCATGACTTAGCACATTCTCTGCCATTTGCTCCCTTGTACATTCTATCAGGGGTTTGTTATGAACATGATAGGGACACGAACATAAAAACATGATCAAAAATTTTAAACATTTAGAATAGCCACCACAAGGATAAAATATAATCCCAAGAGGGTTATCAATTCCAATAGTAAATCATAAAATGTGTGTAAGGAAACAATAAGTCAAGTATGACCAAGGCCATAAAATAAATAGATGGAAAATTTTGTGACTACTCTGTTCATGAAGAAAATTTAAAAATCAATACTGATCCATGATCAACAATGAGCAAGTTCATCAACAACCAAAATAAATCATCAAATTGTGGGAACATGAATACATAGACTGTATGACTAAGGTGAGCCACATTGGAGGGTATGATAGCTACATGACACCTTGGGGGTACCCTTTAAAAAGTATGTTAGAGAGAGTATGTTCAAGTACAATTCAAACATAGTTCATCAGTTACATTCATCCATGCCTGATGAGAACCACACTAACTCATAAATTGTATCAAGATATTCCCATATTATAATGAAAGAATACATATGCAAGGTTCACTATGGCATCCACAATCTCTATTCATAGAAGGGTGGGACTTCACCTAAGTACCACTTAACGAGGGATTTTATAGTCACATGCAAAAATCCAATTAAAGTTCTTACACATAGAGGATCTCATTAAAGAGAGATCATTCCCCACTCAAGAAAATCTCAACAAGGGGTATCTTTCCATCTTTGTCAAATGTGTTAGGATCTAGGAGGTACTCTCTCTTTAACACATTGCATGAGTTGGTTCACATTGGACATCACTAAATTCCACCCAGGGTATTCATGGAGCCAAACTTTGACTTAGCTTGTGGTATGCGTGATATGGCCTTGGCTACCTCCTCCATATACTTCTTCTCTTATTTAATGTATTTTACAACATCATTGATGGTTTTAGAGGCACCAATCCATATTTCCTCATTAATGTTATTTACTTTTATGGTTTTTTTATTAGAGCCTCACACTCTTTCTTGGACTTTGGATACCTTTGATTGCCAACTAAATATTTTTTGGAAATCATCTTAAACCTCACCATTGTGGCTCTAGGATATCCAAACATTAGTCACTTTAATGTTGGAAGTTAAACCTACGTTGTGAGCTCATAGGTCCAAAGTGTGGAATGTGGTAGCTCAGTTACCACATGTAACAACCACAACCTTTGTTGAACACCCAAAATACTAAGAGGGGGGGTTAATCAGTATTCTTTCAAACTACTTAAGCATTTAAACATTATTTCCGCATAGCATATTAAATATATAGTAGGAAAGGAAAGAATGAAAGAAACCATCAAATAATATAACACATGAACACCAGATTTTTATGTGGAAAACCAAAAAATGGAAAAACCATAGTGAGGATTAGCTCATAATATATTATGACCAATTACAATATATTACAAAAATGCTAATTGCAGGTGGACTCACTATCCTAATGGAATCACTACCCACAAAATGAAGAAAAGATAGAAGAGAGGGGTGACACACAACTGAGATTTGAATTGTTACAACTGCATCTACAATATGCATGAATTATAGTTCCACTAAAGTTCAATATACAAAATTTGCACACTTCATACCAATCTTCTCTAGCACTTTTCTCTACTTTGAACTCACATCACATTCACAAAGTTCACATTAAAAAAACTTGTATATTCACTATCATCATCCTCCAACACCAAAAATATCTTACACTTATACCCATTACATTTGCAAACCCTTGCAACATCAATTAGACAGGCCTAATTAGATGTATCATGCAAAATAATAACTTGTTAGCCCAAAACATACTTCATGCAACAATCAAAACTTATAAAAAGTTCAAATAGGTCAGTATGGACCTATAATAGCTCCCACATAATGCATCAATACTTATTTAAACTCCACACAATTCTAAACATATTAGGTCGGCACTACTAGTGACCTAACATCAAAATTTACCAACAAATCATCCTCAAATTGACATGCGAACCTCCAAACTTCATTCCACTTGTAACTTAAGTGCCCCTAACACCTGTAAACACCTCCACAAATCCACAAGACTATATATACTTTCACAATGAAGTGAAAATTGATCAAAACAATACTCTCCACTGGCAAACACTATTACTAGAAGACTTGAAAAAAGACGAGAAAATTTAGATGTAGAATCGTTTGACATCCAACAAAATTTCCTTAAAACTACAAAGTGAAATTATTCAAGTTGTACCAATGCAGGCCAAAAATTGGATGTCTTGTACACCGAAACTCTATATTTTGACACAACCAATTCTTCAACTTATTGTCTACACTAGATCAAACCTTCTTGCATTGATGTGGGGGGATAATTGCAATTTTGGTTATAAATTTCAATTGTTTTATTTTTTTAATTTGAGTTTTGGTTTTGGAGTTTTGGTTTTGATTTGCTGGTTCTTGTTGCCTTGTAATTTTATGGCATGTGGAAAATTCGGTGTGGCAAAAAGAATCTGAATCTTTCTTTCTCGTGGCAGAACATGAGATGAAAGTTAGGGAAACAGTTTTGGAAGAAAAATATGGAGTCACCATAGTTGGGATAAGGGGTTCTTCTTGAGGAAAGAAGATTTGATAGGGTGGGAAATCCCAAACCAGTTTGCACAGAAAGAAACAAAAACAATGATACAATAAGAGGCAAGAAACTTGTGAAAGAAGGAGTAACTATTTTGGAAAGCAACCAAATTATTCTTGGAAACATTTGTTGTGTGTGGGAAGAGAGCTAGGGAAAGAATGATGTGAGCCATTTTGTTCAAGTTGGAGCCAGTGTGTTTGGTTGGGGGGTTGTTTCCCAAAGAAAAGAGGGTCAATGGTATTGGAAGAAGCTCGATTGGTTTTGACCAAGAAGAAGGTGCAGACCAAGTAAAACTAGAAATGATGATAAGAGCATAGGAAGGAATCAATTTCAAAGAAATATTGATGGGATATAGGCATTGAATGTTAATTATTTGTGAAACTTTGTTCTTAGTTTTTTGTATCAATAGAAATAAATAAAAAATTTATTTGTTTCATTAGTGGTTGTGAATCACTGATATTTGTGAGTTTTAAATTATGTTGCATTGAATGTGAGAGGGGAGTTGTATTTTTCTTGCCACCTTGGTTTGTGGGTTGATCTAATTAGTAGAGCCATCATTTTGTGAGATGTTTACTTGATATTCATTAACTCTTGCAACTTCTTGTCTTTAAAATTGTAGAGGGTTTGTAATTAAATAGTTTGTCTTTATCAAATTTCCATTATTTTGGTATCAGACCCACAAGAAATTACGAGATTGGGAAGTGGGAAAATTCCACCAAGAAGGATGACAAGAGGAGGTTCTCAAGATGGTGGTTGATGAGGCCATGAAGAAGGAATTTTACAGATGTTATAGAACCTATCAACAAGGTTGGATACCATGGAATAGGCACAACGAAGGGGAGTCATTATTGATGATGTGAGCGAAGTTGTGGAAGAAAAACAACCATAACTCAAGGATGAAGCTCAAGAAGCACTAGAAGGAGTGGAAGATAGATTGATAAATGTAGTGATGAATGTGGGATCCAAACCAAGAATAGAGGTCCCCATGTATTCTAAAACCCTAAATGGGGAAGAGCTCATTGACTAGATCAATGATCTAGACAAATATTTTGAGTATGAAGGAGTTACAGAAGAAATAAAAGTGAATGTTTCCTATGAAAGTCTTAAAGGCCACATAGAAATATGGTGGGACTATATGCAGTTTGAAAGATGAAAGAGAAATAAGGAAAATATAACCTCGTGAGATCAAATGGTAGCCAAATTGAAGATGAATTTCATTCCAGTAGAATATCAAACCAATATTTATAGAAGATTACAGAATATCAAGCAAAAGGGTTGTCAGTAAAAGAATATACAAAAGAGTTTTATAAGTTGGTGATTATGTTAGGCCATAGTGAAGAGGATATAGAAAAGTTAGCTAGATACCTAAATGGTTTGAAATACATTTTGTAGGATGAGCTAAGTTTAGTGTCACTGAGAATGCTTGAGGATGCCTACTAGTTTTCCATTAAGGAAAAGGAGAACCTTATGAGGAAGTAGAATCAACAAGGCCGAGGTAGAGGACGCGACTATAGAGAAAGAGGACAACACAACCATCAAGATGGAGAGGCAAGTAGTTCAAGAGGGAAATTTAAGTTAGAAAGAGGAGGTTACCAAGATAGAGGAGAAAGATCATTTGGAAGTGATGGTTATCAAGGAAGAGGAATAGGTTTTTTTAGTAAATTTTTTAAGTGCAATCAATATGTTTGTCATAAGAGTTGGGAGTATCCAAAATCTCCCCAAGGAGGGTACATAAGGCATGGAAGGAGGAATCAGAAGGTACAAGCAGATTAAGAGAGTGTGGGATCATTTTCTCCAAGAAAGGAGGAGTCTGATGAGTTAGGAGAATCTTTGTTACTCAAAAGATTTTTCTTAAAACCACCTAAAGAGAATCATGAACCTGTACAAAGGAAAGATCTATTCAAGATGAAGAGATGAAAAATTATTATAGAAAGTGGTAGTATGGATAATATTTTTGTTGTTGAAATGGTGGATAAACTAGATCTTAAGAGAACTAAACATCCTACACCATATAAAGTTTCTTGGTTACCAAAAGGTTATCAATTGTTGGTCGATGAGCAAGCTTTGGTTGAATTTCAAATAGGAAGCTATAAGGATAGTGTTGTGTGTTATATCATGCATATGGATGTGTGTCACATGCTACTTGGTAGACCTTGGAAGTTTGACTAAAATTCCTTGCATGATGGGAGAAATGAAACCTACACTTTTGATAAGGATGGAATCAAACATACATTGTTACCTTTGCACGAACCAAAAGAGGATAGTTGTATCAGCAATAGTAAGTTTATTTTAATAAGAAGAAAATATTTTATAAATGGAAGGGAGTGTAAGGAAGTCGCAATAGTATCTAATGAGGTGAACCTTCATTTTCTTCAATTTTGCATGGGTGGAAACAGTAATGATTTGCAGGTAGGACAACCAACAATATATGTTGACATAGATGATTGTGAAGTTGAGACAACTATTGGTCTTATGAAAGATTCAAAGATATGAGAAATTTCATACCAACAGTGCCAATATGAATACATGGGTAAGCATCTGCATGGATAGAGTGTGAAGATAACAAAAGAGAATGTGGGAGATGACTTTTCTCTTCAAATTGAGGTTGTTGAGAAAGAGTGGCTTGTATTGAAAAGAGGTGAGACAAATAGTGTAGCTATCAATGGTGAGGTAATATATCAATCTTCAAACCCCTTGAATATAATTGAAGATGATTCTTGTGAATATGCAATGATTGCAATGGAGAGGTATGTAGAAGATAAACAATATCATGCAATAGAGGAGACAAGAAACATTTTAAACACCATTCATACTAAGATTGGTGTTGGTTATTGCTTGAGGGAAATACAAAAAGAATGGGAAAGGAGCAGCAATGAGAGGCTATCTAGAGAGTGGGTGAAATATGTTGTACATGATGAGATGGAGTGTGGAAACAATAATTTTAACTAGAGACCAATAAATCAAGGGGGGTTAATTATTTTGTTGGTGTGGAGTGAGATGAAGCCAACCAATGGAAAGTGAATGACAAGAATATTTGGAAAGAAAATCTTGATGTATGGTGGGCAGGGATCCACAAAATGACTATGTAACTACGAATTTCATCTGATGATGTAATGGAGGATCTCTTCTAGTCATATGCTAGAAGAAAAGGAAGAAGTAATGGTTATAGGTTGTCGTTTATTAGCATAAAGGGATATGTTGCAAATGTATAGAACTTGAAAGGGTATTCCTACTACCTAACTCCCTTTGTGAGCTATGCTCACAAAAAATTCCCCCAGGGAGCCTGATGCAAGGGCATCGTTGCAATTTTGGTTTTATTTTTCAGTTATTTTGATTTTTGGTAATTTGAGTTTTGGTTGTGGAGTTTTGGTTTTCTTTTGTTGGTTCTTGTTTCCTTGTAATTTTATGGCATGTGGTGAATTCGGTGTGGAAAAAGGAATCTAAATATTTATGTCTCATGGCACAACATGGGATAGTAGTTACGGCAATAGTTTTGGAAGAAAAATATGGAGTCACCATAGTTAGGATGAGGGGTTTTGCCTGAGGAAAGAGGGTTCAATAACGTGGGAAATCTTGAACCAGTTTGCACATAAAGAAACATAAAAAATGATACAATAAGAGGCAAGAAAATGGTGAAAGGAGTGATTATTTTGGAAAGCAGTTGGACTATTCTTGGAAACATCTATTATGTGTGGGAAGAGAGCTAGGGAAAGAATGGTGTGAACCAGTGTGTTCGAGTGTGATCCAATGTGTTCGATTGGGGAATTTTTGCCCAAAAGAAAGAGGGTCGATGGTATTGGAAGTAGCTCGATTGGTTTTGACCAAGAAGAAGGCACATACCAAATAAAACTAGAAATGATGATAGGAGTATACGAAGGAATGAATTTCAGAGAAAGATTGATGGTATGTAGGCATTGAATGTTGATTCTTTGTGAAACTTTGTTCTCAACTATTTGCATCAATAGAAATACATTAAAGTTCTACTTTTTTGACCGGTGGTTGTGAATCACTAATATTTGTGAGTTTTAAATTGTGTTGCATTGAATGTGGGAAGAGAGTTGTATTGTTCAAGTTGCCCTGGTTTGTGGATCGATCTAATTAGTAGAGCCATCATTTTGTGAGATGTTTACTTGATATTCGTTATCTCTTGCAGCTTCCTATCTTTAAAATTGTAGAGGGTTTGTAATTAAATAGTTTTTCTTTATCATTTTTCCATTATGCAACTATGCACTGGATTATCATTCTAATACATTCTCATGCTTCACCAATTTTTCTGCACATCAAATTTCATATTGTTAGGAAAATGGTGTGTTGTACACCTTGCATAATATATTTAATGTAATTATTCTTGGGGCCACTTAATGTTGCATGTAACATTGGTACATAAGTTGAGCTGTAAAAATGTAATTATTTAATATTGGGGAAAAATAATAAATAAAGTACCCAATATTAAATAAGGGGACATGGTTTTGTAATCTCATGGTTTTAGTCACATGGATTTGTGTAATACCACTTAGTGGTTTTGTGGGAACTTGCTTCTATAAAAGAAACCACAAAGGTAGTTATTGAGAGATGCAATTTTGCATGTTAGCTCTAGTTAGAATTTGTGAGGGTTTGAAGCATGGCACAAGATGCGTGGTTGCATGCTTATTCGCATGGATTTCTTGGAGAGGGCTTGCTGCTTCAATGGTGTTCATGGAGACTCTGAAGATGTATTGTAATCTTTATTGTTGAATAACACATGAGAGATGGATGCTTTTTGAGGTTGGGCTTTTTCCCTCTTGAGGGTTTTCCCATGGTATATCTTGTGTCATATTTTTATGGGTATGTTGTTTATTCTCTTGCATGTGGATTTTGAATACTTAGATGCATAGATTTCTTTTTGGGTTATGTGGAAATTGTCTTTAATTGGCTGCAAGATTCCAACAAGTGGTATCAGAGCTTTGGTTGAGGTTGTATAACCCTTGGTTGAGAAAAATCTTGTTTAAAGTTTGAATCTATGCATTGCATGTGAGAATCAAAGGCATGGCAATATATGAGGGTTTTGCAGGTTGTTTATTGTAGATATGAGGGTTTTGGGTTTTCTGATTTGATGGGTTGTTTGCAAATCTGGGGTATGAGAAATTTTGGGTAAAATGGGTTTCTTGGTTTTATATTCAAATGGGGGTTTTGGGGGTGATATTTCATAAATGATCTCTTGGCCCAAAACAGACCTCATGGTTGGATCCAGGTTGGTTGAGAGATGAATTTTGATATATAATTTTCCCTATTTTGGTTACTGAAAAAAATTGCAATTTTTTTTTGTAAAATCCCCATTTTTCCAAATCATACGGAAAATATTTTATTGAAAAAATAAAAATAAGAATCCAAAATTATATTCGCCATCGCCATGCAAAAAAAAAAAAAAGGTTAAAAATCGGCTTGAAAAAGCCTTTGAAATTTTTAGAAAAATAAAATAAAATAAAGATTAGGGGGATCAGACCCCCCTCCCCATACTACCGCATGTATAATGTCGGTACTATTGGTGGCAATCTATCAGTTGCCACTGAAAGCCTATGGTACTACCCCTGGTAGTACCATAGTCATTGTCCCCCTTCATAGGGGTTTTAAACTTTAAAAAAAATAAAGATTTTAAATTAAATTTTTATTAATAAATTTCTTCTGCCATGGAATTTTATAAAGGAGGCCCAAAATTTTTTGAAGTACAAAATTAAATGAATTTAAATGTTATTTCAGATCTGCCACCACTTGTACACTAGGTGGGTGGCACTGCCATCCAACCACCAAGAGTGGCTATTTTTTTTTGCCTCAAGTGCAAACTAGTTTTTTTCTTCCGAGGGGCATAACTTTCTTCCAGATTGTCCATTTTTTGACTTCTTGGACTCGTTGGAAAGGTGATTCAAAGCTCTATGCTCTGGTGACAATTATTTTATGATATTTTATAGTTTTAATAGTTTTTTACTAGCTAGAAGTTAGGTGTTGTTTTTCAGCTTCAAGAGTTGATATCAAGTGCATACAAAGTCAGATTTTGGACTTCGAATAGTCGATGGAAAGCTTGTTCAAAGTACTATACAATGGATCAGGTTTGGAGATATTTTGGCAAGGTTTATTTTCTATTTTATTTATCTGATCTGTTTATGGGTTTCTTTGACTATGGTGATATTATGAGTTTATGGATGATCGGATCTTGGAGATTTGATGTTGGATTCATTGTAAGCTTAGTTGTACATCTCATATTATTCTCTCATTTGACATAGTTATAGATATATTTTTTTATTTCTATGTTGCATTATTGTATCTACAAGTTGTGCAATGTTTTAGGTGGTCTATACTTACATGTTGCATTTTCGACTTGGACATGGGTTATCTTTTCCCATTGATATTTCAGTTTTGATGCATGTTCAGTTTTGGTGGCTTGGTTTAGTCACTTGGTTTGCTGGTTTTGCTACCATATTGAGGAGGTGAGATGGTATTACCAGGTACATTCATGATGCGATACCTATTTAGTTGACTATGATTATGCATATATGCAAATACGGTTGGATTGAGTTGTTGGTACATTTTGTGGTGATCATGGTGTCATGGATGTTTCTTGTGCATTAGAGACTTTGGCATGTCATGATGGTTTATGTAGGTGCATTGTTGGTGGTGTTGGATTGGTTTTTGATTATGGTTGTGGTAGTGTATCTTCGTGGTATGAGGATCATGGTTTTACTTTTCCTTTTGGGAGCTCTTGTTATATTTGAGTTCTTTGATTGTTTGAGGCCTTTTGGTTGATCTTCATGAGGAGATTGTTATCATGATGTCATGGATAGCTTGATTACACTTTTCAGTGGGATATTTTTGATAGTGATGGTTTTGGTGGTGTTGGATATGTTTATGATGGCTTGGTGGTTATAGGTATCTTCTTGGCTTGGATATTTTGGTTCTAATTGTTATATTACTGGCAGTTCAGTTGTGTGTGTAGACCTGGATGATCTTCATGGAGAGGATGGTTGTCACGATGCCATGTGTGACTCAGTATCATAGTTTAGTGGGATTTGTTGGCAGTGATGTGGATTCACCATTTGATGGTGGATGGTCTTTTGCAATGATTGTTGGTGTTATGGATGGACTCTTGGTTTCTACTTTTATGCAATGATGGTTCATTGGCATCTTTGGTTTCATTGATTGGGGATGGTTTTATTCATATTAATTACATATGTTTTCTTGGTTTAGTTTTTTTTTTTATTATGTCATGGTTTACTCTTCAACATATGTTAGATATTTGGCATGGTACTTGTTCTCTTAAGACCAATATTTATGCATTTTTGTATGAGATGTCCTAGTAGGAGATGGTTAGACCATGTTGTCATGTTTATGTTCCTGATTCATGATTGGAGATTTCACATTGATATTGTGTAATTCTCTTGGTATTGGGTAAATCTATCATTTTCTTGATTACCTCATGATGGTGCTATAATGCATTTGGAGGTTGGCATGCATTGGTTGGTTACATGTACTCATGGATACTTGGAGACATAGGTGAGGCTTGAGTTTTCTTATGGTTAAAGACATGGGTTGAGATGGTTACTCTTGATGAGATTTCAGTAGGAAGTCCAAGGAGAAATACCTTGGTTGGACATGAGTTCAACATGGACCTATGAGGAGAGTGTTCTTGGATGATTCATGATGACTTGGATGTCTTGGAGGAGCGTTCTCATTCCTCACTCTTTGTCTACTCGGCAGTTTCACTTAAGAGGTATTGTCCATTGTTTCTAACAAGTGCCTTATGTTTATACTTCATCTTCTCATGCATTTGGATCTTGAGCTATGGATATATGGTTTTGGAGGTTTCATTTGAGGAGTGTTGGCATGTTTATCTCCTTATTCATTGTGATTACATTCATTGATGTTGAGTTTACAAGATGTATTGGGCTTATTTCCTTCATTGGGAATGGATTTAGTTTGATCTTCTTTGGTGATGAGAGGCTTACATCCATGTTGAATACATGATACATATGTTATGTTTGATCTTGATGATTAAACGGTTGGGTGTTGTTATGTCTTTTCTTTTGGGGTGTTGTGGAGGAGATCATACTTGACACAGTTGGCATTTAGAGGTGTATGTAGAAGATTTTTCTTATAGGTTATTGATGTATAGGTTTGCATATCCTTGTGGATGATTCCTTTATTCTACATGATGTAGTTTACACTTTCTATATGATGTTATTGGTAGACTTGGTATGCCTTGATATTTTTCAGATTTGCATTACCCATGTAGTGGGAGCTCTTGGATCTGTATGTCATTCTTTGACAGGTTTTTCACATTGAGTATATAATTGTATTTTATGGGTGTATATTTTTATGGCATGAGTTTACTATGTTTTATATACCTTGGAGGTATGGACAGTTGGATGTATTGGCACTTGGTGTGGGTGTTATTTCAGCTTGAGTTTGTGTATCTTGATAGCTACTGGTGCATATTGATACCTTTGGATTGTGTGTTTGTGTTTGGGATATCAGTTGAGCAAGACTTATGCTTCATTGTGACAGATTTTATGGCTTCTCTATTGGGTGGCTTCCTATCTTTTTGTATTGGCATGATGGAGGATGAGAGAATTCATGCTTGGGATGGTGGTCACTTTGATTCTTGTTGCAGGTATCTTGATGAAGCACATGGAGCACTTTGATTCCATGATGGTATATGTGGCTATATGGATTTTTCATTTGATTCATGTTTTGAGGTTACTTGTTTCCTTTATGTAATGTATACAACAAGTGGAAGAATGTTAGGAAAAAGGTGTGTTGTACACCTTTCATAATATATTTAATGTAATTATTCTTGGGGCCACTTAATGTTGCATGTAACATTGGTACATAAGTTAAGTTGTAAAAATGTAATTATTTAATATTGGGGAAAAATAATAAATAAAGTACGTAATATTAAATAATGGGACATGGTTTTGTAATCTCATGGTTTTAGTCGCATGGTTTTGTGTAATACCACTTAGTGGTTTTATGGGAGCTTTCTTCTATAAAAGAAACCACAAAGGTAGTTATTGAGAGATGCAATTTTTCATGTTAGCTCTAGTTAGCATTTGTGAGGGTTTGAAGCATGGCACAGGATGTGTGGTTGCATTCTTGTTCTCATGGATTGCTTGGAGAGGGCTTGTTGCTTCAATGGTGTTCATGGAGACTCTGAAGATGTATTGTAATCTTTATTGTTGAATAATACATGAGAGATGGATGCTTTTGGAGGCTGGGTTTTTTCTCTCTTGAGGGTTTTCCCATGGTATATCTTGTGTCATATTTTCATGTGTATGTTGTCTATTCTCTTGCATGTGGATTTTGAATAATTAGATGCATATATTTTTTTTGGGCTATGTGTAAATTGTCTTTAATTGGCTGCAAGTTTCCAACACATATCACTCCATAATGTTGACATCAATTACAACACTATATATGTGTATTGTACATCCCATGCTCATGTTTCCAACAAGCATATCAATGAAAAACTTGCAATAATCTCTCCCTTTGTCATTGATAGAAACATGCATCAAAATTTTCTCCAAAAAATATTTAAAACTACTCTCCCCCTATGACATCAAGGGAAAAGGGTGCAAAACATATAAACATATTTCCATCTTTCCAATTCTTCAATGAATTACATGTATACTCCCCCTGACTGATATAAAAATGTATACATTCCAAAAATATGACCAACTCCCCTAACAATGTTATCCATCAAATCGGCTCAAAATTTTCATTGGAAAACTATCTTCTAACATCTACATATGTATAGTGAAGTCTAGAATGAAAAAAGAAATAAATGTACACAAAATCAAATGGAAGAGGATGGAATGTGTGTGGATAACTCCTATAGTTTTTTAAGGTGTTCCTACCAAGACTTTTTACCATCTTAGAACTATAGTTGCATGTTCAGTAGACTCTTCAAAGAATCTCTGGAGGTTCTGGAGGACTCTCCAACTATTTTCACATTCTCTTCAACCTTAGCCTTTTCCTTGTCACCAATGCAATCTTATGAATTTTCATCCTTCTTCTCCATATTAGTAGCATTGGATATATCTTAAATCTTCTTTCTATTGGATGTTGTTGATATGTGGTTGTCATTGATGTCAACACTATTGGCATTAAGGTTGTATATGTTGAGGATATTGAGAAAATTGTAATAAAATAAGTTGCCGGTTGTTAGTGGTGTAGTGAAGTTCAGTATGTTGGCTAGCTCAGTACGTTGATGATAAGAGTTTGTGGATTAAAGGGTTTTTTTTCGAGTATATGTAGCTTATCCACATGAATTTTTAGAGATTCACATGAAGATTTGATCGATTTATGAGTATCTGTGTTCTGAGAGTTTTTATGTTGCTTCAGTTGGTGTTCCTAAAAGAATATGATGTGATTCTAGTACTTTGATTTGTTGTGGATGCTTCTATGGTGATTCATGATGATCGTGGATGTTTCTAGATCATGTTCTATCTATGTTGTACATCTACATTAATCATTTTTCTCATGATTGGTGATTTTCTTTTGTGAGTTTATGTTTTTCATGTTCATGGCCGACAAGGTGATTATAGCATGTTGTGAATCTTCGTGGCTTAATTTCAAAGGTGTTTCATGTTCGAGGATGTTATTTTGGGTCCTTACTATGTTGTGGCTGACATTGGTTGGTGTGCATTGAAAATTGTTTATGGATTGAGCTGACAGTTTGTATATATTTTATACTTTATTGGGTCGACATATAGATGATTTTATCTCTTATTGTGGTTATATATGATCGATTGTTTATGTCATTTGAAGTTATGTGTGAAGTGTGTTGCGAATATGTGTGTGAATGCTATGTGTGAATAATCTTCTAATCTTTCGAAGGTATCGACAGAGTGTGAAGAAGAGTGAGTGAGTGAGCAGATGTTTATGTGCTTAACTGGAATTATAATGAGGCATTAGCAGATGCTATTTTCTTAGTTCAAAATATTGTGGATGTAATCCGAATGTTTCTATAAGACAGTGTGTCTTCCTTTAGGCAGTGAGCCTTTTTTAATTTGAGCAATGAACTCTAGGTAGTGTGCCTGAATGCATGTACATTCCCCATTTATAGTTATTGTATACTTTTAGTAGAGTATAATCTTGTGGATTAACCTCCACCATGGATTTTCCCCTAAGAGAGTTTCCATGTAAAAATCTTGGTGTTATGTGTGTTTATGATGTGGTGATGGTTTATGCTTTCATATTTATATATCATATCTAAGAATAAGTTTAATTTGTATAATTTCTATGACAATTGATTCACCCCCCCCTTCTCAGTTGTTTGCCCTTGTGTTGCCAACAATTGGTATCAGAGCAAGTTCCTCAGAAAGTTTTTGATAGCTTAAGGTGATCTGGGATGGTGACATATAAGAAGGATAGTCCAATATTTGTTGGAACTAATTATTCTCTATGGAAGACTTGAATGGAGTGTCATCTGAGATGCATTGGTGAACCCTACTGGAACATTACAAGGAATAGGTATATCATCACACATAATGGTCCTTCTACTTTTGTTGAGATTAAGGATGTCAAATACAATATCAGGGCTAAGGAAGCATTCTTGAGTGCTCTAACTAATTTCGAGATGACAAATGCTATGGATCTTAAGACTGCCTATGAGATCTGGAAAAACTTGGAAATTTTGTATGAAGGTGATGCACATGTGAAGATATCTAAGCTACAAAGCTTGAAAGTGAAATATGAAATATTGAGAATGGGTGAAGATGAGAACATTACTTCTTTTATGCAAAGAGTGAATGATCTTGTGTGTAGTATCAGATGTGTTGGTGGAACATTGGAAGAATAAGAGATTATTTCTAAAGTGCTCGGATCCTTGTCTGCTGCATACAAATCCAAAGCTACTGCTATTGAGGAGATGTAGACTGTGACAAATGTAACTAGAGATATGTTGATTGGTAAGCTTACTGCTTTTGAGTTAAGTGAGTTTAGTGATTCTCTTCCAAAGACATAATCTACATTCAAAGCTACTATCTCTGGAAAAGATAAGCAGAGATATGATCCATGAGAAATTTCTTCTAGAAAGGTATTCAACTATGAGGAGGAAATGAGAGAGATTTAAGAAGAAGAGAGAAAACTAGATGATCTTGAAGCACTTATTGTCAAAAGGGAAGCCAGAGGAGAAGGTAAGTATAAAGGTGAATTTCCTATTAAATTTTTTTCTTGCAATAAGATAGGTCATTACATCAAGGTGTCTGGAAAGAGTTCCTAAGCCAAGACCTAACAAGCCTAGATTTCAAAGCAAGTGTTATTATGCTACTGATGAAGGTGTGATAGATGATGAATCTGATAAAGGGAATGTAAGTGAGGATGAATGGGCATTTATTGCTATCAATGAAAATGATCCAACACCTACTCTGAATCTGCTAGTTGCACAAATGTGGAGAAATCCCTAGCTGCTAGAGTTGAAGAAAAAGATGAATGGGTGATTGATAGTGGATGCTCTCATCACATGACATGTGATTAAAGTAAATTTGTGAGCTTGGAAAAGTATGATGGTGGTGTTGTAAGATTTGGTGATGAAAAATTTGGGGTAATTCGTGGCAGAGGATCCATTTCTCTTGATGGTAAGCAGAATACTAATGATGTTCTACATGTGGAAGGTTTGAAGCATAATCTCTTAAGTGTTGGACAAATGGTTGACAGGGGATATAATCTTCAATTCAAGAATGCAAAGTGTAGAATATTGGGGAGTTTTGGAAATGTGATTGCATCAGGTACAAAAAGAAAAGGTAATATCTTTCACTTGAGTGTTGCTAGTAAAGGTTGTCTGATTGCTCGAGTTGATGAAAGTTGGTTGTGGCATAGGAGAATGTGTCATATAAAATTTGATAATATTATCAACATAATTTCTACTCAGGAAGTGAGATATCTTCCTAAGTTGATAAAACCTACTAATGCTATATGCAAGGAATGTCAGTTAGGGAAGCAAACTAGAGTTTCATTCTGGAGCAAACAACATTGTTCAAATAAAGTGTTGGAGCTTGTGCATACTGACTTGTGTGGTCCTTGTAGATTCATAAGCTTACAAGGATACATGTATTTCATGTTACTTATTGATGATTATTCTAGAATGATGTGGGTTACTTTCTTAATGGAAAAATTTGAGGCTCTGGAGAAATTCAAGATTTTCAAGGCTATGGTTGAGATAGAGACAAGTCTAAAGATTAAATGTTTGAGATCAGATAGAGGTGGTGAATTCACTTCTGGCGAGTTTAATTATTTTTGTGAAGAGCATGGGATAAAGAGACAATTATCCACCCCATAGATCCCTCATTAAAATGGAGTTGTGGAAAGAAAGAACATGACAATTGAAGAAGCTGCTAGGACTATGATGTTGGAAGGAAATGTTCCTCATATCTACTAAAGAGAAGTTGTGAGTACTGTTGTTTACACTCTCAATCGGGTACAAGTCAAAGGTGATACCGATAAGAATCCTTATGAGTTATGGTATGGTCATAAGCCTACTATTAGATCCTTATAAATATTTGGGAGTAAATGCTATATCAAAAGAGATGAAGATATAGGAAATTCTGATGCTAGAAGTGATGAAGGAATCTTTCTTGGTTATTCTACTAAAAGAAAAGCCTACCAATGCTACAGTAAGAGATTGAGGAAAGTAGTTGAAAGTGCTAATGTCAAGGTTGATGAAGACATATTTAGACCATCTAGAACCTATGGATATGATTTAGATGATCAGAATGATAGTTCAAATAAAGGAAGAAAGTTCAAACTCCAAATCAAGTTTAGATTATTCCAGTGAATCAGGAAAATCAAGATGAAGGAACTAGTGAAAGTGCAAAAGTGAGATCACAAGAGCTTGAATTTCAAGAACATCCCAAGAATCCAAAGTATGTAAGACTAAATCATTCAGAAGATCATATTATTGGTTATAAGAACAAAGGTGTTCAAACGAGGAGAAGAATTGCAGAAGAATACTGTTTGATTTCAAAGACTGAGCCTAATAGTGTCAATGAAGCATGCAAAGATGAACATTGGATGGAAGCAATGAAAGAAGAATTATAGAAAATTGAGAAGAGTGATACATGGATTCTTGTTCCTAGACCTAAGGACAAAAATGTAATTGGAACTAAATGGGTGTTTTAGAACAAACTGAATGAGCAAGGTGAAGTTGTTAGAAACAAAGCAAGATTGGTGTGTAAAGGATATTATTAGATGGAAGGAATTGACTTTGAAGAAAATTTTACCCCTATTACTAGGATTGAAGCTGTGGGATTATTTCTTTCTTATGTTGCTTACAAAAACTACAAATTTTATCAGATGGATGTCAAGTCAACATTTCTAAATGATGAATTGGAAGAACTGTATATTGAGCAACCTGATGGATTTCAATTGACTGATCAGGGAGATATGGTTTTTCGGTTGAAGAAAGAATTGTATGGACTTAAGAAAGCCCTAATAGCATGGTATGCTAGATTGGACAAGTATTTGTTGAAGCTTGGATTTAATAAAGGTACTATTGATAGTAATTTATATTTCAAGATTGACCATGATAAACATTTGATTGTTGAAGTCTTTGTTGATGATATCATTTTTGGAGGAGATGATAGTTTGTGCATGAATTTTGTTGATGAGATGCAAAATGATTTTGAGATGTCTATGATTGGAGAAATGAAATTCTTTTTGGGATTACAAATTACTAAGCTAGATAAGGGAATCTTTATATCTTAGTCCAAGTATGTGAAAGAATTTTTAAAGAAGTTTGGTATGGAAGATTCAAAGCCAGTTGGTACACCTATGGTGGCTAGGTGTAAGTTAACACAAGATGATTCTCCTAAAAAAAATTAGACTAGATATAGATCGATGATAGGTGGATTGCTCTATTTGACTCAAACTAAACCTGATATCATGAATGTCGTATGCATTGTTGCAAGATTTCAAGCTGATCCTAAGGAAAACCGTGTGACAATTGTGAAGAGGATTTTCAGATACTTGAAGGGGACATTTGATTTTGGCCTATGGTATCCTAGAGAAGATGGCCTTACCTTGAGTTCTTTTACTGATGTTGATTGGGTAGGAGATGTGGATGACAAAAAGAGTACTAGTGATGGTTCATTTTTCTTAAGAAAGAAGTTGATTTCATGGTTAAGTAAGAAGTAGAATTCCATTTCTTTATCTACTACAGAGGCAAAATACATTGTTGCTACTAACAATTGTACTCAAATATTATGGATGAAGCAGATGTTGAAAGATATCAGAGTTGTGTATGATGAGCCTATTGCTATATTTTGTGATAATTATAGTGTAATTAAAATTTCTAAGAATCCGGTGTTGCATTAAAAAACCAAGCATATATCTATCAAGTTTCACTTTTTGAGAGAGAAGGTGAGTGAAAAGGAAGTCAAATTGGAGTATCTGTCGACTAAGGAACATATTACAGATATCTTTACCAAGCCCTTTCCTAAGGATAATTTTGAGTATCTCAAATGGAAGCTAGGGGTGATTACCCCTCCTAATCAGAATTAAGATGGATTGACTTGCATCAATCCATGCAGTTCATAGTCATATCTTATGATCCAAATTGATGTTGTGGTGGCTGCTACTCAGGGGAAGTAGTCAGATGTTCAGAAATATGGTTCAGATCTTGTGTGGAGAAATATAATGTGTATCTTTCTCATTGATGTCAAAGGGGGAGAAGAGTCATGTGAAAAACTATGAATTATCTGGGGAGAAGAGTCAAAATCTAAGGGGGAGAAAGTGTTAAGAGAAAGTTGTGTTGATGGTGTTTTTCACATCATGTGTTGTCATCAATGCCAAAGGGGGAGATTGTTGGATGTTGATGATATGTGGTTTTCATTGATGTCAACACTATTAGCATTAAGGATGTATATATCGAGGATATTGAGAAAATTGTAATAAAATAAGTTACAGGTTGTCAGTGGTGCAATGAAGTTCAATATGTTGACTAGCTCAATATGTTGATGATAAGAGGTTGTGGATTAAAGGGTTTTTTATTGAGTATATCTAGCTTATCCATGCAAATTTTTAGATATCTGCATGAACATTTGATTGAGTTGAGTATTTGTGTTTCGACAAATTTTCTGGTGCTTCAGTTGGTGTTCCTGAAAGAAGATGATGTGATTATAGTAATTTTATTTGTTGTGGATGATTTTTTGGTGATTCGTGATGCTCGTGGATGTTTCTAGATCATGTTATATCTATGTTGTACGTCTGCATTGATCATTGTTCTTGCGATTGGTTATTTTCTTTTGTGAGTTCATGTTTTTCATGTTCATGGCCGATAGGGTGATTGTAGCATGTTGTGGATCTTCATGGCTTAGTTTTCGAAGGTGTTTCATGTTCGAGGATGTTATTTTGGGTCATTAATATGTTGTGGCTAACATTGGTTTGTGTGCATTGAAATTTTTTATGGATTGAGCCAGCAGTTTGTATATATTTTATATTTTGTTGGGCCGACATATAGATGATGTTGTCTCTTATTGTGGATATATATATGATCAATTGTTTAGGTCATTTGAAGGTATGTGTGAAGTGTGTTGTGAAGATGTGTACGAGTGTTATGTGCAAATAATGTTCCAATCTTTCGAAGGCATAGGTAGAGTGTGAAGAAGAGCGAGCGAGTGAGCAAATATTTATGTGCTTAATTGGAACTGTAATCAAGCATTAACAGATGCTATTTTCTCAGTTCAAAATCTTGTGTATGTAATTTGAATGTTTTTGTAAGACAACGCGTCTTCCTTTGGTAAGTGATCCTTTTTGTATTTGAGCAGTGAGATCTAGGCAGTGTGCCTGAATGCATGTGCATTCCCCATTTATAATTCTTTTATAGTTTTAGTGGAGTATAATCTTGTGGATTAACCTCCATCGTGGGTTTTCCCCTAATAGGGTTTCCATGTAAAAATATTGGTGTTATGTGTGTTTCTAATGTGGTGATGGTTTATTCTTTCATTTTTATATATCAGATCTAAGAATAGGTTTATTTTGTATAATTTTTGTGACAACTAATTCACCCCCCCTCTCAGTTGTCTGCCCTTGTTTTTCCAACACTTTCCATCATAAACTAATTTAGTATTGATATCTACAAGAGGAACATGTTATGTGTGTTGTTCCTTGTTGGTCTTTGGGTTGTCTTGTACAACCTCTTCAGCATTACTCTATTTTCAGAGGGGGAATATTTCCTGTAAGTGCATCCTCATTTTGCATCTCAGTATCTTTATCATCTTCAATAGTGTTCTATCCTACCAAAGTAGTGTTATCAGTGAAATTTTATTTTGTAATATTCTCTTCCACATCTAGAAGAGTATCATCTTATATATACTCTTCTTCTTCTCCATTCTCATGTTGAGCATAATCATTTTGTGTAGCCTCTAATATAATGGCTTTCGTAGTAGGAATGCCATCATACATCTTCTCTTCTTTGTTTGGACCCATGCCTAAATCCTTTTCCAAATTGGAAATCTTCTCAAAAATATCATTCTTTAACCTCTCAATGTCATCTTTGTCTCGCATCATTAATGTGGTAACCCTTTGTTTGATTCTAAACTCTTTGTTGTATACCTAAGATAATATTTATTTTTATTCTTTCAAGAGGGGAGCACTAATCTCTTCCAAGGCAGATGGCTTCATTCTAGCATCATCATCAAATTCCTTTTGTCTCCTTGCATTTAATATTCCTTTTAGATCTTTAGGTAATCAATCTTCTATGTCTTTCATGTTCACATCTAGAGCTATCATGTATCTTACAAATGCTTCCTTAATTGTAGATTTGTCTATATCATCTGCATCATGGTACAAAGAAACAACCTCCTCCATATTTTTTTACTCATTTATGTTTCTCACTAGGGCTTCAAGTTTCATTGAACTATGCTTCCTTACCAGAGGAGAAGACTTCTCCTTCTTTTCATTTTCCAGTGATTTATCTCCCTTACCAGATTTTGGTTTCTTCTCCCTCATCTGAATTTTGTAGCCTTATTTTTCTTTCTCTATCTCCACTTTACTATCACTATCCACTATGCCAACCTTTACCTTCTTTGCACTAATTTCTCCTTGTGACACTTCAAATTTCCTTTTCTGGACCAACTATGGTCCCTCTTCTTCTTCCTCCTCCTCATCTACATTTACACCCATATATTTTTCTCTTGTTCCCTTTGTCTTTACTCTTTTCCTTTATTGGGCACCTTGTTGTTTTTCTAGAGAAATTTTTTCCTTCACTAGTACACTCTACTATTTTGTTGGAGTACTAGTAGACTCCTTTCTTTTTAATTCACTGGAAAATGGTTTAGTCTTAGAGGTCTTGGGGGCAACCAGAGAGGGGTAGATGTTGTACCAGATCTTCTTCTACTATATGTACCTTCTAAAGAGCCAAACATGCCTTTAGCTTTCTCCACTTTCTTCTTTATGAGTCCCATAACCTCTACAACTTGTGTTTTCACTCTTTCAACAATTTTCCTTATCTATTTTTTCCTTTGTTCCATATGCACCTGCATGGACTTCTATTCATAGGTCTCATATCTCTCCTCATAAGTGTCTCTTGGTTTTCCTAGCATAAGGTTAACCAAACCAATTATTACATCTTCTATAACTTCATATCTTATTTTTGGAATCCACACAGTTCTAAGCTCAATAGCCTCCTTTATGCAACAATCCTTACTCGCCATGAAAATAATGTCATTCTTATATTTTTACACCACACTTTTCAATATCCTTTCTCATATTTGCATATCCTCTTGAAAGGTTTTGAAGAAACCCTATAATGCAATCTCATGTGCTTTAGCATCACCCAACCTCAAAAGGTGGTCTCTGATCTGATGTGCCATAGGTTTGTCCTTCAATCATACTATATTTATCATACCAAGAACCTCATTCAAAAAGTAAAATAGTAAACAAATGATAAAAGTATCGAATTTGAAGGGGTACTTTGAGTCCTTAGTCTTTTGCAAGTTCTCTATTAATTTTACTCTCAATAATTCACCAAATCATAATTTTCTCCCTTCTTCACCATCTCATATGTTGTGTTGATGGTAGTTGCAGACACATAATTTTATTTTTTAGTGAAATATATCATATATTTGATCATCGTAGAGGCATAATTAATTTTCAAATCTCTTATTTCCTTGACTGTCAAATCTCTCTTGCCATACTTTGCACCTATTAACTCCATTACCACTTCATTCTTCATGGATTTCAGTGTCAGAACTAGTTTGAATGAGAATAAGCCAATAAAATCCCTAATAGCCTCCATATTGATTAAATATGGTATCCAACCAGATGAATCTATCATGGATTAGGCTCAATGTATACCTAACCCAATCCTCAATGTAGTAAAAGTCTAGGAGTTTGTTCCAAACATTGAGGTTCTTTTCCACCAAACTTAGAAACTCAGTTTTTAGATTAAGATCATCTTTGGCGAGTTCATTAAACCGTACTTCACCCAAATTTGTGTGATTATATTCTTCCAACTTAGCATGAACATAAATCCTTACATCCTTAGTGTGAATCACACCATGGGGAATGTGCAAAAATGCTCCATTTGGGTCCATCACCAATGATTTATCAAAGTGTTGTTTGAATTTTGGATGGGTTAAATCTACAACCTTTACAACTTGTGGGGTATACTTTTCTAAGCTTCTAAAAACATAGGGAAAGATAGAAACTGTAAATACCTTTTGATTGCTTTCTATTTAAGGTTTCACATGCAAGAATTTTGATATTCTTCAATCACTTCACTCCACTCCTTCACTGCTCTACTCTCCTCAAATTTTTGTTAGCAAATGAATTTTTGTTAAGTGAAATCACTTATAAACCATTGTGAACTGCTCTAATTCGTATTAAATGTTTGATGTGATAAAGTTGTCAAACCCTAACTGTAATGCATAGTCACCTTTAACTACCAAATTTCTACATTTTGATATTTTCCACCAGTATTTCCTCCAATAGGTCAAGCATATCAATTTGCATCTAATTTCACGTGTTGAAGGAATCAACACCATTTCTCGGGAAGGGGATAAAATATATTTTTTTTATGCTCCCCCTAAGCCAAATATTTCTACTTAGTTTCCAGAGGAAACATTTGCATCAAATGCTAGAACAAACTCAACCTTAATCTCTAACTCTTCCTTATTTTTCTAGATCTTGTTCATCTCTTTCTTCATCTCTACCAAATCAACCTTTTTCTCTAGATTATTCTTCTTCACATTCTTGCTTTGCAAAACTTGAAATGTGTCATGGTCTATTACAATTATAGTATATAAATTCTTTTTACTAAAATTAATTCCATTCATTTTGGATTTGTATTCAATACTCTTATGTCCAAATCTATTGCATTCAAGCATTCTTCAACTCTTTTTCCTTCTTCGACTTGTACTTTTAGACTGGTAATTATTTCATTTGCTTGCTCTAGTTGATCATTAACCTCCTTATGTCTTTCTCTGAATTTCTTGATTTTCTCTCTCAACTTTTTAATGCATTCATCCTCTTCTTTGATATTTTCTTTCAAATATTTTTTTCACCGTCAGTCATTTCCAGATCTTCAAGGGCTATTCTAAGTTCTCCATTTATATCAACCATGCAATCTTCTTCTATGAATCCAAAAACAAAAAATATTTTAGAGGAGTAGGATATCTTGTAACAGGCATGTGTTCAACCTCCAAGATCTTCCCCAAGTGGTTGAGATTCTTCCAAGGAACCAAGTTCTAATACCAATTACTGAACACCTAGAATACTAAGTGGGCAAGTGAATCAGTATTCTCTGAAACCACTTAAGCATTTAAAAATTAATTCCAAATAATATATTCAATTCATAGCAGGAAAGGAAAACATGAAAGAAACCATAAAAGCACCTAACATATGAACACCATTTTTTTTACGTGGAAAACCCAAAAAGGGAAAAACCATGATGAGGATTAGCTCACAATATATTATAACCAGTTACAACATATTACAAAAATTGTCACTACAGGTGGACCCACTATCCTAGTAGACTCTCTACCCACATAATGAAGAAAACATAGAAGAGAGCAGTGGCACACATCCGATATTTGAATGGTTACAACTATATATACAATATGTATGAATTACAGTTCCACTAAAGCTCAATATATAGAGTTTACACACTTCATACTGATTTTCTCTAACACTCTACTCTGATTTGTAGTTGCATCACATTCACACAATTCACATAAAAAACACTTGTATATTCACTATCATCATCCTCCAACACCAAAAATATCTTATACTTATACATATTACATCCACAAACCCTTGCAACATCAATTAGGTTGGCCTAATTAGATGTATCATGTAAAATAATAACTTTTCGGCCCAAAACATACTTCACGCCACAATAAAATCTTATAAAAAGTCTAAATAGGTTGGCATGGACCTATAATAGCTCCCACATAATGCATCAATGCTTATTTAAGCTCCACATAATTCAAAACAAATTAGGTTGACACCGTTGGTGACCTAACATAAAAACTCACCAACAAATCATCTGTAAATCGACACACAAATCTCCAAAATTTATGTCACTTGGAACTTAGGTGTACCCGACACTTGTAAACACCTCCAAAAATATGCAAGACCAGATTTACTTATGTGGTGAAGTGCATACTGATCAAAACCATACTCTCTATTGGAAAACACTGTTATTGGTAGACTTGATATTCTGTTACTTATATCTTCGACACCAGAGGGAAAAAAGACATGAAAATTTGGATGTAGACTCCTCTGACATCCAACAAAATTACTTTAGAACCACATAGAAAAATTCTGCAAGTTGTACCAATGTAGACCAAAAATTAGATGTGTTGTACACTAAAACTCTATATTCTAACACTTAGCCAATTCTTCAACTCATTGTTTGCAACAGATCAAACCTTCTTGCATCTATGCACTGGATTATCATTCTAATACATGCTCATGCTTCACCAATTGGTCTAAACATCAATCTTCATATCACACCACAATGTTGACATCAATAACAACACTATATCTACATACTATACATCCCATGCTCATGTTTCCAACAAGCATATCAATGAAAAACTTCCAACAACCTTATGATAAGAAATTTCCTAGGAATTTCAAACATGAAGTAAAAATTAATCATTTGATAAAATACAAAATAAATTTTTTGTTTCAATAATTGAAATTACAACTGCATATCTGATATCATAAGCATAACATAAAAAAATTATTTCACTTTTTGAGCTGAAAAGGATAAACAACTTTTCCTTTTTTATATTTTCCACATGAATGATTTTAAATAAATAATATATAACATTAAATATTTAAGGAACAAGGTCAAAGATCCCATATTTGGATTCTTTCTTTCATTCTATCTCACATGATTCGACATGTCATCTACAAGAGAGAAAGCATCACCCAGGTGTTTTACCTCCAACCATGGACCAATGATCCCCTGCACACCTTCCTAATTGGAAGTGGCCATATCCTTCAATGAAGGGAATAGTTAAGAACCCTCTAGTAATTTTCATTTGATCTTTGGTGTTCTTCCCTACTTAACCATTACTACCAAGCAACTATAGAGGCCTTCCAACTATGAATGCCAACTCTTATTGCATTAAGCAACTAGAACACAATGAACCGACAAGTGCAAGCAGAGACTATTGCACTCACTTTGGCCAAAGTATTTGTAATATATACAATTGCTACATACGAGAAAATTTGTTCATTCACCCACCCTACTCGACTTGGAGAAATTTATTTGACCTATGGTTAAAAAAAATTGTTTGACCATTGTTTAAAATTTTATACAAATTTTCAATTTAAAGGTGATGTCTTTATTTAAGTCATACCCCTAGACACCTATCAATCTCGAGCCTAGTACTGCTCCTTGACTACTTTCCATCTTGAGCCTAGTATTACCCCTAGACAATTGTCCATCTCAAGCATAGTACTACCCCTTGTTAAGTCATAATTCATCTAGATTGGTTAAGTATTCCTAGCTTTATAACACCCATGTTGTGTTCACATAACATCTTGGACCTTGGCAACTTCCTCTTGTTCAATGTTCTTACTTACTAAGATGATAAACAAGTTGTCTGGTTATAATTTACTGGCCTTTAATACCCAAGTTAGGTTCTCATAAATTTTTGGGACTTGGAAACTACGACTTATTCAAGTCCTTCGTATTAACCTTGAGAGTATCTTATCTCCCATTCTATGCACAAATAGTTGATACTGATGACCCATTGCTTTTTACTAGACTCTCTTGGTCACAAACTAAAAGTATTGACAAAAAATTTAGCATATATAAATAACAATTATTAATATTAAACATAAGATTCCTTCTTCATATAATATTCTTGTATGTCCAGTGTTTAGTGTTACTATAGAATCCTTCCTCAGAATGTGAAGAATCACTATGTAAACAACTCATCTGTGTTGTTATTAATTTTTGACTCAAACACCCAAGTTACTTTCATGTAACTACCTAGGCCTTTGCTACGACCACTTGTTTGAATCTTTACCATAACCCTTGATAGAAACTACTCTTGAGATATAATTTGTAATTAAATTTTGACCTATCAGGTTATAATATGGTATACTGATTACATATACTAATTCCCCATAATGATGGTTATTTTTCCATGAAGAATATAACTTTCTTTAGGTTTTAGACTATCTTGGTAAAAATTGTAGTCTTGTTTACTAGGGATAAATTCAATTGTAGATCGACTAGTTCTACTATCATAAGAGCATACCCACTAAGGTGGTCAAAATAACTAGATTGATATAACATCATGGTCAATAGATTCCCCTATTATGTTCTGGTAACATATAGGGTCTAGGCTACTACCTCTAATTCAAACCCTATCATAACCCATAAGATTTAAATTTCACCTATTTTTAGGCTCCTTAGACAAATAATAATGGCGGTATGCCATCATCTTGACATGCACATGGCCATTCAAAAAATATTGACATTATTTCATACAAACATGAAAAGATAATTATTTGATAATCCCTCTTAATAACATTTACAAATTTCCATTAACAAGTCATATGCTTGGGTTCATAATTTATCATAAGAGATGTTTATGACATGTAGTAACATTAAGATTGCAAGCAACTGAATCACATGCTCAACCCCCAAATTCTCATTACTCAAACATCATACCACACTATTTATTCTCATTTAACTCTTTTAAGAAAATACACAATCAAGTTGTTATTTCCCTAGCAATTGAACCATATTCTCTATTATGAATGCATATATAATAGACTATATTTAGAATATGTTAAAGTGTTTTTTTTTCATATTGTATGATGCTAAAAGTTGAAAACTAATTGAATTCACAAATGAAAATCATGCATTCAACATCATTCCAATAGAGCTTTTCCAAAATGAAAACAAAATGCAAAAATGAAATTTTAATTCTAAGAAATTAAAACAAATGCATTCAAAAGGAAAGATAACTCCATTATTTTCCTATCTACAATATCTTGTCTTTTCTCTTAGATTTTTGCAGAAAAAGCACAGGAGGCTATGTAGAATTGGATTCGAGCATTATGAAATCGGAGTTGTGTGTTTGAGAAGTGAGGAGGAAGCATGCTTTTATAGATGGATTCATGAGGTGAAACCAAGTTACGGGAGAGATGTGGGACAAATGATTGAAGTGGGAAAAATGCATGCAAATGGTAAATAGATGAAATGGATATATTAATGAATATGTGCAATATTTTAATGGTTTAATGAGTTGGATAGATGGGATATGAAAATAGATTAATGTATGATTATGCAAATGGTTAAAGTGAAATGGATTAATATTTATGTAAATGAACAAATGATTATAGATAAATAATACAATATTTTAATGATTAATGGATAAATAATACTCTAATGATTATAGATTTATAAATGATTTAATGAGAGAGATAAATAATTATAAAATGGTTATGCATGAAATATAAACTTGAAATGAATTGGATAATGGATTTATGAATATGGAAATATGATTTAATGTACAAATATAATAATTATGTATAAAATGTGTAATGGATGTATTTAAATGATTATGGATTAATGATCAATGAAATGGATGAGTTAAGGATTATGCAAATATATTTAAATGAAATGGGTCATGCAGAGGAGTAAATGACTATGCAAATGCATTTAGTGAAATATGCAATGGATACAAATGATTATGACGACATTTTTATGCATCTACACATATTTAAATCAAAGATATTAATACTTAAAATATCATTATAAATAGTCTCCTATTTTTCAAACCACGTAAGCTCATTCTCTTAATGATTCATAAGAAACTCTTTCTTTAAATATACTCAATATTCTCATAATAAATTGTTTGAGAAGAAGATAACAAGTTTGGAACAAGTAAAACATGCCTGTAAATTCTGACTTTTAGTTGCAAATAGCTCCTTCTTGTATGCTCTAGCTTGGTAAAGCTCAACTACACTCCAATTAATTTAACAGCTACTTACACCTCTATCTCAGATAATGCAACCTCTAATTACTAAAAAATTCTAACTCTTAGTTGTTACTTTTTTTTATCACTTCTTTAAACTGATTATGTAAACTCTAAAATACTTGAGATTAGTAACTCATACTAAACATCCCCTTCCCTATGCCTTCAACAACCAAAAAAAAAAGATAAATCAACTAGTTTTTATAAGATAAAACTTACTCAGATTTAATGCATTCAACTATTGAATAATATGGTGCCATATTTATGCTTGCACACACAAAAAAAATGTTTAAAATTGCCTCTTAAAGAGGCTCAACCAACTCTTAGTTATGCCATGATTTGAAACAATTTTTCAACATTTATATTGCAAAATTTAATTGATTTGAATGTACAACTATAGGCACCACTATGGTGGTTAGTTTACACAAAAAATAGAAGCTTTGAAACTTTTTTATCACCCCTTTTTGGCCACATTGGAGTGTGATTTGATAAAGCTTAATAATTTATTTTGAAATATTAACCAATGTTGACTTAGTCACCCCATTTTGGATGGGTCAACCCATTCCAAATTTTGTTAAATTTTATAAATGTTGAGTAAAGACTTCATAATGGAAGCTCTCACACCACGTTGTGGTTGTTCGATTTTTTTTGTTAATTGCTGATTATAATTCCTTTAAATAGGCATGTGAGCATTAACAAAGTCGTGCTCTTGTTTGATTTTTAATTGCAGATTTTAATGACCTTTATGGTGGCTGATTGCTAAGTCCAACACCTTATTTCAAATCATTTTTAAATTTCTATCCTTTAGCTATGATATGTGGCCTTCTTGAGAGGTCTTTATTATGGCTTTTAAGCCTCAAGAATACGATAATTATCATAAGCCTTTGATTGAGGTTTTTGCCTTTCATCTTTTTCTTTGCAATATTTAATAGATATGATAACTATTTATTATATATATTTACATATGTAAATATATATATCAAAACAATGAAACTATTTGATCTTAATACATACACATATCGTAATATATATACGATCATTTTTATATACAAATATCATAATGACGAGATCAATACTAATTCAATTTTGATAATAATAATATATAACAATTAAAACATTAATAAATAAATACTAATAGTCTTATAGCTTTTATAAGGAAACCAAGCTTGACTTGACTTAGGTTAACTTACTCAAGAGACACAACTTAAGATCAAAACTTACTCATATTCAAAAATATCCAAAACCCAACCTATGCACATACATTGAACTCAGATGGCATTACTATCACATCCTTATCCATACCCTTCTCCCAGGTGATACTCTCCCTCTCTCTCTGGAGGGCGTGAAGTCCTTCTTGCATATCCACTTATAAAAACAAGCACGTACATTGCAATGATTTCTGGCTTTGATTGTGTGAGATTTTTTGCATCAACGTTTTGGATCACACTCTATGATCCATCATCAGGATGAGAGCAGAGCTAAAGGAGCACGTAGTTAGCCATAACATTTTCATTGCATTCATATCATTGCATATTCATCAATATTTTAATTAAATGCATACAACCATTATATCACATATAATTCATCATAGCTTTTATCTTTCAAGGTTTCATAATTACATAAAACATCTATGTATTTAACATAATGTGAAAAGTAAATTGCAATTTAAAGATGGGGTGTAACAACTTGGCCTTCAATTCTTATAAATAAGGCCTTATGAGCTCATTTGAGGCATCAAAAGTTAGTCATTTAGAGTTTGGCATCTGGAGTAAGAGTGATCTCTAGAGTCTTAGGAAGTCAAGTGTTATTAAGATCCAACTTGTAATTCCAAGATTTTGGAAAAGAAAATAGATTTATGCTCTTAACTTACACTTTGTGTGATCTAGCTAATCATAAATCTATTTGTAATAAGAAATCTAGAAATATTGTAAGAATTTTAATATATTAAAAATATCATATTCTCTTATCTTCTACATCTACTATTAAGAGCTTCCATGTTTTGAATTAGTGTTGCATAATGTTGTTTTGTTCTCAAATGGTATTAGAGCTCCATAATCCTGTTTTGTTTTAAAATGGTATTAGAGCTATTTTGTTCTAAAATGGCATCAAAGTTATTTTGTTCTAAAATGACATCAAAGCAATGGACTAATTGTCAGAAGACTAAATAGAAATTAGACTATTTACAAGATTAAAGAATTCAATGTTCTTTTGGAAAGAATATTCTTTTGCAACTAAATCTTCTTCTTCTTCATGATGATATGTATCATATCTATCATATTTGCATTCAAATGAGAAATTTTTCTCCTTTTCCATGGTTATTGTTTCTTGTTTCAACTCAAATTATGGCTTTGGCCTTGACTCTTTCTTTGGCTTTGACTTTGGCTCTAGTTCTAACTTTGGTTTTGAATTTTATTATGGAATCTCCCCCACTAACTAATTCAATTGCCATTTTTTTTCCTTGAGTTCAACGATGTGGTATGCCTTTAATTCTACACATATTTTGGGATGATTCTTCATTTAATTCTTTTTCTGCATACATTGGTTTATCCACAAAAATTGGTTCACTAATCTCTTTAGTGGTTCCTATTTCAGCCATCCATTCAAGTTTTGAACAAATGCATGTGAATGTTCTTTAGCTTGTTTCTGAATTATTTTTGAGATACTAGCATAGATGGCTCAAGTTCATCATCAAACAATCCTTTTGTTGTTTGGACTATTAATTTTTCTTTTCCTTTTAAGGGACTATTTCCTTTTGTTGTTCTTCTGAGCTATCATGATTGGTCTGATCCACTCATATGTTTTTTACATATGATCTCACTTTGTCAATATTTTTTGATGTGAGATCAATCAACACCTTTGTATCAATTGCTTTCTCTTCCCATTTTCTTTCAGAATTATATCAATTATCAATATATTTTATTTATATATGATTCAACTTTTGATTGGCTATGATATAGGTGTAGACACCTGAATTTGACCACTCCCATATGGTCAAATTCACCCTTATTTTCCTCTATCCCACATCCCTAAGCCATATTAATTAAATAATTTATTATTTGATTAATATTTCATCTTAGCCTAATGTGTCCTAAGGTATTTAATTATTCAATCAAATACCTTACCTTATTCCTCTCTAAATTAAATAAAGGGTTTAATTTATTTAATTTAGTCACTTTACCCAAATGAATTAAATCCATTTTTAATTCAAATTTTTCTCTCTCTTTATGTCTACATCCTCCATAATCCCCTTCTAATCCAGATTAATTTAATTAATCTATGATTAGGGTGTGCACATCCCTAATCATCATTAGAGTCACATCCTCCATAATTTTCCACTGGCCTCTAATCCCCCCATTAGCCTGATCAATCTTGTATTTGCACAACCTTAATCACTAGTTATCCCCTAACCTCACCTAATGCCATTTATGTCATGTACCCTTAGTAAAATTTCATAAATACTTTCTCCTTTTAGAGAAGTCACCCTCTTACCCACTTGAATTTTTAATTCAAGTTTATTCCCCCCATGAATTGTGAGGAGTTTTTAATTCCTCACAACCCCCCATAAGGAATTTTTAATTCCTTTATCAATCCCCATAAAGATTTGTTTAATTACTCACTTGTCCTCTCACTGTACATGTGAGGACAAAGACCTCCTTTGTGAGGAGATATTTCCCATTCCCAAGGTACTTCCTAGTACATCCACCTCACCTCCACTTCATCCCCTCTTGTCCACATCATCTGACACATGTCATCATGAGATGCCTTGTGAGTTCTCAACTCACCCTAGCATTGATCTTCCCCTCTTTGGATGAATCTCAGCCCTAAATTCATTTGGAGGCACTTCCCCTAAAAATGGTGGATTTTTTCTCATTTACACATCATGCAATCACTTAGCCAAATTTAGCTCTCACATACACTCAAGCATACAACCTCCATTATTGCACCCACTTTGAGCTTCCATATTGCATCAAATCAACTACCCACTTCCACCATTGCATTCCTCATCACATTAGCTTCATTTTGAACTAGGTTTCAATCCATTTTCCAAGTCAAGGAGAACACAAATCAACCATCAAAGGGCCAACCAAAGGGACAATTCAAACAAGGTAAAAAGTGTTATTTTCTTGTATTTTTGTTTGAATTAAACTAGGCTTATCTTGAGTTGTTGTTAGTGTTTTCCTTATTTGAATTTTGTTTTTTTTTTGCAATTTTAGAATAGGAAATTCACCTACACACATTTTTGGCATGCCCGGTGGGACCCACGTCAGGGTCTGCTTTCACGTTTTGTGTTGTTTTGAATTTTGCAAGTTCAAATTTTAGGTATAGAGGTAAATCTACCTCGATGGGTGAACCTACCTAGCACAGGGGTGACCTTATAGTAACATGAGTGAACGTGCTTCTGCCACTTCAAAAGAAAGGGAAAACTTGCATCCAGTAATCAAAAATCAATATTTCAAAGGCAAATACGCTTGGATAAACTAAATAGGTGAACATGCTGAAGGAAAAGGCGATCCTGCTCAGGTCACAAAGGCGGACACACATACACTTCTCCACTCAACAAGCAACTATGATCCCACCCATTTGAAAGAAAGGTGATCTTGCATCTTAGAGAAAGGCGAATTTTCTCTACACATAGGCGAACTTGAGGTAATCCAGAATGCTGAATTTTTCAATTTACGCTCTTACTTTATTTTGAATTTGGATACTAATTAGCTACCTTGTTCAATTGTGCTTGTGATATTTTACTAATGTTTTTGCAGCTAACTGTATGCTCAAGATCAGAGGTTAACATTATTAACTCATGTGTTGTAGGAAAAATGGTCGAAGCCCTTAGTTAGATTTGTGTGTTGTTTTTCATACTATCTAGGCACATGTAGATCTAATTAAGGGGTCAATTTACTTATTTGTTGTGTTTGGGAGTGCGTTGTTGACGTATGCTCTCCCCTTGAACCATATGGTGAGCTTGGGTGATCAGAAATCTCAACTTTTTCTATTCCAATTGAGTCTACCTAGGGAGTACTAGTACACATATGCACTCCTCTTGCACTACGTGTGAGCCTCGAGATCAAAAATGTCTAGTATTTCATTCCCTTTAGGAGACCTGCTTGGGTATTTCATCACCCCAAGGGATGATATTGATCACGTGTACCGGTCGGGTATATAAAGGGGGGAGAGACAAAGTTTTACCCCAATCTAGTCCTGTCATGTTTAGCAGAGCACTAGTACTAGGGTGATTCCTAGTTACATGTGAATGGTTGGTCTAAGTTGCTAGTACCTTGTTGGGGCTCCCGATCAATTCTTTTAATGGATTGGTGTTCATGGTTGTTACCTCACATACCCTTGTGGTATATTGAGGACTCCCTAGAGAGCCTGTTTAGCCTAGATAGAGACCCATGTTCAGCTGTGGCTTGGTGTAGTGCAAGGATTGCAGATGACACCCCAAAGTTACTCACCACATATTCCCTTGGGTAGAGATATAAATCCTTATAGTGAACTATGATAGTTTTTGAGTGAGAGAGTGAAGGTGAGCCCATGGCATCTGTTGATGACCCTATGCCCTTGACTCTAGATATCCACCCTCATAAAAAGGGGTCATCTAGAGAACCACCCTAGTATCATGGAGTATTAACCTTGGGGTATCCCCTCAAGGTGGTGGGCCTACATCAAGTTTGTAATCCTTTAATACTAAATTTAGGCTTGTGTTATCTGGAGTGTATTCTTGTGATATATTAGTGCCCATCGGTAGTCTAAGTCAGTCCTAACCCATTGAGCTTTTTGTTTTTCGTGTTTTGAATCCTTTGCCATAGCCTACCCTTTCCCTTAGTAGCAAGTTTTCTTCTCACAAGGGAAAACTTGCATTGTGGATAGGTGATCCTACCCTAGAAGGGGTGATTTTGTGTCTTAGTCTAGTTAAGTCATCCTATAGGCGAACTCACTTTTTTTAGGGGTGAATTCGCTCGTGGGTCCCTTAGATAGGTGACCTCACATTCACCTATTCCTTGAATAGGCAATCTCATCATCCCCATAGGTGTCTCCCAATATTTCATCCATACATCCCACTGAATAGGAAAAACTACTATCCACAAGGGTGATCTCACATCTAGTTTGTACACTTGAGGAAATAGGTGATACTGCTATCTTGTTAGGAATTTCCATGTCTTATTTGTACAATTGAAGAAATAGGTGATCTCCAGACATAGATAGGAAATTTTTTGTTCCCAAGAGTCGAACCTAATCTCGCTCGTCCATACAAATTCTTTCTTAGGTGATCTTGCTTCCCATTTTGGTGATATTGTAAGTCCCATCCGTACAATCCAAGATATAGGTGATCCTATGAAACATATAAAGGTGATCTTGTGAAACACAGAGGTGATTTGGTTATCCTTGAGATAGGTAATCCTATGAATTGGAAACGTTAATCTGTGTCCCATACAAAAACCAGAGAGTGAATCCTCTTGGCCATTCAAAGCCTATTTATTTCCAAGTGTATTCCTATGATCAAATGATTTTTATCATCATCTATCTGTCCACAATTATCATTTTAGTGCATCTGTATTTTTCAAAAGTCATCAAATCTGCAATCAAATCACATAGGTTTATCTTAGGACATCCCTAGGTTGCATATCCATCATTGATTTCTCAACCTGAGTCCTTTACCCATCATTTTGGGGATATTTTATCCAATTGGGTTAGGTAACTAACCCTAATCATTATTATCCACACTTACTTAGGATTTTCATCCGTCTTGAGTTAGTAATCCTTCATGGCCTTATCAATTTACTTCCATCTCGAGGTAGATTTTACATTGTAATAATCATCTCTATCATTTGATCCAATCATCATCATCCTATATCGTCTAGTCGGACTCCTCAACCCAGCTCGGAGTTAATCCTATCGATTCAATCCAACCAACATCTGATCTGATCTAACAATCCAAATTAATCCAATCCAATTATCAATCCATTATTATCATAAAAATCATCTAATCAATCGATTTATCATCGTAAAAATCCTTTAAATAATCATTTAGATCATTAACACTTAAGTTCATCTTAGGGATTAGTGTCATACTAGTATTATGGTCATCTCCATTTTCATGCCCGTTACCACTCGATAATAGGAGAGAAAAATCATGGAGCTACAACAATCCGAACGTGCTCAGCCTCAACATAGTCTAAATCCACCCCCTAATGGTGAATATTCACAATCCAATATTGAAGTTCATCCTCATCCTTCCATCGAGGAAGGCATGGTCAATCAACCAAAGTTAACCATTGACAAATATCTTAGTGATCCTACTAATGTGCAAATAATTGACTATCTTCTTGTCGAGCGTGGGGATAAAATTCTAGCTCAATTTCTCATGAGGGGTACGAAGCCCCCACCAGGGTTCGATATCTCACAATATATCAATATCAAACCCCCACCTCTAACACAAGATCCACAAAGTTCTCAATTAAATTTGAGATCATCAATCCCTCAAGTACCCCAAGTTACTCCACAAGATACACGGTACCAACCTAGGTTCAATAATGATTTCTTTTATTAGATCCCACCCTCGCCTATTCATATTTTTGTCATGGGTGCAACACTTGATCCTAACAACCCCCAAATTCATGATCCTAATAATCTTCAAGATGCTACTAATCCTCAAGGTTAGACCAATTAACAAGTAAAAACTAATACACAAGGTCAAAATAATCCTTAGGGTCCTCCCTCAATTAATTCTCATAGCGGTAACCCTCAAGTTTTTATCCCCACATCTTCCATATCAACTATGCCACCACATCCACCCAATCAATCGATTCATTCATCAAGAAAAATTAGGGGCAATGCATACAATCCTTTTGCCTCTGCACCTCCTCACATCCCCCTCATCCGTACTCAACCATTACCACAACAAAATTTGTTACCTAATCTTGGTATCTCCATCCCACAACAATCACCATATCAAAAAATACCTCATCAATCCCAAGTCCTGTTGCAACATCAATGACCCCCACACCAACCTCAAGGAAATCCATCACAATATCCACACTAATCCCAAGTCAATCCGCAATCACAATAAATACCCATGCAAGCCCAAGGAAACCCCACTGCTCAATATCAATATTATTCACAACCCCCATCACACCATTTCTCACCTTCCTATCATTGGAATTGCCTCTGAATAGCACATATTATCGACCGCCTCCTCCACCAAGCACATCTAGACCACAACATACCACTTCAAACACTAATCATAACTACTCATACGGTAATCAACATCCTCCATCCAAACAGTAGCCACAACAAAACACCTACTATCAGTAGTCAAACCCGCAACAACCTCCATACATACCCCAACAACAACCCACTTATGATTATCATTCCAATCCCAATTATTTATACTACAATCAATAGTCCTCATCTCAGTAGCAGGGCACATCCTCATCATATTACCAAGACCCTCCATCACACCAAAAAATATATACCAATCCTCAATCCACATATGTGGAGCAATACCAAAAAATCCCTCCATATCCACCTCTGCCACCATATGATCAATCCATTCTGCCACCATCGCCACCACATCAACAATATTCTCCTTATGATCAGTCCAATCCAACTAATCTTCCCCTACCAACACTAGTCAATAAATAATGGGAAGATATGAAGGCTACCCTCAAATATTTGCAAGAAGGTACCTCCAAGAAATCCTTCAAATTTGAGGAGATTTCTCCTTATTCGTTTGATCCCTCCATTTCAGTCCTCCCCTTTCCAAAATATTTTGAAATTCCTAAATTCGAAAAATACAAGGGGAAGAGTAACCTGCACAAACACTTACATGAATTTTACATGCATTTTCAAGAGTTCCTCCACAATGATAATTACCTTCTTCGGTTATTCCCTAGAAGCCTGAGGACCAACTTTAGAGTGGTTCATGGGTTTTCCACGAGGGTCAATATCCACCTTTGCCGATTTATTAGAGAAGTTTGTTGCACACTTCTCTTTTAATCTCGTGAAGGATATAGAAGCTCTAAATATTTTGAAGGATAAGAAACATGATGAGGAAACATTTTCCAGCTACCTACAGAGGTGGCGATCACTTGCTAATCGACCCAAGTCTAGTTTGCTTGAGAAGGAGTTAGTGAATGTATTTTTCATGAACTCTCACCCCAAGTTGGATCATAATTTACGTCTCCATTGTGTTACCACCTTTGTAGAGGTGATTGAGAAAGGTACCACCATTGAGAAGGCCCTCATCACTAAGGGAAAAATCAAACTCTTCAAGGAAGATAAAGATAAACAATTTGGAGATAAATCCCGTTATTGGAATAGAAACAAAAATGTTGTCAATGATGGTGTGACTGACATTAAACACGTCCAAGTATCTAGCACTTTGCAAAGATCACAGTATGTCCCCAATCTTCAATCGATTTCCAATGTTATATCCATTCCATAGGGTGCACCTTGTCCTCCTCCACAATCCAATCAAAATAACAAGGGAATAATAAGCTTACATTCACTCCTTTGGGAGAATATTTAGATGTTTTTAAGAGATTGCTCCAAGCCAATTACACAATCACCTATCCTGTGACAAATCCTTTTGATGAGTCAAATCGTAAACACACCCGGTATAAAGATAATGAGTATTGTGATTACCGCAAGATCAAAGCTCATTCCACCAATAAATGTCAATGACTTAAAGGCTATATCCAAGATCTCATAGATTGAGGTGACATTATAGTGGATGCAAATTGGGCTACTTCATCCAATGCTCAATTGTAGATATATCAAAATTCCTTCCCTAAACACAATCAGGGTCCCAACACCTCAAACACAAACACAAGATCCAACAATAATAACCAAGTAACAACACAAATAATATTGTCTATAAAAATGTGCCATATAAATATGAGAACATTATCACATGCATCACCCAAGGAGAGATCTATGTTAAAGGAAGGGACCCTCAATGTGTTGTTACTACACATTGCACCTACATATCCTTGACCATCTTGGTGAGACCCCTACTCAAATATCCATTCTGGATTTACTTAGGTCTTCCCCAATCCACCAAGAAATCCTTACAAAAGCTCTACATAATTCACATGTGCCAAACGACATTGATCCTACCCAGTTCCAAGTGTTATTAGGAAATTTTTCAGCTACCTATCAGTTGGGATTCATGAAAAATACCAATCGATCCATCCCATAATTGTGCCTTACACATTGGGGTCCTAGTCACCCGCCATAAGGTAAAATGGGTCTTGGTAGATAATGGCTCTGCCCTCAATCTATTTACATTAAAGTTCATAAAAAAGGTAGGGTATACTCATGTTGACCTGGAGAGTCAAACCATTATAATCAAGGCCTATGACAATGCAGGAAGGGACTTAGAGAGTATTATTTGTCTTCCTATCCAGGTTGGTCCCATTGTGCAATACATTACTTGCCACATCCTTGATCTAGATTTTCCATACAAGCTTCTCCTCGGCTGCCCATGGATTCACTCCATTCAGGCCTTTCCATCTACCTATCATGAATGCTCAAAGTTCCCATACAATAGGTTTGAAGTAAATATCCATGCAAACCCCTAGCCTTTTGAGTACAGTTGTTCTCTAGAAGATTCTTTCTTGTATTCTTGATATTGTCCAGGAGTCAAAGTGGGAACTCCTCAGGCATCATCATCCAATCCATTCTCCAATCCATTATACAATGCATCATCTACTCCACCCACCGCATCTGAATCTACCATCACCAAAGTCCAGATCATTGATAAAGGACACAAAGAATATGAGATGCATATAGCTCTTAATGTGGCAACCATTCCTCCATCTCCTTGCACCTATGGCCAACCTTCCTAGTTTGTACCAAAAGGAGTGAAGACTAAAACCCTCAATTTTAAGAATATGGGTTCTACCACTTTTCAGGCTTCAAGAAATTTATAGGATCAAATGGACAAAGACATTAGTCAGTGGGTCTATAGAGAGGAACGTGAGCCATCACCTCCCCTTATTGAATACTTCCAAGAGGTTTATCCCCATGCTTCAAAGCTACCAGAAAAATACAACTATCAAGGGGGAGGCCTTGGTGTAGAAAAACATGAAAGATTACATCGCATTGAGACACCAGTACAACCTAAACATTTGGGCTTAAGCTATGACAATAAGCAAAAAGGCCTTGCATCATCCACTATCACCTCGAATAATGTCAACTTGGATAACGAATTTCTTGAAGACATACCTGAAGAAGAAGCAATCATACTCTCATATGATGATGTAGATCTCCCTTCCCTCTTTGATTCCACCTCAAGCCTTTCACTCCATCACCCCAACCTTATTGATTGGGACCTATGAGGGAGTGCACCTATAGACTATTTTACCTTGAAGGAAGCTTATGTACATCTTATGGGATTGAGGGAAGATGAACACCCTAACTGCAAAAGAAAAAAGAAATAAAGCAAAAAAGAGTCATCTAGTGAAAACCTCCTCGAGGCACTTCTTGAATCGTCAAAAGTAAAAATAAAGGGTGTATCCTCTAGTGGAAACCTCGATGAGGTGCTAGAGGAGGGGGATGTTCATCTTCCCCTCATTGGAGCTCATTTATCTAAATGGTCTTCAATTTTGATTGAGGAGATGCAAGAGGTTATTCTAGGCATGGAAGAATAACCCAATATCACCTATGTGGCCAAGTCATTGTCCGAGGGAGAGTATCCCATCATTGTCAACCTACTAAAGAAATGGATTATTAACTTTGCTTGGTATTATTTAGATAAGCCAGCATTGGATCCTGTATTGGTTGTACACTATCTTGATGCCCATTTAGATGCAAAACCAGTTAAATAGAAGCTTAGGAAAATGCATCCCCAAGTGGCCCTACTTGTTAACAAATAACTTTAAAAATGGTTAGAGGCTAGATTCATCAGACTTATTGATTACTCTGATTGGATATCTACTAGAGTACTTGTGGCTAAACCTAATGGGAACATTAGAATCTATACAGACTTCCATGATCTTAATAAATATTTCTCAAAAGATGATTTCCCTCTTCCTGATATTGACATGTTGGTAGATCTCATAGTAGGACATGTTATGCTATCCCTCATGGGTGGCTTTTCTGTCTATAATCAGATTGGAATTGCACCTAAAGATCAACACAAGACTGCATTCGCCACCCCCTGGGGCACTTTCTGTTACAATGTCATGCCCTTTGGCCTCAAGAATTTGGGGAAACTTATCAACATGCAATGATAGTCATCTTCCATGACCTCATCCATATTATAATGGAATATTATGTTGACGATCTACTAGGGAAGTCAAAAAAAAGAGAAGATTATCCCAAGATCTGGAGGTAAATCTTTGAGCAGTTAGAACAATACAAGTTGCACTTGAATCCAAAGAAGTGTGTTTTTGGTGACACATCTAGTAAATTATTAGGCTTCATTGTATCTATAAGGGGCATCAAAGTGGATCCAATGAAATTCAAGGCTATATTGGAAATGTCCTCGCCTAGAAATCTCAAGCAATTAAGAAGTCTGCAAGGAAAATTACATTCTATTAGATGTTTCATCACCCAACTTGTTGATAAATGCCAATAATTTACACACCTCTTACATAAAGACAACTTTAAAATGGGATCCATAGTGTTAGTAGGGTTTCAACAAGATCAAGGAGTATCTATCCAATCTTCCCATCTTAATGCTTACTATTCCAAGTAAGCCATTACTGCTATATATCTCAGCCACTTCAGTTGCACTGGGGGAATTGTTGGCCCAACATGATGAGTTTTCTAAATAATGTGCCATCTACTATATAATTCATACACTTGTGGGCTATGAACTTAACTATTCCCCCATGGAGAAGGCTTGCTTAGCCATTCTTTTCAGTTCACAAAATTTGCATCACTATATGCTTAGTCATCCTATCAAGCTAATATCAAAATTTGACCAACTTAAATATTTCCTATCAAGAACATCATTAACTGGTTGCAAGGCCAAGTGGGTTATGCTACTTAGCAAGTTTGATATTGAATATGTGGACCATAGGGAAATCAAAGGGTAGGTAATAGAAGATCAATTGGTCGATGCTCCTCTGGTAGATTCATATCCATTAGTACCAAAGTTTCTTGACGAAGGGGTTCTTATAGTTTTAGAATTAGATACATGGACATTATATTTTGATGGATCATATAATCACAATGGAGCTAGTGTGGGTATTCTTTTCATCACCCCTCAAGGTGATTACATCCTGAAGTTATTCAGGCTAGCATTCCCATGCACAAACAACATTGTTGAATATGAAACTCTAATCACTGGCCTTAGGATCATAGTGCGATGGAATATCACCCATCTTCGTGTATTTGGTGATTCTCAACTGATAATCAAACAGGTCAATGATGAGTTCCAAACCAAGGATGATAAGATCCTTCCTTATAAAAATATGGTGGATGATTTCAAGAAATATTTCACCCATATCCAGTTTGAGAAGATTCCTAGAGTACAGAACAACGTAGCTGATGTTATGGCTACAATTAGTTCTCTCATTGACATGCCTAAAGATCGAACAAATTGTGCATCCCTTGTCAAGCAACTATTAATCCTAGCATACAATATTCCTGACAATGAAATGGTGTGCGATATCATGGGTCCCCAATCACCTTGGTATCACGACATTTATGCCTATTTACATGAAAACATCCTACCACCTGACCTTACTCATAACCAACACAAATCTTTCATCCAATGTAATTCCTGATACACAATTGTGGGAGATACACTTTATCATAGAGGGTATGATGGAACTCTCCTTTGTTGTCTAAATGAATCGAAGTCTTATGTTGCATTAAACGAAGTGTATAGTGGTATATGTGGGTCTCATTCTAATTGGTATGGAATTAGAAAAGAAAATTCTCATAGCAGGATATTATTGGCCCACTATGGAGCATGAAACTTGTGAGTTTGTGAAGAAATGTGTGCCTTGTCATCAACATGCAAATTTAATTCATGCTCTTGTATAAGATTTATAGCCCATCATTGCACCGTGGCCTTTTTCACAATGGGGTTTTGACTTAATCAAAAATATTTATCCTCATTCATTTGATGGTCACACCTTCATCATCACCACCACTAAATACTTCACTAAGTGGGTGGAAGCAATTCCACTCTCCCAAATCACTAGTATTCATATTTCTAAATTTATTTTATACCATATTCTTTGTAGATATGGTATCCCCTCCACTATCATTACCGATAACAATAAAATTTTCAAAAACCAACACATGAAACACCTTTGTGAAACATACCATATCCAACATCATTGGTCTACCCACTATTACCCCTAAGGAAATGGAAAAGTTGAAGTAACCAACAAAAATCTTATCAAAATCCTTAAATTTTTTGTCAATAATACTTGTCAAGATTGGCACCTCCATCTTAATTCCGCCCTTTGGGCATATCGTACATCCATATGCACCCCCATTGGTTCTACCTCATACTCCCTCATTTATGGCACAAACACCATCTTTCCAATTTAATTTGAGATCCCATCACTTTGTATCTCTCTAAAGAATTCAATTAGTGATTAAGATGCTCGAGTTGCACAGTTAAGTCAACTTGAACTCCTGGATGAGAAACAGATCAAGGCCTATAATCATCTTCAAGCATATCAACACCATCTTAGGAGAAGTTACAATAAGAAGGTCTACCCCCACCAATTCAACATTGGTGATCTAGTCCTAAAAGAGAATCGGTGTACCCAATAAGATCACGAAAAGAAGGGAAAGTTTGAAGCAAATTGGTTGGGTCCATATGTTGTCACTGCAAAATATGGTTTTGGGGTATATCGACTTGCAACACCTAAGGGGGAACCTTTGGAATACCCCATCAACACAATGCATCTAAAACGATTTTACACCTAAGTCAACTGGGTTATCTTACCTAGAGAAATACCAAAAAAACATAAAAAATCTAGAATAATACAATTTTTTTTTTTAAAGTACAAAAAAATCCAAAAATAGTAAACATAAATAATACATCCTATGGTGAAAACCACCCTTGGTGGAGCCTTGGATAAGTACGTTTAGTGAAAACCTAGCAAAAAGTTCCATTCGTAGAGGGATTAATCATTATCTACTTTTGTCCTATCATCCTCATATCATATCTTCCATCCATCCCCTATCACACATCACTTCGTATAATTTGATTGAGCATTGGACGATTAGTGTTGCTATCCAAAATATTGAGCTTTTATCCCAAAATTTTAGCTCTTGTTCATCTGTATATCCTATCATTTCATTGGTCTCGCGTCCTCATCTAGAGCCCTTCAACGTGTCGATCATCACTAGGTCTCATGTTGTCTTTCATCCATTTTTTTGAACTACGATGCCTCTGCGCTTTCACATAGGAAATTTTAATCATTTTATCAACCCCTAAGGCTTTTTTTTTCCTCTTGTCTCAGTCCTTATCATTCATGAAATTCTCCATTCTCATATTTTCACTTTTATCCTTGGTTAGTTGTTAGTCTTTTGTCAAACTACGATGCCTCTATGCTTTCACAAAAGTAAGGCTAATAATTTGATCAGCCCTTGAGGCTTTTGGTTGTCCTCTTGTGTCAGTCCTTATCATTCACCAAATTATACATTTTCATCTTTCTACCTTTATCCATGGTCATTCATCAATCTTTTATTGAACTACGAGGTCTTTGCACTTTCACGTAGGCAAGGCCATCAATCGATGAGCCCTTGAGACCCTAGGTCTATCCTTAGGGCATGTCTTGGTTTTGTGTCATGTCATCAAGTGTGTCCCCATTCAACTAGTTCCTAAGAAAAAATCCATTAGTACCATGAGTTTCAATCTATTTTGAGTTCCTTGAGTCACGTCGATCACCTAATCTACCCTTCATCTTTGGTCTTAGATTTTTCCTTCCTCAAATCAAACCGCATCAATTCCATCCACTTATTGGTCCTATGGCAAGGGATATTTAAAATTTGTTTTGATTTGTTGGTTCTCTTTCATTTTTTTTTATCATTTGAGCTTCCTATTATACCTCGTCGAGGTCACCAAGATCCATCATATCATGGTGTGCTTTGACTAGTAAACATAGGGGCATATCTTGATTTTGTGTGATCTTGTCTTCCTGGTTGTCCCACATAGTACTTTCCAAGACCTTTGTAGTCTTGTGTTATGTTGGGGCATCATTTTTTCTTCATACCATGGCATATTGGGTCCTTTGATATAGCAAAAATTAGTCCTCCTAATATGACAAAATGTCATTAGATTTGCATTTCATTTATCCTCCCATTGAATTGCATTTATCCCCACCCAATTCTTCCTCTAGCCTAAGGTTAGTGATTTTTGGTTTTGTAAATTTTATTTATGGTTTTGACAAGTGCACTATCACATCTATCATTATTCATCTCATTGTGCATTACATTATCATACCTATCATTATTCACTTAGGTTCATTATCTTTGGCATTATAATTATCATAATCATCTTAACTTATTTACATTAATATAGATTTGTTATTCTAAGCATCTTAAGTTCATTCTAGTTCATCTCATTTCATTGCATTATCATTTTCATAATCATCTTATATTGTTTAGAGTAATATAGATTTGTTATTCTAACCATCTTAATTTTATTTCATTTTCATCCATTTCATGGCATTATCATTTTCATAATCATCTTAAGTTGTTTAGATTAATATAGATTTGTCATTCTAACCATCTTAAGTTCATTCCATTTCATCTCATTTCATTTCATTATCATTTTCGTAATCATCTTATGTTGTTTAGAGTAATATAGATTTGTTATTCTAAGCATCTTAAGTTTATTTGTTTTCATCCCATTTCATTGCATTATCATTTTCATAATCATCTTACATTGTATAGAGTAATATAGATTTGTTATTCTAAGCATCTTAAGTTCATTTAATTTTCATCCCATTTCATTGCATTATCATTTTCATAATCATCTTAAGTTGTTTAGAGTAATATAGAGTTTCTATTCTAAACATCTTAGTCCATTTCACCACATACATTGCATTACATCACATTCATCACATCTATTCATAACATGATTACATATGCACACTGCATCCATTACATATTTTCATGTCACATCATACATACATAATTAACCATTACAATGCAATCATCTATATATCATTCATCATCCATACATCATCAATCATCATATCATATTCCATAGGCATGCATCATAAATCACAATAACATCACCACCTACATCACACACCATTAATATCATGTCCATAGCATACATCATGAAATCATAAATCGTGTCACATCACATCCTCCATCCAAAGGTGTTAGACATCATGCATCTCATCCATATCATACATGCAAACATAAGAATACACCATCATAATTAAATGCATACATCATAATCACACACGTGAACATAATAAATATCCACATCATCACATAATAATCACATAGCATCAACAATATCCATCACATCATATATATATATATATATATATATTATCGCCCATCATAAAGGTCCATCAAAGTCCATAAAATTACATTTGTTGGTGTAATTAATTGTGTTGTACCTTGTCCTAGGTCAACATTACACCTTAGTTAAGTTTACTTAGCGACCGCATATGAGTTGTTGGAGCTTTTCCACTTTTGGTGGACTTATCATGTTATCACTTTATCACTTCCACCTTTCATGGACACATCATGTGATTCCTCTCCACCTTTTGTGGTGGTTATCACATTATCACTTTTCCACTTTAGGTGGAGTGATAGATTTTCACAGTTGTCTCATGTCATAAGATTACGACACTTGTCATAATCTTATGCCCTCCTATGTTCTTTTTGTGTAGTTTTGCTCACCCGCTCCACTGAAAGTGGGGACCCTCTTTTGCTTGATCTTTTGGCCCGTTTCTATGGATTTTCCCCTTTTGGACTTATCTTTGAAAATCTTGGGGTTCTAGTATTTGGTGCTTGCCTTGGTTATGAGTGCCTTTTTGTTGAGTTCCTGGTGGTTTTGGAGTCTCGCAGATGTTCTCTCTAGCAGTGGTTTTATTTTGCCTTTTGTTTCCCCTTGGTTTTTTTGTTTTGGTCCTAAGGGTTTATTTCCTCCCTTAGTTTTTCATTTGTTTTCCTTGTTCCTTTTGTTTTGTCAGAGGCAGAACCGGGATGGAACTTAACTCTGAACTTTGGAAAAATTTCACGTTCGGTTCCCATTCCTGTTCCAGCTCCGCTTCCCACCTTTTTGTTTCCTTCGTTGCTTTGTCTTCGACCTTTGAGATGGTTTTCCCCTCTTAGGTTTTCTTTGCTTCTCTTTTTCCTTCGTTGTCGGAGGCAAAATCGGGATGGAATGGAACTCTAAACTTTGGCAAAAGTTCACGTTTGATTCTCGTTCCCGTTCTGGTTCCGCTTCTCGCTCTCTTGCTTTCTTCGTTGTTTTGTTCACCTTTGGCCTAGGAGTTGCTTTCCTCCCTTAGGTTTTCCTCAGTTTTCCTTTTCTTTCATTTTGTCGGAGGCGGAACCAGGATGGAACTGAACTCTAAACTTTGGAAAAAGTTCGCGTTCGGTTCCCATTCTTGTTTCGACTCTGCTTCCTTCTTCCACGCCTTTTTCATTTCATTGTGTTTGGCCTTTAGGTTGGTTTATTTCCTTTTGGTCTGCTTCGATCTTGCTTTCTTTCACCAGAACTAGAACTGGGATGGAGTATGAACTCGGTACTTTGCAGAAATTCTTGTCTTCGTTCCATCTCCACTTCCGCCGGGTTCAGTTCTGCCTCCGCCTATTTTCCTTCCCATATTCATTTTGCCTCCGCCCTTTTCCTCCCATTCCTGTTTTGGTTTCATCTTTGCTTCCACCTTTTTTCTTTTTGTTCTCGTCTTGGTTCCACCTCCACCTATTTTGTGTCTCTGTTCCTATTCTTCTCATGCCCCCATCTTCATCTGTCTTTGGTTTCACTTCCGCCTGGGTCTATGCGTGATTTTCTTACCTTAGGAACTCTAATGAATTGACTTGGCTTTTGATGATTTATTGAGCATTGATGGTGGCCCATTTGAATGTAGGTTGGATCGAGCTAGAGGTTGCTAGGAAGAATGGATGTACTTTGAAGATTTGGCAGGTGCAGTCGAGTGCACCTTGCGGCTACTGTCAGAATGAAACCCATCCCTGCACGCAAGGTCAACGTGTTTGGTGATGATTAATGGAGATCAGACGTGGCGTGTGGGGGCTTGACCTAGTTTGACTCGATCTAAGTTGTTCGATTTCCCAGCTCGGTTATGATCGATGGCTTGTATTCGAGCTGGTGTTGCACACACATCACTGTTCTCTTGTTCACGTGGGTGAGCATTAATGGGGGGCATGACTCAAGGGATCTATACCATGAATTTGTGCGATCCCAAATCAATTTGAAGGGGCACTTGATACATTCATTGTTGGATGGTGAGTTATTGTTGGTTGTCTACGACCGATTTGGTTGGTGGTCGACTTTCTTTGTAACCCTAGCTTTGATTCACGTGGGCAAGTTTTTCTATAAGACTGGCATTTTGCCTCATATATAAGGTAGAGAGAGGTTCAGAGTAAAATGTTGAGATCAGTAGGTTAGGTTAAAGTTTTTCTTCCATTGGCAGACTAATTCAGAAGACTTGTAATAGTAGATTTAGCAGTAGACTAGTCGGCATGTTAGAAGATTAGAAGTTAGTTTTACATTTCAAGCAAGTGTTGTAACAAAAACCAGAATTGTTGCTAATATGCCAATTTAATACAAAGTGCAGACATTGTGCTATGACTGGTACCTTCTTTGGATTGAATAATCTTTCATGGTTCTTGTTCTATCCTCTAAATCACTTGGAAATTTATGAAAGTATCTTAGGTTTAGTTAATAGTGCTTGTGATTTAATGCTTGGAGTGTTGTAGCGATCTCGGGTTCATACTTTGGGAAGCTTCTTGATTATGGGAATGTTGTACAAGGTCAACCTGCACCTAATACTTATGTGCTTAGTTCAGTTATAGGCATTTATTCAGTTCCATTGAACGAATGCCCACAACTTGAAAATCTTTAACACCCTAGAAGATTGCATTGTTTTCTGCAAGATTGCAGGTATCGCCTGGGTCAAACAGGAATTAGTTTAAAGGGATTGGTCTGTTCCAAACATTTCATCATTTGCATGGTTAATATTAGGAGTAGTGTTAACGTTAGGACTTCTGAAACCCTCATCTTTTGTTGTTTCTTTTATTATTTGGTTAGAACTATAAATTTAAGCATCACCATATCTTAAAATCTGATGAGTTTAGAGCTTCCAACATTTGTTTGTAAGGTCCCTTTGTGATTACTAGCATTTTCACATTTATCATTGAGTTTTTTCTATTGCATTGTCATGGCCTGACACCCAAGAGACCTTGGGGTTATCTCTTTGTTCATAGAGATCAACCTTTCAAGAGAGATAGGATAACTTTTATTTTGTTTGAGTTGTTGTCGTGCAGAAACACCAAACAACATGATTAGCGCTAGAAGGAGGGCCTCAAAGTGACAAGCTGGAGTGTTTTCTAAATGCCATCTCTTCTGAGAGGCTCAAAAGGAGAACCAGATCTACACCAGGAGGAGAAGAAGAGTTTCAATAATTTCCACCTCCAACCAGGTCAAGAAGGACCAGAATAAGGGAGGAATAATCATCCAATCCATCATTTCCACCATCCTCACCTCCATCCACTTCATCTTCATCTGATTCTGAGACTGGTTCCATTCCACAACCCCAACCAATCATCCATCGACCATTACCACCTCCACCAATGGCTTTTTTGGTGAATAATCCATCCCATCTAACCTTCAACAACTACAATGTTATGCCCAAGAATCCTGAGCATTTTTACTCTAGGTTTCACATAAATGACCCTAATAGGATGACAGAGGAACATATTAGGATCTTTCAGACTTGTCTGAGAGATAGAGGGGTTAATCATGAGGATGTTGCATGCAGACTCTTCCCCTACTCTCTAGGAGAGGAGGCCTTCTATTGGTATAATAATTTACCTATTGCATCCATCCATAATTGGGCTGAGCTTGAGGCTTCTTTTATGTTAAAATTTAAGATTCCTATTAGTGCTAATGAGATTTATATGCATTTTACTGGAGTCAAGAGACAAATCAACGAACACATAGGATCATTTAACAATAGGTTCCACCGTGCATACACTAGATTGCAAGCACCTTATGCTGGAAATGAGGCCACTTCCCTAAAAGTCTACTTTGAAGTGCTTGACAGTCTCACCTCCACCTTCCTTAAATGGAGGACTAATCCCCCAACTACCTTGCTCACTGCCTATACAGAGGTTGTTAAGGTCAACACCGACTAGAGATCAACCTTTCAAGAGAGATAGGATAACTTTTATTCTATCTGAGTTGTTTCCGTACAGAAACACCAAACAACAGTTCTCACCATGGCTATATAACCAAGGGATCTCTACTACATTGATACATACATTGCTTCTATTTGCATTATTGGCAGAATATAGTTTATTCTTGTCATATTGTCTCTATCTCTTTTATCCTTGTACTTCCATTAGGGATCTAGATCTTGGGTGGCTATCTTCATAGCCAATTCTTACATGGAATCAAAGCTATTGGAGTGCCTTTGGATTTCCATTTTGGGGAGATCTTGAGTACAATCTTGCATTTTCTTCATAGAAATACCAGATTTTGGGGAGGTTCCATTTTTGGCCTTGTATTGCAGGTGCATTTTGGGAGCTTGTTGCATTATATCTAAGCTCACCATTGCATCTGGAGTGGCTGAGAAAGTCAAACTTGCCTTTTATTTCATCTTAATTGGACATTAGAGGCCAAATCCAAGAGGTAGCCATATTTTCGAAGCATTTTCAGCCAAAAAGGACACTATCATTGCATCCAAAAGGGCCAAAAACCCTAATATTGACTATCAATTCGTAAAAATCAGACAACTTTGCCCAGAGCCATCTGGAAAATTTTTGCCCTCCTTGGCCATACAAATCATCATTATTGCACGATGACGGTACGATTTAGAAAAATAATATTTTTTTATTTCCAAAAATTTTTGAATTTGTTTTTATATAAATTTCATTTTGGAAAAAAATTGTATTAAAAAAAAAATTATTTGATTTGAAAAATCAATAAAAAAATTCAAAAAAAATAAAAATAAAAATTTTGTACTAGTCTGTGGACCTATACAGTCTGTAGACTATACCGTTTTCCATGGCCCCTGTGGACACCACACAGCTCCGACAAGTGGCCAGTAATTCCAAAACTGGAAAAAACTCAACTGGTCGGTAAAAGAATTTCTGACAAGAAGTAATCTCTAAACCGGCAGGAAAAAAAAAACTCGACGCGGCAAAAGAATATTCCCTAAGGAATATTCCTAAAAATATTATGAGAATCTCCGCAAGATTCCGAGCATATTTTGGCGATACCAGGAGAATATTTTGACAGAATATTCCAGCAAGAGCGACGACAACGGTGACGGTCAAACGGCTGTCAAATTTAACCTAGTGCTTTGCTGACGCTAGCATTGCATCAACATTCTTTTGAAAAATTAGACCCCCCTTCCATTTGAGTTTTTGATTTTGCAGTTCATATTCAGAGGATCATATCTTGCTCATTTTGAGGCCTTTTTTTGAGCAATGTTTTTTGATTTGGGCTAATCTTTGATGCTTTATGCGCTGGTGTGATTGGTTTCTGGTTTTGATGCTTGTTATTTTTCCATAAAATTCAGTTTCTCATAGGTGTAGCTGAGTTGTCACCATTTTTGCAACTTCCAGGGCTCCATTCAAACTCATACGAACTCCTTTTCAGGTGTTTTTTTTTTAAAGTGCATGATTTTTCTTGAATTTCATAGTGGTGCTATCAGTTTGTAGTGATTGTGATCAAAAATTGTACTTTCATCACTTGGTCATTTTTGGCCTATTTTGGCATTTATAAAGATAAGATCTCGGTTTGGTCTTTTGCATTAGTTATTTGAGTTTCTTTTTTCCTACTTAAGGTTGTTGTAAAACTTTGAAAATCAGAAGCCCACTTTGCTTGGCTTGCAAGTGGCTATTATAAATGCACTATGTATAAAGTGCCAAATCATCTTTTTGGGGGGGCTTCTTTGATTGAGTGAATTCGGGGGCGTTTCTTGTGTGATTTTTCCTCTCTCTCTCTCTTTTTCTCTTTCATTTTTCTACTATGGGTTCTCCTAAGTTTCCTTTGTTAACTCCACATAACTATGCTTCTTGGAAAATTGATGCTTGGAGTAAGTTAATGGAAAAATGATTAACTCATTATATTGATGGAACTATTGTTGCACCATCTAATCCTAAAATTGATCCTAATGCTCATTTGTAGTAGCTCACTAAAAATACTATGCCTCTTGGAACTTTGAGGAAATATGTATCAAAAGATCTAATCTTTCAAATTGAAAAGTGTAAAACAATTAAAGAAGCTTGGGAAAAGTTTGATCAATTGTATGGCCAAGTTAATGAGATTAGAGGTTATCGGCTTGACAATGATCTCACAATGCTAGATCCTAAGAATTTTGATACAATCCAAGACTATGTCACTAAAGCAAATGAGTTAAGAGCACAACTTAAGGATTATGGAATTGACAAAAAGGATGCACAATTGGTCTACAATTTGTTGAGAAAGCTTCCATCAGAATATGTAACATTTGTTTCTAGCTTCCAAACCCATCGCTTGACAATGGGCAGTTATTTCACTCTTCCATCATTTGATGCATTCACATAAATGTTGATGTTAGAACAAGAAAAGTTGATAAGCATGGGGATTCTCAAGTCTTCAAAGTCCAAATCTTTGGTGGTTAATCAAAGGAATCAAGGGGCTCAAGGAAAGGGTTCCAATAAGAACCAGAAGAAATTTAAGCCAAAGACACAACAAGATAAAGCACAATCATCCTCTCCAGAACAAGGGAATTCTTCACCTTCTCCCAAGAATGGAAATTCAAGCAAGAAGGAGAGACCAACTTCCTCATATTGCAAGAGATTTGGTCATGATGAGCATCATTGCCATAATAAGCAAATTGATGAGTTGACAAACATCATCAAGAAGAACAACATCAATTTTTCATCTGCCTACAAGAAGAAGGATTCATCTCCTTCCACTTCCTCACAATCAAAAGGAAAAGGGCAAGCATTTATGGATACTACAGGTTCTTTATAGCAATGGATACTTGACTCGGGTGCTACTCATACATGGGCTCTACAAGGGATCATTTTTCTTCTTTGGAGCCATCTAAGGTACCTCACATCTTCATAGGTGATGAAACTCAAGTGGATGTTGAAGGAAAAGGTTTGGTTGTCATGGATGATGGAACATTTGAGGATGTTCTTTATGTTCCTAACTTCAGCACCAATCTTCTTTCAATCTACCAAATCACTCACTTTTGAGATGGCAAGAAAGTTGAGTTTCTACCAGATTCAGTTGTGGTCAAATAACTTAAGGATGATGCCTTGGTTGTAGTGGGACAAGCCAATCACAATACACGGCTTTAATCATTTTCCCACTTCATTCCTAAGTCTCCTTCTACAACATTCCTCACTCATTCAGATTCAGTTAGTAAGCTATGGCATGAGCGGTTTGGACATCTCAATTACCATTATCTTCAATATCTTAGCTCCAAGGATATGGTTACAAGACTCCCTCAAATCAACTTTTCCAAAGGTATATGTTTAGGTTGTTCCTTGGGTAATCATCCAGAAGAGAATTTTGACAAAGGGAAGTCTTAGAGAGCTTTGGAAGTTCTTCAATTGGTTCACAATGATGTAGTAGGTCCATTTCTAGTTCCATCATTCAAAAAGGCCCTCTATGTCCTCACCTTCATTGATGACTACTCCCGCTTCACATGGGTCTATTTTCTTGTTCACAAGAGTGAAGTGTTTGACAGATTTCTAGCCTTCAAGGCTCATGTTGAGAAGCAATCAGGGAAGCAAGTTAATATTATTCACACAAACAATGGAAGGGAATATGTGAACAATAGACTTAAGGAATTTTGTACTCTTGAGGGGATTGATCTTCAACATTCAGTTGCCTACACTCCACAGCAGAATGGTCTTGCTGAAAGAAAAAATAGAACCCTTCAGGAAATGGCTAGCTGCATGATTCATGCTCATTCTCTTGGTCCTCAATTTTGGGCAGAAGCTATCAGTTGTGTCACTCACATCCAGAATCGAGTTCCTCATAAGGATTTGAAGGGTATGACTCTTTTTTATGCTTGGTGTCATAGAAAACCGGTTGTGAGACACTTCAAAGTTTTTGGTTGTCCAGCTTGGGCATGCATACCTCTAGAGAAACACAAGGCATTGGAACCTCAAAGTAGGCCTTGCATCTTTTTTGGATATCCTAAAGGTATTAAGGCATACAGACTTTTGGATCTAGAGACACATGAGCTATTAATTGAGAGGAGTGTTCACTTTGAGGAAAGCTCTCCTAGCTTGGCCTCTAATACTCCTCTTTCTTCCTCCATAGTGGAAAGTGACGATAGTGACTCAGATGTTGATTCTCCCTCAACTCCGACTTGCAAGATCACACCTTCATAGGGTCCACTTGTAGTTGAGGAGCCTCATCCTTCATCTCCTACTAGACCTCGTTGGGCTTGTCAAACTCTTGAGTCAACAAGTTCTGTAATGCCCCGCCACGCAACCCTAGAGGAAGTTTCAATTCACTATAAAAGCGTACTAATTTTTTTTTTATTAAAGTGAATTAAACATACATGTTCATCTATAATTGAAAACATCCCCTAAGGTTACGTAACCGAGATTACTTAAATCCCAATTAACAAACATCATTTAAATTACATTGCAATTAATAACTCAAGAAGAAGCATTCATTCAACATAAATAAATAACAAGATAAGAATATAAAATCCATAACATATATCCATTACATGAATAACTGATTACAACACTCATTCCTAGAATGAGTCATAAATACATAAGTATTACAATTACATAAATCCACCTCATAAATACAAGAGAGGTAAAATCAACTTAATACATTTTGAAATACAAAGTGCAAGAAATAATAACAAGATCCACGAGCTGTCCATCTGGATGTCTCGCCACCAAGTACTGAAGATCAAGGGGGACCCAACGATTTTGGTGCATGTTCCTCCCAACCAAGTGGTACTCGAAGGCCCACCCCCCATGCTAGGAGATAGTAACAATGCAACATGGACAAGAAACTACTACCTCTAACCAAAGGCAGACTCATACTAACACATACTGACTCAACCAAACACATACACAATAAATTCTAACACTAACAAGGTCACATTGCTTCCAGACATAAAATTGATCAAGTATGATAAAGAATCAATACAACAACATACAACTCAATGTTATCCTAGACAGAGTGTCATCGCAAGGTTTGTCATGAGATCTCCTCTGGGAATTCTTCATAGGCTTCGGTGATCCTGGTGACCTCAACCGAATCCCAGCCCTCATACTCACTCATCCGGAATCAACTACCTTTCGTATGGACAAGATACTTGACCTTGCCATTCTAGGCCTTCTCACTCACCCCAAGTCTAAACAAGCCCTTGTGCCTATGAGTGAGGTTAATTTATCTTGATTAATGTGAAATGCATCCTAATCATCTAAGTACATTACTTAATTATCACTTCTTAAAATCACTTTTGAAGGTTACCCGATTTAGCTCTTTGGGCTCCGGCCCTTAACAAAAGCCACTCTTCTAATGGATAACACGCTACTCAAATCTAGACTCCAATGGTAACTTAAGTGCTACAGAACTGAACAACGCAATCTCTCCTATTCTAAGAGACAACAATAAGGAAATCCACTCCAACACTAGGAGGAAACAAAACACTTATAACACTACCCAAGGGAAAAACGAACATTATCTTAACAAGGGAATGACCCACAATCTCTGGAAGACTTAACAATTTATAACACAATTACCCATTCCCAAAGCAAACAACATAAGGAAATTTAATATTAAAATGCACTGGCAATAAATTTCACTATATTTGGATATCTTAAATCCATTTCCTTATCTAAAGCTTTTCACAAAAATTAAAATAATAACAATCAATTTTTTTATTAAAACAAATAATAATCCTTTTCCATTATAATAAATATCTTCTCTCCAACTTACTAACCATGCAAACTATTTGTTTCGGTTTAACTTACTATCTAAAACTTTGCATAAAATTATATGTCAAAACAGAATATTAAAATATAATTACTTAAATATAAAGGAGCATATCATATATATTTAATTACATAATTTATTTGTATTCTAAACTATATTTAAAATAAACTTGCATTAAACACTGTTTATTAACCTCTGGTTTTTTTTTTTTTTTCTAAAAATTACCAGACTGTATTATAACTAAATTTGTATAATATTCACTGTCAAACACTATTTTCTAGAATGTAAATACATTTATATTAAATATTAAATAATAATATTTAATATAAAATATACACATATCATAATAAACAAAGAACATTACAAAATAAAATAACTTATGAAAACAAAGCCATTTAAATTCGAATTTAATATTCGAAATTCTATCAATGATGGTGACCGGAAATCGAAGTGCGCACAGGAGAAAGTGCCAACATTAATAATAAATAAACTAATAAATAAAAAATAAAACAAAAGGAATTGAATAGTGCGTCGGCGGTACCTTGTACCAGCCGACCGCATCCTTCACAGAGCATTGGGGGCGGCGCTTCCCATGGGACAACGCATCCCCCTAAAGGGTGGGCGCACTGTCACATGGCAGCGCCCTTCCCCACACAGGTATGTGGGCGGTGGGAGTTGACCTCCCCACCAACCACTGACAAATTTGAAATCTTAAATGAATAAAATTTCATTTGCTTATAAAAATAAAATAAAATCCAGCAAAACTAAAAATAAATTTCGTAAGACATTTCAACGAATTTCTTCAAAATTCATTTCACAAGCACGTTGTATGGATGACCTTTTTTTTGAAACCCAATAATATAATTTTATTCAATGACTTTAAATATAAATATATATTATGTGCATTTATATTCGAAAATACAATACATGTAATATATATTTATATATATATTTACACAAATAAATTTACTGGTAAAATCGAGAAAATAATTTAAAATAACCAGTAACAGGAAATTGATAAATTTTCCAGAATGATTTTCTAAAATCATTCCTCTAGATTCCTAATAATTCATAAATAAGAAAACTAAAGGGGATCTAATTTTCTCCATTACAAGTTTTCTACAGAGGGTTTGTTTTCACAAAAGGAATCAAATCATTTTCTACAAGGATCAATTTTTTCTACAACAATCTACCTGAGTTGCACAAACAAAGGTTTGATTCAACAAATAATACTACATCTTCCTCAAATACAAATTAAATTCTACAGACTATTGATTTACAAATACAAGAGAAATTTTCACAAGGAATTACAAAATTTCCTAAAATATGAATAATAAATTTCTAATCTCCATAATAATCTCTAATCCTAATGAATCCAGCAAACAAATTCTTTAATCAATTTCTATTTGCTTAAAACAAACCAAGAACAAAACCACAGAATAAAACTTGGAGTTTGCAGCTACAGGTAAGAAGCTTTATTTTTTTGATGCAAAGCCTCCTCCAAAGATCTCACAACTCCTCTTCAACCATGCAACAAATCCCAGCAAGCAACGATCCAAGAGCTCAACCCTCTTCAACATAATTTTTTCTTTCAAATCAATTCTACAGCCAAAAAAACCTCTCCCTGGATTTTTATTTTTTTTTCTTTCTTTTCTTCTTCCTTTTCTTACAACTTTTCTTTCCTCACACCTTTCACAATTTCCAAAAAACAAACTAAAAGAAAACCCCCAAAACTCACACATAATTTCCCAAAATAAAATAGTAGTTTCTAAAACAAATTTTAATTTCCGATCACAACAAACTCTCTTCATAAATTAAACATGCACTTGCCATAAATCAAAATATCTTACCAAATCTAATTTCATTTTCAATTTTCGAAAACCCACTTTGAATTAAAATGCAATTTCAAATATTTTTCAATTTCATTTGCTTTTATTTAATTTAATCTTATAAAACTTAACTAATTAATAACTAAATTCAACCTTTTTGAGATTAAATTTAATTAATTAAATAAATTAAATTTAACTAAATTAAATTTTATTATCACTTTAAATATAACATCAAAGCAAAATTTTAATTTAATATAAAGTAATCACTACTTTTAATCGATGCAATTATTCCAAAAATTGATTTAATAAATACACACCATACAAAATCAAATAACATTAAAATAAGGTAAGACATGATTCAACAATCAGGACTGACGACACACTAAGGCTAGGGCGTAGACTTGACACATGTTACCTAGCTACTATCTCCCATTCAACTTAACTGTTGGTTCGACACGCTCAAACCTGTGAGACCAGGTGGAGTCGATGTCATGTACCTGCAACCTGAAAAACCAAATAAACATCATACAGTATATCTAGCATATAATACACACCGTGAAGAAGAAATCATGGATTCGTAGGGCACTCGCAAGCGAGTGATGCGAACCCATCCTCTTCACCAATACACTCATCAAAGACTGACATTAACGTTATAATCAATACTCACATATAAAATCTCATGATAACTCTACTAACATCATTAATCCATTAAAGCATGAGAAACAAAAATCAGATAACCAAATCACACAATAATAGTTGTCGCTCAATAGTAGCGATCAAAACATCATAACAAAATGTGTCCAGTATCAAGTATCTGCAACCAAATAAAGTATAAGGCAAACTGAACAAGAAGCAAAATGGAGGGGTATTACAAGTTCTCTTGTTGGGGATCCTTCAGATACTCGAAGGACTCAGTCACAACATCAGGATTTTCCACATGATTTTATTGCTATTGCTTCAAATCCACAGTCCTTCAAGGAAGCATCCGGAGTTCCAGAGTGGGATTCAGCAATGGAGGAAGAGTATAGTTTGTTGATGAGGAACAACACATGGGATTTAGTTCCACTCCCCAAGGGGAGAAAGATGGTTTGATGTAAGTGCATCTATCGAACCAAGTATGCAGTAGATGGAAGTGTGGATAAATTCAAGGCTTGACTTGTGGCAAAATATTTCTCACAGGTTCTAGGTGTTGATTACATAGAGACCTTTTCACGCATTGCTAAGATGAACACCATTCACTTGACACTTTCTATTGTTGCAGCTCATGGTTGGGTTGTACATCAGATGGATGTGAAGAGTGCTTTTCTTCATGAGGATCTTCATGAGGAGATTTACATGGAGCAGCCATAGGGATTCATACATGATTCTTCTATGGTTTGCAGATTGAGGAAGTCCCTCTATGGCCTCAAATAGGCCCCTAGGGCTTGGTATGCCAAGATGGATTCCTTTCTTCTCTCCACAGAATTCATGATGTGTCATTTAGATCTGAATGTCTCCATTTTGCAACAGGGTGAATCTTATTTGCTATGTGTGCTCTATGTTGATGATTTGATCATTACAGGGAGTACCACATCCATCATTGGCAGTGTCAAATCTACTTTGCAGGACAGATTTTCTATGACTGACTTGGGCCTTTTGCACTATTTTCCTAGGATTGAGATCACACAATCAGCTTCTGGGATATCTCTCTCGTAGCCCAAGTATGCTCTTGATCTTCTAGCATGGTTCCACATGGCTGATTGTAAGCCTACTCTGACTCCCTTTCTTTCAGGATTCAAGCTTGAGCCTAAGTGTTCTACACAACTTGTTGATGTCACTTTGTATCGTCAGCTTGTTGGGAGTCTCATCTAATTGACTCACACACGCCCTAATATCTCCTTTGTAGTTGGCATGGTTTCATGCTTTTATGTAGGAACCACATGAGCTTCATTGCAAAGAAGCCAAACACATCTTGCATTACATACAAGGTACACATCATCACGAGATTCACTATGCAACAAGTACAAGACTTACCTTGGTGCGATATATAGATTTTGATTGGACTGGCGATGTTGATGATCATAAGTCCATTTATGGATACAAATTTCATCTTGGTTCTAGTCCCATTTGTTGGCAAAGTAAGTAGCAATATGCTATTTCTCTTTCTTCAACTGAGGCCGAGTATCAAGGGGTTGTTAATGCAACTACTGAGACTATTTGGCTTTAGAACATTCTCAATGAGTTTGGATTCACTGTTCCACGTCCTTCAGTCATTCATTGTGACAATCAGAGTGCAATCCAAATCTTGAAGAATCTGGTTCACCATCAGAGGACCAAACACATCGAGATTCATATGCACTATATTCGGGAGCTGATACAAGAGCAAGTCATTAATTTGCAGTTTTTTCCTACAACATAGCAGGTTGTAGATATCTTCACCAAATCCTTCACTAAGAGTACCTATCATCACTTTCAATCTCTCTTGGGGGTGTGGGATGTTTCATCTGAGGAGGTCACTTGACTTGTTTATTCTCTCTTATGGGGGGTACATTGTCCTCTTTTAGGGTTTTTCCTTCTCATACACTTGAGAGCTTTTTCTCTTATTTTTAATCTCTCTTTTGGCAGAGATTTTTTTCCCACATGGTTTTCTCCTTTTCTCTGCTTTATGAGAGATTGCATTGCATTTGTACATGGGTACCTAACATGGCCTAGTTGTTGGGACCCATCTTGCATTGTTTTATTTTGTGTACATTCTCCCTAAGTTGTACTTAAGGGGGGGTGTTGGTGTACTTAATTGTGTTGTACCTTGTCCTAGGTCATCATTACACCTTAGTTAAGTTTACTTAGGGACCACATAGGAGTTGTTGGATTTTTTCCACTTTTGGTGGACTTATCATGTTATCACTTTATCACTTCCACCTTTCGTGGACACATCATGTGATTCCTCTCCACCTTTTGTGGTAGATCCACCTTTTGTGGTGGTTATCACATTATCAATTTTCCACTTTAGGTGGAGTGATATCTTTTCATAGTTGTCTCATGTCATAAGATTATGACACTTGTCATAATCTTATGCCCTCCTATGTTCTCACCTTGGCTATATAACCAAGGGGTCTCTACTACATTGATACATACATCATTTCTATTTATATTATTGGAAGAATACAGTCTATTCTTGTCATATTGTCTCTATCTCTCTTATGCTTGTGCTTCAATTAGGGCTCTAGATCTTGGGTGGCTACCTTCATAGCCAATTCTTACACCATAAATCTCTATAAAAGTCTATAGTCTATCAAATCCATCAAAGAACAGTACAAGTATAGGGAAATATTGAAATATAGATGACTACATCTAACATGTCACGGTGTCCAAAATCAATAAAGAATACATAATGAATGAATCTAACAAATCCTTTGTATAAAAAAAATTGTGTAGTCTTTGTCTATATGTACAAAATATTTGCCCTACACTTGTCAAAATTGGAATCTTGTACCTGTCATCCCTTGTCCATCTATTTGTTTCTCCCTACATTAGACTATTGTGGGGAGTCTGAACTTGGTCCTCGACCATGAGGAGGGGTCTCTCAGTAGTCATTGTATCCCTTGGTGTGAGTTTGTGTTGAACGAGAGGGTAATGGTCTCTATGTAACTAGTGGCACAAATGGAGGTACCCTCTGTGTTGGGTTAGGTACATATGAGAAGTGTGCTCCCATCCAGTACCCAACCTTAGTCCTAGCATATGAGTCTACATCCACCTATTCCTGCAGTTGGTCCCTCTCCATCCTGTACCTATCTTGTTGCCCATGTATCCTATGCCTCTCCCAATCCCATGCCTCTTGTGCTAGTCTCATGGACTCTACCTCGGACTCCATTTGCTCCATCCTTTGCAGAGCCTCATCCCTCTCACCCTGTAGGCTCTATGCTTAGGCCTCTATGGTCTCCACCCTCTTTGTGGCCTCATCTCTCTCCTTCGTCATGACATCTTTCTCACCCACTGCACCCTTAGCCATATCCATGGACTCCTCCCTCACACCCTGTGCCTCCTCCAACTACCTTTGTTGGTCATCCCTCTCCCTCTGTAGCTCTAATACCTTCTCACTGAGCTCCCTCACCATCTTGAACACTACCCTATCTCCATCCTCCTGCATCATCTTAGTTGCCTCTTGTAGGTGTTTTACCTCTCCCTACAATCTCTCCACCTTTGACTATCTCAATCTCTACTCTGAGATCCGTAATCTAGCTAGGGCTCCTATAAATAAAATTATTGGATCCTTTGGTGGAGATTCTTGATATGACATTATGGCTCTCTCATCCACTGCAGGGGCATCTACCTCCATCTCTTGTTTCCCTCCTCCCTCCTCCTCCATCCCCACATCAACCACTACCTCCTCCAGTCCGACCTGTGCAACTCAATGATAAAGGGATCTTTCCCTATTAAATAGGATTACGAGTACAAATAGACCCTGTATAGCCTATCATCCTCTTGCTAACCCCGAAAATGTCACCCATTTAAGTTCTCCAGATGATAACCTCATCTCTCAACCCATTGATCAACTATTTCCAACAATCTAGGATCCCTACCTCCTGGTAATGGAGCCTACATTCGTACTCCCCACCTCAGTAGTAAGCCACCAGGAGGGTGTCATCCCTAGCTCCAACAACAAGAATGTCCCATCATGTGACCTTGATGTGCTCCTAGGACCATACCTAAAGCAATGTGATGTGGGCCATGCTCAATGCACACCTATAACAAACCACGTGCATGTACTGATACAGCTAAGCCAATACACATGCTCTCCATGCAAAGACTCCATCCCTCTTCTCCACAATATGTCTAACAACCTCAATCATCTTGAGGCTAAACAAAACGACCACTCTTATCAAGGAGGAGGATATTGCTGATAAGTCCACAAAGATATAGAGGTAGTGGTGCTCTCACTACTCCTAGGAAGGCATCAATATCTAGCTCCTTCCCTTGTATGGGAAGGTCCACATCTCCAAATATTGCTCGTAGGCTCCTATCCACTAGTTGAGTCAACATCGCACTTACTGTGTATCCCTTGATCGATAACCTCGGGGTCTACCACACATCCTCTAGGGTCACTATCATCTCCCCTATAGGGAGATGAAAGGTCGATGTCTCTGAGCTCCACCTCTCCATCAATGTTGTTAACTGTTTGTGAACTTGGATGTTGGTATATCCCAACATGTGGAGCAAGCCTACCTACTCCACCGCCGCGTGGTCCTCCTAGGTCATGGCCTCCTAAGTCACCTCTAGTATGATCGATTATCTCTCTCATGTCCTCAGATTATTAAAAATTTGTATCCATACCAACCATTTTTTCATACTTTCTAACATTTCATTGTTATCCTCTTTCTTTATCATCCTTGCCCTAGTTTGGTGAGTTTTCCTATGTAAGGTAGATTCACCTCCTCCCTTTTCCTAGTGTGTTCACTTGTTGGGTTCGCGCATTCCCCCCTATGGTCCCTTTTGGGAGGTTCACTGATTTTACAAGCACACTCACCCCTTCCTTGTTTGGGCACAAATTTTCCCTTTCTATCCCAGAGGCGAACTCACGTTCGCCCCTTTTCCCCCATGGATGAATGCATACTCACCCCTGTACTTTTTCTTTTCTAAGTGGAAAATTTGTATTCGCCTTTATACCCAATGGGCAGATTCGTATTCGCTCTTTCTTCTGTAGGGTGGATTCAGGTCCGCCCTTTCTCATGAAAGGTGATTTCGTAATCACCTATCTGGGGCATATTTGCCACTGTCTAGTTACATACCCACCCTTTTCCATCTTTAGTGATTACACAATCACATGTTCCCTCACCCATATGCCCCTACGCATGGAAGTTCGCCCTTTCCAAAGAGAGGCAATTTTGCAATCGCCCCTCTCCCAATGTATCCACCCCTACAGATACATACCCTCCCCTTCCCTTGTCGATTCGCCAGACAGGAAAATGCGTTAGGTCAGAAGGGTGAATCTACCCTTCCATGGTGAACCCATTTGACCTACCTACCTAACCCAAAATCAACACTTGCATTAAAAATCAAAATCAAATCACAAGGCAAGGATTCGGGTCCTACCTAGTGGGGTATGACTCACTTGTAGTAGAAGGCTCAAACCTCATCACCTTAGTGGATCATATCTTCGTTGTCCTCCATGTCGCTCATCTCATCAACACTTGCTCTCTCTCTCTCTCTCATCCAATCTCGTGATGACAAGTGTGCAAGTGAAAATAAGGTGAATAGTCAATTTTCAAATTTACTATTTATAATTTTCATTTTTTCCCCTATTTAACCTTTGAAATTTTGGGTAATTTTTACCCTTTATTTAGCCCTTTTTAATCCTTCAACTTCTTTTCTTCCACGGGCCACCATTTGCACCACGTATGTTTGTTTTCCTCCGTTGAAAAGTTATTATTCATGGTTTTTGTCCTCTATCGCATGGTGCCCTTCATTTCTCCATATTGAGAAGTCACCCAGGGCCCTTTTTCTTCCCCATCCACCATCTTAAGGGGGCATAGCCTACCAAATTCCTGCATTCTTCCTTCCTACCATTTTTCTACTATACTGAGGCATCCCCTAAAGTCCTCTTCTTCTATCAAGTCATTTGCACTTCCTTTTTATTTGAAACACTGTTATTCTAACAAGTATTTTGAAGAGGGGAAAAATGTAAACACCTAAATTTTACCACTCCCATATGGTCAAATTCACCCTTGTTTTCCTCTATCCCACATTCCTAAGCCATATTAATTAAATAATTTATTATTTAATTAAAATTTCATCTTAGCCTAATGTCTCCTAAGGTATTTAATTATTTATTTAATTTAGTCACTTTATCCAAATGAATTAAATCAATTTTTAATTCACCTTTTTCTCTCTCGTCATGTCAACATCCTCCATAATCCCCTTCTAATCTATCTTAACATAATTAATCTATTATTAGGGTGTGTACATCCCTAATCATCATTAGGGTCACATCCTCCATAATTTTCCACTTGCCTCTAATCCCCCCATCAGCCTAATTAATCTTGTATTTACACAACCTTAATCATTAATTATCCCCTAGCTTCACCTAATACCATTTATGGCATGTACCCTTAGTCAACCTTCATAAATACTTTCTCCATTCACCCTCTTACCCACTTGAATTTTTAATTCAAGTTTATTATCCCCATGAATTGTGAGGAATTTTTAATTCCTCACAACCCCTAATAAGGAATTTTTAATTTCTTTATCAATCCTTGTGAGGAATTTTTAATTCCTCACTTGTCCTCTTATTGTACATGAGGATAAAGACCTCTTTTATGAGATCTTGTCAATTCCCAAGGTAATTCCTGATACCTCCACCTCACCTCCACTTCATCCCCTCTTTTCCATTTCATCTAACACATGTCATCATGAGATGGCTTGTGAGTTCTCAACTCACCCTAGCCATTGATCTTACCCTCTTTGGATGAATCTCATCCCTCCATTCATTTCAAGGCACTTCCCCTAAAAATGGTGAATTTGTCCTTATTTGCACATCATGCAATCACTTAGCCAACTTTAGCTCTCACATACACTCAAGCATACAACCTCCATTGTTGCACCCACTTTGAGCATCCATCTTGCATCAAATCAATTGCCCACTTCCACCATTGCATTCCTCGTCACATTAGCTTCATTTTGAACTAGGTTTCAAGCCATTTTGCAAGTCAAGGAGCACACAAATCAACCATCAAAGGGCCAACCAAAGGGACAATTTAAAAAAGGTACAAAGTGTTATTTTCTTGTATTTTTGCTTGAATTAAACTAGGCTTATCTTGAGGTGTCATTAGTGTTTTCCTTGTTTTCATTTTGTTTCATTTTGCAATCTTAGAATATGAAATTAACCTGCACACAATAGGAAACTAATAGAGGAATTAATGCTTCTGACTTGATGTGTGAGAGATGAAGTATCACACAATAACACATAAGAGGTTTTCTTAATATGTTTTATTTTAATGTCTAAATAATTACTGAGAAATAAATTATTCTCCACATCTATTGTTAAGTCATTAATATTTTTTTGAGCTGAAATTTTCCACTAAGCTATCCAGTTTCTTCATGCTTCTAATTTTTCTATTTCTTCCAAATTCTAGTGTGTGATATAGATTCATATATTCCCCATAACTTATTGTAATGGTGTAAAATTACACCCCTTGCAATTTCACATACATCTTTGCATCTACTTTAGTGTACACTTCCTTAGCATCTTGTGTAGGCTCATTTTAGACCTTGAATTATCCTTTTTCCATCTCAAGATGCTCTGACACCCCTTTTCAATAGCTACCCTCTCACGTCATCTTTGCATCAAATCTTGTGCTTTTCCAGCTGTATCAACATGAATTTGCACCCCTAGCACAAATCTCATTTTGACCCTTAACACTTTAGAAAATCAAAGGTGGAGGCTTAATTCCACATAAGCCCACTGCTTGCATCCACTTGGCACCTATTTTGCATGTCGGTGGGGGATTTTCTATAATGGATTCCCACACGGTGCACAAAAGTTCGTGCGGCGTGCTTACATCCATGGTAGATTCCTATGGTTGAGACTGCAGAGGCATTACATAATTGATTGGAATTCGAAGAGTAACGCACCTCTTCGGCTTGCTGACCCAAATATGGTCATTTTTCATCCATCCCTTCATATTCTTCACTCTTCCATCCTTGGCTTTTTCTGAGCAAAAAGAAGCAGAGGTTTGAGATAATTTTGCAAGATCACTTAGACATTTCTCCACCATTTTTGCATTCACTCCAAGATTTGTAGCAACATCCCTCACTCTCTTGCAACAACTCAACACTTTGTCACTCCAACAGGGTGAGTACAGGACATACACTATGGAAACAGAGGCTTGAGTCCCTCTCATTCACTCCTCCACAAGACTTGAGCACTTTGGATAGAGGTGGTAAAGCTCCTCCCTTCTCTCCTTTTTCTTTTGATTGAGTAAGAATTTACTGTTTTGTAGTGTTTCTTGCGTACGTAGCTTGTAGTTCTTTCCTTTATCATTTCTATACACTATTCCAAACTTGGTTGTCCGTGGAGGTGGAAACACCAAGACGGGGGTCTGATTGAAGAAAACCCCTATACAGCCCCAACAACTTCTCCCTTTCATGTGTGCAGGTGAAGAGAGCTCAGAGCAAGCTGATGAGGAGAGAATTCTATGATATCATCATCATCACCTCAGTGGTAATACATTTCCTTTATTGCATTCGTACTTGCATTTCATTTATCTTAATCTCATTCTATCGTTTTAAATATTCCTAGGCTAGGCTAGTAGTCTTCCTTTCTGAGTCAAAATCTTGTCTTTATGGTTCTCTGGTCATACGGACACCGGGGCACTTGTGAGACGCTAGCGCATTGTGTTGTCGTCCTAGAACTGCACTTCCATCCTTAGACAGAGAGCTTCCTAAGACACGGTTCTGACTCTAAAAGGCCGACTCACCTGGTCCCCTTCATATATTTGGATTGTAGAGTGATCGAAGGGTTCATAATCCTCATCATTCTCATCCTCATCATCCTAACTTCCCTTTAAACTGAGGTGGGTTAGGGCAGCCTTTCTGCTCTTGACCTTTCCTGACCCCGATATGAACCAACATCTATCCCTTTGTTGGTGTCCCAAAATTTTTCTCTTGTATCACTTGGTTGTTGTACCCTTGCGAGTTGTGAAAGTTTATGAGCTTCACGACCCAATCTATGACCTCTAGAGATATTGTTAGAACAATTTTGCGACATCTTCTGATGGAAAAGATGAAGGTCTCCTCTAACTTCAATACAAGCCTTTTCTCTGGATCTGCGGTTGGTCTGTCCACACAGGAGCACATAGTGCGAGGCGAGTCTAGATTTCTTGATGAAACTGATCGTGTCCCTACTCCTTCATCACCAACCTCCTCATTCATGGACGAGCATGAGGCCATCCATGTCCCTTCCAAGTACATTGTTAATCTCGGTAAAGTGTAAGGTGCATTATAAAACCACTTGGAAGGCAACCCGAAGTTAGCTAGGGATGCTAAGGTGATCGATGAAATAAGATACATGGTGGAATAAGATCGGACAAGTGTAGAACTCTTAGCCAATCTTGTCAGTTTGGCCGAAGCATGTGCCCCCTCAAGCTTTGGTTGCTTGATACAATAAGGCCTCTTTGAAGAACGTGAGAGGCAGTTAGATATTTCAATGCCTCCTATATATGTGTACATGATTGACACAGTCCCCTTGATCAATATACCCTCTACATCTGAAAGCTTACACATTGTCAAAGTAAACAAAAACCCTTTGGGTTTCCACTTCACCCCCTCTTCCACCTCTGGTGGTGGAGGATTTGGCAGAATGATGGGTGAAGGCTATAGCGGAGGTAACTTCGGAAGTGGAGGTGGCATTGCTGGAGGCCGTTCTGGTGGAATTCATGGTGGTGGCTCCGATGGAAGTCACGCTGGTGGTGGAGGCATCGGTAATGGCTCTGGTGGTGGTCACGGTGGTGGTGCCAATGGAAGTCACACTGGTGGTGATGGAATTGGTGGATGTTTTGGTAGTGGCTCTGGTAGTGGTTCCAGTGGTCCTCTATCTTCTAATGACCCTATCCTGAATACTCTTCTTCAAAATATGGGAAATATGCAGAATCAGCTAGCGAATCTGTCCCAGGCCTCATCCCAACCTATCTTTCAACCTTTCTCTTGGCACAACCCATTGTTGGGTGCAATTTCAAACACTCCATTCCCACTAGGGATGGGGATTCCCAAATTTGAGAAATACGATCGTAAAGGGGACCCGCAAACGCACGTGTCCACCTCTAACGCCCTATGCATAAATTTTTTCCATCATGATGCATGATGAGCCCATAATATGGCTATAATTTGGATGTCATGATTTCAAATTTAGAAACTCTTGCTCTCTTTTTATGAATGTTAAAACTCTATGGTTACAAACTTTTAATGTTTATGGGTAGTATTTGATGATAAGAAATTCTACACTTTTAATGCATAAATACCTTAGCCTATCTATAACCATAGCCCTGTTTTGACTTCCCGATTGACTGGTGCGATGAATGTAGTGTTTGAATAAGTAAGATGAATTGAATGAATATGATTAATGAAGAATGTCGTGCTATTATGAGTGCATGCATTCTTGTGCCTCTGTTGCCATGTGTTCTACAGGTTGTTGGAGCTGATATGAACAAGTCAATACATAGCAGAACTCGCTGGAAAAGGGCGTCTTCAGCGTACCAGCAAAGGAGTCGTTCAAAGCACGGATTCTTTTGTCCGAGTCTTTTGGGAAAGAACTAAATGAATCATCAATCTAGGAAGGAGTGGAGCTCTAGATTTCCTCTGAGATAGTTGAGCAGATAGACTCGCATTTATGAAGTCTGTTCCTCCATCTCAGGAGGCATTTATACCCGCGGCTTCCTCTGTTAGTTAGTTAGTTAGTCATTTTTCTTTAAATAAAGGTTCCTCCTGCGCGAGTGAACAAGGTTGATCAAAAGAGTTTTAGACTAGAGCATAGAGATACAATAGATTGTAATTGTTACTATTATAATGAAGAACAAAGCTTTGCATTAAGTTTCTTACGAGCAACAGCCATGTATGAGATTCAGAAGTATGAATAAAAACTGATGAAGTTTTGAGTTCTATTCCTGTGTAATTGGTTGATGCTTTCTAAGGGGGCCCACTTAGTGAGTATCTATAGTTAGCTATTTTCTTTCTGTTATTTATCTGTTAGAATTCTATTTTTGTAAGCTTTGATGCAAACTCAGTCTTAAACTGTTCCTGTAGCATAAGGAATCCATCCCTATGTCTGTTCCTGCAGCATAAGGCCAGTTCATGGTTTTTGTTTCTAGTAATTGTTATTTTGATTCCTGCTTTATTTAAGTGATGATTAAGTTAGTAAGACTTTACTTCATATCCCTGCATCAGAATTAGAATTCCTTTCAAGCATTTACTTCTAGAAAGTTATGCTAAAACCGGTTCTTAGTGCACATACAGTGCCGCTCCATTTCAAGTATACGTTCCCTGGTTTGAAAAATAAATGAACGACCATGAGAAGATGTTAGTCACCTGCTAGAATGTCCAATTCCAGATTAGGATTTACCGCGACTTCTATATCCTTTTATGGGCACGACCATTTTTGGCGCCATTGTCGGGGATGGTGTCAAGCTGAGAACCTGTCCTAACCATTTTAGCAATAGTTTTAGTGTTCAAAATTTTTCATTTCAGTTAAGTCCATTACATGCATAGAAGAAGAGACCAATTTGGAAGATTCCTTCCTAGAAATTTATATATCCAAGAACATCACCCAGAGATTGACACAGAAATTGTCCCAGAAGAACCATATTTGGATGCCGGACAGGACATTGTCACTTCATCTTCTTCTTCCTCGGAGGCCAGTTTGAACCTATTTGATATACCTAATAATATTGACTTACTCGCATCACGGCTGAATAACCTGCACACCCATAACAATCCACTAGCCGTTGTTGTCTACTAGCTAGGAGCTAACCCAAGACCACCACCACCAAAGATGGTAGTACCTACTTTTCCCTTTCCACTCCCTGAATTCCATAACAACAATAACCTCAAGAATATTCCTACTTCATTGCTCCCAAAGTTCTATGGGCTGATTACAAAAGACACTCATACCTTCTTGTTCAAATTTGACATCCTATGTAGGAGTTATGATTATACTTTTGATGCCCATAAGATGAAATTGTTTCCTTCTACCTTAAAGGAGTCAGCCTTAAGATGGTTCATGGGATTAGGAGGCAATGCAGCAGCCACTTGGGATGAATTGAAGGAATTGTTCTTAGGGAAGTATAAGGAATATTGTAGGGGAAATGATATGAGAGGAGATAACCTCTTCAAGATGGCACAAAAGGAGGATGAAACCTTGGAGGACTATGTCTCCAGGTTTTTGTTCAATGTGCAGAAAAATACTTAGCATGAGCTAAATGAGGAGTCTAAAAAACTTCTCTTTCTAAGGGGAGTCAATGATACCTACATAGAAGCGCTAGACCTCATGGCTGGAGGAGATACTACCCAAAGTAATTAGGATGACATTAAGATAATATGTCTTGATTACTCTAGGGCAAGTGTAAAGAAAGGTAGGGGATTCAGACCCTCTATTGCCAAAGGAAGTGGTTCAGGCGTATCAAAAGGAGAACTCTCTAATCTATTGTCTGACCTCAAGCAAGACATCATCAATGATGTAGCTACTCAGCTAGACACAATGCAAGCTAGAAGGAAGAAGGAAGAAGCTGATGTGATGTTGACTGAATATTGCCCTCACTGCAGTCATAGGAAGAAAGAATGTAGATGCAAATCGGTGGCCAATTTGGAGGTGCACCATCTTCCTACCGAGTTCAAAACTATTGAAGGAGAGGAAGAGGTGTTCTTTGTTGCTCAGCGCAGGCCATGGGCCCCAAGACAAGGTATGCCTCAGGACCCCTTGCAAAATTTTGGTTCATATAATAATCAATGGCAGAACCAATACCCCCCAAGTTATGGCCCATATTCTCAACAACAATGGAATAATTCTTGGCCGAATGCCTAGCAAAATCGTTGGAAATCCCCACAAGGGAATTGGCAACCACCACAGCAAAATCAGTGCCAGCCTCCGCAAGGAAATTGGCAGCAGTCTAACCAATGGAGAGGAGGCCAGCAATGGTCAAATCCATCCACTGGTTTCTTGCAGCAACCCCAACAGCAATCCATTATGCCACCTCCTGCAGCTAATCAAGGTCCTAATCCAAAGCCAACCCAATTACCAGCTTAAACAACACCCAATCCAAATAACCAGTAGCCACAGCAACAGCAGCAGCAAATCTATTTTGTTGATCCTAATCATCAGCCTGCCTATGCTCTCAACCTGAATAATATCAATTTACGTTCAGGAATTGTGTTACCCGCACCATCTCCTCCCATAATCTCAGAATTGCCATATGAGAAAGCTGACCAAGAAGAGGATACAAATGACCTTTCCCAACCAAATAAGCCAGCTCAAATTCCATCATTACCTAAGGCATCTAATGAAGTGTCCCCTCTTTTCCCACAAAGGTTGGAGGGTGGAAATGTCAAAAAATAAGAAGAACCTACCTTTGACATCCTTGACCAACTAAAGCATATATGTGTAAAAATTCTCTTGTTCCAAGCAATCAAAGAGGTACCTATCTATAGCAAAGCCATTAAGGAGGCATGTCTGAAGAAACCGGGGAGGAAAAAGAAAGACTCTCAAACTGTCCATGTCATAGGCCAACTCTCTGACTTAATGCTAAGGAAGCTTACCATCCCAAAATATTCTAATCCAGGAATCCCTATTGTGGAGATCAATATTAATGGGGTGCAAATTAAGAATGTTTTAGTAGATCTTGGGGCAGCTATCAATGTCATGACAAAAGACCTGGTTGTACACCTTAGTATTTCAGATCTAAGGGCTACACCTACAATATTGTAGCTTGCTGATAGCTCAACTGTCAAACCTGATGGGGTAGTTGAAGACCTTGTAGTCACCTTGGATTCCTGGGAGTACCTTGCTGACTTTATGGTCTTATCTCCTAAGGCATCATTGGGGGGATATCTTGTTATACTAGGAAGGCCTTGGTTGACTACTGCTGAAGCTTACATTGGTTGTAGATTGGGTAACATGACAATATCTGATGGGTATAAGAAAAAGAAGCTTACCCTCTATTCTCCAGTCCAACCCTAGCCTGAGTTCGGAGAGGCTGTTTGGCCAGATTTGGGAGAAGAAGAGGAGATGAAATCCGTGGCCAAATTAATGATGATTACTAGAGAACCTTTCATTGCACAACAAGAAGAAGAGGGTATACTGTCCAATATCCTACTGAATAACTATGGTACCGAATACTTTGATTGTGAAAAGAACCCATGTTCCTTGCAGACCATTCTTCCTTCACCTGCATCAGCTCATTATCCTGCAACAACTGACTGTTTACACACCTTGCTACCCCACGAAGTAGAGATGTCATCTTTGCCTGAAGTATCTATGGTTGATTTAACCTCCCAAATTGAGGTAGCAGAAGGAAAAACTATGAGCATCAATAAAAACCTCACCAGTGAGCAACAAGAATCCATGGTTAAAATGCTTACCAGTCATAAGTTAGCTTTTGCTTCAGAATATGGTGACATGAAGGGTTTAGACCCCAAGCTCTGTACACATCGAATATACATTAACAGTGAGTTTAGACCTATCAGGCAGCCTCAAAGAAGAATAAATCCAGCCTTGAGAGAAATTGTTAAAGAGGAGTTGTAGAAAATGTTGAACGTTGGTTTTATCTACCCAATCTCAAATAGTCAGTGGGTTTCCCCATTGGTTATTGTTCTGAAGAAAGGAGGAAAATGGAGGGTATGTGTAGACTACAGAGAACTCAACTTGGCAACAAAGAAAGATTATTTTCCTCTTCCATTCATTGATCAAGTTCTAGATAATTTAGCTAGAAAAAAGTACTTCTCATTCTTGGATGGCTTCAGCGGGTATAATCAAATCAAAATTGCTCCTAAAGATCAAGAAAAGACTACTTTTACATGCCCTTGGGGGACTTTTGCCTACTCAGTCTTGCCTTTTGGTTTCTGTAATGCACCTACAACTTTCTAGAGGGCAGTCATAAACATCTTCTTAGATATCTCACATGATTGCATGGAAATATATATGGATGACTTTACTGCTTATGGTACAACATTTGAGGAAGCTCAAGCAAACTTGAAGAAAGTACTCCAGAGATGTGAAGATCACAACCTTTCACTGAATAGTCAAAAGTGTTTCATGATGATGCAAGAGGGAATAGTGCTTGGTCACTATATTTCTATTGCAGGAATACAGGTTGATCCTGCTAAAATTGAGGTCATCTCTAATCTACCTTGTCCTAACAAGCAGAAGGAGGTAAGGAGCTTTCTAGGCCATGCTGGATATTATAGGAGATTTATAAAGGATTTCAGCAAAATAGTCAGTCCATTGTATGTCTTATTAACTAAGGACTCTGAATTTTACTGGACTGAGACCTGTGACAAGTCTTTCCTGCACCTAAAGGACCTACTTACTAAAGCACCTATTCTTCAAGGACCAAAGTGGAGTCTACCCTTTCACATACATACTGATGCATCTGATCATGCCATAGGGGCTGTGTTAGGACAGAAGGAGAATTCCATTGAGCATGCTATCTATTTAATTAGCAAGAATCTACAAGGGCCGGAATTGAATTACACTATCACAGAGAAGGAGTTGCTAGCAGTAGTGTATGCCCTGAATAAGTTTAGGCATTATGTAACTGGCTACCAAGTATTTGTTCACACTGATCATGCAGCAATACGGTACCTTATGAATAAACCTGCCATTTCTGGAAGGTTAGCAAGGTGGCTACTGTTGTTGCAGGAGTTTGATATCACAGTCATTGACAAGCCAGGCAAAGCAAATGTGGTCGTTGATTTCCTGTCAAGACTTCAAACAGCTACACCTACCACATCCGAGGTAATTGATGATACTTTTCCTGATGAACATCTATTCTATATTGCTGCTCGCACACCATGGTATGCAGATATTGCAAACTACTTGGTAGCCAACAAAATTCCAGCTCACTTCTCCCCAAAAGAGAGAAAGTTTTTGATTGAGAAGAGTTTCAACTTTTCCTGGATAGCCAATTGTTTGTTCTATACTGGACCAGATCAAGTCATGCGTAGGTGTGTGAGGGAAGACGAGACATATGACATACTACATGCTTGTCATGACGAGCCGTGTTGTGGCCATTTTGCCTCTAAAAAAATAGCAATGAAGGTACTTAACACAGGGTATTATTGGCCCACTTTACACAAAAATGTTGTGGCATATACAAGGAAATGTGACAAATGCCAGAGAATGGGGTGACCAACAAAGACTGATGAAATGCCTCTGCAGCCTCAAGTAGTGGTAACCCCCTTTGACAAGTGGGGTATGGATTTTGTTGGTCCTATAGACCCACCATCCAATGGAAAGTCTTATATTTTGGTGTGCACTAACTATGTAACCAAATGGGTGGAGGTAAAGGCAATGGCACATGTCAAGGACAACAAAGTTGCTGAATTTCTGTATGAACAAATCTTCACACGGTTTGGAGTTCCCAAGGAACTTGTCACTGATCAGGGAGCTCAATTCACATCAACACTGATCACAACATTGATGAATGACTATAAAATCAGACATAGGAAATCAAGCCCATATCACCCTCAAGCAAATAGCCAGGTAGAGGTTACTAACAGGGAATTGGAAGTAATCCTCACCAAAACAGTGAAGCTACATAAGAAAGATTGGAGTAGCCATCTACCAGAAGCAGTCTAGGCCTACAGGACAACCTGGAAAACCACTACAGGATTCACACCTTTCGAGCTACTTTATGGTAAGATTGCTATGTTGCCAATTGAATTTGAACATAAAACCTTAAGGACTGCTTTGCAGCTACAGATTGATCTCTCTAAAGTGCAAAAAGAACACCTCCTCCAGTTGAATGCATTGGATGAGATGTGAAAAGTTTCCCTACAGCACACTGAAGCAGTGCAACAACAAAGGAAGAAGTGGCATGATCACCATATCAAGACAAAGTGATTTTCAACTGGTGATTGGGCCTTACTCTACGACTCCAGATATAAAGAAAATCAGGGTAAGCTTACAACAAGGTGGCTCGGTCCATATGAAATTGAGAATGTATTTGATAATGGGTCGGTACAGCTGGTGACAATCGATCCTATCCGCTTCAAACTGTTGGTTAATGGGCATCATCTTCGATTGTACCATAAACCGGCTTCGAAAGAGGAATTCATGCAGCAGTTTGTTTCTCCTGTGGTCAGCAATCTTTATGCAGCAAAGGGCTTCGGTCCTCTACCTGCAGCGTCTCTTTGACTTATAATAAAATATCCATAATAAAGGTTTTCTGTACGAAAGCCAATTTCTTCATCATTATCCATCGCCATCAATCACTCATTCCATTCTTCTTTTCCATGTCACCCATCCACATCATCCATCTTCCGTACCACGATCATTTATGGTTTTTTTCCAAAACGTCATTTCTGATTATGCTATGAAATCTACCAACATCCGTGGGCATTTATTAAAAGGTGCGCCATATTCTTTCTATTCGTCATATCATTCATTAATGTTATTTGTTCATTTATTGCATTACGTCTATCAGTCAACTCTATTATTACTTCCCATGCCTCACCTATACTTCCCACATGTGTGGACACATGTCACATTTTAAGTAGGGGCCGAGGATAATTTGAAACAATTCTTTCCTTTTTGCTATGCCCACGTTCAATGAAAACAATTATTTTTATCGTACATGCCACCAAATGAATGCATGCCTTTTCTAGATCAATAAGTTAACTGCTAGTTAAGTAGTTCCTCGAAATCAGTGCATGCAATTGTTTTTTTCATCATTTCTGGTAAAGCAAGAAGAGAAAGAAGCATAACAAGAAAAAGTAGAGCAAAGAAAAGAGTTTTTGAATATTCAGAAGACTGGAGATTCAGGGTTGATAACTGAAACAGTTGAAGAAATGGGTGGTCAGCTTGTGTGTCGTGAACCTGCGGCTCATGAATCCTTGACACAAGACCCTCAGATTGTGCAAGCATTTAGCATTTGCGGATGGTTAAATTACTTCTTGAGCATCGATTCCTTCGATGACGAGGTTGCTTGCGAGTTCTTAAGAACTCTTTCCAAGGGAGAAGCCACAGTTTGGGGCTTGGCAGTAGCAGTTACTGAGGAAAGGATTGCAGAAATAACAGGTCTTCTTGCAACTGGTGAAGGCTTTCCCACAGGAAGGGATGCCGTCTCTGCCAGGGAAGAATTCACAATGCTAGGTGACAGACCTTTGGAAATTTCAAAGCAAGGGTGCAGAAGAGTGTCTCTACCTTACCCCTATTCTGAGTATGCCTCCCATATAATCAGGTACTTAACTTGCAAGGGACGTTTTTACTTTCTGCACTCCTATCATTTTAAGTTGTTAAGCCACATAAGGCATGGATTAGCTATAAATGTTCCGAATTATTTGTTAAAACTTTTAGAATGTAGTGCTAGTGAAACCCAGAAAGGGAAAGATAATTCAGTTTCACACCATGCCCTCATTAAAAAACTGACTGAGCGTTCCCTGAGGGACGTTTCTCCCCTTTCTTGGCAAGAATTTGTTGCCCAGAAAGGGTTGCAGCCTCTTGAGCCTCCAAGAACATTGCCTACAAGACCCAAGAAAAAGAGAGCACGAGTAGAGTCTTCAAGTAGAGAAGTCGAACAAGATTCCCCTACTTCTCCTGCAGCACCCAGTCCTGCAGCCATTAGAACTGAGCCCTCTACCCGTGTTAAAACCAGGTCTACAACAAGAGATGAAAAAGGGAAAACCAAGGTAGCCAAACCATCTAGCCCTAAGCACACCCCAGGAGAAAACCCTCAAGCCAAGAAGCAAAAACAAGCTACCCGGCTTTCTCCTGCAGCAACGCCCGATGCCACTGCAGTTTCATCATCTTCCCCTTCTAATTCTCAAACTCCCAAGCAAGCTGGAAAATGAAAAATGGCCCATGAATCTCCTGCCTCAATTGCATTACCAAGAAGAACTTCTACAAGAAAACAAAGTCAGGCTACCCCACCCTCTTCTACCCAGTCGGAAATAATTGTCATTCCTGAGGAGTCCGAGGAATTTATTCCTGAAAATTCTCAGAGTTCATCCGAGAATTTCCCACCCGGCACCTCAGAAATTCCTATTGAAATGCAACAAGAAACAGGGGAAGTTGAGAAGGAATAGCAAGGCTGTACTGATGGGCGGAAAATGCCAAGCCTTGATGACTTGGTTGAGGTAGCTGACAGAATTTCTAGGGAATCAGAATCCCCTGTTGACCAGCAACATGAGTCCGTCTTGCAGCAAGAGCAGGAGCAACCTGAGCAACCTGGGACATCCAATGCAACCCTGTTATCTTCTACAACATGCCAGACATTAGTTGGATATAAGAAACCACTGCTAAACCAATGCTTAGAGCACCTTCAGGAAACCTGGAATCCTGTAACACTTTAGACTTTGAGTTTCCGCTTTCTAGCTGAAACTCAAATGCAGTAGAGTTTATGGAAGGAAGAGAAGAAGAAGCTGAAGAAAGAAATTGAAAGACAGAAACAGGAAATCCAGGAGGTAAAAAAAAAGATGAATAAAATGATGAAGGTAGCAGGTTAGATTATGGAATGTAGGCCACCACCTAGAGTTTATGCAATGTGCCTCAAAGAGCAGTTTCTGTGGTTTCAGTGGATGAGGATTTCTAAAGACCTTGACCCTATTTCTACCACTGCTAGATAATTTTATGATGCATATCAAATGGCACTTGATTGGCTGAGGAATTCCATGTGTGAGTTCTATTTGCATGGTCTATTGATTCCTAATGAAACTGAGTGGAATCCACTCTTGTTTATTGGCGACACCCATTTAAGATCACTAATGTCCTGGGCAACGAATGAAGCTAATTATGGAAGGCAATCTGAAAACTATGAGGAGACTGAACGAAGCGAACCTCTTCCCTTGAGATCAGAAAGCACAGATCCCAAAGAATTTTTGAGGGCTTGGTTTTCTGTGGCATATGGTTTTTATGATCCTCCAACCAAGATGAGGATATTTGATTTGAGGAAGCAAGTCTATGACGAATTCAAGCGCCAACCATATTCGTTCTGGAAGCTTGCAGCTTCCAGGAGCAAAACCAGATGGGAAAAGTTGACAGTTGGTTTGAAGAAGTTCGAGCCTCATAGTCCCCTGCGTTTGACAGCAGCTCTCAAAGGGTCTGAAAGATACATACAGATTCGCCTCTAGAAAAGATTTGAATTATGGATGCCACTAACATTCAGACCTCCTACTTTACTTTGGCCATTATATCCTTATCATGCCACATAGCTCAATGAAGAAACAGAGGTCAAAAAATATGAGAGATGGCAGAACTACAGGGGTTTTTACTTCAGATTTGGGACTGCATTGCAAGGCCGTGTAACTCCTATGGATTTCTGAGATACAACTAGGAAGACTAATGCTGGAGGACCAGCATTGGATAAAGTAGGGGGCAGATGATGAGCCCATAATATGGCTATAATTTGGATGTCATGATTTCAAATTTAGAAACTCTTGCTCTCTTTTTATGAATGTTTAAACTCTATAGTTACAAACTTTTAATGTTTATGGGTAGTATTTGATGATAAGAAATTCTACACTTTTAATGCATAAATACCTTAGCCTATCTATAACCATAGCCCTATTTTGACTTCTCGATTGACTGGTGCGATGAATGTAGTGTTTGAATAAGTAAGATGAATTGAATGAATATGATTAATGAAGAATGTTGTGCTATTATGAGTGCATGCATTCTTGTGCCTCTGTTGCCATGTGTTCTACAGGTTGTTGGAGCTGATATGAACAAGTCAATACATAGCAGAACTCGCGGGAAAAGGGCGTCTTCAGCGTACCAGCAAAGGAGTCATTCAAAGCATGAATTCTTTTGTCCGAGTCTTTTGGGAAAGAACCAAATGAATCATCAATCTAGGAAGGAGTGGAGCTCTAGATTTCCTCTGAGACAGTTGAGCGGATAGACTCACATTTATCAAGTCTGTTCCTCCGTCTCAGGAGGCATTTATACCCGCGGCTTCCTCTGTTAGTTAGTTAGTTAGTCATTTTTCTTTAAATAAAGGTTCCTCCTGCGCGAGTGAACAAGGTTGATCAAAAGAGTTTTAGACTAGAGCATAGAGATAAAATAGATTGTAATTGTTACTGTTATAATGAAGAACAAAGCTTTGCATTAAGTTTCTTATGAGCAATAGCCATGTATGAGATTCAGAAGTATGAATAAAAACTGATGAAGTTTTGAGTTCTATTCTTGTGTAATTGGTTGATGCTTGCTAAGGGGGGCCACTTAGTGAGTATCTGTAGTTAGCTATTTGCTTTCTATTATTTATCTGTTATAATTCCATTTCCGTAAGCTTTGATGCAAACTCAATCTTAAACTGTTCCTGCAGCATAAGGAATCCATCCCTGTGTCTGTTCCTGCAACATAAGGCCAGTTCATGGTTTTTGTTTCCAGTAATTGTTATTTTGATTCCTGCTTTAGTTAAGTGATGATTAAGTTAGTAAGACTTTACTTCATGTCCCTGCATCAGAATTAGAATTCCTTTCGAGCATTTACTTCTAGAAAGTTATGGCTAAAACCGGTTCTTAGTGCACATACAGTGCCACTCCATTTCAAGTATACGTTCCCTGGTTTGACAAATAAATGAACGACCATGAGAAGATGTTAGTCACCTGCTAGAATGTCCAATTCCCAGATTAGGATTTATCGTGACTTCTATATCCTTTTATGGGCACGACCAATGCATTAATGGCTAAACTGTTTCCCCAATCTCTCAAAGTACAACACTAGATTGGTATTGTTATTTTCTTGATAATTCCATCTTCACATTCGATCAACTTGTGAACTTGTGACAGTTCCAAGCCAATATCGGACCGAAGATGACCTTCTCAGACCTTGTTCAATGCAAACAAGGGGAGAATGAAAAGGTTACAGACTTTATAGCACAATACTAAGCGCTATTCTCATAGATCTCGTATCCACTACCCGACTCAGATGTGCAAAAAGTCTTCATAGGGAATTTACGGAGACATTGACAAGAGAAGTTTTCCCTTATGAAGTACCCTTCTTTCACACATTTGTGTGTGGCTCTACGAGAATACCAGCAAATGGTGGTTCAGTTTGGGGTTTCCTCCTCTCACTCCCATTCTAAGGGAAGATCTATTGTGTCGATCTCAGGAAGAGGAAAATCCATCACGAATGTAGTAGCCACTATGGACAACAATGGCCTCAGACATGACTGAAAGTTTACGAAGCTATTAGAATCTTATTCTTCCATCTAGCAAAAGTTGGTGAAGGATGAGATCCTTACCTTGCCTACCCCTAAACCAAGTAGGGAACCATACCCCAGTTGGTATGAAGAGAACACGTATTGTAAATACCATCAATTTAATGGACATGATACCGAATGTTGCATGCGCCTCTATCATGAGATACGGGACAGCATCGAGGATGGTACCATCTGTCTTGATGAGAGTAAACACAATACGAATAAATCAGTGGTGAAAGCTAATAGTTATTTATAGATATACATAGATCTATTTCCATCACATTCTGCCAACATGATTATTGATCCCATCGATTCTACTTCTCACCTAGAGGTGTATGTTAATGTAGTTACTGTTACTCCCTCTCCTTGTCTTTTGACCGGCTCACAGGATGTTACATTTACCTTGCAAGAGGTTCCGACAAACAAAAAACCTTCTTTGTTATATATTCATGCTCCCCTCAATAGAAATATTGTGATAGGGGTCCAAGTGGACCCTGCGAGTAGAGTGAATGTCGTAACAGAGGATACATTACTCTTGAATTCCCTGCAAAGGGAGGAAGATGAAAAAACAAAAAATTTCATCCATACACATGATGGAATTTCCCTTAAACCTTATGGATTGATAATGTTGTCCATCTTGGTTGGAACCAGAACCATAGACACGGTCTTCAATGTTATTCCTGAGTCAGACCTATTTAGAGTGAAGCTAGGCATACCTTGGCTAGCTTCCATAAATGGGATCGCCTTCGTGGTTCATAAGTGTCTTAAGTTTTCCCATGAAGGTTTCGTGCATGTGGTGCATGACACGAGATATTAGCCTATGGTATCCTATGGAGGATATTCGCTAAATCACTATTGGCCCAATCCAGTTGGCCCGCTCTCGCAAAGAACGAACCTACATTATAAGAACTATATGAAGTATAAGACTGGAGGTAGGGGATATCCAAAGTTGACCCTTCCTATAGCTAAGAAGTCAGTTGCCTCCTCCTTTTGAAAGGGAAAGGAGAAGCTCGCTCCCTCTCAGGCTAATTCATTAGCTCCTCCCTCTTGGGAAGAATATTGTATGAAGAAGCCTACATTCTATCCATTGAGTCTGATGATGCCTCCTTGGTGAAAGCTCGAGATCAGGATATCGGACCTCTGTAATGGATCTCTAGGGCCCTGGTATTATTTATATGGCAGAAAAAAAGGCTCACAAAGAGATTTTTCCCCTTGACTTATTCTTGTTCCCCCCCCAAAAAAAAGGGCCCACCTCTAAGGTAGTAGAGGTAACTCCTCCCACCATTTCTGAACTCGTTCCTCTTGCTCCCATTTAGGAAACTACCCTTTCACTGGAGACCTTCGTGGAGGACACTCCCATGGATGAGAAAGATCCTTTTGTTCCCTCACAAGTTCTAGCTTTCGGTGCAAAGAGCCATAGAAACGGCCTTGTGCATGAGCGTAAGCACCAGAAAAAGGCTCTCCTCGCTAAGCAAGCCTCCTTACAAAAGGAGGAGGAGAAGACCACCCTTTTGTAGTGTCTTCCTCTCTCCCACCTTTTGTCCCTATTCAACCTAGTTTTGTACCTCTTTCGACTCCCGCTGTGAGTACACCTGCACCTGGAAGGGTGCAATTGTTTATTTCTCCTTCTGTGGATCCACCCTTGTTGACTTTCGTCCTGAATGTCCTACCTTTCCCAAAGCCCATGGACATGGTGAACACCTCAGTTGTGTCCACTATGGTCCTCTTCTCCCTCAATTCTCTCTTTTTCTATGGGGAGTTCACCTACTCCAATGAACATTGTAGAATGTGGCCCCTTCAGTAATGGAGGACGTAAGAAGATCCCACCTTCTTTGAAAGGTGGCCCCAAATTGACTTATTCTATCCTAGTCATAGAACCAGCTCCAACCTCCCCTGAGTTTGTCACTAACCCCGAGTTCCTTGGTGAGCTTAGTAGTGAACCTCGGGTGCACACTCCGTCGTCCGCTGAGGTAAAACATGGCACTTCTCTCAAGTACATGTTTAACTCATTGGATGAAGTTTCGGCCCTATCAGCAATCTTTGCTAGGTCACTAACCCTAGACCCACAAGAGCTGAGCAACGGAGACCTTACAAGTCCCTCTACCTTGGCTCTTGTTGTGGGAGGATTGAAATCTCCTCCCCTTAACATTACACTATTGCAGGCTCATCTTCCTTCCTTCGATGATCTAGAGTGGGAAGCTAACGACTTCCTGGTCGACCAGTGTTAGGGGGAGACCCTCTTCTTGAGCTTTAGATTAGATATGTGTGTGCGTTGTGACATTTTATTCACCCGTAATCATGCTACATGTGCCTGGATGACCCTCACCACCCCTATTGGTGCATGGATACAAGCGTGGTGTTGGTGTTGTAAAATTTCCTCTATATGTATCTCTATTCTTCCATGTTTGTGATTGAATTTCAATAAATTGAGGATGATACAAAGTGTCCGGAGCATTTAGGCCTCCTTCCGCGTTGACCCAATTTTTTATTTTACTTTGTCTTTCATGCATTCTTCTCGATTTGGTTGGGGATTTATGATCTTTCGCCTCTTACCATGGTTACCTACATAGATATACAAATGAAGGTAGATCTGACCTCGCATAACCAGATCCCCCTGTACCCTTTGTGTGTGATTTGTTTCCTTTATCTTTCTCTCATCTTTGCTTTAATTTTCCCCTTCGTGTGTAACAATGCATCTTCTACCTCACATGGTCTTTAGAAAACACATTTGTTGTCAAATGAATATTTTCTTGAAGACCCCCCACACATTTCCTTGATAGAATTTCATTCTCAGCTTAGAACCCTAGCAGAACATGTTTCCTCCATCATGGGTTCATAAAGAAAGAACTTGGAAATCCTCCTCTGAAGCAGGAACGGTCTTAGTCTTCCCCTTGCATGAGCACATCTCCTTCCTTTTGAATTCCTTGATGAAGTGAACATCTTTCAAAAGGATTCCTTGGTGACAAATCAATTCAAAAAGGAAGATGTTAATATTTTGAACAGTGTGTCCCTTGAGTAGAACTCTCTTCTTCACATTGGGTTCCTAAGGGACCCTTCCTCAAAGTTTCAAACATTTTTCTATGGTGTCTAGATCGGGGGCAACCCAACTAGACCTATTTCACATTTTCATGTCTAGTCCAGGGGCATCCTGACTAGACCATTTGTACATCCTTGTGTCTAGCTTGGGGGCAGCTCGACTAGACCTTACATTTCAAATAGCGCATCACTTAAGTGGACCGTCCTTCCTTTTGAAGGGTTTTTGAGGGACCAATTTGAAAGCCTTGCAACTTAGCGATGGTCTATGTGACTGCTTGTTCACCAGCTTGCATAGACATTTCTTGGTTTGTTCTATCTACAGGTAAACATATCATCACTTCTAACACTGCGGGATCCCCTTTCTTGATCTCCCTCATGTGAGAGTTCTTTGGGGATACCTTCCTTGTAGATTTACGAGTCTATAAGGTGCTTCACTTGGTCTCCCTCATGTGAGAGTTCTTCGGGAATACCTTCCTTGGAGGTTTTCGGGTCTGTAAGGTGATTTCTTGGTCTCCTTCATGTGAGAGTTCTTTAAGGATACTGCCCTTGCATGATCGTGAGTCTATAAGGTATTTTCATACTTCAGCTTTGTAGTTATGTGGAAATATGAAGTCCTCTCCTGCACTTTCAGGTTTGCGAGATTGTGCTTTGCTTCCTCACCAATTCAGGTATACACTTCTTACTCTACTACTTCCTTTACTACTCTACTTTACTGAAGCACTCATCAATACGTGTGCTCGCTAAAGTGGGGGAAAAATGTATCAACATGAATTTGCACCTTTAGCACAAATCCTATTTTGACCCTTAACACTTTAGAAAATCAAAGGCAAAGTATTAATTCCACTTAGCTCACTTCTTGCATCCACTTGGTGCTTGTTTTGTGTGTCGGTGGGGGCATTTTTGTCGGGGACGCCCGTGCGGCGTGCTTACATCCCTGGCATATTCCTACGGCTGAGACTATAGAGGCATTACATTTTTGATTAGAAGTCGAATAGTAACACCCCTCTTTGGTTGGCCAACTTGAATATGGCCATTTTTCATTCATCCCTTCATATTCTTCACTCTTCCATCCTTGGCTTTTTTCAAGAAAAAAGAAGCAAAGGTTTGAGAGAAGTTTGCAAGATCACTTGGGCATTTCTCCACCATTTTTTTATTCATTCCAAGCTTTGTAGCAGCATCCTTCACTCTCTTGTAGCAACTCAGCACTCTATCACTCCAACGGGGTGAGTACAAGACATACACCGTGGCAACAGAGGCTTGAGTCCCTCTCATTTGCTCCTCCAAGAGCCTTGAGCTCTTTGGACAGAGGCGGTAAAGCTCCTCCCTTCTCTCATTTTTCTTTTGATTGAATAAGCATTTCTTGTTTTGTATTGTTTCTTGCGTACATAGCTTCTATTTCTTTCCTTTATCATTTCTCCACACTATTCCAAACTTGGTTGTCTATGGAGGTGGAAACACCAAAATGGGGGTCTTACTGAGGCAAACCCGTATACAGCCCCAACAAATTCTCCCTTTCGTGTGTGCAGGTGAAGAGAGCTCAGAGAAAGCTGGCGAGGAGAGAATTCTACAAGACCATCTTTGTCACCTCGGTGATAATACGTTTCCTTTATTGCATTCATACTTTCATTTCATTTATCTTAATCTCATTCTATTGGTTTAAACATTCCTAGGCTAGGCTAGCAGTCTTCCTTTTTGAGTTAGAATCTTGGCTTTTCGGTTCTCTGGTCGTAAGAATGCCAGCGCACCTATGAGATTCCAGTGTGTTGTACTGCCATCCTGGAACTGTGCTTCCGTCCTTAGACATAGAGCTACCTAAGACACGGGTCTAACTTTAAAGGGTCGGCTCACCTTGTTCCCTTCCTACATTCGGATTGTAGAGTCATCGAAGGGTTCATAATCCTCGTCATCCTAACTTCCATTTAAACTAAGGTGGGTTAGGGCAGCCTTTTCGCTCTTAACCTTTCATGACCTAGGGTCTTGCTTTGGGTGGTCCCCGTCTCTCACACCCATTCATGTCATTTTGTAGCATGATGTGTTCAAACATTAGCGTGTTGCACAGACGTCTGCACATTGTGCTTAGCATCTTGTGATCTTTCAACATTCAAATGACTGCTTTCATGCATGTTTGCCAGTTTTCATCTCCTTTGGTCAGTAATAATGGCTCGAGATGCTTTGTAACCACCCGAGAAGCTTCTTTTCCTTCCTTAAAATTCATCTTTTCACTTTATTTGCAACTCTCCTCTGCTTCTAGCTTCACTCTAGCTTCTCCTACTTCTTGGCTCCTCTCTCAAACATTCTCCCATCTTGTTATTTTTCTTGCACAACTCCATACAACTTGTTATAGTAGCTTCAAACACTCTCAAGCTCTCTTAGCAACACCCTTTGCAACCCTCTTGGCTCTTACATCTATCTCCCTCACCTTGTTCTTGCAAGCGTCCTGGGATTCCATATCTCCTTCCTATTGCATCTATACTTCATGATACGGGTTTTCCTCCTTGAGTAGGGATTGCTTTTATCACCTCTTTTGTTATACAGGTTCTTCTCCTCGAGCGAGGATTGATTTTATCACTCATGCTTGGTGGTGCGGATTCTACTCCTGAAGCGAATTTTTCTTTCACTACACACTTTGTTCATTTCTCTATATCTATCTATTTGGTTGTCTGTGGAGGTGGGAACACCAAAGTGAGGGTTTGACTGAGGCAAACCCCTATACAGCCCCAAAAATTTCTCTTGATATTATGCATACACGTATTGAATACATTCACATGCTAGAGGCTTCATCACTTGCATGATTGTAAGCACTTCCCTTCTTCTCCTTATCTTTATCATTTCTACTTCACTTCATCTAAATTATATTATATTTTGTTTCTTTCTCACGTTCCAAGATTTCTTAGCAATTAGAGTACAATTAGTCACTTTTTCATTCTCTGTGACAAAATTTATTTCTAGTCCATAGGAGATGCTAGCACGCTTATAGGACGCCAGCATGCCACGTTGTCGTATGCATTCTGCACTAATGTTTTTTGGCTGAGAGCTAGTCAATTTTTCTAGAAAACCTTTGTGACCTGCTCTTTCTAATTATAGAACTCTCGCATTGTTCCTTGAGGTAGTTTAGGGAAGTTCACCTCATGAGGCTCTATGAATGAAGAGAACTCATGAGTAGTGAATCCCCCTTCTCTACATTTTGGTGAACCTAATGTGAAGCGGGTATTTTTCAAAAAACTAAGAACTTATCTACCCCTACTTGGTGGGGTCATAAATTTTGACTCGGTGCTCGAAATTCAAAATCGCCGCAAGTTTTGACCCTAAATTCCACTCCAAAGACCTCCGAAAATGCAAATTACTAGAACATAGAAAATACCAAAAAAATATTCAAATTTAATATCCTCTTTTATTAGTTTAGTATCTCATTTTATTCAAAGCGTTAATGTTGTTCCATTTCATGCATGTGATAGTGACTTGGCTTTGCCCATGTCACTTGGTATCTTTGATCCTTCTCATGAGATTCCTCTTGCTTCAGAGGATATCTTGTTGCAAGAAGATTAAATCATGGATACCTTCCTTAACATTACTCTACCTTCTCTTCATTCTAATGTACTCTCTTCTAGGGAAGTTTCATTAGTGAATGATGAATCTTCTCTCCATTCCAATGCACTCTCTTCTAGAGAAGTTGCATTGGTAAACGATGAATCTCATCTTTGTTCTGATGCACTCTCTTCTAGAGATGATGCACTAGAAAATGATGAAGCTCCTTCCACATCTGATCCTCCTTGGGTTGAGGTTGAGAATATGTCTTCAAATAATTATTCTACTAGTTGTGATGATTCTTTAAATATAATATATGTCTTTGTTGCCCCTCAAAGGCCTAAGAGACTGATCATTTATGTGACTCCAGCTAGTCCTCCCAAAAGTATTTGTTCTATTGATAGTGTTCCATTTGACAACGATTCCCTTGATATTTCTAAGGCTCCCTCTTCTATAGAGGTATCCCATATTTATGATAATAGAATGAATTAAAAACCAAGCCTTCCTCAAGCACCTAAACCTACAACTAAAGCACCTTTTGATTACAATCTTGTCGAACAACTCCATAATACCCTGGCTAAGATCTCACTATGGAACTTACTTCAGTTTGATATGGTTTTTCAACATATGCTTCAGGAAGCCTTGCAAAAGATCCTCTTGCCTTCTTCTGCTAGGCCGATTGATGTTGATGGGTTGATAGGTCTTATTCATGTGGATTCATTGAATATTACATTTTATCCACATGAGATCCTGCCTCTAGATGTATAGAAGCAAGCAGACCCTTTAATGATTATAGTTAACATTAACAACATTGGCATTACATGTACTTTCATTGATGCTAGTTCGACACTCAATGTATGTAGCATTGATCTATTTCCTAAGATCAACATTGATTCTTCTCTTAATGCTTCTTTTGTTGACATTTGTGGGTTCGATAATGTCAGTTGACAAGCCCCAGGCACGATAATCTTACCTTTGAGGTTGGGACTCATTACCGTACCCACCCTTATATATGTTATGTCAAAAAAACTACCATATAACCTTCTTCTTGGTAGAATATGGATTCATGCTATGGGTTTAGTCCCATCTACCTTGCATAAATCTATTAAGTTCATTTGCAATAATTGAATAGTCATATTCAAGGCTGACCATGAGGCTATGCACTTATGTGAAATGGCAGCTACTGCTCAGGTTTCAGTTGTGCCTACTCTTGTCCCTTTAGTACCTTCCAGTGCATCGATGTTTACTCCAACAATACCTACTACAAAGGATACTCTTGAGATAACTGTCCCTGAAGAAGATCCTTTTAAACCAAGAAATCCTAAGTATACCTCTTCGCAAGGGAATGCATGTCTTGGTGATGATTGGGGTTCTCTAGAATTTATAGATTCCTTCATTAGAGAATATAAATTTGACCTGATCCATTTAGACCTTCTAATAACATCATCCAAACCCGCTATCGAGGATGATCATTCTTTTGGGTCATGGGGTAATGTGCATACAAATTGTAATGTTCTTAGTATTGATCATCTTTTTGAGGAAGATGATTACACTTGAATTACTAAAGAGGATAATGTTGGTAGTCTTGTCAAGAAGGATGATGGCGATCCCATAGAGGAGTATGATCCCTGTTTTCAAAATAATACTCTCCATGTAGATCCTCCATTGTCTTCTATCTTCATGTCTTCCTCTTGTGAGTAGTCAAACTCTTCTTTACAAGAAAAAGGGTTTCTTCCTACTCCTCATTCTTTGTTTAAGAAAGAGCATATATTTTTTACACTTGATTACTCTTCCTTCTCCTACACATAATAAATTTCATAAGCATGATAAAGAAAAACATTCTTTCTATGCATACCATCGAGTGCCTAGCCATTCCACTAGCAAATTTAAGGCCTTGAAAGATAAAATACAACAACTTCATGATTTGGGTGCCATCACTCATTTGTTTGTTGATGCACCTGCCTCTTGTTCAAATGACAAGTGATATTGAGGTTCACCTCTATCTTTCAATCTCTAATCATCTTGCATGGTTCTCCTCCCGATATGTTGGGGGCAGTGATAACCTGTTTTGGAGATGTGTGTCCTTCTTAAAGGACCCCCTCTCTTCTTTATATCTTCCAATTGGAGCATCCCTTGAGTGGACCCCTTTCTCTTTTGAAGGGTTCCCAAGGGACACCCTTTGAATTTTTTTATCTCAAATTAATTATATGGCATCTAGCTTGGGGATAGCCTAACTAGACCTCACTTTTCAAACAATGCATCCCTTGAGTGGACCCCTCTTCTTTTGAAGGGTTCCCGAGGGACCCATTTGAAAGCCTTCCAATTCATTGATGTTCTATGTGACTATCCACTTGAGTGCCTATGTGGCCACTTTCAAACATGTTCTATTTGTAGGTAGACATGTCACTTTGTAGATGCGCTTGTGAAGCCACTTTTTGACTTTGCAGATTCCCCTTCTTTGGGTTTCCCTCATGTGAGAGATCTTGGGGGACACCTCCTTGCAAGTTTGTGGTCCTGTAAGGCACTTTCTCTAAACTTCCTCCATGTGAGAGATCTTAGGGGTCACTCCCTTGCAGGTATGTGGGTCTATAAGGCACTTTTCTAGGTTTCCTTCATGTAAGAGATCTTGGAGGACACCTTCCTTTCAAGTCTGTGGGCCTGTAAGGCTCTTTTTCTAGGTTTCTTGCATGTGAGAGATCTTGGTGGATACCTTCCTTGCAAGTCTATGGGCTTGTAAGGTGCTTACCTCTTGGGACTTCCTCCATGTGAGAGATATTGGAGAGCCTTTTGTTCATCTTCTGTAGGTCTGCGGATCTATGGCTCATTTTTTCAACTCTCCTTGGGTTTGAGGACCTATGGAGCCATCTCTCTAGGAATTTTCATTCCTTTCTAGCTTCTCTTCTCAAATTGTGTATATCGGATCAAAGATCTGCATCTTCTTCATCCTGTGTATATACCCTTCCTCTCTTCATTTTAGATTTCTTCTATGTGTTATTATTTGGGGACGACACATAGTACCGAGACAACCTTCTACATCGAGGTATCTTTCACTTTGCTAACTCAAATCCTTTATTTTTTTATGTTCTAACATTGTTGTCTAGTGCAGTTCTTTCTTTAATAATGCATTTGTTTTGCAGGTCTTCGGCCTGGGGGCATGCTTTCGTGGTTCAAAGATTTGTTTGCTTCCTCTACATTATCCTTTTGGCACAATGATGATATTTATTTTTAATTTATTTTTAGTAGATTTAATTTAGCATGCATATTATTGTAGATTCATATGCCCGCTAAAGTGGGGGCCAAATGTAATGGCATATAATTGCAGCCCTTGCAATTTCACATACATCTTTGCATCTATTTTAGTGTCTACTCCCTTAGCATCTTGTGTAAGCTCATTTTAGTCCCTGGATTAGCCTTTTCCGTCTCAGGATGCTCTGACACCCCTTTTCAATAGCTACCCTCGCATGTCAGCTTTGTATCGAATCTTGTGCTTTTCCTATTCGTGTCAATTTGTAGTGTGATGCATTCATACATTAGCGCACCACATGGATGTTTGTGCACTGTGCTAGTTTCCTATGATGTTTCAACGTTCAAATGACCATTTTCATGCATGTTTTCCACTTGTCACCTCCTTTGGTCGATGGTAACGGCTTGAGATTTCTTGTACCCACCTGAGAAGTTTCTTTTCCTTCCTTAAAAGCTATATTTTCACTTCATTTGCAACTCTCCTCTGCTTCTAGCTTCACTCTAGCTTCTTTTACTTCTTGGCCCCTCTCTCAAACATTCTCCCATCTTGTTATTTTGCTTGCACAACTCCATACAACTTGTTACAGTAGCTTCAAACACTCTCAAGCTCTCTTAGCAACACTCTTTGCAGCCCTCTTGGCTCTTACATCTATCTCCCTCACCTTGTTCTTGAGAGGTACCTGGGATTCCATATCCCCTTCCTATTGCATCTATACTTCATGATACAAGTTTTCCTCCTTGAGCGGGGATTTCTTTTATCACCTCTTTTGTGATACAGGTCCTCCTCCTCAAGCGGGGATTGCTTTTATCATTCATACTTGGTGGTGCAGGTTCTACTCCTGAAGCAGGTTTTGCTTTCACCACACACTTTGTTCATTTCTCTCTCTCTATCTATTTGGTTGTCTATGGAGGTGGGAACAACAAATAAGGGGTTTGACTGAGGCAAATCCCTATATAGCCGCAACACTTTCTCTAGATATTACACATCCAGGTATTGAAGACATTCACATGTTGGAGGCTTCATCACTTACATGGTTGTGAGCACTTCCCTTCTTCTCCTTATCTTTATTATTTCTAGATCACTTATCTCATTTATGTTATATTTTGTTGATTTCTCACGTTCCAAGATTTCTTAGCAATTAGAGTAGAAGTAGTCAATTTTTCATTCTCTATGACAAACTTGCTTTATGGTCTATACGAGATGCTAGCGCGTCGTGCTCTCATCTGCATTTTGCACTGACATCTTTTGGTTGAGAGCTAGTCATTGTTTCTAGAAAACCTTTGTGACCTGTTCTTTCTGATTCTAGAACTCTCGCACTGTTTCTTGAGGTAGTTTAGGGCAGTTCGCCCTGTGAGGCTCTCTGAATGAAGAGAACTCCTGAGTAGCAAATCCCCATTCTCTACACTTATTTTCTTCATTAATGATCATAAAATATTTAGGAGTAGGTTGTCTACCAGGTTCATAACTAGTTATTTCTTGATTTTTTCCTTCTAGTTCCATCTAGAATTTAGTTTTTCCTTCACTATTTACTTGGGGAATTGATTCTCTTATCATACAAACTTTTTCAATAATCTTAGTGATTTTTATGCCTATCCCTTTCTCATCCCTTTCTTCTTCTTCTTTAGGTGTTAAGGCCAATTTCAAACTGACATGTCTAGATAGTGCATCCATAAGTTCTAAATTACTACTTAAATTAGATAATGTAGCCATTGAAGACCTAGAAGGATAAGGATTAATTGATTTTTGTCTACTAGAGAGATAGGAGCTAGAAGATCCTATAGATTCTTTAGGGTTGTAATCAATGTAGGTTTTCTTTAATTTTACTAGGATGGTCTTGATAGAAAATAATTTTTAGACAATTGGCTAGTGGATCATCAAGCTGATTCAACTTCAAGTTCTTGTTCTAGAATTACATGTTCTAGATTAGTTAGCAAATCTATGGTGGACAACCTTCTTATTTATAATCTAGGGATATTGGACCATAAAAAAGGTGAAGGAACATCAAGGTCTCAAAATCTAGGATGTTGCTCTTCATTTATTAGTTTTTCAATGGTAGGGAAATGTATGTGGAAACTCGTATGATCCAAAATATTTGAATTTCCTTCTGGATAACTTACCCTTATGGAAAAGGTGGAAGGTGGAAATACTATATTAAGTAACCTATAAATGCATCGGCCACCCACTATTTTATAAATAGAATTTAGTTGGAGGGAAATATATTTGACTCTAAGCAACAAACAAAGGGTAGAAGTAACATACTTATCATCTAGATAAAGAGTGAAATTTGGATAAACTTTAATGTGACCATCACCATGAAACTTATTAAGAATACCTCTAAACTAAGATATAAGAACTTGATCCCAAATGCAACATCAGGTATCAATAAGAGTAGCAAATTATTTTTCACCAACGTCATAGTTAAAGTGTGGGTGAACAATAATATCAACATAACAAAAGTGGACATGAAATCATCCCTTTTATTTCTATCTTTGGACATGTTTGGGAGTGATAAATGGAAGATAAACATGATGTATACCAAAGCCTTGGACTTGGATATTTTTCTTAGATTTACTAACAAAATTCATCATACATTTTTTTATTCCCTTCTCAAGATATAACTAAGAAATTCAAAATACCATATGACCATCCTTCCTTGGGTTATATTTTTATTTGGTTTTTTCCTCAGTAAGCTTCACATTGCTTGACTATCTATTCTTACTATGAAGTGCTTAGGTTTCCAAAAGGTAGTAAACTTCTTTATCCCCTTTTTGATAGCTAGGATTTTCTTTCTCAAAAATGTGATATCTTGTTTCAGTATCTAAGAAAGTTATTGATTTGTATCCACAAATTTATTTTTTCCTCTCTAGTGTTTCTTGTATCAAGGCAACTAACCAAACATTATCATATGCATCAGTGTACAAAAATAAAGTTTAATATTTATTTGGTATCTGAAGTCATAGAAGATGCTAGCATTTAGCTTTGATATTTTATATGATTTGTGTCACTTTGTTATTCCAACCTGTATTCTTGTCCTTGAGCAGATCCTAAATAATTTTTATCTTTTGTCAATCCATTGTAGAATGGTGATACATAATTTAGAGATAGGAATATTTGTATCTTTTTTTTTTGTCAATAGTATGTGTAAATTGAGTGTTATTGGCTTTGATAGAGTTCAATACATCATAAATTCAACAACTTTATTTGGAATTGTTAGATTTGATTCGAGGAAATAAAGAATCACGGAAGCTAAGAATAAAGAATGTTATCATTCCTCGACATAGTAAATTACCATCTATTCTCAAAGATTTCCAAGTGTACAAGGCCAGTTCAATCACACGCCCCTCCCAGTCATCAATGCCAATGGAAACAACGTGGACCCAATGGATGCACTACCTCAACCTTCAGTGCTTTATTTTTTATTTATTAACATAATGTGAAAAATGAAATCTTATATTTTAAAAAGTAAAATTTTTAATCACCAAGAAGTGGTTACTCAAAATAATTAGTTACACTTGTATGTATAAATATGTAATGCGATACTACGAAAGAATCTTCTTTCTTTTTTAATTTTTCCTAAGTAAAGAAGTTAGAAAGTTGGAAACATATTTTTGTTAATTTTGGGAAGGTGATGTAAGTTTGTTAACATACATATTGGACACTTGGAATACAAATGTGTTATGATATGTGAATTATAATTAGTTTTGAAAGTTCTTATACTTCTACGTGAGTGTAAGAGCTATTTTAAGCATATGATATTTTCAGGTTGACAATCATTTGTGAGCAATAAATTCATTGGTTTATGCTTCTTAAGACATGAATTAGCCTATGTTCTACTTAGTTTCTCGAGAATTTTATCTTAAAATGGTATAAATTTGTAGATATTTGTGGTGTTGTTCACTCTTTCAATTATATAGAATTATCAATATTGTTTCTTACTTTTCGGTTAAAAGCATACATTTGAAAATATTCATTTTAGAAAAATAAACAAAACTCTATTTAATGAGGGAGTTGTACCTCTAAAATTTAGAGGGAAGTTATATTCGTAAGAAATAACTTACCCAACTATTGGTAAATATTTCTCCTATAATTGGGCATATAAAGTGCAAGTTGTAAGTTTAAATAGTGGAAAATTTATTCAGCAAAAGGTTAATACTATGCAATAATTAATGTTTTTGTTTATCTCTAAAGGTACCTAATATTGATGATTATTACAAATAGATCTCTGATTTTTTTTATAGGTGATAACAATAGGATAATCTTAACTATCAACAATTTACATATTACACAATATAATACAACTACTCAATAGTTACACCTTATACAATATGATACAATTTTGCAATGGTTTGTACATCTTAATCAACATAATATAACTACTCAATAATTATAATTATAGGGGATATGAACCTTTAATTGATTGTATGAATACACTAATCCAAGTCATCCAAGTAATAGTTCATATCAACCATGTTAAAAGATGTTATTTTTTGTTTAGATGAAACTCATTCATGGGTCCAATAGAATCAAACATATATTTACCATACCTTAAGCAATTTTTTTAATGAGGTCTGATTAGGATCACCTCAATACATATTTTTTATATGATAATATAATCTTTATGTGGTTTGATTAACATTGACCCTAATACACATTTTACTCACAACAATAACAATTCATATAATATGGGAAAATTTAATTTAATCTAAAACTTTATTTATACACAATATTTTCATGGTACTTATAGGGAAGATTTAAATTGGCCTATTTTCTCTTGCAAATCATAGCAATAGACACTTTATAAGACCAATATTTTATACATTTCAACTCAATATTTACAATGCAACCAAAGTTGCTACTAGTAGGATACATCTACATGTCTTTGAATATATATAGATATATGTGTATATACTTAGTACACACACATGTATATTGTATAGGAGCGAATTTGCACCCCTTGGGAAAATTCCCCTTTCACATACCTTCACCTTAAAAAATAAAGTCTGAAGGCAAAATTCTGCATCACTCACGCCTTCTATCCACTTGGTGTTTGTCCTGTGCGTTGGTGAGATAATATTTGTCGATGAAACAAGTGTGATGCATAGACGCCTATGTGAAGTGTTGTCGTCCCTGATGGATTCCTACATCTGAAGTTGGCAGGCACTACACATCTAATTGGGTTCGAATTGTAACATCCCTCTTTGACCAACTGACCCAAAAATGACAGATTCTTCTGATCCCACCTTCAAAAACATCATTCATTCATTTCATTCTCTATACATTCAATCACTTCATTTGATAGAGTAGCATAGTATTGTTTTGTAGTGTTCATTGTTATCGTTTCTTTCCTTTATCACATATTCTACTCCATTGCTTTTTGGTTGTCTGTGGAGGTGGAAAAACCAAAATGGGGGTTTGACTAAGGGAAGCCCCTATATAGCCCCAACAATTTTCCCCTTTTTTTTTGTGTGTAGGTGGACGTACATGTGGAGCTAGCTGGCGAACTGGTGATTTTGTGAGATTATCTTCATTTCCCTAGATTTTGTTTACTTGCTTTGTCATATCCGTCTTTACGTTTTGTACTTTCTCATTATGTTTTTCTTGTCAAAATCAACTAGTTAGGACGTCAGTAGGCTTTTTTGAAATTTTTATTGTACTTGGTATTTTCTAGCTATATGGATGCCAGTGCACCAAAGAGATGCTAGTGCACAATGCTATCATCCAATAATCACGTTGTCATCCTCAAACAAAGAGTTGTCTAAGGTGTAGTATTGAATCCAAAAACTAGCTCGCCTAGCCCAAACCTAAAATTTGGGTATGTAGAGTGACATAAGTACTACATAGTGCTCTTCATTCTCAATCATTGTCCCTTTAGAGTGAGGTAAGTTAGGGCAGCCCTCCACTCTCAGCTCTCCATGACCTAGAGCCTTGACTTGGTCGGTCCCCCTCTTACATTTTGGGTGAACCCAACGTGAAGAGCATCTGGCCATTTGTCTGTGTTGAGACTTTTCCCTTGTACCTTGTGGTTGTTGTAACCTTGTGAGTTGTGAAGGTTTATGAGCATCACAACCTAGTCCATGACTTCCGAGTACATTGTGATAAGTGTGCAACACCTACCGATGGAGAAGATGAAGGTCTCTTCTATTTTCACCCCTAGTTTTTCCAATGGTTTAGCTAATGAGTTTACCACTGGTTTTCCTATGAACTATGTTGATGAGATGGGTTTCATGGAAGAGACCACTCGTGTGCCTACCCCTCCCATATCCCCTATGAATTCATCCATAAATGAGGATGATGTGATGCATATTCCTACAGAAAACCTTATGGCATTAGATAACAGACTACTAGACCTTGTAAACCACTTAGAGAAAGAACCAAACATGGTGAGAGCCACTAGGCTCACAAGTGAGGTGAGAAATTGCTAGGAAAAGATCGAGCAGGAGTAGAATTTCTATGTGGCCTTGTAGAACTAACTAAAGCCTGTGTCCTTTCGTATGGGCCTAGATCAGATACCACCCGAGGAGAAGTGCTCGATGCATGGCCAAATCAAGGCCATCGATCAATGTCTCTTCTGCTTCTTAATATCCTCACATCCTCAAGGTGAGTAAAACACCCCTTGGGTTCAGATTCACCCCTCCTACTGCCCTTGGTGGCGAAGGCTCTAGTGGAATGGTTGGTGGTGGCCTTGGTAGTGGAGGTGGCACTCGCGGAGGTGTCTTTGGAGGAGGCCATGGAGGTGGCTTTGGTAGTGGAGGTGGCTCTAGTGGAGGCCCTACCAGTGGTGGTGGCTTCAGAGGTGCCTCCAGAGGTGGTTTAAGAGGTTCCACTGGTCCCTTGTCATCTAGTGAACCTATTTTGAACGCCTTGCTTCAGAATATGGGTCATATGAAAAACCAGTTGGCGAGACTCTTCCAAGCCTCTACCCAACCTATCTTTCAACCCTTTTTCCAATATAGCCCATTTTTTGTGACAATCCTAAGTATGACCTTCTCGAAAGGAATGGAGATTCCTAATTTTGAAAAGTATGGAAGCAAAGGGGACCCACAAACACATGTGTTCACCTTTAATTCCATGTGTACAAACTTCTTCCATCATGATGCATTGATGGAAAACTTATTCCCTCGATCTCTTAAGGATACAGTACTCGAGTGGTACTATTCCTTACTTGACAATTCTTTTTTCTCATTTGATCAACTTATAAATTAGTTTCTTCAATAGTTCCAAGCCAACATCAGACCGAAGAAGACCTTTTTTGGATCTTGTCTGATGCGAGCAAGGGAATAATGAGAAGATAAATGATTTAATAACGTACTATCAAGCATATTTTCGTAGATCTCGTACCCACTGCTCAATTCTGACGTGCAGAAGGTGTTCATAGGGAACCTGCAAAGACCATGGTAGGAAAAATTTTCCCTTATGAAATACCCTTCTTTCACACATCTGTGTGCTACATTATGAGAATACCAATAGATAGTAGTTCAGTTTGGGGGATCCTCCTCATGCTCCCATTTAGAAGGAAATTCTATCAAATCAATCTTAGGAAAAGGTAAGACTGCTGTGAATGTAGTAGCTGCAACAAATGATAATGGCCTCAAATGCAGCAAAAAATTCACAAAGTTAGTAGAATATTATTCTTCCTTCTTCCAAAATTTGTTGAAGGATAAGATCATAACCTTAGAGAACCCTTGACCTCTCAAGGAACCTTATCTTGATTGGTACGATGCAAATTCCTTTTGTCATTACCATCGAGTTAACAAACATGATAAAAAAATGGTGTATGCGCTTGCGCCATGAGATACAGGACCACATCGAGGATGGTATTATTCCTCTCAATGGGAGTAAACAAAATGTGAAAAAATTAGTGGTGAAAGAAAATAGTGAGTTGCAGATATACACGAACCTTTTTCGAGATCATTTTGCAAACTTAATTATTGATCCCTCCAATTCTATCACTTAATCCTCAGTGTACATTAACATGGTCACAATTACTCCTTCCTCATAGCTTGTGATTGGTTTTCCAAACACGACATTCACCTTGCAAGATATGCCCTTGAACAGTAAACCCTCTCCCTTCTACATTCCCGCTCATCTCAATAGGAACATTGTGACAGGGGTCCTAGTTGACCCTACAAGCCGAGTGAATGTCATCACCGACGAGAAATTGTGGTTGAATTCATTGCAGAGAGAAGAGTATGAAGAAAAAAATTCTACCATCCGTATGCACAATGGCCTTTCTCTCAAGTTGTATGGCTCAATAACTCTATCCATCCTAGTTGGACCTAGGGTCGTAGACACAACCTTTAACGTTATTCTAGAATTAGATTTGTTCAGGGTGAAGTTAGGCATACCTTGGCTAGCTTCCATGAATAGAATCACTTTTGTCATCCATAAGTGTTTGAAATTTTCCCACGAAGGTGATGTGCACGTGGTGCATGATATTGGATACCAGTCATTGGTGTCCTATGGGGGTTACTCATTAGTTCATTTTTAGCCCACCCCAATTGGTCAGCTCCCCACAAGAACGAACCTACTTTACCAAAACTATGTAAAGTATAAGACCAAGGGAAAAGGATAGCCAAATTTGACTCTTTTGGTAGTGCAACAACAAGTTTCCCCCTCTTCTCGAAGGGGAAAGGAGAAGCCTTCCTATCCTCAGGGTGCCTCTTCCTCTCCTCTTTCTAAAGAAGATTTTTGGAGGAATACTCTTGGCTTTTATATGAGAGATCTGATGGTGCTTTCTTGGCACAAAGCTAAGATTAGGATCTCATACTACCCTACCGTGCCTCCTGGACCTTGGTCCTACCTGTATGGTAGAAGAAAGGGTCCCCATGGGGAATCCTCTATGTCTCAGCCTATGTGGCCCCTCACTGCTCTTGCTCCTAGAGCAGTGGATGGGAAGAGGCCCACCGTTGAGGGTGCTAGAGCCAAATCCCCCCATTGTTTTCCAATCTCTCCCTCCTAATCCCGTTCAAGAGTTGTCCCTCTATTGGAAACAATTGTGATGTACACCCCTATGGTTGAGCATGAGCCTTTTTTCCCTTCATAAATTTTAGCCTCTAATTCAAAGAGTTGTAGAAACCACCTTGCATGCAAGTGCAAGCATTGAAAAAAGGATTTGGTAGCTGAGTAGGCCGCTTTACAAAAAAAGGAAGAGGAGATGATTGCCCCTGCTTTAGGGCCTCTTGTTGTGTCCTCCTCCTTTCTCCCCTCTGCTTCCATTCAATCAAGCTTAGTCTCACTTCCAGGTCCTACTATGAGTGTGAATCCGCCTGACCCTAAAAAGGTGTAAGTTTTTATCTCTCATTTGGTTGAGCCACCCCTATTGATGTCCCTTCTATACATCCCACCATTCCCTAAACCTATGGATATTCTGAATACCTCAGTGGTGTTTGTTGTAGTTTTCTCCTCCTCCTTCGCACCTCTTACCTTGTTCGTGGGGATTTCACATCCTCTGAAAAAGCATAAGGTAGAGGTTGGACCTTCCAGTAATGGATGGAGTAAGAGGAGCCCACCCTCTATAAAGGGTGGCCTTGGGCTAGCTTGTTTTTTTCTAGTGATGGAACAAGTTTTGACTTCTCTTGATTTTTTCACTGCTCCCGAGTCACTTGGTGAGCCAAGCAATGAATCTTGGGCACCACCCTCCCCATCCATTGAGGTACGATATGACACTCCTATAAAGTGCATGTTTAACTCTGTAGATGAAGTTATGGACTTGTTGATGATCTTCGCAAAATCACTGACCATAGCTCCACAAGAGTTGGGCGTAGAAGACCTTGTGGGGCCTTCTTCCTTAGCCCTTGTTGTGAGAGGGTCAAAAGCTCCTCTCCTTAATATTCCACCACTGCAAGCTCATCCACCTTCTCCTTAGAATGATCTAGATTGGAAAGAAGATGACCTCTTGGTTGATGAGTGTTAGGGGGAGGCCTCTTCTTTATCTTTAGATTAGATGTGTGTGTGTGTTGTGATGTGTTATGCCTTGCATAACCACCCCATCTTTTTCCTTAGTCAAAATGGGTCCCCCTTTTTGTTTTTGTCCTTGGTTGATTTTCAAACAAAGTTTGGGGTTGTTCTTTTCCAACACTTTGTTTTTCATTTTTTTGTTCTGTCGGAATCGGAACGGGAACTAAATCAGGTTTGAAAACTTGTTTCAAGGATTTCATTCTGATCCCAATCCCGACTGTCTTTTCATAGTCTTTTAGTTTTGTCTTTGTCGGAGCCGGAGCTGAAGTGGAAGTTAAGTCTGAAGTTATTCATGGTTTCAGAATTAATGTTCATTCCGCCTCCACCTCTGCCTTTTGGTTCATTCGTTTAGACTTAGGTTTTAGTGTTGGGTTTTCTCATTTTGGTCTTTGTGTTTTTATTTAACTTTTTGTTTCTCTTTCTTCTTTGTTGGCGGAACCGGAGCCGGAATGGGAACCAAATTCGAAACTTAGACATAGTTTCTAAGAACAATTCCCACTCTGATTCCAATCCCGACTGTCTTTTCGTAGTCTTTTAGTTTTGTCTTTGTCGGAGTCGGAGCCAAAGTGGAAGTTAAGTCTGAAGTTATTCATGGTTTCTAAATCAATTCCCATTCTGCCTCCACCTTTTGGTTTGTTCGTTTGGACTTAGGGTGTTGGGTTTTCTCATTTCAATCTTTGTGTTTTTATTTGACTTTTTGTTTTGCTTTCTTCTTTCTCAATGGAACTGGAGCCAGAACGGGAACCAAATTCAAAACTTGGACAAATTTTCTAAATCAATTCCCACTTTGATTATTCTCCCATCGTTTTGGTTGTTTGACTTTACTAAAGTCGCACAACAGTAATGTGCCAGTTCCCTCTGTAGTTCTGACTCTGCTCTGCCACATTTACGGCATTAATTACAGGTGTCATGCACGTATGAAGCTATAGTTTTAACCTTAATTAAGGATTAACTGGATGTTATCATCATTGTTTAAAAGATTAAGGATGAACCAGAGCTGCAGTGGAGCATTTGGGTGTGTGATTCAATCGAAAGGGAGATAATTACACATGAAATCACATCAGAGGGCTAACCTATTTGTTTGTGTTTGGAGGTAGGGTTCTTTATCTTCTCTTTTGTTTGTTTTGCATGTTGTTTTGTTTGGTCGTTTGTTTCTCATGAATTCGTGACTCTCAGTTTTCTTGCAAGTTAATGTTGTTCATTTTTTTCATATTCTCTTTTTTTTTTTTCTTGTTTCCATTTTACTTTTCAGGTGTTTGGTTTCTCGCTCATTTGTTTTTGTCACAGTCGTTTTCATGTTTTAGTCATGATCGTACCATGATGCCCTAGGTTTTAAAAGACATAAATTATTTGTTGTTTTACATTTGTAAGGTTTGTTGATTTACAACTTTACTTAGGAGTTATGTTACGCATCGATCTGATTAGTTTGAATGGGGTTAAATTTGTGCCTTAATTGTTTGAAGTCGAGAGTTTGTAAATTAGGGTTTTTTTGTGCGTTTCTATTTAAATTGAACATGATGCCCTAATTATTACGGTTTCCTCTCAGTCATTGTAATGATGGATTTTTGCAAGATAGATTTGTTAGTCGAATTAAAATCCAAACAATCAATAGAATGCAAAGGAGAAAATGAGAAAAGGAAAGGAAAACTGGAACAAGCTCACCCATTCTTCTCTCCTCCATGGCTGATTTCCATTGCACCTCCTTGGTTTGTTGTGTTGAATAATGTGCCCTCAGATTTTGTGAGCAAACTCTATATTTAACTAGTCCTAAGCAAAACTTTAAAGGATTTGTATGAACTAAAAGCAAATAGAAATTAATTCTAGCATGCAAGTAGTTAAAATGACAAAATGCAAATATATTAAGCAATGATAATAAGAGATATTCAAGAGATTATAATACGAGATTAATAAGATATGTCAAAAATGAGGACAAGATTGCCATTTTATAGAAAATGCAATCTTGAATGGACGGATGAGATGAGAGATTGAGAAATGCCCTAGAATCAATGGTTAAGATTCAAAATGGAAAATCTCATTTAGGGTTAGGGTAAAATCCCCAAATGTGTGGACAAGATTTAATTTAGGAAATTAAATCAATGATGGAGAATGAACGTGACATTGAGATGAAATTAGTAAAAATCAGAAGATAAGAAGATGAGATTTTAGAAAATCAATAATTTTAGAAATTACTTGATTTATAGAAGAATATTTCCATTTTGAATTAAATTAATTCAAAATATGAATTTTGTGAGATAATAAGTAATTGATTTTTGAAATTAATTACTAAACGAAGAATCAGTTAACAATGTGAGACATTTTTAAATAAATTGTTTTATTTAAAAATAGAGAAGTGTCACATAAAGCAATTAAATAATTAGGAATAATTATTTAATTTAGAAGAGGTAGTTAATTAATTAAATAAATTAAAAAATCTATTTAATTAAAAGAGGATTGAGGGATTAGTGACATATTGAATAAATATATTAAAATATATTTATTTAATAATCAAGAGGACATTAATGATAAAGACTAATTAAATAAATGAGACTTTATTTAATTATGAGATGACTTTGATAATTAGTGACACATTAAATAAATAAATAAGATTTATTTATTTAATAATCATGAAGAATAGAAGATCATGAATTAATTAAATAATTATGCATTATTCAATTAATAGTTGAAGGTGGGTTAGCAACATAACTAAAATGTCATAATTGCACTAGGACGAAAAGTGGTAAAATATTGCTTGTAGGCTTTGGTCATTTTTATGTGTCTACATTTGCCCCTCTTTGTCATTATGTAGTTTATCATGTTATGGCAAAGAAAACAAGTCCATAATATGCCCCAGCGAAGGTACGAAGTGCCTATGCCCCCTCAGGAAATTTTTTGAATTTCGACCCGGGGTCAGAAAAATTTGGAAAGTGTCGATTAAACAATTTAATGTCAGAAGACACAAAGGTGTGGTCAGATTCGACAATGATGAACACTGAGCTAGCCAAATTTCCCAAGAAAGACGGTCAAATGAGCCTACAGTAAGAGCCTACTAGGTCAAAACCCTAATTTTCAACCTACAAATAGGGTGAAAAAGAGAAACCACGTGTCATTTGCTCATTTACTATATAGAATTTTCAGAGATCAGAGTTCAGAAGGACGATGGTGATTCCTACAAAAGACCACCGTGGCTACTGTGTGTGGACCTTCCAATGACCCGAGGGCGTAGAGGCATCGGTAAGTACCCTATCCCACTTGTAAATTTTTCATTTTGATGCATTTATGAGGGTTTGTGGGGGAATAAATGAATGCGGCATGACGCAAATGCTATCGTGTAAGCCGTAAATGCCATCGTGTTCGACGTATTTGTTTGCGTCGTGACACAAGTGCACCGAGTAGACAGGTAAAAGTCTAAAATTCTGCATTTGATAGGGGGAACGACGCAATCGTCATATTGCAATGCAAGTGAGGCATTTCGTGACGCATTTGTAAAGTTGCGATGCAATTACCAAGTCAAGTGATGAAATTGAGAAATTGTGATGCAATCACCATATCGAACGGTGCATTCGTTGTTAGGTTGTGCAATTCCTAGATAGGGAGACACATTTGACATATAGCGACACAACTTCCATGTCCAGAGCCACAAGTGACAAATCACGACGCATTTGTAGTCAACGCGACGCAATTGCAGTTGACCAAAATTGACTTGTGTTGACTTTTTCCAGATATTAGTTTTAGATGCACCTTTGACTTCCCAATAGTAATAACCTATCAACAATGTTGTCCCATGTGTGCTAACTCTTGTCTTTGCCTGTGCAGAGATGACTTGTGCCAATTTATATGTGAGAGTTTAGGCCGATGACATACGCCTTTAGAGACCGTTCGAGCGACAAGGAGAGGCAGCGCCTGATGTCCCTGGGTTTATACTACATCACATACATGCCCATTATCTAGGAAAATAGGGGTTTGCTGACAACACTTTGTGAGAGGTGGCACTTAGAGACTTGCTCTTTTCATCTGCCTATAGGAGAGGCTACGGTCACCCTAGAGGATGTGTACCGCATTCTTTGCATCCCCATCAACGGAGAGAGAGTTGTATATGACCCGCACTGAGGGCGACAAGACCTATTAGAGATGTATGAGGATGTCAGTGGTGCCTAGATGGGTATCAATGATTACGAGATTGGCAAGGATGTCGTGGCCGACCAGTTTCCCAGGTGGGATGCTATGCTTATGACCCTGATTGTTGGATTACTGATTCCAGATCACCGTGGTCATGGATTTCCTATTGGATAGGGGGATGTATTAGTCTGTATGCGAGGACAAAGGACCATTTTTTCTTGGGGGCCTTGTTTGTTGGCCATGCTATATCATTAGCTGTATGAGGTCATCTATCATCAAGGCCAGAGTATCAGTTGTGGGACTACTCTCCTCATGATCTGGGCATGGGAGCGCATTCTCATTTTTTGGCCACTAGTATAGATGCAATAGTTGGGCGATGGGATGTCATACATCTATCTGTATGTAGGTTCAGTCAGTCAGATTTGTGTTGGGGATATCGGTTATTGGCATCATAGGATTGACACCCTGATTAGCTTTATCTGGAGGCCATATAGAGATTGCGGTCAGTGGCCAGATGAGGATGGTCACTTATCATTGTGTAGACAGTTCAGATACCTGATCGGCCATACAATGCAGAGTTAATGTATCATAGAGATGTACCTGCCCCAGCAAGTACTACGATAGTTCGAGGAGCAGCAGGATGTGCCAGTAGGCACTGCAGAGTATGCACGGTCTTCCAAGGAGACCATATGGGGGCCACCTACATCAGTGACAGTGGTCAAGCAATAGGTAGATGGTCTTGTTTCTCTTTAGTGGATGTGGAGGGGAGGTCTAGCAGATCTAGGGACATCTGTCGAGTTCGATGCTTGGTGGTAGATTCACCGGCCTATCCCACTGACAGATCCAAATGGTTCGCCACCCATAGATCAGAGATCAGTCATCCCACGAGTATGAAGAGGAGGTTGGGGTGGAAAGAATGGAGGTAGAGATGGAAAAGGTGTTGGAGGGAGAGATGGCGACAGGGGTGATAGAGGCAGAGATGGAGGCAGGGGTGACAGAGACAGAGATGGAGGTAGGGGGGATAGACGCAGAGATGGAGGCAAGGGAGATGGGGATGATGGGGGTGGTGGGGGAGGAGGGGATGGAGGAAGTGGGAGAGGTGTTAGGAGGAGGAGGGATGACAGAGGGTGGAGACATCCTAGTAGAGTTAGGTAGAGGGTGGGTGGTCCACCATTATCACCCATTCGTGAGGAGGGTGAGGAGAGAGAGATGCCAGTCGAGCAGGAGGTGGGGGAGGAGATTAGATGAGGTGAGGAGGAGGTGGAGGTGATGGTCGAGGATGTGGTCAGGGGGGGAGAGGAGGAGGCAGAGGTGAGGGCAGAGGAGGATCCATTTTTTGGGGGACAACCTCTTGATATAGATGTGGAGGAGGTATGAGGAGAGGAGGAGAGGGGTGACGAGGAGGAGGAGGATGAGACAGACCGAAGGTTGCGAGAGCGGATGATCCTCGAGGATGAGGAGAGTGATAGGTCACCCATTTTAGTTGCAGATGCCACTATTGATCAGAGGATTGCAGACCTCCAGATTAGACTGGACACGGCCTTGTCTCAGAACAAGGCCTTGGCAGCAGAGTTAGATGTTACCAGGGTTGAGAGGGATCAGGTCGACATCTGATGGGAGGAGTTAGATTGGTGGGTTACTAAGTTTGCGGAGTTGTGTGTTGGGTGGACAAGGGATATGGCATGGGAGTTGGCCATAATGGTAGAGAGTAGGGGACGATATAGGTTTCTATATGAGCAGGTTGTTCCCCCAGAGAGACGTGACCCAGGTTTGTCTCGGTCCTACAAGAGGACAGGCAGTGGCACCCGGACACACAACATCAACAGATCACATAGTAGTAGTCATACCAGTGCTGGGGGGTCCACTGCATCAGGACAATCATCGGGCCATAGGTCACACAGATCACATAGACATTCATCAGGCCACAACCATAGGTCAGAGCATGGGCACAAATCAGTTTCATCACGACACCAGGCAGAGCATAGCCAACCTCTTGTGACTAATCCCTCGGGATCTCAAAGTCAGACTTAGGACACCACTCCCATCCAAGTCACCTTCCGCTTGATGAGTCAGCCACAACTACCTCGCAGTTCACCTCCACAGGATGGAGGAGGGACATCCTAGGAATTGTTATTCTAACACTTGTATTAGACACTTGTATGTTTTGATGTTCGAGCCTACGAGCTCCATTTTTGAGATATCATATGACTTTATCCTGTGACATTACATTTTTGAGATTATATATATGTGATGCAGTTTTTGATGTGGCCTATATGATTTTATGTGTTATGGTGGTTTATGCTTTAATAGATGCTATATGATGCTTTTATGATACTATGAGATGGATGGATGTTATGCTTATGTTTATGAATGCAATTATGGATGTGATTATGTATGTATGCATTGTATAATGTGATGATGATGTGATTTTGATATGTTAATGAAAAATTTATTTATGATGCCTATATGTTGATGCAAATCATGGTTCATGATGGATGTAAATGCATTGTGAATATGATATTTGATTTATGCAGATGTGAAATGTGAATATGAAATGCCCGTATGATTATGTATGCAACTTTGTTTTTGTTGTATGTCACAAGATATCATCAGACAATGAGAGAAGAGAAGATGGAGATGGGTGTCAGTGCGAAGAAAGACATCCATGTTAGTGTGGAAAAAAAATCACTCAACACTTTGCTATAATGCTATTCTAATTGTTGCTCTTTAATCATCATTGGGCGAAAAATGTCATGATGGCCGACAAACACTATGATATGACATAGATCAATAGTGTGCAAGGTCAAACCATCACGTAGATCAACAGTCACAGACAAGGATGATCATGAATCCTACGAGGAACATAATTGCCCCTAGTCATTCTGTCAGGACCAACTGTCAGAAAAACCAGACTAATCTTGAGACGTCGCTGCTTCTCTAAATCTTGATGTCAGGACATCCTTGAGAAACTAGCCACATGATAGTCAAAATAGATAGGAAAACCATCATACTAAGTCATTGCTTCTCTAAATCCTGAAATCGGGACATCCTTGAGAAACTACTAGCAAGGTGATTTATAAAAGAAAAGGATGATCATCATGATATGTCATGGCTGCTATGACAAAAGGAACTAATATTATGATAACCATCAAAAAGACAGATAAAGTTTGCCAAATTTTTGCCAAGTGTTTTAATGTCAAGTGTTGTCAAATGTCAAGTGATATCAAATTCAGGAAGGACACATCCTAAATGACGTTGATATCTAGGAGATCAATTCTCAGAGTTAGGAGAATCCATCAAAGTGCCAGATGATGATGGCGATGCTTAGGAAGGACACATCCAAAAGCATAAAGAAATGATGAGAGTTGCTTTTCAGAAGGACATATCTGAAGAAGAACCCAAAATTTATCAGGTTGAATTGTCTTGATAGAAATTGATTACATGTCATTGCTGACATGCTGAATTCACTGAAAATGATGATGACACAGATTGCTGATAGAATGCCCTCTTGAAATTCGATAGAAGCTTTGCTTGATTTGAAGATAGCTTGATGTGTGTGAATGTGTAGTGCCATGAACCCTAATGGACTGACCTAGAGCGGCCTCGGGGGCTCATCGATTGATGGCCTTTCCTATGTTGTAAATGCACAGAGACAATGTAGTTCAGACAATCAATGACCTTGTCCAAAGGACAGAAGTTTGAATTATGATTTTATTTTGAAAACCCTAGAAAGACTGACCTAATGTCTCGGGGATTCAAAGATGAATCTAGCCTACGTAGAAAATGCACAGAGACAATGTATTTCGAACATGGACAAAATATTGATTGACGTGACCAATTGAATTGACCAGACATACATTGACATTGTTTTTTTTTTTTGGATTTTCTCAAGACATTTTCAAATATTTAGGACTTTTTCAAATTTTTAGGACTTTTTTTAAGACTTTTTTGAATTTTTAGGATTTTTTCAGGACTTTTTACAAATGCAGGATCATATGCGACACCCACTGTAGTTACACAATAAAGGTCTTGCCCCCAGACACATCGGGGATTACCCAAGGCCAATGATATCGAGATAGGAAGACGCAGAGCAAAAGGCAAGGATATGCAAGGGATGATGTCAACCAAATGCTAACCATGGCCAAAATCGACAGGACTTAGGACGAAGGTCGTGAATGTGGCAGGCTATCCTGATTATGAAAAGTGGATAAAGGCCGATGAGAGTAACAGTAGATAGCGAAGCAACGATCGACTACACATGGCACTTGTTTGCCAGGTTTCCACCATGGTACTTATCCAAAGCGCTTGTTTACCAAATTTCATTATTGGATGAATTCATTTATTTTTACTATTTTTGCCATTTTTTTATTTTTTTGGTGTCACCAAGACGCCTGTTTGCCAGGTTTTCATCAAGGGACGATTTTTTTCTATTTTTCATTTTTTTTGTATTTTTAGGTTTTAGCCAATCTCTTTGATGCTATGTGTAGAACTTTTGCAGATGTAAGTTGTTGATGGGTCTTGTCAACTATAATCCATCAAGTGTGGCCAACTGATAAGCTCCATAATCGAATGTTGCAGCAATAATATAGGGACTTAGCCAATCAGCCTCAAACTTTCCAGGTTTTTCACGGTCAACTTGATTTCTTGGGTTTTGCATGAGGACCAAGTCACCGATTTCAAATTTTCTCACTATTAATCTTTTGTTATAGATTCAGCAGAGACAATTTTGATATGCCTTCAAATGATTTAAGGCATTTTGTCATCTTTCTTGTAACATTTCTAGCTCATGTAGGCGAGACTGTTTGTACTCTTCATCATCAATCATTCCTTTCAAGGAGACTCAGAGAGAAGGAATTTTGACCTCGATGGGCAATATGGCCTCAGATCCGTAAACCATGGAAAATGGAGTGGCTCCAGTGGGGTACAAATGCTAGTACGATAGACCCATAAAGCAAGATTAAGTTGTAGGTGCCAATCTCGGCTAGCGCCAATGACAGTCTTCTTAAGAATGTGAAGAATTGTTTTATTTGACGCCTCAGCTTGGTCGTTACCTTGTGGGTAATATGGGGTGGAGAAATGATGTTGGATGTGGAATCACTCACAGAGTTCATCAACATCCTAATTTTTGAAAGGAATCTCGTTATCTATGATGATGGATTGTGGAACACCATGCCGACAGATGATGTAATTTAGGATGAACTTTGATATTTTCTTACCGGTGATGTAAGTGAGAGGGACGGCTTCAATCCACTTAGTAAAATACTCAGTGGTGGTGATTATGAATTTGTGGTCGTTAGAGGAGGAAGGATGGATCTTACCCAAGAGGTTGATTCCCCATTGTGCAAAAGGCCATGGAGAAGTGATCGGTCTGAGCTCTTGTGCAGGTGTGTGAATTAGGTCATTATGCACTTGGCATTTCCGACATGTTCTGACAAACTAAAGAGCATCTTTCTCTAATGTCGGCCAATAGTATCCCAGTCTAGTGACTTTTCGAGCTAACATTGGACCACTCAAATGAGATCCGCATATACCCTCATGCACTTCTCATAAAGTTGTTTAGGCTTCATCAATGTCAAGACAGTAAAGAAGGGTGTTATCAAAGCCACGGTGGTATAGGATGTCACTGACGATGGTATGTCTAGCCACTTTTCGGATAAAGGACTTTCTTTGGTTGTTGGATAGGTTGGGTGGTAGGGTTTGGGACTTAAGATAGTCATAGATGTCCTGATACCAAGGTGAACTGGGACCAACAATATCACACACCATTTCTGTCTCTAGGATATCATATGCAGGCATCAACAGCTGTTCCACTAAGAACTCAAATTGTGACACATTTTTAGGGATGTCCAAGAGAGATCCAATAGTAGCCATTGCATCGACTGCCTTATTTTGTGTCCTTGGGATTTGTTCAAAAGCAATCATTTTGAAATATGTCATGAAACTATCCACCATTCGCTTGTAGGGAAGCAACTTCTCATCTTTTGTTTCATAATCATCACTCACTTGGTTGATGACTAACTAAGAATCCCCGAATACAAGCAATGTCTGAATTTTCCATTTAATTGCTATCTTGAGACCTGTGACCAATGCTTCGTATTTCATAATTTTATTTGTACAAGGGAAGGCGATCCAAAATGATTTAGAAATTAAATCCCCTTGTGGTGTGATAAATAAGATGCCAGCTCCTGAGCCGTGACTAGTGTGGGACCCATCAAAGTATAGTTTCCATGGTAAGGCTGGTTCCGCATGAAAGATAGACTCATCAGGAAAATCCATTATCAACGAATGAGTAGCTTGGATCGGCGCATCTGCAAGTTGATTTGCTATTACTTGACCTTTTATTGCCTTGCGCTCAACATATTGTATGTCATACTCACTCAATATCGTGACCCACTTTGCCAAATGACCTGTCAATGTTGCCCGACTTAGGAGGTACTTTAGTGGGTCAATCTTGGTTACCAAGTGTGTTTGGTGGCTCAGCATGTAGTGTCTTAGTTTTTGTGCTGCAAACACAACTGCAAGGCATTCACGTTCAATGGTTGTATAGTTCAACTCATATCCTATCAGTGTGCGATTGATGTAGTATATGGCTCTTTCTTTTTCCTCATTCTCATTTTGTGCCAATAATGCCCCCAGTGCACTTGTAGTTGTGGAGACATACAGGATCAATGGCTTGCCTTTAATAGGTGGCATTAGGACTGGTGGTGTCAATAGATATTCCTTAATTTGTTCAAAATTTGTGTGGCATTTATCCGTCCATACAAAAGGAATGCTTTTGCGTAACAGATATTGAAATGGTTGACACTTGCCTGCCAAGTGTGCAATGAAGCGACATATGGACTATAGTTTTCCCTATAGTGTTCTCAACTCATTGATTCCTTTTGGTGGAGGCATGTCTAGAATTTCTTTTAATTTTGCTAGATCAACCTCAATGCCTCGTCGTGAAACTATGTATCCCAATAGCTTACCTGAAGTGACTCCAAAGACACATTTCTTCGGGTTCAAATGAACCTTGTAATCCTCAAGCCATCCAAAAATTTTGTCTAGGAATTTGAGATGATCTTTCCGTGTCAAAGATTTTTCCAATAGGTCATCCACATAATCTTTCATTAGGATATGCATCATGTCATGAAAGATTGTTGTCATAGCTCTTTGGTATGTGGCACCTACATTCTTTAAGCCAAAATGCATGACATTGCAACAGTATGTTCCCCATGGGCAAGTGAATGTCATTTTGTGTTGATCCTCTGTTGCAATTCGGATTTTGTTATAGCCCGAGAAACCATCCATGAGAGATAGCATCTCATACCCTATCGTGAGATCAACAATCATGTCTATATTTGGTAATGGGAAATCATCCTTTGGGCAAGCCTTATTCAAATCTCTAAAATCTGTGCAGATACAGATTTTTCCGTTTGGCTTTGTGACATGGACAATGTTGGCTATCCAGTCAGCATAATCTATTGATCTTATAAATCCAGCATCCAGTAACTTCTTTAGTTCAGCCTTTACCAGTAGTGTAATCTGTGGATGCATTTTTTGCAAGTTTTGTTTGACTAGCTTGATATTTGGGATTAACAAAAGATGATGTAAAACCAATTCTAGATCAAGGCCTGACATGTCAGCATATGACCATGCAAAGTTAGCTTTCCTGTTTGTGAAGAATTGTTGAAATTCTGATTTTTCTTCCTTTGACAATGATGTGGCCAAGAGAATCATTTTTGGATTCTCTGGTGTGGCTATGTTAACTTCCATTGTGTCTTCAATGAGCATAGCCAATTTTTCCTATGTCATGGGAAGAAATTCCAATCCTCCATCCTTAGGTGCCTTAGAGAGGTTTTCACCTTCGGATACGTCCTTTGTTTTTACTATTTTGTTTTCAGAAGGTTCCTTGCGGTTTTCACGTAAAGGCATTTCTTTTTTTGTTTTATTCTTTGTATTTTTGTGACTGGAGGATTTCACAGTCTCCCTGAAATAAGTTACACAATCTAGATCAATGGAAAACCTTGTTTTTCGATCACCCCATGGAATACCTTCTCGGAGCCCCATGAATTTTGGAATTGCCTCATGATTCTAAAAGATGTCCATCATTGGTGGATCTTGTTGGTCCCAGTCAATCAGTTGTGGGTAAACAAGGGGGATCCCATCGTTAGTGTTGGTAAAAGATGGGGAAGATGCGGAAAGTGTGCAAATTGATGCCTCAAGTGTGAAGGAAAATTTTTCAATTTCAACTTCTGTGTCAGATGCAATGGATGGACCATACTCAGAGTCAGATGAGTCAAATTCAAATTCATAATAGGGGATAAAATTATCAACATCATGACTTGTGGTTGGCATTTCAGAAGCATGCACAATAGGTTGAGACATGTTAGGTTCTTGGGTGGGCTCGAGAATGGGGTGGGATGATTCAGGTGTTGCCGACGACACCTTATGTTCTTCTGGATTCCAAGGAATGCTTACCCATTCCTTATTTTTGGAACGTCGGTCAATAGGGTCAATGTTGTACTCTTGTCAAAATCGTTCTTCAAAGGGGAGTTGACCGGGATCTGAGAATAGTTCATCAATATCATAGTCACTTAGGGTTTCCTTAGATCCCCATTCCCATTCATTTGAGTCAGTTTTGGTAAGGGATTCTTCGCATGTCTCGACACTTTCTGTAGTCATTACACCCTCACTTGAAAGTTCATAGGTATGTTGATTGTCAGTTCTGAGTTGGTCAAACCCTAGCCCTATGTACCTTGGTCTTGAAAAAATGATAATAGGTTCCCTCCTTCCATTGTTATCCTTTCCAAGACTACTTGTGTCGTCAAAACCTAGGGCTTTGCATATATCATATCCTTTTCCATTGAGATGCACTGGTAGTGGAGGTAACTCTTTTGGTTCTTTGTAGATCTAGCTATCTATGTCAATAATGACTTCATTACCCATATCGCCCCACAGTGTAAAAACACTTTTTGGTGGAACCTTGAAAGTTGTTTTGGGCTCGACTGTGAAACATGATCTACCATAGCCTTTAGGCGGCTTAGGTATTGTGGTGATACAGTAAGCCGTATTCAATTTGAATTCTCCACAGCCAAGGTCCTGGATCTGAAGGTCTTTACTTCATATGGAGGCTGAGGAAGATGGTGTGGAAAAATTTGATGGAATGGATGATTTGGTGAGTGCAAATGGGTCAATATATTTGGACGAGGTGGAAGCTGAGGCTTCTCGATTGATGGGTACCTGGTGCTCAACAGTGGCTACAAATTGGTATAGTATTGAAATGGATCAGGATCTCCTGGGATAGTGATTTCAGTACCATCAAAAGGAAATTTCAAGCATTGGTGGTATGTGGATGGAATGGCCTTTAGAGCATGAATCCAAGGACGACCAAGTAAGATATTATAATGTATGTCACGATCTAGGACTTGGCATGTTGTATCTATGATAACCAGTCCCACCCGGAGTGGAATTGTAATGACGCCTTTAGAAGCACGTTCTTCATCATCGTATGCCTTGATGACAATGCTCTTGGTGGAATCGACACATGCATCAAAGAAGCCAAGAGCTTTAACCAATTTTAAAGAGCATATGTTCAATCCTGCTCCGCCATCTACTAAGACTCATTGAACCTTATGTTTGTGGACAAAAACCTCTATGTGAAGGGCATCATTATGAGATGGTTTGGGCGAGGAGTAGTCACTATCCGGAAAGGTAATGTGATGAGGCGAATTCAGATATTCGACCATAGTCTCAAAATGGTTGACATCAATGTTGGTTGGGATAGATGACTCTTGCAGGACTTTATCCAAGATGGCCTTATGTGCGGGTGAGACACAGAGCAATTCAAGAATGGATATTTGAGCGAGTGTTTTATTCAATTTCTCAATAAGGTTGAACTTTGGTTTAGGGTTTGACTGTTTGGCAGACGGACTGGGTCTGGTGATCTTATGCTCACGTGTAGAAGGACCAGGGATAGTGACCTTGCCTTTACGCATGGTGACATTGCATTTCGGGGCCTTTTTAATGTTAATGGTATTAACACACTTATCTTCATCAACAACACAAAGATTGTTAATAATGGTACTACCAGGATAATTATAAGTAGGGCAGACGTTATTGTAGGTAGGACATACATGATTGGCTTGATTATTGGTATTCTTCGTGCCATATGAGGAAGGTTTACCATGATCCTACAGTGGGTTCTTGTGAATAGTATGATCCACATTAGATGTGAATGATTGACCACCCAACTCAATGGTGTGATTTTCAATGAGGTCTTGTAACAGATTTCGCAACTGATGACAAGAGGAGGTTTTGTGCCCTTTCATATAGTGGTAATCACAAAATATGTTGGCATCCCACCATGATGGCTTGAACTGACCAGGGTCATATGGTTTAGGTTCTTCTAGAGTTATGACTCCATTTTGGAGAAGTTTCTTCAAGACAATTTTGATAGGTTCACCCAAAGGGGTGTATGTGCATTTTAAGAATTTTTGGGGTTGACGCAACTGCCTTTGATTAGCTTGAGCAGGATTGCTTTGAATAGCATTGGCAGTTGGTGTTGGTGTAGTTATAGGTGCATTTTGATTTTTCACTCCTTTGATGGTGAGTACATGACCTGTTGCATTGACGATTTTTGCATCGACCACACCGTCATTGGTGATGTGTTTGTTCTTAACCCAGTATTTGGTTTTGTCATTGGAGCTACTTGGGTTATTATTTGTGGTGGCGTTGATGGTTTTTCCACCATACTTTAATTCACCTTTGGCGATCAAGGCTTTCTCAAGTTGAACACCCTTTTCAACAAGGTCAACAAAGGTGGTGCAACAATGGACTTGTAAGCCATACCTTAGCGGTCCTAGGAGAGTTTGTACAAACATGGTGACTTTCTCCTTTCCAGGTATTTCTACCGCACATCTTCTTGCTAAGGTTCTCCGTCTTTGAAAAAATGGGATAAAAGTCTCTCTTGCATCCTCTTGGGTAATTCTGCATAAGGAGGCAATGTCGATATCTGTGTCAATGTTATAGGCATAATTTTCAACAAATTTGTTTGCCAATTCATCCCATGTTTTGATTCCTTTAGGTAATAGAGAGAACCATTCCAATGCATGACCCACGAGACTTCTAGAAAAAAGTCTTATGAGATATGTTTGCTCATATGCAATGTCCATGCAACTAGTGGTGAATTCTCTTATATGTTCAATAGCGTTCGTTTTGCCTTTGTATTTAGGAAAATGAGGTACAACATATCCATGAGGAAAGGGTGGCATATACAAGGTTGTGTCGAATGGATATGGACACAAGTCATGTGACATGTAAGAATTTTTATTGGATTGTTGCAAGGTCTCCACTTGTGTTTGAAGAGCAGCAAGTTGGACTGTGAGTGCTTCCACAATTGGGTTATTGGTAGCATCACACATGTTGGTGATAGGGATGGCTTGAGTGCCCACCTATTGTGATGAGATCTGTTGATTTGGAATTGGTTGTCGATGAGAAAAATGAGTGTTCTGATTATGCGATTGTTGTAAATGAGTGCTTTGATGAGGGATGTGTTGTTGTGTATGAACTTGAGAGGCATAAGTGGGGATGTGAGATCCTGCCATGTTGGACTGAATTTGAGGACCCTATTGATTTTGAGCTTGTTGATGCCCAAATGGAGTGAAGGATTGAGTTATTTCTCCCAAAAGGGTTGGATGAGTTGGTTGCCATAGCATTTGAAGAACCTAATAATAGGTTTTCTAATGTACCCATGGAACTAGATGAAGTTCCAAAGAGATTTGAGGTGGTTGCACCCATTGTTTGTGAAGGGATGGTGGATGTTTGTTGGGGTATGGGATGTGATGTGGTGTTGGTTTAGGTAGATGATCCCCCAATAGATGTTGTGTTGGTTGTGGTGGTAGTATGACCAAGGGAGGTAGCATTGATGGTGTTGATGACATTTTGTGAAGAAGCTCTCATTGAAGGATTGTGTGATGGGGGATTGGGAGATGTTGTTCTAAGAGTGTTAAGATCAAATCCCTTTGGTAACTTAGCCCCTTGGTCAAGGAGCATAGCTAGGAATCTAGAGGATTCATTTAAGACTACTTCTTCCACAAAAGCAACAACTTTTGGGTGTTGGGCAACAGCTAATATGTCTTCTTCAAAGACTTCCCCATTTGAGTCTATGTGGATGAATTGTTCAAAAAGATCTTGTGGAGAGGGTGGGATGTTCATCTCACTGAAAGGATTGACATTGGAATTTCCCATGTTATAAGAAGGATTGTTCATGTCATTAGGGAAGGAATCCATGCTAGTTGTGAAACCAAGAAAGTTGGTGTCTTGTCTAAAGGAATCCATGAGTCTTTTCTTTTTCTGTAATCTAGATTCAACCATAAAATTTTTGCTCAACCTGGGATGATGGGTGAGAGTGATCTAATTATGACACTATATTTTTGGGTTTTTTGGAATTTTAGGAAATAATATGAGATGCAAATGAGACCAAAGGAAACCAAAGGTTCATGAATGCAAATGGTGTGGCACTAAAAAATGGAGATGCTAAATGGTATGCAACTAAAGGAGCCTAAGATGTACTCACTATTGAGAAATCTAAGTAGATGACTACTTGAGCAAACAAAGTTTTGGCAATGATTCAAGTTTGGAATACCAATGGACCATAAAAGGACTAAAAGAGGACAAAGTGAAGTTTCCACACTAGACTATTGAGTGGGAAATAATTCACAAAAGATTAGACTAAATGACAAATGGTAATTGGGTCCAATGATAACCTACTATTGAATGCAAAGTTTTAATAATGGATGGTAAGAGCCTACTCCTAAAATCTGAAAAAGTAAGTGTCTAAGGAGATGGTAGAGTTACCAATGCAACTAATAGAATGGAAATGGAACCCTATTGTGATCCTAAAAAATGGTACCTATAATGAAATGTTTAAGGGAAGTTGAGAAAATTAGTGTCTGGTTTAAACAGTAACAGTGAAGGAAGACGATGTAATTTTGGAAAATACAAGTTTTGGGTTTCGATTTTGATAGTGAGAAGATGGTTATGATTTTTTTGCAAATGCATCGCAGCGAATGCGGTACGACAGGGAAAATGTGGTTCTGGAACTAGCGAATGTGACTCAGAATAGCGAATGCAGTTTGAAACTGGCGAATGCGGCTCATAATGGTGAATGCGATGTGGGAGGTTTCAAATGTGGTTTATCAAAGAGATTGCAACTCAGATGGCTTCAAATACGGCTCATTAGAGCGATTGCGGCTCAAAATATAGCGAATGCATTTTGCCAGAGCATTTGCATTGTGGGAAGCAATTTTTTGGAAAAAAAAAAAAAATTGTAGATTTTACCAGGTTTGTCTCAGATTTTTGATGTTCAATTTGTTGAAGTTTTCTAAAAAAAGTTTGGAAAACACTTGGTGTTGTAAAAAGGATTGCAAATCAACCACATGGAAGACATTGACAAAAATCCTAGGGCTTCAAAGACAGTATTCTTTTGGATCCCACTAACCGCATATTCGTAGTGAATGAATTCAGAAGCTTGGCCCCACAGGCTCCCCCTTACAGTGCACTCACTTCTCAGGGCAACCAAGCTTCCAACCTCCATGAAACTCCCATGGCAGATTGATTATTTCTACTATGAACAACGTAGGTGCGGGTGCCTTGGCAATGACCGTTGTTGCACCAAAGAATAGAAGGTTTTTGACTTTCTATAACAAAGGATTTAATTAGGACATTCATTTGAGTGGTCATACATGGGGCCAAGATTAAGCTCCATTAAGGAGGCACTCCAGCCTGAAGAGGTTAAGCTCAATAGGGTTTTGGGGAGTACTACTTGGTCTATATGACATATTTGCACTCGTAATCCTAGGATTTCCCTTAGGATTCACATTTATATACCGGTTGAAAGTATCTCGGCTAAAGAGCTTCGTTGTCGGTTTGAGTCGCTTTGGGGTGAGTACTTTTTCCCACCAAACCAGGCCCAATTTTCTAAAGTTCAACAAAAGCAACAAAAAATATTCATAGTTTGATCGATCTTTGTTTAAAAACAAAGAGAGAGCACATGAATATTTCATATCACACTCGCATGGTGTTCTTTTTAAACCAAAATTGAAATGTGAACAAACAGAGAATGCACAAGGTTCATTTTATCCGTTTGTAGTGTTTTTCAGACAAGGGGTTTATTTTAACCGTTTGTAGTATTTTCTATCTAAGAGTTAATTTTAAACCCAATGAAAAACAAAGTTTTTTATTCTTTTTAACCAATGCACTTGCATGTCTGTTCTTTTTAACCAATGCATGTAAAATGCAAGTTGTTTGACAAAAAGGAAAATAAAAACAACACAACTAATTAAATCCAGTTGGACACATGCTGTCACAAAAAAATTAGTAACACCAGAAATCACTAATCTAGAAACAGAAAAGACAAAATAATAGAAATCGAAAGAAGATCGAAAAAAAAATATTACCAGTCGTTTGCGTCATAGGATGTCAAATGTGGTGCAACAGGTCGATTGCATCACTCGGGAGATCAAGTGTGTTACGACAAGTCGAATGTGTCGCTTGTGAGCATAAATGCGTTGCTACAATTTGAATACGTCATTCACGAGCTCAAATGCAGTGCAACAAAGCATTTGCATCGTGAAGGCTAGCAGTTGTGTCGTTCTATACTCCTGTACCTACAAAACAAAAACTGAGGTCGTACAAAAACCTGCAAAAATGTGTTAAGGGGTTGGGTTCACCAATGTAATGATGGATTTCTACAAGATAGATTTGTTAGTCATATAATGCGTGCAATGTTAATTAAAATCCAAAAAATCAATAGAATGCAAAGGAGAAAATGAGAAAAGGAAAGGAAAACTGGAACAAGCTCACCCATTCTTCTCTCCTCCATGGCTGATTTCCATTGCACCTCCTTGGTTTGTTGTGTTGAAGAATGTGCCCTCAGATTTTGTGAGCAAACTCTATATTTGACTAGTCCTAAGAAATTTTTTGAAGGATTTGTATGAACTAAATGCAAATAGAAATTAATTCTAGCATGCAAGTAGTTAAAATGACAAAATGCAAAGATATTAAGAAATGATAATAAGAGATATTCAAGAGATTATAATATGAGATTAATAAGAGATGTCAAAAATGAGGACAAGATTGCCATTTTATAGAAAATGCAATCTTGAACGGACAGATGAGGTGAGAGATTAAGAAATGCCCTAAAATCAATGGTTAAGATTCAAAATGGCAACTCTCAATTAGGGTTAGGGTAAAATCCCCAAATATGTGGACAAGATTTAATTTAGGAAATTAAATCAATGATGGAGAATGAACGTGAAATTGAGATGAAATTAGTAAAAATTAGAAGATAAGAAGATGAGATTTTAGAAAATCGGTAATTTTAGAAATTACTTGATTTGTAGAAGAATATTTCCATTTTGAGTTAAATTAATTCAAAATATGGATTTTGTGAGATAATAAGTAATTGATTTTTGAAATTAATTACTAAAAGAAGAATCAGTTAAGTATGTGAGACATTTTTAAATAAATTGTTTAATTTAAAAATAGAGAAGTGTCACATAAAGCAATTAAATAATTAGGAATAATTATTTAATTTAGAAGAGGTAGTTAATCAATTAAATAAATTAACAAATCTATTTAATTAAAAGAGGATTTAGGGATTAGTGACATATTGAATAAATATATTAAAACATATTTATTTAATAATCAAGAGGACATTAATGATAAAGACTAATTAAATAAATGAGAATTTATTTAATTATGAGACGACTTTGATAATTAGTGACACATTAAATAAATAAATAAGATTTATTTATGAAATAATCATGAAGAATAGAAGATCATGAATTAATTAAATAATTAAATGCATTATTCAATTAATAGTCGAAGGTGGGTTAGCAACATAAATAAAATGTCATAATTATGCTAGGACAAAAAGTGGTAAAATATTGCTTGTAGGATTTGGTCATTTTTATGTGTCTACACTCATATGGGGATGATATCGTATAGGTTATTTTTAAGCCCTGTTCGTTTTGATATGACCTAGTCTTTAGATCATGATGTTATCTATCATCCTATTGAAATTACGTATGATGTCATGATTATTTTGAGTGGAATCGGGATCAAAATCGATTTTAATCTTGAACCATGTTTTGTAATATGTATCGATTACTGTTTTCATCCCATCTCTGATTCCACTTGCAATGAGAAGCAAGCTTTCAAAATATTGGTAACTCATGCGGAACCAGAACCGAAACCGAACATGAAATTGAAAATTCTTCATGAAACCAAATCAGTTTTTAGTCTGATTCTAATTCTGGTTACCATCCCAACTCTGACTCTAGTCTCGCCTTATTATTATTACAAGCTCAATGCATGTTTTGGTCCTGATCCCGACAATGTTTTTAAAAGAGAATTTTTAGGATGTTTTCTGCCTAGTTTTGCCTCCGGTATGTATAGAAGGATAAGATCTCTAGTCATATTTTGGTTATATTTGTTGTAGATTTAATTTGGATTTTTATTGCAAGAAGCTAAAGGATGTCAGGAGCATCAGGAGAAGCTTCCCAGAGGAGTCAGCCTGTAGAAACTTTGAAGGAAACAACTAATCCTAAGAAGGTTAAACCGGAACAACTTCCTTATACCTTGAGGTATAACCATAAGGGTCCTGTTGTCACTGTTAGCAAGGTGGAATCTGATTGGGCTGATATAACTGACACAAATCTGGGTCCATTTAATTATGAGGAGTTCTACTCAGAGACATTTTCTAAAGAGGTAACAGGGATAACTCAAAGGATAGTTGAGTCTGGCCTGGCTCACATTACTGTGTTTCCTCTATCTATTTAATGCCCTGAACTGATAATGACAGCAGCTGGAGCTTACAATTCGGTCACTAGACAATGTGTAGATTCACAAGATAATGTTATCATCGACTTGACTCCTCAGATATTTCAGTTTATCTTCAGTGTCCCTAATCCAAAGAACCTGGGGCAGCTTAATGAGGCAATAGCCTTAGAGATATATAACAATCACAAGGAGACCAATAAGGCTCACTTAAACAAGAAATGGTTAAGAACGGAGAAGAAGTCCCTAACAAAGCTCTCAGATCAGCCAAAAAGGGCAAATTTCTACAAAGAGGTAGTAGATATTATAATGATGTTATCTAGAGTCTTTAGAAAGCGGGATGCCTTTCATTTTAAGGAATGGATGTTTCCATTCATTCAGTCAATCTTGGATGGTAGGCAACAGTTTGATTGGCCTATGATTGTCTCAAATAGAATGCATGATCAATTGATCAGAGTAAGGGAAACTAAGGGCACTCTTCATGATGCAACTGAGATCTTGAAGGGAAAGGAAGTAGAGATAGAGGTCCATGACATTGAAACAGATTTTGATGAGACTTTATCAGAAAAGGATACACAAGAAGAGATGCCTCCGGAGGAAACTGAGCATGTGTTAATAGAAGAAGATCAATGGGCATTGTTTGAAGAAGCAAAGAAAGCTTCAGATCTGAAGGAACATGTTGAAGCTATAGCAAAGAAAAAATAAATAGATGCTAAGACACAAGCTAATGCAGTGCATCAACAATGGCAGTTGGAGGCTAAGCAAAGAGCCGATGAATTAATCAAGCAGCATAAGCAAAAGGATCATGAGCTCATGACAAAGGAGGACAATGGCAGGTTGGAAATGGTGCAGAAGATACATGAGCTAGAAGAGGAAAAGGCTAAACAAAGAAGAGAAAGAGAAGCCCTTGAGGCTAAATTCAAAATAATTGAAGAGGCCTACAAGAAAAGGAAAGCAGTGAAGGCTGCAAGAAGGGAATTGGAAAAATTGAGGGACATGAAGGAATTTTCTGTTGTGGAGTTAAAGGGAATCAAATTCAAGGACAACTGGATTGATGGGCCAGATATAGATATGCTTCAATAGGTTTTCTCCAGTTATGATGAATACACTTTGGAGAAAACTATGCAAGGATGAGTGATAGTATTTTAGGCGCATGAATTTCCCCCTTTCTTTTATTCTCTCCTATTATTACAAGATGATCAATGTTGGAACTAGAGATCAACTGGTATGAGTTTCCAAGAAAGTTTCAGTTCCTAAAATTGTGGATCTCAATTTTGATTGAGAGGATTTTATGCTTTGTACGTCTATATATACTTTTGGGGTACCATATTGTAAGGGTCAGCTAATGAGAATAGAATTAGCCACCTGATAGTAGCAAATAGGATTTTTCATAGCTTTGCAAAGATACTTTGTTATTTTAGTTACAGTTGAATACAAATACAATCTTTTACACGGTATTATGTTGGAATTGAGTTTTACTGGATAAGGTTAATGAATCATAATCTGGTTGTATGCCAGTGAGTTGGCTAAAGCATAAATGTTTCTTATTTGATGAGAATCAATAGAAGGAACCAGATTTTAAAGGTTATTTCATTAAATTGTCTATGGATTGAATTATTGAATGTCTGTTGATCTATGATTTTAGCAACGAATGAGAGTTTTTTCATTTTTGAATCTTAAAAAGTATTATGATGTGTGATTGTGATGGTTAAACTAAGCACCATAGATGCATGCAACAATATGGATTGTTATGTAAAGTGCATCATGTTATGGTTTTCTTGATCTATTGAAGGAACACTTGTTGTTGAAAGTATATGTCTGGATATTAGATAATTTTGTATTCATGTTTCACTGATGTATGCCCTGATCTATCTTTTTCTATTTATTTAAACCCCCCTGTTGTTAAGTATAGATTGATGAATTTGTGTTGCTTACATTCCTTATTACCAGCAAAGGCCCCTTGAACATTAAAGTTGCATGGACCAATTGAGTGACATCAGACAGTTGAAACCAAGTACCAAGACCTTGGGAGTTAGGTTACTATATGTTTTCTTTCTTTTTCAGAAGAAATAGAGTATTAAATATTCTGTTTAAACATTGTTTGTGTCATTTTCACCATCAACATGATGTATTCCCTTGTGCTTATGTTATGTGTTCCTAGATGACCCTTTCCACCCTTGTTGGTGCCTGGATATAGGAGTGATTTTATGTCGTAAACCTTCTTCTATTTGTATCATCATTCTTCCTCTATTATGTGCTTTGATTTTCAGCAAATTGGGGATGATGCAAGGTGTTGGGATAATTTAGGCTTCCCTTCCATGTTGACCCGATTTTTTTTTAACTTTGTTTTCTCATGCATTCTTCACATGGTTTGATATAGTAGGGGGTTGATGAATTTTTTTTTATATACTACTATTATACTTATATATATATATATTTATGAGCAGCTTTGACTCCAAAATATAAGATCATCCCTATGTCTCTTGTTCGTTATGTTGCTTTCTCTCTTTCGCTTTTTTCTTATCTTTCTCTCTTCTTTTCTTGAGTTGTCCCTCACATGTGTGACAACGTTATTTCTATGATAATTCAATTTTCAAAAAATGAAAATTCATTTCCAATGAATCTTTTCTTGAAAATCCTTACAAGCTTTTTCAAAAATCGCATTCTCAGCTTGGACCCCTAACGAAACGTGTTTCCTTCATCATGGGTCTGCAAAGAAAGGAACTTGAGAATTTTCCTCCAAGGTGCGAGAAACCTTTTCCTGCGGGAGAAGCCTCGACCTTCCCCTTGCAAGGGTTCATCTTCTTCCTTTTGAATTCCTTGATGAAGTGAACATCTTTCAAAAGGATTCCTTGATGATGAATTGATTTGAGAAAAAATGTTTCTTTCACACTTTCAAACAACGCATCCCTTGAGTGGACCCCTTTTATTTTGAAGGGTTCCTAAGGGACCCTTTTGAAATCCTTCCAACTTGTTGACGGTTTGCTTATTTTCTTGCATGGCTACTTTCTGACATGTCTTATCTGTAGATTAACATGTCACTTTGTAGGTGTGCCTATAAAGCCACTTTCTAGTTTGACTCTGCGGAGTCCCCTTACATTGGGCTTCCTTCATGAGAGAGAAGTTAGGGGTTGCCTTCTTGCAATTCGGTGAGCTTGTAAGGTGTGTACTTCATTAGGATTCCTTCATGAGAGAGAACTTGGTGGGACATGCCTTCTTGCAAGTCTACGGGCCTATAAGATGCTTACACCCTGCGGGATTTATCCATCATTGGTCCAGGGGATTTCAGTGTACTTTGTGCAACTTCATAGTTCTACAAAGCTCAGTCCTTTTGTTTGGAACTCCTCAGGGAGAGTACCTATGGATTCCTTTTCTAGCCTTGCACTTTTGAGCTCACTAGATCATGGTCTTCTTCCTTGATGGTTTAGGTATACATTTCTAACCCTTCGATCTACTTTACCGAACACTCATTGATACTCATGCTTGCTAAAGTGG
>CM021100.1:259316039-259391995 GCA_007115665.2 Sequoiadendron giganteum | reverse complement strand
GAGACCAATAAGGCTCACTTAAACAAGAAATGGTTAAGAACGGAGAAGAAGTCCCTAACAAAGCTCTCAGATCAGCCAAAAAGGGCAAATTTCTACAAAGAGGTAGTAGATATTATAATGATGTTATCTAGAGTCTTTAGAAAGCGGGATGCCTTTCATTTTAAGGAATGGATGTTTCCATTCATTCAGTCAATCTTGGATGGTAGGCAACAGTTTGATTGGCCTATGATTGTCTCAAATAGAATGCATGATCAATTGATCAGAGTAAGGGAAACTAAGGGCACTCTTCATGATGCAACTGAGATCTTGAAGGGAAAGGAAGTAGAGATAGAGGTCCATGACATTGAAACAGATTTTGATGAGACTTTATCAGAAAAGGATACACAAGAAGAGATGCCTCCGGAGGAAACTGAGCATGTGTTAATAGAAGAAGATCAATGGGCATTGTTTGAAGAAGCAAAGAAAGCTTCAGATCTGAAGGAACATGTTGAAGCTATAGCAAAGAAAAAATAAATAGATGCTAAGACACAAGCTAATGCAGTGCATCAACAATGGCAGTTGGAGGCTAAGCAAAGAGCCGATGAATTAATCAAGCAGCATAAGCAAAAGGATCATGAGCTCATGACAAAGGAGGACAATGGCAGGTTGGAAATGGTGCAGAAGATACATGAGCTAGAAGAGGAAAAGGCTAAACAAAGAAGAGAAAGAGAAGCCCTTGAGGCTAAATTCAAAATAATTGAAGAGGCCTACAAGAAAAGGAAAGCAGTGAAGGCTGCAAGAAGGGAATTGGAAAAATTGAGGGACATGAAGGAATTTTCTGTTGTGGAGTTAAAGGGAATCAAATTCAAGGACAACTGGATTGATGGGCCAGATATAGATATGCTTCAATAGGTTTTCTCCAGTTATGATGAATACACTTTGGAGAAAACTATGCAAGGATGAGTGATAGTATTTTAGGCGCATGAATTTCCCCCTTTCTTTTATTCTCTCCTATTATTACAAGATGATCAATGTTGGAACTAGAGATCAACTGGTATGAGTTTCCAAGAAAGTTTCAGTTCCTAAAATTGTGGATCTCAATTTTGATTGAGAGGATTTTATGCTTTGTACGTCTATATATACTTTTGGGGTACCATATTGTAAGGGTCAGCTAATGAGAATAGAATTAGCCACCTGATAGTAGCAAATAGGATTTTTCATAGCTTTGCAAAGATACTTTGTTATTTTAGTTACAGTTGAATACAAATACAATCTTTTACACGGTATTATGTTGGAATTGAGTTTTACTGGATAAGGTTAATGAATCATAATCTGGTTGTATGCCAGTGAGTTGGCTAAAGCATAAATGTTTCTTATTTGATGAGAATCAATAGAAGGAACCAGATTTTAAAGGTTATTTCATTAAATTGTCTATGGATTGAATTATTGAATGTCTGTTGATCTATGATTTTAGCAACGAATGAGAGTTTTTTCATTTTTGAATCTTAAAAAGTATTATGATGTGTGATTGTGATGGTTAAACTAAGCACCATAGATGCATGCAACAATATGGATTGTTATGTAAAGTGCATCATGTTATGGTTTTCTTGATCTATTGAAGGAACACTTGTTGTTGAAAGTATATGTCTGGATATTAGATAATTTTGTATTCATGTTTCACTGATGTATGCCCTGATCTATCTTTTTCTATTTATTTAAACCCCCCTGTTGTTAAGTATAGATTGATGAATTTGTGTTGCTTACATTCCTTATTACCAGCAAAGGCCCCTTGAACATTAAAGTTGCATGGACCAATTGAGTGACATCAGACAGTTGAAACCAAGTACCAAGACCTTGGGAGTTAGGTTACTATATGTTTTCTTTCTTTTTCAGAAGAAATAGAGTATTAAATATTCTGTTTAAACATTGTTTGTGTCATTTTCACCATCACCATCAACATGATGTATTCCCTTGTGCTTATGTTATGTGTTCCTAGATGACCCTTTCCACCCTTGTTGGTGCCTGGATATAGGAGTGATTTTATGTCGTAAACCTTCTTCTATTTGTATCATCATTCTTCCTCTATTATGTGCTTTGATTTTCAGCAAATTGGGGATGATGCAAGGTGTTGGGATAATTTAGGCTTCCCTTCCATGTTGACCCGATTTTTTTTTAACTTTGTTTTCTCATGCATTCTTCACATGGTTTGATATAGTAGGGGGTTGATGAATTTTTTTTTATATACTACTATTATACTTATATATATATATATTTATGAGCAGCTTTGACTCCAAAATATAAGATCATCCCTATGTCTCTTGTTCGTTATGTTGCTTTCTCTCTTTCGCTTTTTTCTTATCTTTCTCTCTTCTTTTCTTGAGTTGTCCCTCACATGTGTGACAACGTTATTTCTATGATAATTCAATTTTCAAAAAATGAAAATTCATTTCCAATGAATCTTTTCTTGAAAATCCTTACAAGCTTTTTCAAAAATCGCATTCTCAGCTTGGACCCCTAACGAAACGTGTTTCCTTCATCATGGGTCTGCAAAGAAAGGAACTTGAGAATTTTCCTCCAAGGTGCGAGAAACCTTTTCCTGCGGGAGAAGCCTCGACCTTCCCCTTGCAAGGGTTCATCTTCTTCCTTTTGAATTCCTTGATGAAGTGAACATCTTTCAAAAGGATTCCTTGATGATGAATTGATTTGAGAAAAAATGTTTCTTTCACACTTTCAAACAACGCATCCCTTGAGTGGACCCCTTTTATTTTGAAGGGTTCCTAAGGGACCCTTTTGAAATCCTTCCAACTTGTTGACGGTTTGCTTATTTTCTTGCATGGCTACTTTCTGACATGTCTTATCTGTAGATTAACATGTCACTTTGTAGGTGTGCCTATAAAGCCACTTTCTAGTTTGACTCTGCGGAGTCCCCTTACATTGGGCTTCCTTCATGAGAGAGAAGTTAGGGGTTGCCTTCTTGCAATTCGGTGAGCTTGTAAGGTGTGTACTTCATTAGGATTCCTTCATGAGAGAGAACTTGGTGGGACATGCCTTCTTGCAAGTCTACGGGCCTATAAGATGCTTACACCCTGCGGGATTTATCCATCATTGGTCCAGGGGATTTCAGTGTACTTTGTGCAACTTCATAGTTCTACAAAGCTCAGTCCTTTTGTTTGGAACTCCTCAGGGAGAGTACCTATGGATTCCTTTTCTAGCCTTGCACTTTTGAGCTCACTAGATCATGGTCTTCTTCCTTGATGGTTTAGGTATACATTTCTAATATGATCTCTTCCGGACACTCGGCCTGATACTCAGCTGCCCTTTCAAAGTAGAGCCGGAAGTAATAGCAAGGTGGTGCCGGTGAGAGATTCCCTCGTCATACCTTCACCTTAGAAAATCAAGTTCGAAGGTGAAATTCCACATCACCTACCTACCTTTTATCCACTTGGAATTTGTCTTGTGTCTTGGTGAGAGAATATTTTTTGGGGATGCAAGCATGACACATGAACATTTGCGCAACACATTGTCATCCCTGACAAATTCATGTGTCTGAACCTGGCAGAGGCATTACACACCTGATTGGGTTCAAATTGTAACGTCCCTCTTTGATCAACCAATCCAAAAATAATAGGTTCTTCTCATCCCACCTTCAAAAACATCCTTCATTCATTCATTTCATTCTCTACACAATCAATCACTTCATCTTCTTGTAATTCATTCACTTCTTCACTCTCAAGCAACATTCTAGCATTCCATTATGAGCATTGTAGTAGCTTTGGCACTTTGTCAACTCCACATTGCAAGTGTGAGGCAACCATAGAAGTGTGGGCTTAGAGTCTTACGAGACCTCCCTTCATCACCGTTATGGTTGTGGTGACTTTTTCAAGTCCATACCTTGCATTCTCCCTCCATTGGCTAGTGATATTTTGGGTGGACATGGTAACACTTCACTCCTCTCCTTTGTGATTTGATAGAGTAGCATAGTATTGTTTTGTAGCGTTTATTTCTATCTTTTCTTTCCTTTATTGCATATTCTACTTCATTGCTTTCTAGTTGTCCATGGAGGTGGAAACACCAAAACAAAGGTCTGACTAAGGTAGGCCCCTATACAACCCCAACAATTTTCCCCTTCTTGTTTGTGTGTAGGTGGACATACGCATGGAGCTAGCTAGTGAACTGGTGCTTTTGTGAGATTATCTTCGTCACCCTACCTTTTGTTTACTTGTTTTATCATCTTCGTCTTTACTTTTTGTACTTTCTAATTATGTTTTTTTTGTCAAAATTAACTAGCTAGGTCGTTAGTAGGCTTTGGCAGTTTTTACTATACTTGGTTTTTTTGGCTGTATGGATGCTAGCATGCCAGAGAGACGCTAGTGCACCGTGTTGTTGTCCCAAAACCATGTTGTTTTCCTCAAACAAAGAGTTGTCTAAGGTGCAGTACTGACTCCAAAACCATCTCACCTAGCCCAAACTTGAAATTCAGGTTTGTAGAGTGACAAAAGTACTACATAGTGCTCTTCATTCTTGATCCTTGTCCCTTTAGAGTGAGGTATGTTAGGGAAGCCCTCCACTCTTAGCTCTTCATGACCTTGAGCCTTGACATGGTCGACCCCCCTCTCTTATACATATATATAAAGTTTCTCAACAAAATCATATAATCCATAAAGTGATAAAGTTTGATTTGACCTCCAAAACTTTAAGTAGTGAGAAATAAAATAGAAAATCTCTATTAATGGCATATATCCTTGAAAATATTAGGATTCTTTCCCTACTAACTCATAGGAAAATTATAAACATGCACAATGTACCATATGGAAATTTCAACAAATTTTTTCCTAAAAAATAAAAATAGAGAGAAATACTAACTAGATTGAACTAGCATTTTTCCTCTATTCTCTTTTTTCCTCCACTTGCTCACTTTTTCCCCCTATAAAATAAAAGCACTAGAAATCCCCCTTCTTTGCCTCTACATTTCCTTTTTGAAAGCAATTCCACTCCTCTCCTTGATTTTTCTCCTTCTACGCCACATATTCTCATTAAACTAATTTATTTTCTACCACTCCTTTCATTTTCCTCTAATCAAGGTGATGAAAAATCCCTCTACATCTCTGCATATGTTAGTTGTCCTTCAAAGTTATGTCCACTCCCCCATTGTAAACCCAGTGATGATGAGCTCCAAGGTTCAGTTCTTTAAGTTTCATTGAATTCCAATGAGTTTCCCAAGATTCTACTTATGTGGAACTTAAGATTTTAAATTATTTTGAGAATCAATCTCACAATAAATAATTTCAAACCTTATTTATAATTTGGAAAAATATAAAAATATTTTTTCTAAGGGAAGAAATGACACCCATATTACTAAGATGACAACCATGAGGTATGATGCCATCAACATCAAGGAATATGATAAGAGAAATAGTATACCAACTTGGCCATATAAAAATCAAAACCAAAAAATAGCCAATACATTCTACATTGGAAGAAATACTAACTTTTGACAATTGAGGCACTAACACCAATATAAAAATCTTGCACTTTCAAACATAGAAAGACAAACAAATTCTTATGATTGGAATATCATCCAGAAAATCACATGTAATCCTAGTAGTTTGTGTGTAACTTTTCTTAGTAAACATGATATGATATGCAAATCTAACTTGATCTAAAACCTTTTCCTTCATGATGCTCTCCCTCCTCGATTGGGAGGGGGAACTATATTACCTTGCATCCACCTCATTCATCAACAAGGTATTTAGCCCATCCACTTTATAATCGCATAAGTAAATAAATAAAAATCAAATTGATAATCAATTCAAAGGATTAACAACATGTTAAAGATCACAATAATTTTAGTCATCATTTACAAAAACTAGTATTCATATTCTACCTACATATGGATACATATCAAAAATATTTATCATAGTAATTGTATCTATTCCAAAATTCCATAAGAAAATTATAACTTTAATTACATCACCTAATATCCAAAATTAAGTAACTAAAATACAACATAATTTAATTATTAAAAAAATGGGATGCAACATGGTGGTTGTGCTCAAGATGATGATTTGTGAGTTCCATTATCAGTAGCATAACATTGTATTCCTAGGTGATGTTCTTTAAAATAGCTTGGGTTGAGGCTAATTTATAGGTTTTTGGCTCAAGGATTGGATGTCTAGGATTAAAATTAAAGATTAAGGGATTAGATTTTTTAAGAGCGTTGAAGGGATGAAAGGAGGAAAAGTGTTCTCACTTGGTTGGTGGATGGTAAGAGCCCAAGATTATAGGGGAATATGTCCCTGTGAATAATTCCCTTGGAGAAAATGGAGGCATGAGATGGAAAATGCTTATTTTGGATTACCCTAGGGGAATGGGCAAGTCCTTTGTCCCATGTGATATGGTATAAAGATCCATCTCACATGTACAAAGGGGCCATGCCTTGTGTATAAAGGCTATACATATGTACATATTTGAGGATGTGCAACATTTGAGGGAATTTGACCAAGTTTAGTGTGTGCAAATGAGAGATTAGTGGATTAATTAATTTTAACCTATTAATGAAAAGTGGACACAAGAGATAATTAAATAAGTAGGTATATTTATTTATTTTTTGGAAATGGATAGTGTAATTAGGTAAACAAATATTTAAACATTTATTTACCTAACATGGACATTATAAGAAGGATGATTAGGCGATTTTAGGATAGAAATAGGTGTTGAATTCTTCTGTGGCATTTGTCCTTGATGTCAAAACTACCCTAGGTTGGTGCCTTGGAAGCATTTCTCAGTCTTGTCTTATTATGGCATTTGTTTGGCACAATTGATATTTGGTATTCATTTGACATTGGCATATTTAATTTAGGTTGCTTATTTAAGGGCTTGATCACTATTGTGCTTATGGATTTGTGAACTCTACATGAATTTAGTCCTTATCACTTCTCAAGGCATTGGATAGTATCTTTGACAAACTATATGGAATTGGATTTCAATATGATGGAAAATCGACCTTGGGTAGAAAGGTATTCTATTTGGTCTCCTTTTGCATTTGAATCAGGTCTAAAGGTTTGACATTTAAATCAGGCCTGAAGGCCGACAACAGGTAAAGGAATTGGTTAATATTTTAATGTCACACTGGAAGTGACTTAGCCGTGATTCCTTGGGAATATAAAAGTCAATAGCCATCGACATTTGGTGGTAATATTTCATTGCACGTTTTCGTTGGCATTTCCTATAGTCAACAATTGTCAAACGAAAATGAGTTTATCAGCATGTGTTTGGTAAGGCCATAGACATTTTACTGCGGTACCATTGGTAGTTAAGCCAGTAATCGTGGTAGTGCGATGGAAACCGTAGCGGCAAGCAAAAATCTACCGCGACACCACGAGTAGTTAGAAATTTAAACGTGGTAATGCGATGGAAGCGGCTAGTGGCAAGCAAGGTGGCTACCACTATACCGCAAACTGTCAGAAGTGTAACCGAGGTAGCATGGTGGAAACAATTAGTGATTTACAAGGAGCTACCGCTATAACACGGGTAGTCCAAAGGGAGACTGTGGTTGGGCGGTAAAGGAAGCGGTTACAGTTAGTGCTAGTCACCGCTATATCGCGGGTGAAAAAAATGGTGGGTGCGGTAGCGCGGTTGAGGAAGACAATCATTTGTTGGTTCTTCTAGGAAGCTTAGGTCACTATTTCACTTCTATTGTTCAAAGGGTTTGGAACCCTACTCTGGCCGCCATCATGACAGTTTTCTTTCAGTCGTTCATTGAGAAATCTGTAGGGTTACTGAACTTTGACAGCGTATAAGGAAGATAGGAAGACCATGCAATGGTTGTTTCACCTATCAGTCTCTTGCCATCAGGTGGAAGCTCGAATGGGGAAAGAGCTCGGACTGCTCAGTCACTTCACAAATATGGTAAATTGATCATGGCAAATTCATCTCTGGTCTTCACAGGTATTTATCTTTTAGTCTTCTTTGTAGAACTGTTACTTCTCAGGCAAGGATAATTTGAGAGAAGTTTTCTATGCTACAGAAAAAGGTGAAAAATGAGTCTATTCATTTTATGGCTAAATCTGAAACGTTTTCTCCAAATCTTGACTGCATTTTCTGAAGGTTATCATATCGGTTTTATGAAACATGTTTTTGAGTTTGTGGGTCATCTTGAAAGCTTTGAAATTCTTCAGTACCTTTCCTGGAGTCGTTGGTAACTGTTGTTAAATGCATGATTATTTGTTTTCGGTTACATTGTTGTTACAGCCAGGGTAAAATGGATATTATTCATGAATTTAATAGATGTGTTTTACTGTTTTGGATAAGCACTGCCTGTGCAGGCTGCTTGTGGAGAAAAGAAGTTCAACCACATCTCTATTTTTGAATATTGATGTTCTATTCTTGTAAGAAAGAAAAAGTCTATCTCTCAGGGACACTACAACACCTGACATTGTTGGTCGATTGAAGTTTGGTAACCTGATAATCATCTTTGTTTTATTCTCTGAAATAGAAAAACGAGCAACTATTGTAACCTTCCTTGAATGTAATGATGAAATCTGTAATCAAAAGAAGACAGAGAGATTAGGGCTCTAATATAAAGGAAAAACAAAAAGAGAAAAATGTGGTTAACTAGTTTTCTATGACAATCCATGAAAAGAGTATAAAAACAAAAAAAAAAGAGTTAATTGAAAAAAGTAGAGAAGAACAAATGAGAAAAGTATGACACAAAAAGGGAACAAGAGAGATCCTCTATATCATTGTATGATTTACTAAAATAGTAAAGGGGTTGGTGCTCCTTGAGATTGGTGTCTCTAAATGAGGGGTTGGTGCTCCTTGAGATTGGTGTCTCTAAATGAGGGGATGGTTCTCCTTGAGTTGGTGCTCATAAATTAGCCTATAAGGAATTGTAAGTAGTGGTTTTTAAATTAAGCCAATAAGGCAGTTTAGGAGTGGTTTTTCTACCCAAGAGGGTTTTCCACTTGACAATTTATGTGTCTCTCATTTGTGTGATTTATGTTTATCTTGCATACTCTTTTCTTCAACCATTTATGTTATTGTGCTCATTTTGTTGGTCAATGCTCTGATACGTTAAGGTTGTTTAAAAGTCTAAAGTCAATTTGCTCAAGTCTGTCATGCAAATTTAGATCAAGTGAAAATCTGATGCAAAATGTCTTTCATAAAGTGAATTAACTTCTGCATTTTTGTGCTCATTATATGAATGCTCAAAATTTTGTCAAAAGCAAGTCAAAGTTGCATATTATGAAGTTTTATAGTTTTGTTGATAAAGCCCAACAAGATTGTTCATAAATCTTTAATTGAACAACATCATATGTTGCTTTTAATATGGATTTTAAATGTTAGTCAATTCTCATGTCAATATGATCTAAAGTGTTAATGTTCACTTGCTTAAACAAATCTGTCACTTTGGGTTAAATGAGTAAAAGTTTCATTATGCTTTCAAAGTGAAAAGTTAATTTTACTCCACTCTGATTCACCCCCCCTCTTAGAGTGAATCCACTTCCAATAATAGCATCGAGTGAATAGTGATAAATAGTGATTTTATTAATTAATAAGTAGACGAAAATGGATAAATAGGGATTTATTCAATCAAAAAATGATCAAGATATTAGCTAAAATGATTATGTCAATTTCAAGGGTTTGTATTGTTAGGTTTAGAAAGCATATATCTAATAGTTAAATGCAAATTTGATCAATACAACAGAGAAATAAAATACACAAAAAATTATAGCAGAAACAAGACAATGTATAAAGAATTTAACGTGGTTCACCCAATCTGAGCTACATCCACAAAACCACATCCATCCAATGATTTTATTATCCAATGCAAAACTTATTACAATCTCATGAATAATCTCCTTTTTCTACATACTGTAACTCCCATCCCAACCCCTTATAACAAGCTTTTTAGAAGCTTCCAAAATTAGGGTTTTACAAAGTCGGTTTTTTTTCTTTTTCGGTGAATTTTCCTTTTTCGGTAACGACGCAAAAAAAATGGGAAAACAAAATTTCTCAGGGGCTGCCGCCCCCAAACCCTCGCCCAGGGCCCGATTCGGCTCGACCCTAGGCCTCGAAAACAACACATGAAGAGTCTACAATATAGCATGATCAGTCACCACATACCAACATGTATTTTCAACATGCTAAATAAGGGTGGAAACAAGGTCATGTGTCATTTCATAAAACATTATTTTAAATTGTATCAAGTGGGGAAAATATTTAATTATACCAAGTGGCATCAAAGGTACATTGACCTAACTCCATCCATGAAATATTTAATCTTGCTCTCCTATGCTCATATATATTTTAAAATAAATTATTTATTTAGTGAGATATTTGTCATGACTTCCTCTAACGATCTCACTACATCTCATTCCACACCCCTATTGAATTTTATTTTAGAATTATTAACAATATATTATGGGATTTCTTCTCTTCAAGTAATAAAACTTATGAGTAGTGAGAAAAAAATGACCATATTCATAGAGAAGTCATTCATCTCCTGATTCATTAAAAATTAAGTTAAGAGTATCATTCTTAGAAAGTTATATAGTCCAGTGTAAAAAAATAAGGAATTGAAGGCCAATATGAAATTATTAAAATAAATGGGATTGGTTCCTCAAGTAATAATATGTATACATCTCATAACATAACAAATAACTATATTATGAAAATTGGTTCACAATACCTACACTTTTCTACATGCATGACATTCTTCCAATTTGTCTTGTTTCTTTGTAAAGAATCCTGTATAATCTTTTGGAACATCTCTAGCATAGGAGTCATTTATGTTTTGTCTTCCATCTAAGAACATGAAGTAAAGTATGATGAAGGGCCATGGGTTTCAAGCCCTATCTTCTTATATTCATAAATTGTGTGAGTAAGCATACACATAGAGATGTAACAAATCAATAATTTTACTGTAGTACTAAAGATCGAGGTTATAAAGCCCATGGGATAACCCAATCAAAGAAATTCAATTAGGTTATATGCGTAAAAGATTTTGATTTATGATAAGGATTCAATAATGTGTGGAGAAGTACTAACTAATAAAAACTAAGAGAAAAAAATACAAAATAATTGAGAACTATAACAAAAAACTTGATCTGTGTTTAGTTCTATACATGATCCATGAGAATAAATATGTTTATTATATCCCTATCATTCTCTCTTATCATCTATCAATCTTGTCTTAATTGTCTAACCTACAAAGAATGGTTATGCACATATTTACGAGGTGTCAATTGGGACACGACACTTCACATTTTGTTGCAACTATAACAAACATTTGCAACAACCAATAATAGATTTGAACATAAAGTGATGTTGACATGGAGTTATGACTTGTGTAGTGATACATAGGTGTTGACTAGGATGATAATCCTACCAACAAAATTGTGAAATTAATTGAGCAACATTTGATGTTAGTATGTATTGATGACCTAGATCCTCCTAGGTCATACCTTCCATTGGACATAAACCTCTAAATACAATGTGTGTGCTCAATATGCACACTAAATGCAAAATAAAAACTCATAGACAAAGCACAATTAGGCCAATCTATCAATATTTCCATACATGAAAATTAAGGTACAATGATAATTACATATTGTGTACATAGAATTTTGAGCATAACATAACAAGTTAAACAATATAATATATCCTACCCAAATAAATGCAACATTCATGATTAGATAGAAAGTAAACTAGCATAGATGAGAGCATGAATTTTACTAGGATTAGGATTGTGCAAGCAGGGGATTAATGAGCTAATTAATTTCAACTTACTAATGGAAAGCAATAGGAAAATAGAAATCAAATAAATAAACATATTTATTTGATTTTAAGGAAGGGGATGCGAAACTTATATAAATAAATATTTAATTTTAATTACCAAAGGTGGACTTTAAGAATGATGATTAAGTGATTTAGGCTAGAAACATGATTGGATGAATAGTGATTTTTTTAAATAAATAAATAAATATTATTCAATTGATAAGGGGATGCAAATTAGATAATTAATGAGATAAACAGGGATTTATTTAGTCAATTATAAAGGAAATGGTTAGGTTATTAGACAATTGATGATGTGTAAATTTTTTGTGTCCACATATATTATCTCTAATCTACACAATCATAATTATGGAATAAAACAATGCAGTAATCATAATTAGTTTCTCAAAAAAATACAAGTGATACTTTAATTGACACATTAGATCACAAAATGACATCACATTAGCCAAGCATGGTTCTAAACCATTAACTCCATTGTATTGATATAATCAAGAACACATGATTAATAACATGTTAGCAAACACAAAAACATAGACATCTCATGTCCATAAATCTAATGCATATATTAATAAGATAATCCATTCACTAAATAAGTCTGAAAAATATGATAACACACAACATTAATAAACAAATGAGAGATGTAGTAGGAAATGGGCATGGGGGGGCCTTACACCAATCATCAAAATCTTATTAACTTCTCTATATCTAAAAAATTACAGTGATGACAAACATTATTAGAACTTTTTATGTTAGGGAAGAGACGTTAACTAACTTCCCTTCTCGCACCCTTGTTAAGCCACTTGATTGATTTGACAATGTGTAATAATTTTATAGATAGGCCAAGAAAAATGTAAATGTCCAGTTTTATCCATATGAATGTAGATGCTAATGCAACTCTTTATGATGATTTCAAATCTAAAATAAACTAGAGCATTATCTTTTTACACAATACCCTAATTTTGTGTTTTGAGTTTGTGAGAAATGATTCATAGAACAAAATCAAATTAGATCCATAATTAATTTTGAATTTGATAAAAAAGATTACACATACAATCTTAAATTAAAATTAAAAACAATCCTAATTAAATTTTAAAATCTGAAACAAAATTATAATATATCCACACATTACACTAATTTTAGCCTTGAGTTCAAAGCCAATTATCATCGTAAGCGATATGGGGAAGAAAATGTTATAAAAAGTGATCATCTATCTTGATATGTATGCCAGTAAACCCTAATACCTAGATGAAGAAACCCTCGATTAAATGCTCTTCGACACATCTCATTTTCCTCTGCTCATAGGTATCTTCCATTGAAAACGATGTCATTCGTATTGTTTTGGAGACGCATAGTTTGCTCAGAGAGAACTTAGTCATGTCTCCCTCTAACGATTAAACTGCATTCTACATCCTCGCCATTTTCTTCATCATCATCATCTCATTTCACACCTCCCCTCAATGTCATTTCAGATTTCTTAACAAAAGAATGTGGGTTTTCTTCTTCTCAAGTGACAACTGTCATGAGAATAAGACCACGTCTGTTGAGAACCAAATCCGCCCAAACCGCTAGAGAAGCCGTTCATCTCCTGAGAGATTCTGGATTCACTGAAAATAAGCTTAAAAGTATCATTATTAAAGCCCCAGTTATTCTTTTACTCAAGGTGGATAGCCAGTTGAAACCCAAGGTGGAATTCCTGAAAAAAATGGGCTTGGCTTCTCAAGACATAGCACATATTTTATTTCACAGACCCAGATTGCTTAACTTGAGCTTAGAAAACTGTCTAGCCCCTAGAATCCTTCATCTTGAAACCCTATTTGGATCAAAGGTCCATCTGTGCAAGGCTCTCAGAAGAGCGCCTCGGCTGTTCACAAGTGATTTCGAGAAGCACGTGATACCTAAAGTGGAGTACTTGAAGAATAGTATAGGCATTCCGGAAGATTCCCCAACATTTGTGCGAGCCCTCGATGTGGTTGTAGGCCTTAGTTTTGAAACCTTGGAAAATAAAACTAAACATATGGCGATTCTTGGTCTGGCAGGGGAGGAAATTAGTCAAATTCTTAAGACATATCCTATAGCACTCCGTATTTCAACCAAGAAAATGAAGGGAAGCATTGAGTTTTTGATACACACTGCAGGTCTTGAGCCCAAGATTGTTGCTTCGCATCCTGTGTTATTGGGTTTAAGCGTAGAGAAAAGGCTCAAACCCCGCTATGAAGTCTTCAAATCTCTGAGGACAAGTACCCACGTCAATGGTCTACCAAGTCTGATCAGATATTTTAGACTAAGTGAGCAAGAATTCCTTAAAAGATTTGGTCAATTCTGTACCAAGTCCAGTCCAACGATTATACAATCTCCTGAACCAAGCATTTTAGAGCAGTGACAGGTGTTTTTTCTTTCCTAAAGGGTTCGATTGGTGCTCGAAGGGCTCTGGCTCTGGAACTCATCTAGGTCCAGGTAATATCCCAACAATCTTAACCTTCCTGATTAAAAATTATTATAGATACACTTTTCACCTCTCACTAATGTTAGCCTTGAGGTTGTAATGCTATTTGGACGCTCCAGATACTTTTAAAACCCTAATCTCCCCAAGTTTTATTTGTAGGATGCCATAGTAATATATTGCAGGACTTCTCTCATGCAGGTTTTCACTGCATTTTGGTTGGAGGCAGCTCCAACAATAATGTAGGGGAAAATAGAAAGTGGGACGAATAAAATCCTTTTTGGAAGAGGTTTTCAAGTTTTGTCAACATATGCAGGCAGCTGGGCAGCACTGAAGAAGAAGTAAAATCATTTGTTGGAGAGAGCAGCCAGGCAGGACGCTGTGAAAGGGACAAAAAAAGGCGTTTTCGCTTGCGTCTAGAGTAGGATGAAAGAAATAGCAACCATATCCAAAGAGGAGAATTCAGGGGACTGCGTTGTAAGAGGAAGCATCAACAGGAAGACAAAAGACAGGATTTGAAAGCATGGAATTTGCGTTGAAAACAGGGGGCTCGATCTCCTCCTTTTTGTATTGATCACATCAGAACTGAAGGTTTACGAGTTTCATAGAGTGTTATTCAAAGCTGCCCCTTTTATCTCTGTCTGTGAGTATATGTAAACAACTGCCCTTGAGTATAAGGTTTCAGTAGTAGTGTTTGTGAACGTGCATGATGTTTACAACACCTTATTTTAAGTAAATTCGCAGAAACTAAGCCAATCTGTTTGTCTTGTGTGGATAATGGCATTATGATTGGTTTTACCTTGTCTTTCTTGACTATTTTAAGCTGTAAGATTGAATATTTGTTCAAGACTGCCAGGATTGGTTGCGATTTCAGTTGGGCCACCCCAGGGTCTGCATCAATTATTTTTCATATAGTTGAATTGCAAGTCATATTTCTCTACCTATTTATTTAAATTCTACTTACAAATTGGCCCATGTTTGGTAATGATTCTCCTCTAGATTAAATAAAACGCAATGGGCATTAAATCCGTTTAGCTCCGTTTGCAGAGTAAGTTGACAATTCATTTCTTCTGCACATCTTTAACTTTAACAATAAGTTTATATTGACACCCGTCTATTTTCTCAAAGGCCAATTACAACCCTAATAGGCAAGTGCACTTAAGAAGATTTGTTTTCAATGTTATAATTAAGTTGTGGTGTTAACTTTAATCTAGTTAATCATGGGTTTCTAAGTCAATCTTAGATTCTTCTTTTCTCATATGTATATATTATCGCTGCTTGCAGCTAGTAGTATAATTTCTGATCTGCAATATTCTTCCTGTTTTTGCAAATCCATTGCAACAATGCCTTAGCTAACTTGGCTTAGGTCTAAACTACTGCTGTAGATGCATCAGTTACCTTATTTCTTTCATTAATAAGCCTAGGTTAGTTTCATACTTCAGCCTATATAATTCAGAAACGGTTTGTTATTGCCACTATGATTTTCACTATTCATGATGCTTTGTGCATTTAACATGCACAGTAATTTATGCTCGTTTTATCCTCAGAGGCTCTAGTATAATCCCTGCATGCAAATAGATAAGCTCCATATAAGTCCTTTTTTGGTTGGAATTCACAACTCGTCTACTTGAGGCATTTCATCCCTCATATATTCTATATGGTACAACTGTTTAACATTATTTGTTAAACTGGAAAGGTATGGCCAATTAAGATGGAGTTATATTCGCTGGTTCTATTTTTTAAACATTTATGTGGAAACAATGTTTTCTACCCACGATGTGGTTAAGAAAAGTGAATAAAGCACAGTTATTTCTAGATAAAATCACCCAAAATAAGATGGATTTTTCCTCTCAGAAGATATGCTTCGACTGCAAATATGCAACATTATTTGTTAAACTGGAAGGTTATGGTCAAATAAGACAGTTATATACACAAGTTCTGTTTTTTGAACATACATGTGGAAACAATGTGTTCTATGCACAATCTGGTAAAGAAAGGTGAATAGAACACGGTTGTCTCTATATAAATGCTTAAAAAAAAAGGATTTTTTGTCTCAGAAGAAATGGTTTGATTGCAAGTATGCAGTAATATAGAAGAACAATATTGCTCAGAATGCTCTTTACTCTAATGGCAAAGAATTATAGTTATAAGAACAATATTGCTCAGAATGCTCTTTACTCTAATGGCAAAGAATTATAGTTATAAGAACAATATTGCTCAGAATGCTCTTTACTCTAATGGCAAAGAATTATAGTTATGATTGATTATGTGCTTAGTTGTTGGTGGGACTCTATTTTTGTTATGGATTATTTCACAAATTGTTCAAGTTAATCATGGAAAAATTGTGTAGGAGTTGATTCCATAGCTCTGCCACAAGTGAAGCAATTAGCAGCCAGTTTGTATGCCATGTACTTTCTACTTGGACAAAAGTTGGGGTTACTGGATCTAATTTATCAAATGGATTTATGATGCCTTTTCATGCAGGCGTTAATGTTTATATTATATTTTTATTATCAATCTCATTTCAATTTATACTGTTGCACTTTAAAGAGCTATTCATGTAAAGAGATCCAAACCACATTCCTACAGAGAATCTACATCTTGACAATGGATTATGTAGCGTGATCCAAGAGGTTGAGATGAATTTTGAAATGTATTAGAGGTCTTTTTCAGAAAGATTTTCTTAAATATGGACTTCGGAAGTCTTAAGCTCTTAAAACACTCTCCAAAATAAACAAACCAAATATCAGGGCTGGCAAGAGTTCCATAGAAATGGATACAATATTGGATATAAGTATGTTATCACATACAGATACAAAGATAGGTCGCATTTTCAAGATATACATGTATAACTACATTCAAACTATGAAAGTATATTTATATTCAATTATTATACATTTAAGGATATAGAATATAATTTTTAAAAAATTGGTTTTTCCTTATTAGGGGATAGGACCTAGCATCTGCACAACCTAATATTGTGCACTTCAAGCTTCTAAAGTGTATATTGGTTTTTCCTAAAATTTTCAAGACATCTTTGTAGTAACAATGATAGGAGGATGAGACATTTTTAAGAACTTAAACCTATTGTTTGGGCTTCTTAGTAGTAACAATGATAGGAGGATGAGACATTATGTGGGAAGTGTCCTTAAATGGTCATTTGAAAGTTAAAAAGGAGCCAGAAAAATGTTGTTTAGATGTGAAGGGGTTGAATAGTAAAATATTGCGAACCTAAAATTTTCAGGACATCTTTGTAGGTGACTTAAGAACTTAAACCTATTGTTTGGGCTTCTTAGTAGTAACAACGACAACAAGATGAGTCATTGTGTGGGAAGTCCTTAAGTGGTCATTTCGAAGTAAAAAAGGAACCAAAAAAATGTAGTTTAGAGGTGAAGGGGTTGAATAATAAAATACTGCAGATTTCACATTTAAATAGCCTGATGAGAATTGTAGAGTATTAAATATTGAAAAGAATATTAAATATTGGAAAGAGAAATTAAGATTTGAAGAACCGTTGGATGGATGTATGACACAAGAGGCAATACCCCTCTTGCTAACTATAAACAAAACTTTGCCCAATTTGCTTGCAGCAACAAACACTCTTTCATTCAACTCCATCGGCTACAAAGTTGCACAATTTCACAACTACAAATTACCAATTGATGCAGACACAAAATTGACCAAATAAATTCACACCAGTTTCATGTCAAACCAATTTAAATTCATATTTCAATACCCCAGAATTTCTATAACAACAAAATCTTTCTTTTATTAATCACACTATTACATTTCAACTTTAAGTTCTTGATCCCATGACTTCTATCTGCACACCATCCACTTTACCTGTATTTATCATTTCATTCACATCAGCTATTCCTTCCTTTCCCCGCGACCTGTTACTCTTCTTGCAATATTTATTCACCTTAAATTTTGTATTCCACTCCCCTTCGAGCTCTATCCATGATTCTGACCTGTCAGCGCTCCAATTCAATAGTGCCACCTGTCAACTCCTCCTCCACCTTGCGCAACCTTTAACTAATTGTCAGCACCTATATTTTTTTTTTCATGTGATAGCCTCTATTCAATTTTAAATTCCCTCGCGTATTCCACATGCGCGGCCTCCCATTCCACCTGATGGCGTATGCCTTTCAGCTTCTTTTCATTGCTTCCATGTAACTCTATGTCCCTTTCATCTGAACTTTTTAAATTCAGTTTAAACAGCAATCCTCCTCATGCGCAGCCCTGTCAAACTTCCTATGCAGCCCGTCGGCTACCTCCTACTTCTACCTCGGCAAACCCTTCCAAATCAGTCTTCCAACAAGTAATACCGCACCCTTCCTCTTCTTCTCTTGGCGCAACTTTCCCTTGCGTGAGTTGCAACCCCCCCTTCCTTCCTCTACACAACCCTTGTGAGTTCTTTAACTAAAATTAAACCGTTCCTCCAAGGCTGCAACCCTTAAACCCTTAACATCCGCTGAATTCTTCTATATTCTCCCACGGTAGCCTTCTTACCTCCCTTATTATTCATTATGGTCTGCATTCTTCGTTTGCGGATTTCTGTGTATTCTGTCTTTTGAAATTCTAACTCTCTGGTGCTGGAAGATTTCTGCACATATCGTGATCCTTAGCATTCTCCCCATGGTATGCCTCATAGTTTGATATTGCATACAATCCAATTGGACATAAGATGCTGACTTTTGAATACTCATTTACATTGTTAACAATATGCTAAGGTGAATGTTGGCTCATTTAAGAATAATAGCTGATACACCAAAATGGAAAGATATTTCATATAAATTGGATGAATATTTCACGTAATGAATATCGAAGGCATATCAATATATGACGTTTATCAATTTATGATAAAACGACATTCAACTTCTTTCACCATTGATCAACTGAGTTAAAATGCCTTTCAAAAACACAAACAAATCAAAATTGAAAAAATTAAACTCCAAGTTTTTTTTGGTTGATGAGGATAACCCATTTATCTGGATGCTCCTGTGTCAACGTATGATGGCGCATCTTTGCTATCAAGATGGATAGTCAACCCCTTTATCTACTTAGCAAGGAATCTCTTCCTTCCATTCATGTACTTCCAACTCTTCTTCCCATAAACAAATTATAAAGACCTTAATAATTTAGATTGATAAAGCAATATGAATTACAACTCCTATCAAATATATATTCAATTATCTAAGTGCATGACAATACATGGAATTAATAGATTCAGATGTATACATTAAACGGCATACCGATATCTATGAATTATGTTATTGTTATAGTCACAGGATGCAGACATTTATTTATGCAGATAATTATCCCAAGCATTTTGCTGCAAATATATCTCCAATATCAATCAATTGCTCAACAATAATTCTTATAATTTATTCTGTTGTTCTTCTAGATTTCTGACTGATTACTATATTGATTACCTTCTCCCTATGCATTCCCTATTCACTTATATCTTCATTGTGCCGCTTCATGAAAAGAGACATCCCTTAGAATAGTCACAACCAATATCTTTTGTTTAAGAAAATATTATTTCTTTTTAAATGATTACTTCTCAATAATTGAATCGAAGTCTTTATAATTGCTACAAAGTAATTGCTGCCCTTCTTTTAACATTTCTGTTGCACCTTATTCCCTTTAATTGATGTTCTTTTGGTAATCACTACCCTTTGTCGAATGATCGCTGCCTTGTATTCTACGATTCAATAAAAAATGATTTGTGTCATGTCCCTTCCCAGGTTTAAACCCCAGCGATCACTTCCAGCGACGTGCTCTCATTCACAAGGTTCACTAAGCAGATAGCACCACCAGATTGAACTTTTGTTGGGCACTCTGACTTGTTCGCATATTTAAACTGTCAGTGAACAGTACAAACATACTTGATCGATGTATGCAACATCTGAAACTTGTCATAATAAATTTTATGTTGAAGCATTACAAATCCTTGCGCTCTGATTTATTATTGAGGGGTTGTAATTACAATTTAAATTGTGGAAATTTGTTCTTCTGTATGACTGTTGTGCATGTAATTTCCTCTTAATTTTCAACTGGAGATATAAGCTTAAGGTCAGAGAGGGAGACATCTGTGATTTTCATAACAGGGATGCTAATTATTTATAGTGTTTATTTTACAAATTAATTGTTTTTTTCTTCAATTTTGTCTATACAGACATGTCCAAATATATACAGTCCCCTCTGCAAATGTAGAGTTGTACATGTATAAATATGTTTGGAATATATTACATCTTTAGTATTTAGTTTAGATTATACTAATAAATAAATATTAGGTTAGTTAATTGTTAGTGAATAAATCAATTGTTAGTTAGTTTTGGGAGTTATTTATGTACTTGGGGTTTGGTTAGTTTGATACGGAAAATAGAGGTTATCAAAAGTCTATTATGCAGCATTGTAACATCATCCAATTGAATTTATATTTCAACATCTTTGTTTGTTATTGATCTGTAATAATGGTGTGATCTGTGCAATTTTCTCTACCATTTTCTAATTTGGTATTAGAGTATTCATGATGCTAGGTTTGTGAGGAAGCCATGAAGAGGCTGCTAGTAAAGAAATGTGGTTTGTTAGTATGTTTATTTATTTTTAAATGATTTTTTTTTATTGAAGGTTAACACAATTGCAATAAATTGTGATTTCTTTTTCATTTCTCATCAAAATTTCAAATTCCAAAATGTTTTGGAAAGAAAAAAAATAAAAATACAAATCCAAAATTTTCTTTAAAAAGTCTCAATGATTGGTGAGTATTATAAAATAGAAATATAATGTGGAAAAGAAATGGCATTGAAATTTGCTATAATTTTATTTTGCATTAAATATATCTGTTGTGTAAATCAAGTTGTTGTTTTTAGAATGCAAAAGAGAAAATGGGGATCCCTATGAATTATTTCAAGAAAATACAACATTGATAGCGTGGAAAAGAAGGTATGTGAAGAAGAGACAAATAACTTAAGTAGAAAGAAACATGTGTAGATTTAAATATAACAACCAATTATATATATATAGCAATCAATTGTTATAAATTTCCACACCAGTGTAAGGTGCAGATTTCATTTTTATAAGGGGCTACACAATAAATAGTGGAAGTCATTTCTATAAAGGAGTTTGTTGTTACTTGTACATTGGAAAAGCAAAAAAATTTGGAAGTAAGCAATTTTGTAGAGCGCTTTTGCAAATATTTTGTATGAGACCATTTACTTTCCTTGCCACATAGTAGAGATCTTATAAATTTATTGGCCATGCAATGGCAAAAATTTGCCTCTACTAGGCAGGTTTAGATGGGATGATATTGATATTATAGTTAGAAGAACTCGAAAAAAAAAATTGAAGGTAGAAATTTTGTTTTACTTGTTAGGGCATGCGATAACACATACTTGCTACTATTAGAGATCAGTTCTTTTGTAAATTTTTGGTTGAAACCATAGTTTTATTGTATGGACGTATTTTTAGTTGAATTCAACATTCAATTGTATTATGAGTTTCACAAATGTGCCTAAAAATATTGTTGTTGTTGATTCGGCTTTTGGAAAGTGTAGTGTTATTTTTGGAAAGTAAGAACTAATAAGATCAAATTGGAGGTTGGAGCATAGGAAGCAAGAGGTATTTTATCATCTCGAGTTAGCTTCTTGATGATATACTACACGAGAAGTATCGATTTCTGTTAGAATTGGTTATGGCTGCCAAGATCTTGAGACCAAATGGAAAGCACAAAGAAGAGAGAATAATGTGATAAGAATAAACTATATTCTCATCTATATGATAATGGAATGATTTACAATGAGAAACCCCTTAGTTATATAGCCAAGGTGAGTACATAGGAGTGCATAAGATTATGACAAGTTATGAGACAACTATGAAAAGCTATCAATCCACCTAAAGTGGAAAAGTGATAATGTGATAACCACCACAAATAGTGGATCACCCACAAAAGGTGGAGAGGTAATCAAATGATATGTCCATGAAAGGTGGAAGTGATAAAGTAATAGTATGATAAGTCTACCAAAGGTGGAAAAGCTCCAACTACCTCCTATGTGGTCCCTAAGTAAATTTAACTAAGGTGTAATTATGACCTAGGACAAGGTACAACACATTTAATTACACCAACACCCCCCCTTAAGAGCAACTTAGGGAGAATGTGCACAAAATCAAACAATGCAAGATGGGTCCCGACAATTGGACCATGTTAGGTACCCATGTACAAATGCAATGAAATCCCTCATAAACAGAGAAAAGGAGAAAACCCAGTGGGCCAAAACTTCTCCTCAAAAGAGAGATAAAAGATACAATAAAGAAATGCTCTCAATGATGAATGAGAAGGTAAAAACCCCATGTGAGGAAAAAAACCCCCCATAAGAGAGAAGTAGAAGAGAGACAAGGCAACCCCCCCTCAATGTTGAGTCTCCTGCAATGATGGTAGAAGCTCGACATTGAATGTTGAAGATGATCCAATCTCGCCTAACACCATTCCTCACCTTAGGAAGAAACAAAAGCATGGATGTATGCAGTATGTCAAGAATATGGATGATGTATGTTGTCTTTGAAGCATGCTCAAGTGTCTCCATGTCGATGCCGAAAGCTGACACACTCCAAACATGCCTTCTAGGCCACACCACTGAAGAGGAAAATCCAACATCTAGTAGAGATGAATGTAGAACATGATCCAAAGACAAGGATATCCCTTCTGAAGACAAAGAAGCCTTCTCCAAATGCTGTCCAAAAGTATCCACACTCACGCCAAACTGTAAAGAATGATCATGTAGAGAATGAACAAGAGGGTTAGAGTGTTCCCTCACAAAAAATGAAGAAGGAGCATCTTCATCAAAGGGAAGATGAATGTCATCAATGATATCCCCCAAATCTATAAGATGAGACTCCACAAACAAGTCTGAAATACCTGTCAAGAAGTCATCCAAAGTAGCCAAATCTAAAAGACAATGAATATCCTGTTGCACTGAATCACAGGGAACCAGAACTATGGAATCACAAGCATCTTCAACTGCAACAGTAGGTGGGGAAGATAGAATGCACGGCTCAAGTACTGGATCTAATGTGAGAACTCCCAAGTTCAAGAAGCTAAATGTCTCCTCTGAATCATGGTTCATATGATCAATAGTCAAACAAACAATGTCATCATCAGAAGCAAAATCTGCAGAGGTATACAATCGAGATGAATTATCAACCACCGCAATAGCAATGATCTCTCTACTCTCCAAGTCTCGAATGATGACTGAATCAGGTGTGAAATCCATAGTCCTCCCATCTCCACCATGTGTAATCTGATATATGGACAAAAGATTATTCGTCAAATGAGGAACACACAAAACATCCTGGAAAGTGTTATCCCCAAAACTAATAGATCCCTTCCCAATTACACTCATGTATGTATTGTTTCCCATCAAGATAGGAGACATAGAACAAGGCTGAAATGAAGAGAAAATAGACTAGGAAGATACCATATGATGTGATGCTCTTGAATCTAGAAGCCATCTACCTGATGATGTAGATGAAAAATCATAAAGAGCTTGTCCTTTATATCCTGATGTAGATGAAAAATCAGCATGAACTGCATAGCAAAATATTCAAAGGAAGGCATCTTAAACTCACTCCCAAAGGCATTCTTTGTACCATAGAAAGTAGACACAAACACTGAATATTCAGGTCCTAGCTTTGAAAGATCACTTAAGATCAATTGTGTATCTGATTTCTCAATTTTACAATCCTTCAATTATGTTCTTAGTGACTTGAATTTGGTGATGAAGTCTTGTATGTTGTCAAAATTACATGGATTGAGATTGATTAATTCATTCTCCAACAAATGTCCTTGAATTTCATTTGTTTCCCCAAATAATTTTGACAATGTAGTCCACATATCCATAGGTGTATCCAAGTGCTCAATGTGAAACAACAACTTAGGAGAGACATATAAGAAAAAATAGCCAATGACTTCTTCACAACTATTCAACCACTTATTCTTTTTAGCTTCATCATCTTTTGGTTCACCATCAAGCCCATGAACTATCCTATACAATCTTTTTACTCTTAGAAATCTGTTCATTTCAAATTCCCATTTAGGATAGTTGTAAGGTGTTAGAAGTGGAATTGTAGATGGCTCCATGATGAAACAAGAACACAAATCAAGACGAATGCAACCACAACCACAAGAAGAATCCCCCCCCAAATTCACTCAATCAAAGAACCCCCCAAGAAATATCTGATTTTCTACTTTATATTTAGTGCATTTACAGTTGCGACTACCAAAAACAACAAAGTGGACTTTGATCTTAGTACATGCAAATTGCCAAAATAGGCCTCAAATTCAAAGTGAAAAATTTACAGTAGATGAGATAAATCTGATTACACCACTGGAAAGTAAACAAAAAATCATGCACTTTAAAAAAAAAATTCACCCAAAAATGTTACCGTATGAGCAAGATATGAGCTCCTGAAGTTCCCAAAATGAGGACGAAGCAACAACACCTATGAGAATCCGAAAATTATAGAAAAAACATAAGCCAAAAACAAAAATTGATTGCACCACTATGAAGAGCATGAAAAATTAGCCCAAACAAAAAAAAATTGCTCGAAAAAAAGAGCCAAAATGAGCGAGATATGAGCCTCCAAAGTTGGACTAGAAAACTGAAAATGAAATCCATAAGGGGGGGAAATTTCAAATGAGTGTTGATGTCATCACTGATGTGTGATGATGCCAGAAAAATATGCACTTAAATTTGACGACCGTCGCCAGTAAAAAAAGATTATGCTCCTCCCCTGGAATATTCTTTCGGTCTACAGCTCAAAATTGACGTTTAAGTGAACGTTGGCGATTTTTCTCAATTGCTAGAAAAATAGAATATTCTTGATGCTCCCGAAATCTTTTGACTATTGCTGGAATTTCTAAAAGCCCATCAGATTTTTGTGATGCCCGTCGGGTTTACAAATGTTGACGTCGGGTGTATTGTACTAGCCGCCGTTGTGACGGGCCAGGCCAATTTGTGACGATCGACCAATGGAGGGAGGACCCGCGTGGGGTGGGTGGATGAAATTTGGCCACGTGGCGAGTGGCGGGAGCCACCGGGTACCAGGGTACGTCTGCGGACTGTACAGTCCGTAGTCTGCAGATAGTACAAAAAGAATGATTTATTTTTGTTTTTGATTTTAATTTTTAATACAAATCAAATAAAAAAAAATTATATCGACTATTTTTCAGAAATTTTCAAATATTTTTAAAAAAAAAATCGTACCACTGATGCAATGATGGTGACCTGGGGGGTCGTACGGGTCTCTGGGCAAAAAAATTATGCCTCACCAGATAATTGCTCCAATTTGGACGATTTGACAGTCAATCTTAGGGTTTTTTGGCCCTTTTGGATGCGATGGTAGGGTCAAATTTGACCCAAAATGCTCCAAAAATGCAACTACCTTCTGGATCTAACAACCACTCCTCAACTTCAAACCTTCATAGATTTGGCCTCATATGTCTGATTTGGATGAAACAAAAAGAAAAATCGGCTTTCTCGAACCTTCCGGACGTAGTGGTGAGCTTAGATTTGCACCAACAAGTTCCGATATAAACCTTCAATAAAGAGCAAAAAATGGAACCTCCCCAAATATGGTATCTCTCCTTAGAAAAAGACTCTCCAATGACACCCAACCTACTCTGATACCATGTTAGAATTGGCTATGGCTGGCAAGATCTTGAGACCAAATGGAAAGCACAAAGAAGAAAGAATAATGTGATAAAAATAAACTGTATTCTCATCTATATGATAATGGAATGATTTTCAATGAGAAACCCCTTGGTTATATAGCCAAGTGAGTACATAGGAGTGCATAAGATTACATAGTTGTAATCACCACAACTATCACTCCACCTAAAGTGGAAAAGTGATAATGTGATAACCACCACAAATAGTGGACCACCCACAAAAGGTGGAGAGGTAATCACATATGTCCATGAAAGGTGGAAGTGATAAAGTAATAACATGATAAGTCCACCAAAGGTGGAAAATCTCCAACTACCTCCTATGTGGTCCCTAAGTAAACTTAACTAAGGTGTAATTATGACCTAGGACAAGGTACAACATATTTAATTACATCGATAGTTTCATTTGAGTCTCTTTATGGAGCAAGGGGGGCATGATATCTTTGTTTGGTTTGTAGATAATTGAGTATGCATCGATTTGTAAATTTGGTGAATGGTACCTATGGATAGTTGAGTTTGTCTTGATCCATATTTTTTAGGTGTGTACTTGTGGATGATTTAGTCTTGATTCACAAACGGAGGTGTGATACTGTGGATAGTTGAATTAGTGATAAGAGTGATGTCTTCACCACTTTTAGGACTTTCAGGGTGTTTGTGGAGAAGCAATCAAGTTGTTCTATTTTGTAGACACTCACAAATAATGGAAAAAATAAGTGAACCATGCCACTCAAGACTATTGTATTGAGTATGGTATTTGAAGAAGGTAAAAGTAGTAAAAGACACAAACAATAAGATAAATTAATTATACCAATTACCTTATCTTTTACATTTTCATATCATATGGATAGAGTTGAAGTGAAGGCACCCCTCTCTGGTTGATTTTCTCTTTGAAATAACTAGAATGTGGATTTCTCTCGACATAACATAACATTGAAATTAAAAGGATTGTGATGATGATTTAAGAACATAAGTTTAGCATGAGTTGATTGATGAGGATTGAGAGACAATTCTCCAATTTGTAGATTTTCAGTGGCTAAAACAAATGGTTGAGATGAATTATGAGATAAAGGGCTAGTATTTTATAGGAATATATAAATTTTAGGCTTGTGACAAGTTTCACAAGGTGAAGGCTTGATATAATGACATGTGGCATGGGGAAAGAGCTAGGTATGCTCACACATGTGTGAGCACACATTGGGAAGAATATGAGTTTGGAAAGTGGGATAGAAGTGGTAAATATAAGAGGCTAGAAACCGATGAGAATGAAATGTGGATGGACGAGGAAAGTGTAGGGTGGTTGCTTTATGACATGTGTAAGAGCTAAGGTGGCTCTGTATCTATGAGAGGGTCTCATACATGTGTGAGTAACACTTGATGTGTGTAGTATGTTTTGATGACCAAGATCCTCCTAGAGCATACCTTTCATTGGTCACACACCTATAAAGGTCTTACATGTTCAATGCACACATTAAATCTGAAGATAGAGATCATAACCAAATCACATTTAGAGAAATCTATCAACATGTACTCACACATGAAAATGAAGGTACATATAATAGTTCAAAACATGATAATTACATATATTATCTCTAATTTACAAAATCACAATTATGAAAGAACACAAATCACTAATCATAATTAGTTTCTCAAAAACAAGAATAAGTGATACTCTAATCAACACATATGAGTTACAAAATGACATTACATTAGCCAAGCATGGTTCTAAACCATAAACTCCAATGTATTGATATAATTAATAACAAATATGGGTTAACATACATAATAAACACATACATCTCATGTCCAAAATCTAATGCATACATTAAGATAATCCATCCACTAAATAGGTCCCAAAAATATGTGACAACAAACAACATTAATAAACAAATTAGGATATGGCAGGAAATGGACATGGGTGGGCCTTACATCAAGTGTTCAAATTTATGTTAACTCTTATGTATCTAAAAATTGGTGGTGAACTTAAAATCATTATTGGAACTAATTGTGTCCATCTTGTGCCCTAGTCAAGCCCCTTGATCGATTTAACAATTTATAACAAGTTTGTAGACATGTCGAGCAACATGTAAACATCTACTATTATCCTTATGACTGTAGATACTAATGCAACCCTATATGATAATACTGGATCTCTAAAATGAACTAGGGCATTATCCTTTTATATAACAACTTAAAAAAAATTGTGTTTGGATAGTTAGGAAATGGCTAATTATAATAAAATTGCATTAGATTCATGACTAATTTTGAATTTGAAGAAAGAGATCAAATTGTACATATAATCTTAAACCATATTCAACTATAAGCTTGAAAAAAAGATTAAAAAACATAATTAAAATTTAAATATAAACACTAAAAATTTAAAAACTTTAAATTTTAATTAATACAATACTGAATATAATTTTTTATATAAAATTATATTTTTTAAATAATAAATTATTAGTTCAACCAATGAACATCTAAAATTAAAAACTTACAAACAATTTTATATAGTCTATTTTTAACTGTTTATTTCTAAAATTGTTAAAATATCATTTATCATTCTTTTTATTGGTTCATGTTGTCAAAGTCAATGCAAAAATTAAGATTTTTTTTTTTTCTAAATTATATGCAATGCAATGCATTTAATTCATTGAATCAAATTTCAAACCTATTAATGACTTGAATAACATGAGCACTATTACATACATCATAATATAATTATATTGTTCACTTAGAGGTAGTATTTTACATATTTTATTTAATAATTGGTAAGATTTTCAAAGCTTATTAAATAAATGTGAGTATATTTTTTATTTGTTTACCAATGTGTATTAAATATCACAATAAAATTTATCTATCTATAATAAATATCAAAGTAAAATTTATCTATTTACAATTAATATTTCAATAAAATCTATCCATTAGAAATTTTAAAAAATATACATGTAATAATATAATTTAGCAATCCAAAAATTACGTAAATATCATATAATCAAAAGGTAAGAAGAAGTATATAGAGAAAGAGTTATTATAATAATATATATTTTTATAATTGAATATTTTTTATAATTTTTGTAATATTAATTAACTATAATAATAACATTATACAACCACAAACAATCGTATTACACCTCTACCTATTTCTATTAACTAAATGTTTAAAACAACCAAACACACCCACAATGAACAGAAATGCTTCTCTTGTTATATTAAAAATAAAAACAGAATAATTCCCAAATAAATTAAAAATGCCTATGCATGCACTTTTCCCTCTACACTAATATAAGCCTTGAGATCAAAAGCCAATTGCAATTGTTAGGATAGTTCAAGTGAGAAAAATATGGGGAAGAAAATTACTTGTTTATATTCTTTATCCATGCGTATGCTAGAAAACCCTAATCTTAGATAAAGAAACCCTCGATTAAAATGCTCTTCAATGCATCTCGTTAACCTCTGCTCATATCTTCCACGGAATACGATGTCATTCGTATTGTTTTGGAGATGCATAGTTTGCTCAGAGAGATGTTCTTCATGTCTCCCTCTAACAATCAAACTGCATTCTCCATCATTCACATTCCCACCATTCTCACCACTTTCTTCGTCGTCATCATCTCATTTCGCACCCCCACTCAATGTCATTTCAGATTTCTTAACAAAAGAACGTGGGTTTTCTTCTTCTCAAGTCACAACTGTCATGAGAAGAAGCCCTGAGCTGTTGAGGACCAAATCCGACCACACCGCTAGAGAAGCCATTCATCTCCTGAAAGACTCTGGATTCACTGAAAGCAAGCTTAAGAGTGCCATTCTTAGAAGCCCAGTTATTCTCTTACTCAAAGTTGATAGTCAGTTGAAGCCCAAGATGGAGTTCCTAAAGAAAATGGGCTTGGCTACTCAAGACATAGCACATATTATATTTCACAGACCCAGATTGTTTACCTTGAGCTTAGAAAACTGTCTCACCCCCAGAATCCTCCATCTTGAAACCCTATTTGGCTCAAAGGTCCATCTGTGCAAGGCTCTCAGAAATGCGCCTCAACTATTTACGAGTGATTTCAACAAGCAGGTGATAGTTAAGGTGGAGTATTTGAAGAATAGCATATGCATTCTACAAGATTCCGCAGTGTTTGGGAGAGCCCTCGATGTGATCGTGGGTCTTAGTTTTGACACTCTGGAGAAGAAAACTAAACATATGGCCAGTCTTGGTCTGGCAGAGGAAGAAATCTGTCAAATTCTTAAGAGATTTCCTCGAGCACTTCGTTTGTCAGCCAAGAAAATGAAGGAAAACATTGATTTCTTGATAGACACTGCAGGTCTTGAGCCCAAGATTGTTGCTTCGTATCCTAAGTTATTGGGTTTCAGCGTAGAAAAAAGGCTCAAACCCCGGTATGGAGTCTTTAAATCTCTGAGGACAAGTCTACATGCCAAGTGTCTACCTACTTTGGCTAAATTCTTTGAACTAGGTGAGCGAGAATTCCATGTTAAGTTTAGCCAATACAATACTCAAGTCAAGCCTAACGATCATACACTCTCCTAAAGCGAGCATTTTGGAGCAGTGATGGGAGTTTCCAAATAAAATCAACCCGGGTTTTTATTTCTTCAAGGGTTGGAATGGTGTTAAAAGGGCTCTGGAACTCATCTAGGCCAAGGTAATGTCTTAACGATCCTTATCTTCCTGATTAAAAAATATTATAGATACTCTCTTCACGCTATACAAAAGACAAAATAGGAGAATACAAGGAACTGCGTTGGAAGAGAAAGAAGCAATAGGTAGACAAAATGTAGGATTTGAAAGAATAGGAATTTGCGTTGAAAACAGGGGAACTCAATCTCCTCCTTTCTGTATTGGTTTTATCAGAACTAAAAGTCTGTGAATTTCATATTTCTTCAGTCAAAGGATCTGTAGAGCAGATATCCAGTGTTACTCAAAGCTGCCCTTTGTTACCTATCCTTTTCAGTATATGTAAATAATCTACCCTTGTAATAAGGGTAAAGTAGTAGTATTTGTAAATGTGCATGATGTTCAAAGCACCTTATTTTAACCAAATTCCCAGAAAATAAGCTAATCTGTTCTTCCTTGTGGATAATGGCATTATAATTAGATTTCCCTTGTCTTTGTTGACTATTTTAAGCTGTAGGATTGAATATCTGTTCAAGACTGCATGGATTGTTGCCCATTCAGTTGGGCAGCCCCCAGCATCAGTTCTTTTTCATATAATTGAATCAGAAGTCATATATCTTTACTTATGTGTTCTAATTCTACTTACAAATTGGCTCATGTTTGGATCATTTTGCTCTAGATTGAATAATCAAAATGAACGGTCATCAAATCCGTTTAGCTCCATCCACAGAGTAGGTTGATAATTCATTTCTTCTGCATAGCTTGAACTTTAACAATAAACATGATATTTGTAGCAGTCTATTTTCACAAAGCCTAATTGCATTCCTAATAGGCAAGTGCACTTAAGACTTGTTTTCAATATTATACTTAAGTTGTGATATTAACTGCAATCTAGTTAATCATGGGTTTCGAAGTCAATGTCAGATTCTTCTTTTTGCATATGTATACGTTATCAATTTTTTCACATATGTGTACGTTATCCCCGCTTGCTGCTCATAGTATAATTTCTAACCTGCAATATTCTTCCTATTTTTTCAAATCCATTGCAACAATGCCTTAGTTAACATGGCTTAGGTCAATCTCTTACTGTAGATAATTACTATTACTCTGTCTGAAACTACTTCAGAAGATGCTTCAGTTTGATAGAATAACTTTATTTCTTTCATTTAACCCTAGGTTAGTTTCACACTTCAGCCTCTATAATTTATAAATGGTTTTTTATGCCACTGTGATTCACACTGTTCATGGGGTTTCCTGCATTTGACATGTCAGTAATTTATGTTTTTTTTTTTTTTTTGCAAAAGACATTGTGTCTATATATATTTATTAATAGATAAAATATATATAATAGATTTTTTTTTGTTCCAGACCACTTGCTTTCTTCATTAAAGACCACATACAAAAGATGAAACCTGTTGTTTCTTAATCAGAGACCTATACTATACCCTTTATCAAGCCTCTAATTTACAAAATCAGGCTTAATCCTACTACAGCATGACCACTAAGCTTAATAACATTTACACTTTATATTTGCTCAAAACATGAAAGACTCTTTGTTTACTGCTCAATTTCCATGAAATCTGGAATTTCCACAACAGGATGATTAAGTGGAGTCCAGGTAGGAGAATTCTGACCACTAATTTATGTTTTTATTTAATTAGTTGATAAGCTATATAATGTGAACTTTGAGCCGAAACCTGTCTCACGACGAAAACATGTTGCCGTTGAATGATTTGTCGGTCGTTGTTTTCTGTTACTCTCCAACCAGTTTCATCACTTAATGCCTGGAACAAGTTTGACTTCATTTATTATTAGATCCCCAAATCCGATTTGAATCACGCGTCAAACATTGTATTGCCCCAAAACCCCAATATTTTCAGATCCACTTTCGTTTACTGTGAATAGATTGAAGCAGCAGCTGTAGGGAGATTGGTTTTGGTTAGTCTCAGTTTAAAAAGCTCTGCTGTGGTAAGGCTTCGTAAACTTTTCCTACAAACTCTGACCATTTTTTCTAATCAGATTGTTGACAGCATGACACAATTCGTAGTATTAGGCCTTTCACACAATTCCATCTCCTGGTCAGAGAATTCTGCGTACCAAATGGTATTGAAGAACACACAGGAAAATGAACCCGACTGTAAAATTGCTTTAACTTTGGGCTTATTGCGAGGTGAACTAAAAGAAAGCCATTTCCATCGTCAATGCGGTGCATTAGCCTTTTAACCCATATATTTCAATGGTACATGTTTATAGTAGTTGAAAGTTTTGTAATAAACTGTTACTAAAAATTCAACTACATTACGAGTAAAATATTATGGGTATTTGTGGACTGTGAAAGCCTTTTCCGGTATTGCGGACTATGAAATGATTTTTAATTTTGCCTGTGTCTATTTTTCATTTTCGACCCTCTTCACAGTTCCAAACCAAATTTGCAAATCATATGGACTATTGGAAGATATATATAGTATATACCTTTCTGCCTTCTAGGTATATGGAGAAGTCGTCCTCAAACCCCCTCCCAATCGAAGACATAATGCATCACTTTTTTCCTTGAAACTACAAAAAATGGAAAGTCAAACAGCCCACAATAGTACCGGCAGCGGCTATTATACCAACTATCCCTCTGTTCCAGCTAGCAAATGTCTACAACCTCCCCCACAAGCTGGCCAATGTGCTTTGGTGTTTTGTAGGGAGAATAGCTTTTACCCTATAGAACTAATTACCTACTTCCATATATTCTAACATCTTCCTCAGCAAGCTCCTTCCCGAGCCACCTTCTTTAGCATTCTCCTCTATCTTAACTCTCCAAATTTATAAATTTTCTATCTTCTCAGTTTAAACCTTTTTTGCAGACATTGTATCTGGAAACAATTAAAATAGTCTTGCTTACGCCGAATGGAAGGAAATAGATTTATGAAAGATTGTTTATTTAAATGGCAACAAATTCTCACTGTTAACATCTGACACCACCAAGTCCTACAAATCGCCTGAAATGAGGCAATTCGTCAGGCAGGCCACCAAGTTTCGTAAGTTCAAGGATGGATCTTTCCCCAGCTCGCCTGCTACAGCTGTTGCGTGCATGCCCACACGAGAAAAGTGCTTAATTTGTTGTAGCTTCGATCTCGACAAATTTAAAGATTGCAGTATTTCTAGCAGTTTTTATTTGCCTTGATTGCTATAATTAGCCCTAAAATTGAGCTGCGATTGGCCTAATGGGCAAGAGGTGCAGTTCATTGCTGACTCTTGAAACGATTTCATCCATAAAAATTAAAATCGAAAATTTAGAACTCTTTAGTGTTGGTTAATAAACTTATTGAAAGGAAATCTAATCCATAGAAATATGGATCGCTACAGTCTCTGCTAGTAGCAGGTACTAATAAGGCAAAACAGTTTTGAAATTAAGAATGCAATAGTAAAAGGCTTTGTGGTAGATTCAAAAACATATTGTTTTTTGTAGATTTCAAGCAACTGAACACTGCACACACAGGCTTTTGAATTCCTTGTTTCCATTCACTTCAGTAGTTTAGTTCATATAGCTGTGGTGGAAGGCGGGGAGTTGGGATGGCATGAAGTGACACTGCCCTTCTTGAGTTGATATGAAGTACTTCAGACATATCCAAATTTTCAGGAGTGATCCCTTCAGGAACACTCCAATTGAAGCAGTGTCACAACTGTGCAAGCCCAAGATGGATGATAGAGAAAGCTGAATTAATTCCTACACATCCTCTCCTACCAGAACCAAAAGGGAGAACCTCAAAATGGTGACCTTTCACATCAATTTGGCTTTCCATAAATCTTTCTGGCTTGAATTTGCTGGCTTCTTCCCAAGCAGTTGGATCTCTTGCAATAGCCCAAGCATTCACAAGAACTTGAGTCTTCTTTGGTATCTGATACCCCTCTATTGTGGCATGTTCTATAGATTCATGTGGAAGGAGCAGAGGTGCAGGTGGGTATAGTCGCAGTGTTTCTTTCACTACTGATTGCAGATATTGGAGATGAGGCAAATCAGATTCTTCTACCATACGATCCGACCCTATTACAGAATCAAGCTCTTCTTTAAGCTAATTTCATTGCAATAGGATTTCTGAGTAATTCCGAGATTGGCCAATCCAATACCCCGATGAAGAATCTGTTGCTGCAGCGAATATATCGTGAAAATGCTCAACATGTGTTAGAATTTTGAGAAGAGAAAAAATGAAATATAGTAAATTAAATTGTAAAGAATTTACCCTAACCCAACTTCTTATAAACATTGCAGAACCCATTAACCTCTTTTACTAATTTCATTAATGATACATGAAAATTAGTTTCACAAAATTATACCAACTTGTTTCAATCACAAGAACAAGTTGACTTCTTTCCAAAGTGTTTGATTGAATTCAATTTAAGTTATAAAATTTTAATTCATTTTATTCGTACACAACTTCCTGTAAATAGATAATAAATCGAAACTTACTGAGCAAAACTCTTAAATCCCTGTCATCGTATTCACATTACTATCTCCATGATATTTGATTTTAGATCTTAAATATGCTGCTAGTTTTACTCTTTATATCTCAATTAAGCATTAATGATGAGCAAGCATCTATTATAAACACAAATGAGATTATTGAATGTTTTCTGCTCCAGCAGAGAGCCTATAGCTTACATTTCTTGAAACAAGACAAAATTACATGCATTCCATTCTGTCTAAACACTAATAGCATAGAATTCCACATAACAATGTCTAAAGTATATCCAGTAGACCTAAGTTCATCAAACATTTTTATCATGTTCGCAAATTTCTTCTTCTTATCATGAAAGAAGCATATGGAATTGCTCTTGTAGTTATTATTTATTATATCAATGTTGGGTATCAATCTTGATAAATTATAAAAGTTAAAACCTTCAAATTTGATTTTTTTTTAAGAATTCAGGATTTTTTAAAATTACTATCTACAAAATTTGTAAAAACTATTAACAATATTTAAAGATGTTATTGGGTTGTAGACAAGCACAAATATTTATAACCTTTATCAATCAAACACTAAAACTAAAAGAGGGGTAAAAATTTATTCAAACTAAAACAAAGAAGTACAAAGCAAGGGCATTACAGACCCCTATCAATCTCTACGAAGTGGTCCAACTTTTGAGACAAATCAAATGTAATTGACCCCTTATAAACCAAACACATTTTTATATTTTTTTTTGATAAAATCATATTATACAATATTTGACCAATAAAACTACAAATATTTACTCCTGTCTACATAAAATAAATGTTGTTATTTATTTTCAAATATATAACAAACTTCATCTAAAAAATCTCATTTCTTCTAATGCTAAATTATTTCAATTTCCTTGTTTGAGAGAAAAATATTACTCTAGGACAACACAATTTCTTTGTTTAATGTAATGCAGGGTGTTTAATCAACCCCAACATAGATCAGAAATTCACTATAGTACTATTGCAATGGGTTGTTCAACTCATTTTATTAATTAGTTATTAATAAGTTGGTTTTGAAGCAATTAAAAACTAAAATTTTATGTTTTTTAAATATACTTTAATCTTTTTAAAATGAACATGTTAAATACTTAACTTTAAAAATTGTAAAAAATATTAATCTTGAACATAATTGGTTAAAAAGTTTGGGGTGTTATGAACAAATTTATAGGGAAAGCAAGGTAAATTATTTTTTTGACATTTTTGTAGAATGATTTTTTGTTTTATTAAGTCATTTCATTAAATATTCTTAAAATAAATAAATGTTATTTATTTTTACATTTTTTTAAGAATGATTTTTTTAATATATATAATTGTTATTTTTTATTAGCATATAAAAATAATTTAGGTATTTGATTTTACACAACTAAAATAAAAATTTAAATTAAATCTTAAAACTATTTCCCATTGCCATTTTTTTTATTTTCCAAGTTTTATTAACTTCAAAATATAGATAAATACAAATAAAAATTAAATTAAAATAGCTAAAATTATTATAATATTTAATTACATTATAATTTTAATCATATTATTATTAACTATTATAATCTTAAAACATTCTAATTAAGATTAGGATTAGAATTAAGAATAATGTAAAAATTATGGTTAGAACTATTCAAAAATTACAATAAATTAAAAATAAAATATTACTAACAAAAATCACTAAATTATGATTAATAGATATAATGTTCCAAAATTTTTATTCATCTAATATATTTATTCCAAATCTTATTACCAATATTAATTCATAGTTTCTTTTAATGTCACTACTATTTTTTATTATTAGGGTTAGGGTTACAACCATAGTTATGAATAGTTTTACAATCATAGTTAGGGTTAGAGATACGTCTAGGATTAGAATAATGGTTTAGAATTTATTGTTAGAATTAGGGCTATGGTTAGGGTTAGAGTTAAGGTGTGAGTTAGGGTTAGGGTTAGAGCTAAGGTGTGAGTTAGGATTAGGGTTAGGTCATGCAAAAAACTAATTAACAATACTAAAACACTATATTTAACAAAACTTACAATTATTTTTATTCACATTAATAAAACTTATAATTTTTTTCAAATCTAGAAAACAATAATTACAATACTATAAAGACAAGTACTAGTCACTACATGACACTTGTTTTGCTTATGTTCTTATCATTTCAATGAAAAAAAAAATTAGGAGTAAAATATTATGACTTTTTATGTCTTTAAATTATATTAGTTTACTTTTCATTTACTTATAGATTTGGATTTAAAATAGATAAAAATAAATTGATTAACAAATTGAAAGTAAATTGAGGAATTCTACAATACTTTAGTAAATAAAAAAGTAAGATTTGTAATAAGATGTCAAAGTTACAAACAATTTATAATATTAATGTTGCAAATTGATCACAAACAATATTATTTTGTAGTGTTGCATTGTCTCGTGATATGCTTTTAAAATTTGCTAGCATTGTAATTATATTTAATGTCATCTTATAATTTGTTAGTGATGAATGTGGATGATAGATCACTAAATTTGTGGAGTCCTTTTTATGTGTTTTTAAAAAATACGACAATAAATTGTTCATGTTATGCATTTAGCCTTCTTTACTGTAAATGAAGTTAAGTTGAATTAAGAATAACAAGCTATTTATATAGTCTTAAATGTTAACATTTTTTTTTAGTGCTAAATTTTAAACTGCATCCATACATTAATAAATGTTTTTAGGATTTTTTATTGTTTTTTCTTTCATGTTTATGGAAATATCACATTCTTTCAAAATCTTTAGTTGAGTTGAGATATTTTGATAATTTTGAAATTTGTATTTTAATTTGCTAAAATTTGGTGGAGCCCTTTGTCATTACTTTTCCCTTGGTTCAAATTCACTTACAAACTTGAACATAACTTGTTCATTCTGCGAGTCACACTTGGAATTGAAATATGGATTACTTGGGCTAAGTTACACCTAATATTAAATGTTTGAGTTTATCTAGACCATGGGTTTGGCTGTTAATTTCATTCATACTTAAGTGTTCAATTGCACATTCATTCAAATGCAAATTTATAAATGTTTTTATTGCTTGGAATACACTAAATAAAATGCGATAGAATAATTTACGCAATTTAAAAAATCAACATTGTGATATTTTAACATATAACTTTTGAAAATTGGAAAATAGATCTATCCTATGATAGACTTTGACAATTCACCACCAATTTTAGAAATGCAACTTTTTTTTTATTGAATTTAAATTTATACTCATAGTGTGCTAATCTGGAAATTGATAATTACATTTGGAGTAGAGAAATTTATCATTTCAGTTTGTAGGGATTTAGTTTTAATTTTAAATAATTATTACATAAATTTATTTCCTTTCTAGAACAAGCAATAGAGGCATGGTAATTGTTGTGGCTACTCACTATTTCATTACAAATGAGTTACACTTTCATCAACTATAGGCTTCCCTATTATGTACTCATATGATTGTTTGCAAGATGTTTGTACCTTTCAAATCTTCTCTTTGGCTTCACATGCAATATCAAACAAATTAATTGTCCCATGAAAAACTTGGGTTATCTTTGTTTCTAAACAAATTGGCTCCTACAAATTATAGTATGCTTCAAACTAGCTGTTACATGATTTGGATTAGGGGAATTTTATTTCAGTAGGATGGAACATAGATCAAATTGATCATTTTTGTTGCATTCATGCACTTTATTGGTAAACTGATCTTATTCTATGCAACCTACAATTTTTTTCTTGTTTCACCAAGTGGAAGGATGAATTCTCATTTAGTATGGTAGACAAAGTTATAAAGGTGTACTTAGAAGAAATTAATCTTGACAACCTCATTCTGGTAATTGAGAAGCTTTAATGAATTCAATAAGAGCTTGAGAAAATAGTCAACATATTTTTTGGGGAATCTCCTTTTTTATTATTTGGTAAAATTTACTTGCGAAGTGAAGTATTTCCATTTAGATGGCATAATTTTTTGGTAGATTTCAACTACTTTATCAATTGAGCATATCCAATTCTACATACAATTCAAGTAAGGTTTATGCTATTATGATCTATACTTATTGTAAATTGAATGGTTTAATAAGGAATTAAGTGACAATGTGTTGGAGGTGGAGCAAAAATATCATGAGATACAAAGATGAATTTTTTTTAATTGAACATCTCTAATCTCTTCTTTGCTATAATATGGTATAAATACATTTATTCTTGTTTAAATTTGTATTTTTCATAAGTCAATGAAAATGAGCCACAAATTCTTCTTTTGTCATCTAATATAGATAGAGATTGAATCAATGTAGACATCTACCACATGTTAAAGAGATCTCCAATATGAACCCAACGTAACTTGAATCGTCCCAAAAGGAGTTCGTACACCCATGTTATGATCGGTCAAAGTTTAGTCAAAACAAAGGTTCCAGATGAAGATTCTAGGTCAAAAAATTGATCATATCAAAAATGGACAAAAAAGGCATCACATTGAAGAGCTCATCGACACGAATCCAATGCTACTCGAATTGCCTCAAACAGAGCTCGTACATAGAAGATATGGCCGGTCAAAGTTGAGGGTTGACCATGCTAACTTGGCAGTACAATGATGACATTAGCATGACATCGTGGCATGTACAATGACATGGTAGACTATACGTTGACATGGTAGGTCCAGGAGGTGACACTTAGTGGTGGTGTGGCAATACGACATCCAAGTTGGCCCAATCATGATGTGACATGTGTCAACAAGCAAGCGAGTGAGAAAGTGCCATGTGGCCCAATGGCAAGGCACCACGTGGCACCCACGTGTCAGTCTTCAGTGGGCATGGTTGACTTTGTTTTTCAGTTCAAAATTTGTGGGGAGGCTCGAACCTGAGACCTCCCCCTCCCTATTTTTCTTGCCACTGTTGAACCACATAATATCCTCGCTTATCTATATGTGGAGGGTTTGTTTTATTGAATACACAAGAACCATAGGCCTAAAGGGAAGGCCAATGGACTCAAACTACCAAACTTCCTCTCTCCAATAAGCACGCTGATCGCTAGGCTAGCGGATCCTTCGACGAGATAAAAGGGTAGATAACTTATAAATACAAGGAATAAAGAGTGGCCCAATTATAATGCTAATTATAATGCCAAATATAATGTTTAAAATATCCTAAATATTAAGATAAATCCTTATGAACTTAGAAAAGGAAACTCGAATGCCTTAAATTAAGGGTTGCCACAGTATTAGAAGCTTAAGGATTTAATCAAGATTTTTAAAGGGCCTGGTTCAATATGAACCATATGTTATTTTTTATTTATTAAAAAATAGGAGATATTGGGAGATATGTTTGTTAACCCCCATATAGGAAATCAAATTGTATAAAAAGGGGGGTTATTAGCTTGTGAGGGAATTTGAGAAAATTGGGAATTAAGAGGAAGTGATAAACTCTTTGTGTAGGTAGAATTAGGAGATTTATGCCAAAATATTTATACTTGAAGGAGAGAATTCGTCTTCATTTTCCTCATCAACTGAGGGAACTTTGTAAAGGATTTTGGAGCAGATTGAAGGATCAATCACTCTGTTGGAGAGGGACTCGAAGATGTAGCCAATTGGCGAACTCCATGATCATTTTGTGTCTTCATCTTCTCTTTTATGTTCTCATTTTTCTATTGTTCTAATCATTTTAATCTTTTTAAAAGAATTTAGAAATTAATCTTAAGACATTCAATTGGTTGTTTACATAAAATTAACATTCACTAAGAAATTTGTCATAGATCCTAACAGATCAAGTTGGTATCAAAGCTTTGTTTGACTAGTGATTGCAGAAGTGGATGTTAACACGATCCAGGAGCCAACGATGTGAAGGCACGCTTGTAGAGTTCAATCCTGAGATTGGTAAATAAAGAACTTCTCTAAAGATGGAAGAAATGGAAGTTGGAAAAAGTTTCGAGCTCGATAAGAAGAGTTTTCAATGAGCCTTTCTTGACATGAAGGCTATGGTGGAAGAGATCTATTAGGAAAAGCAAGAATGAAAGAAGCGTGAAAAAGGAGGATCGTTGAAGTGAGAAAAGCGTGAGGACGATGAAGATCAGAAGGAAAAATGGAAAAGAGAAGAAGGTGATGATGAACCTCCAAAAACTCCATCTCCATCTTCTCCATCTTCTCCATCTCCTTCTTCTAATTCTACTTCTTTTGCTAATCCTTTCAAAAGTTCACATAAGCCTGTAATCAAATTGGATGTAATATTTGAACTACCTAAATATTGTGGAGGGTTAAATGCTAAGAAACTAGATGATTGGGTTCAACAAGTAGAAGTATACTGTAGGATTCAAAGTCTTTTAGATGATGATTCTAAAATTCAATTAGCTACTCTTTGGTTGGGAGGAATCGCTCTCACTTGGTGGGAGAGTAAAAATCAGGTAGAAATTGCTCGACATGGTAGTGTCAATTTAACTTGGTTGGAGTTTAAAGTTGCCCTTAAAAAATAGTTTTATCCTTTAGGCCATATGCAATAGTTAACTATGAATTGGAAAAACTTTAGGCAGGGTAAGGGTCAATCTATCCAAGACTATACTCATGAATTTAGAAAGCGGACTATTGCACTTAATGTTCCATTATGCACCTAGGACACATTGCTCAAGTATATAGGTGGTCTTCACTCTTACTTAAGACATACCATTTTGGTTTTAAATCCTAATAATCTGGATGAAGTATGTGTACAAGCCACACATTTGGAGTCAAGAGGTAAGAATACTTTCAATGAAGTTTGAAAAGAAGCCATCTAAGCCTGAAGGTAAATCTAAAGGCAACGAAAAGGGGAAAAAGACAACAACCATCAAGAAGGAGGGTGATAAGACCACATGCTCCCATTGCAAGAAGGAGGGGCATGATAACTCAAAGTGTTGGAAGCTACATCCGGAACTAAGGCCAAAGAATTATGGAGGAAACAAAGGAAAACAAAAGACTACTGCTATAGTACAACAAGATCTTGGATCTGACTCCAGGGATGGGACAAAGATTGTTGCTATCAAGATCCAAGGTAAAGGAAAAGGTATATCTCTTTCTTCTGATACAAGTTTTTCAAATGCAAGTGCAAGTAAAGAATCTTCTCCACCTAAGATTGATAAGCATCAAAATGAGTTATTTCACATTTGGGTTGTAACAAAGCATACTAAGGTTGATACTTTGTTTGATATGGGATCTCAAGTAATTAATATCTGAAGAAGTTGTTAAGAAACTTAACTTGGCTACAACACCTCATCCAAAGCCATATGCACTTGGATGGGTTTGCAATGATACACAGTTACAGGTAACAAAGCAATGTAAGTTAAGATTTTCCATCACTACAAACTTCATAGATGAGGTAGAAGTTGATGTGGTTCCTTCACATATTTGTGGCCTTGTACTAGGGAGTCCTTATCTTTATGACCAAAAAGCAATCTTTTATAGGGGAGAAAACAAATATCACCTTTTTAAGGATGGTAAAGAATTCATTGTACGTGCACATATGATTAAGACTAATCTAATATTGGTGAATGCTAGTCAAATGAAGAGGTTAGTCAATGCTAGTAAGAAATTTGTATTGATGATTGTAAAAGCCAAAGAAGATGATAAATCCAAGGCATTCAAAGGGTGTGATCCAAAGCACAAAACTGAATTAGTCAAAGTAGTTTCCGCCTATGATGACTTATTCCATGAGCCTAGTGGATTGCCAACAAAGAGAGAGATACAACATGAAATTCAATTACAATAGGATGTGCCTCTTCCAAACATTGGCATGTACCATCTATCAGTTGTGCAGAATGAGGAAATCAAGAAGTAGGTTTAGGAGTTGGTTGGGAAAGGAGTTATTCATCCAAATACCTCTCCTTGTGGTTCTCCAATTATGTTGGTGCCAAGGAAGGAAAGGTCATGGAGAATGTGCATCGACTACAAAGCCTTGAACAAGATAATGGTAAAGAACATGTATCCTCTTCCCTAAATAGATGATTTACTTGATCAGTTGAAACATGCAGTTTGTTTTCCTAAGTTGGACTTACGTAGTGGATACCATCAAATAAGAATTGCAAATAATGATATATGGAAAACTACATTCAAGACAAAACATGGACTGTATGAGTGACTAGTCATGCCCTTTGGGCTTTGTAATGCCCTAGCTACCTTTATGAGAGTCATGAATGATGTCTTTTGTCCATTCATAGATGATTTTTTCATAGTTTATTTGGATGATATACTTGTATTTAGTTGAACTTGGGAAGAGCATGTAGAACATGTGAAAAAATTACTAGATGTATTGAGAAAAGAAAAATTGTATGTAAAGATGTCTAAATGTGAATTTGCAAAGGCATCATTAGTGTACTTTGGCTATATTGTAGGAGGAGGTCACTTGAAAGTGGATCTTGCCAAGGTCGAAGTCATTGTAAATTGGCCTAAACTAAGTAGAGTTACAAAAGTTAGAAGTTTTCTAGGTGCAGTACAGTATTGGAGAAAGTTCATAGCTAGCTTCTCTTACATAGCATCTCCATTGCTTGCATTGGCAACTGTGAAGAAGTCTTTCAAGTGGGGAGGTACGTAGCAAAAGGCCTTCAATACTTTAAAGGAAAAGCTAAGCACTGCACCAATTCTAGCTCTACCGGATCTACAACAACCGTTTGAAATTGAAACAAATGCTAGTGGGTTTGCCATGGGAGAAATACTCATGCAAGGAGTTAAACCTATCTGCTTTCATTCTAAATTTTTTACATCTATGGTAAGTAACTATCCCACATATGATAAAGAATTGTATGCATTAGTTGAAAGTGTAAAGTGAAAACACTACCTAATGGGTAAGGAAATGATAATACACACAGATCATCAACCACTTCAATATTTGCACTCACAATCTAAATTGCAACAAAGTAGGCACTTTAGGTGGATGGATTTTCTATAGCAGTTTCATTTGGTTATATAATGTGAGAAAGGGGTTTAGAAAAAAGTAGCAGATATGTTATCTAGGCCTCCTACAAATGCTACAATTATTCTTCAAAGTAGTTCAATGTCACATGAAATTTATCAGGAACAATATGCTAAGGACAAAGACTTTAAGGATATATATGCAACATTAATTCAAGAAAAACATGTCTAGAAGAGAAATATTACTATGTGCAGGAAAATTTATTGTATTACTTTGGAAAGTTACGTATTCCACAAAATGAACAAGCATAGGTAATCAAAGAAGCACACACATCATTCATTGTTGGACACTTCGGGGTAAGCAAAACAATGTCACAACTGCAAAAATATTGTTATTGGCTTCACATGCAAGAATCTGTGTCTAAGTACATTAGAGGATGTGTCATGTGTCAAACAAGCAAGCCTAGTAATAGGAAATTAGGTTTGTACACACCTCTACGTATACCATCCCGTCCATGGGAAAGTGTCTTGATGGAATTTTTTAGGTGGCTACCAATGGCTAGGGAAGGGCATGATTATCTATTTGTGGTAGTGGATAGGTTTAGTAAAATGTGCATTCTAATGCCTTGTAAAAAATAGGTCACAATTGAATTGACAACACATTTGTATTTTCAATTTGTATAGGTTCATTTTGGGCTTCCTACTTCTATTGTATTGGATTGAGATTCTCAATTCTTGGGGAAATTTTGGTTAGCATTATGGGAACTTATGGACACTAGACTGAAGAAAAGTACAACTTTCCATCCACAGACTGATGGACATGTAGGAATACTAAGGATCACTAAGGGGGGGTGAATCACTGATCCAATAAAACCAATCTCACAAGCTTAATGTCTCAAAACTTTAGATATTATATTTCATGAGAAAACACAAATATGTACAAGTCACGACATCACATGTGAGTCACAAAACTACACATCACCAAGAAAAGATGAGACACAATATTTATGTGGAAAAACCCTAAAAGGGTAAAAAAACCACTCTCAATAAAAGCTTTATTAGGCCATACTAGCCAACACCTTGAGTATACAAATTGTGTGTCTCATTGACAACACAACAAGCCTCACTAATTGGGATCTCACTGATCACATACAAGCCTCACTGGCCAAAGAGTATGTCTTACTGACACACAACTCCAATCTGAATACAGAAAGACAAATACAGAGTACCACTCTGTCTACATTGAGAACCAAAGGTTATAGATGTATTCTATAACTCTTATACATACACCTTATCTCTCCCAATTTGACACAAAAGAACAAACCTATAGGACCTCCAAGTGTGCAATACAAAGTTTCATAAAGATTTTCTTTTCCTTACCACATCCTTTCAAGTTTCAACATCATTATGATAAGCCATTCATCTCTGCAATCAGCATCATATCATCAAGCTTTGAAATAATCTCATACCTACCTTTCATGAATTTGAAATCTTACAAATCTCAATGGCAATTTCACATACAACCATCATGTCATCATGTTCTGTTAAATCTCAGCATAATAGTGAAGGAAGAAAGATAACTACATCTGCCTTGTTATCATATTCCAATCAAAACATCAAACCCTACATCTGCTTTGTCAAGACTTTATCAAACCTTATCACAACATATCTCAAATTCAAATCAAAAGCAATGGATTCGTGTTACAAAGATTAATTTCAGTCACTTGTGATTCTAATAAGATCATACCAATCAACGAACAACAAAAATCTTTGATGAATACAGTCAATTAGAGCTATGTGAATCTTTCAAATACTGTTACTCAAGTTATTCTCACTGTAAGTTATCTTCTCAACTCCATTGAACCATTTGTCTTCATAAAAAAATTTCATATAGAATCCTCCAATCAATCTTACTGCAATCACTAGGGCACATTTAGACTATGTTCAATTATGTAGAGAATTCAATTATGCAAAGCAACTTATATCACAGTTATTCAACTCTCCTTTCCTGTGTATATGCTTGTCTCAAAAACACGATTCATTACATTGAACATTATCGTGGTGGCAAAGATTTCATCGTTCTCACACTTCATAGACTATATGTCAATGATCCATCTTAATATACTGTTCAAATACCCATACACGTCACTGTCACAAAAACAATTATATATAACTGTGAATCACATACTCCTCTGATTCAATACCCTTCCAATCAAAACCTCCATTCAAAAAATGACTGTTGGAATACCAAAAGACTTGAAAAAACAAGAAAGTTATCTTCAGATTGGTGCCAACACTAGTCTATTCATATTCAAGCAACTAACACAATAAGATGCTTGTCAAATTGAAGCATCGTGTTATAGCTGTTAACAAAGTTTTAATTGCAACCTTTGATCTTGAACCCGCCAAAATACAATTGAATGAAGACCATTGATTTGACTTTAAGCGCCATTCTAAGTGATTCACTTGCAGAACCGGTAAACCCTAGATGTAGGGGCCAGTGACAAATGTATCTAAAACCCTTGACAAGTCACTTAAGTGACTTTCAACCTTAGAGAGCTGGTCGACATCCAAACAAAAGAAAACAATAAATCTGCTTTAAACTTTTAAGAGACATTTAGGGTTTTGAAGTAAACTTACAAACAGTGAAGAAACCCTAACCATGAAAAATGACTTGTGATCTCAACTAGCCACCATGTAATTCTAATGCAGAGTAAAGTACCTTTAGTATGAACAAAAGAATAAGCCATGAAGTGAAAAATCATGTGCCTTTTCCATTGCCATGAAGTATATCAAGCCCTTTAACATGTTCCAACAATTGTACCTTTGATATCCTTATGCACCAATGCTTTTTGAATCTTTGAAGCACTGATGCCCTGAAAATTTGCCCTGAATATTATGCCTTGTGTGCTTGAGTACCAATTTCTTGAATGCCTTGAATGCTTGAAGCAACATGTGATACCTTGAGGAAATCATAAACAAAAGAAATTGCTTTGCACTATGCAACCTTTGCATTAACCAATTGTCATCATATGTACCTATGATAGAAATCTGAGATGAACAAATGCAAGGCGATCTCCTGAATCATGAAGCAAAAACATGTGAACTCCTGAATCATGAAGTAACAACTCTTCTGAACTCCTGAATCATTGAAGCAACAACTCTTCTGAACTAGGAAGCAACAAATGAAGCAAGATGTATGAAGATCATGACATGATGATCAACCCCTCAACTCCTGAAGCACAAACATGAAGCATCCATGAAGAGCTTATCAATGAAAAGCACATGATCAACTCCTTTTCTCAAGACCAACTTTTGACATCAATGACAAATGCATCAAAAAACTCCCCCTTTTTCATTGATGGTAAAACAAAAAACTCCTCTCTCTCTCTCCCCCTTTGACATCAAATGACAAAGGACTATTTACTCCCCTTGTGAAGTGGAATGAGTGGACTATCATTTCAAGTACAGTCAAAAGCAAGATTACACAACAACATGATCCAAGTATTATTTAACAATTGTAATTAAAAAAACACTATTCACTGTCATGATGTGATGTTCCACTGTCAAAATATTGACCAGATGAACAAAATTCAGCATGCATTAAAGCCACAAGCAAAACAATTGCACTAAGAATACTGAGCAAGTGAATCCCCTTGAAAATAATATCACCACTATGCTTTGCAAGATCAAACACTGAAATAGGATCCCAAGATCACTGTACCCAAGATCATCTGCTACATACTGTTACTTTTAGAGCAGAGAAAAATCATAAACATGGCACATTCAAAAACCACACTATACAGCTGAATCAACCCTAAAATTACCCTCTATTTTGAAGCTAGCCATTGAAATCATCATAAAACCACCTACACTAAACTTCAATTACTTTGCAATACCCTGCATGGAAGATCCATACCAAGACAACTATCACAACAAACTCTGACTGAACCAACCTGAATATCACTGAATTTTGCAAGGACAAATAGAAATTGAGACAGAGCACCATTAGTTCTCATACCCATTGACTTATCCAAGAAGCAAAACAATAACAGTGCATTGCATGGTGTTGACACATTGATCATTAGAAAAACTATTCCACACTTCACACTCCACTATCAAGCAAGAGATTAAAAACACTTTTCTTGGTTAGAACACTGTTATAGCACTAATACTACATTATATCAGCATCATATTATCATTTACACATGATCATCAACTGTAAGCACATCCATTTATGCATGAAATCTATCCTCTTTTTTCACTGTTCTAGTGCTACCCTGGCTCTTCATAATCCTCTATCGTGCAATGTTCTTGGTTTGAAAATTTTGAAGTAGACTGTCCTTCTTTTCTCTATATACTATTTTATTGGATTTTATGTCACCTTACAAACATGACTGTCACCAACATCAAAGTGTCACTGTCATCAAGGGATCATCAAAAAAACTGACTATCAAGACATACGACTGTCATTTATCAGGATTGCACTATCATCAAGAAGATTTCACTTAGAGTACTGTCACCAGGGTCATCAAGAGTTATGCTGTTATTCACTTGGTCATGCAAATCATTGTCAAAGATCCACTGACTTTTAAAAATTAAAGCACTCTTTCAACCTCTCTGTCTTCTGCCTTTCAACGTCAATGTCCACTAATCAAAAACAACTGAGCCACTGTCAACACAAACTCAACTGATATCAAAAACATCAACTGACAAAATAATACCAAAGGAGCATAGCGAATCCACAGAGGAATAAAATAGCCACTGACAAATAAAGTACCCACACTGTTTTCATTTAAGTAAGCAAGCTTAGCATTTAAATCAATTCAAATGCTAAAACAAATTGCTATAATTGATGGTCTGTATTCATCATAATATCCAATAGAATGAATACAATTTAGTTCTCAACCAACTATAAAATGTATAATTTGAGTTTTTCTTCCCCAAATGGTCTGCAACCTCAAGATCTCAAAATGCTAGGTTTTCTTACACTTCTCATAGCCTTACTTCACCTAGTGCAAGCTTCTCTGCACACAAGTATGCTGATACTTTTCTAGCTCCCTATCCTTACCTGGCACAACCTGTGTTTTTAGCAGTTTGCTGACCTCATTCACAACTCATGGCCTATTCTCTCCTTATGTTCACTGTCCCTCCTAACAAATTCCCCCTTTTAGGCTTCAACTAAGTAAAATGTCGCAGTCAAGACCAAACATGAAAAGCTTTATATTTTGCCAATAGCACTTTATTGTCCAAGAACCAAATACAAAACAATCTGTTCTTTATAAACCTATCACTGAGGCAAAAAAACATTGCAATCCAGTGAACAGTACCACTGTCAATCTAGAACAGAGAAAGAAAATAGGGAAAACATTGTTCAAGATCCATAACATATCCCTTAGAATGACCACTTGGTTCTATTTCAACCCACTGTCCTATACACCTACAACAACAAGATGCTTACAAAAGACACCATCAATGTGCAATATTGCTGTCAAACTAGCAAAAGATCACTGTCAACAGTCAAAGTTGTGTCAAAAACTACTGTCAACAATATTCTCTTCACTTTGAATCAACATCGGCAACAACCTCCAACTGCCTTGCAATCCATTGTATTCACTAGAACTTCAGAAAGTAGGCACTGTCATATCAACCATTGACACAAATGTTTCACTAGCTAGTTGTTGCCTACTAAATGTGGATTTGTATCTTTTAGTAGAGTGTGATTTACCTTTTGCACTGTGATCTCAACAAACCTTTCAACATTGTCTTTATATAGTGACTTACATTACCTCTGACACCATACCCATGCAACTGAGAATAGGCATGTACAACCACTAAGACAACCACTTCTATCGCTCATTGCCATTTAAAAGAACATGTTTGCTTGCTCCATGAAAGCTATCAAAACCTGTCAATTTTTTTTTGTGAGATCTGATTTTTTCTCATTTCCAAGTAACTATCAAAGATTTGTCATGATAAATTTTTTATCCATTTAACAACTTTTCAATCTCATTATCACTGCCTTTGAGATACTCAAGACAAACATTGTCTTCTTCAAAGCTTCGTATGCTTGAAGTCCTTTAATAACTGTATCACCTCCAATGCATTTTGACTACCCTATCCTTCAGAGCATATGAACATTTGATGTGAGCCTATATATCAAAGTGCAAGAACCGCATTGTCACCCCTTAAGACCATTGCTCCAAAACCAAAGATCAAATACCAAACATTTTTGTTCTCATCAAGACTCATGAAAGTGTATACGCTTGATGATTAAAGGATTTCTCAAAATTTTCAGTTATTCTTGAATGAGCATATGAGAATATAAGGCAAGAAAACCATGGATTATTTGGCTGCATTCAAAACTACCTCTACTTTACTGAACATTGCCATGACAAACCAAAAAATCAACATGTCCTTTGTCATTAGGTGCTATCTTCAAATGTCATCTTACATTTTGAGAATTTGAGCCTACAACGTCCTTGTTGTTACTTAAAGGGATTGAATGATAAAACTATAAACACTCCCCCTAGACTCATGCAGCTCTTTATGCATTCATAGAAGTCTTGTGCAACGTGCACAAGATTAGATTCTTTTTGTTTTTGTTCATGTTTCCTCATCCAAACTTTCTTAGGACCTTTCCTTTTCCAAGATTTTACAGACTCTTTCTTTTTCTTGTTTGACATGTTTGCCCTCATATCATGATTAGGTGGACTCACTAAACTTCTTCTACATAATTGTGCTATATGTCCAAGATTGATACATTTATAACAAACTACATTCATATTTCTATAAAATGCAAATTGACTCCTTCTACAATCAATTGCTTTATGTCCACAATCATTACACGAGTAAAAATAACCATGGAAACATGAATAATTGTACTTGATTTGCCTTGCTGATGACCACCTTTTCAGACTTTGATTAGGATCATGAACTCTTCTGTATCCATTTTCGTAAGTATTTTGATCTGCAGGCCTTTTGAAGGTAAAACTTGATTCTCCTTGTTCATATGCTGCTCCTTTTAACACCATAGCATCTTTGTTACACATCTAGATCCTTCATATCCTATCCCAGATTTGTTTGACAAAGATCTCTGACTTAGCAACATTTTCTCAAAAAACTCAGTGCTCTGCTCATTTTGTAGACTTCTTTTCAAATTCTGATTTACCTTTTCTAATTGCCCCTTTAGGGATAACATTTCAACCTCTAACTTTTGAAAATCTTCTACTTTGGTTTGCAACTTCATGCAAGTGACTCCAACTTTTCTAGACTCTTCTAATTGCAACTTTAGTTTCTCAATAATCTAATTAGATTCTTTGCACTTCATCTTTAGTTCTTCTTTTTCTCTTCTTTCTCTCTTCAATTCATCTAAGGCAACAATCAATTCATCTTTAAGATAAACTTGTGCTTCCTCTTCATCATTTTCATCATATGACTCATTTGCAACCTCCATGAACTATAACTCATCTCTTTTTGCATCAGACACTCTTGCATGACATTCTTCAGAGACAAGAACATTAGAACCATCATCAACTTTTGTAATAGACTTCTCTTTCTTTTGATGCAGATCTTTCTCCTTTTTAGAAACTTTATTTCTATACCTCTTGCCCATAGTTTTCCACCTCCAAAATCTACCCGAGTTTGTTAGAATTCTCCAGGGAACCTACTGCTCTGATACCAATTGTAGGAATACTAAGGATCACTGAGAGGTGGGGGGGGGGGGGTTGGGGGGTGAATCAGTGATCCAATAAAACCAAGCTCATAAACTTAATGTCCCAAAACTTTAGATATTATATTTCATGAGAAAACACAAATATGTGCAAGTCACGACATCACATGTGAGTCACAAAACTACACATCACCAAGAAAAGATGAGACACAATATTTATGTGGAAAAACCCTAAAAGGGTTAAAAAACCACTCCCAATAAAAGCTTTGTTATGCCAAACTAGCCAACACCTTGCTGTATACAAATTGTGTGTCTCACTGACAACACAACAAGCCTCACTAATTGGGATCTCACTGATCACATATAAGCCTCATTGTCCAAACAGTAAATCTCACTGACACACAACTCCAATCTGAATACAGAAAGACAAATACAGAGTACCACTCTAATTAGATTGAGAAACAAAGGTTATAGATGTATTCTATAACTCTTATACATACACCTCATCTCTCCCAATTTGACACAAAAGAACAAACCTATAGGACCTCCAAGTGCTCAATACAAAGTTTCATAAAGATTTTCTTTTCCTTACCACATCCTTTCAACATCATTCTAATAAACCATTCATCTCTGCAATAAGCATCATATCATCAAGCTTTGAAAAAATCTCATACTTACCTTTCACAAATATGAAATTTTACAAATCTCAATGGAAATTTCACATACAACCATCATGTCATCATGTTTTGTCAAATCTCAGCATAATCTTGGAGGAAGAAAGATAACTACATCTGCCTTGTTATCATATTCCAATCAAAACATCAAACCTTACATCTACTTTGTCAAGACTTTATCAAACCTTATCACAACATATCTCAAATTCAAATCAAAAGCAATGGCTTCCTATTACAAAGATTAATTTCAGTCACTTGTGATTCTAATCAAATTATGCCAATCAACGAACAACATAAATCTTTGATGAATACAATCAATTAGAGCTATGTGAATCTTTCAAATACTGTTACTCAAGTTATTCTCACTGTAAGTTTTCTTGTCAACTCCATTGAACCATTTGTCTTCATAAAAAAATTTCATATAGAATCCTCCAATCAATCTTACTGCAATCACTAGGGCACATTTAGACTATGTTCAATTATGTAGAGAATTCAATTATGCAGAGCAAATTATATCACAGTTATTCAGCTCTCCTTTCCTGTGTATATGCTTGTCTCACAAGCATGATTCATTACATTTAACATTCTCCTGGTGACAAAGATTTCATCGTTCTCACACTTCATAGACTATATGTCAATGATCCATCTTAATATACTGTTCAAATACCCATACACGTCACTGTCACAAAAACAATTATATATAACTGTGAATCACATACTCCTCTGATTCAATACCCTTCCAATCAAAACCTCCATTCAAAAACTGACCATCGGAATACCAAAATACTTGCAAAAACAAGAAAGTTATCTTCAGATTGGCGCCAACACTAGTCTATTCATATTCAAGCAACCAACACAATAAGATACCTGTCAAATTGAAGCATCGAGTTATAACTGTTAACAGAGTTTAAATCGCAACCTTTGATCTTGAACCTGCCAAAATACAATTGAATGAAGACCATTGATTTTCCAAAAATCAATATTCTAAGTGATTAACTTGCAGAACCGATAAACCCTAGATGTAGGGGCCAGTGACAAATGTATCTAAAACCCTTGACAAGTCACTTAAGTGACTTTCAACCTTAGAGAGTCGGTCAACACCCAAACAAAAGAAAACAATAACTCCGCTTTAAACTTTTAAGAGAAATTTAGGGGTTTCGAGTAAACTTACAAACAATGAAGAAACCCTAACCATGAAAAATGACTTGTGATCTCAGCTAGCCACCATGTAATTCTAATACAAAGTAAAGTACCTTTAGTATGAACAAAAGTATAAGCCATGAAGTGAAAAATCATGTGCCTTTGCCATTGCCATGAAGTATATCAACCCCTTTAACATGTTCTAACAATTGTACCTTTGATATCCTTATGCACCGATGCTTTTTGAATCTTTGAAGCACCGATGCACTGAAACTTTGCCTTGAATACTATGCCTTGTGTACTTGAGTACCAATGTCTTGAATGCCTTGAATGCTTGAAGCAACATGTGATACCTTGAGGAAAACATAAAAAAGAGCAATTGCTTTGCACTATGCAACCTTTGCATCAAACAATTGGCATCACATGCACCTATGATAGAAATATGAGATGACCAAATGCAAGGTGATCTCTTGAATCATGAAGCAAAAACATGTGAACTCTTGAATCACATGACACAAAAACATGTGAAATCTTGACACAAAAACATTCAAACTCCTAAATCGTGAAGCAACAAATCTTTTGAACTCGCAAATCATGAAGCAACAACTCTTTTGAACTAGGAAGCAACAAATGAAGCAAGATGTATGAAGATCATGACATGATGATCAACCCCTCAACTCTTGAAGCACAAACCTTAAGCATCCATGAAGAACCTATCAATGAAAAACACAAGATCAACTCCTTTTGTCAAGACCAACTTTTGACATCAATGAAAAACACATCAACAGGACAAACACAGGTATAGGAAATTTATGCATCTTCTCAGAGGTTACTATAGTAAACATCCTAAGTTGTGGTATGAGAGTCTACATTATGTGCAACATGCTTACAACCATGCAACACACTCTTCTACTCTAAGATCTCCTTTTGACACTTGTTTCGGTTATCTGCCAAGGACACCTAGGGATTTTTCTTTCAGGAAGGAAGATGTTAAAGATGGACATCATGATATAGACAAGGCCTTGAATTTCATCTAGAAGATCCAAGTAGTTCATCAGGCAGTTGAAGCTCAACTGGAGAAGAGCTAGGAAAAGTACAAACCCTGACATGATAAGCATCATGTTGATCATCAATTTCAAGTTGGTGATAGAGTTTCGTTACACATCAATAAATAAAGAATGCAAGGCGAAGGTAAGAAGCTCAAGCCGATCAAGTATGGTCCCTTTGAGATCTTAGAAAAAATTGATACCAATGCCTTTCACCTAAATCTACCTCCTTATATGCATATCTACTTAATGGTTAATGTAGATAGTTTAAAGTTGTATAAACCTCCAATGATACTGGATGAGGAGGTTGATGTTCATATTCCTTCTGTTGATGATTTATCACCTAAGTACATGAATGAGCTGCAATAAGATGTCATCCTAGACAAAAATGTCAGAACTTCATGAAGGGGTGTTGTTGAGTACCTTAGAGTGGGATTGACAGGGATGAATCCTAACAAAGATAGGTGGATGGAGGTTGGAAAAGTGAGGGAACTGTACCCTCACTTACTTTCTATGTAATCAAGCTTTTAGAGGTCCAAAAGCTCTCCAATGGGGAGGACTAATCCAGGTGGATATTTTCACTATTCTAAATTCCCCAAGAATCAACACCATCTTAAAGAGCTCTCCAATATGAACCCAACATAACTTGAATCATCTCGAAAGGAGTTCGTACACCCAAGTTATGCTTGATCAAAGTTTAGTCAAAATAGAGGTTCCAGATGAAGATTCTAGTTCAAAAAATTGATCATCACACAAATGGAAAAGAATGGCATCAGGTCAAAGAGCTCATTGACATGAATCCAACACTGCTTGAATCGCCTCAAATAGAGCTCATACATTGAAGATATGGCTGGTCAAAGTTGAAGGTTGACCATGCTAACTTAGCAGTACAATGATGATGTCAACATGACGTCAACATGCTAACGTGGCAATAATGATGATGTGGTAGACCGTATGCTAATGTGGTAGATCCAAGAGGTGACACTTGGCAGTGACATGAGAGTATGACTTTTGAGTTGGCCCAGTCATGATGTGACACATGTCAACAAGCAGGAAAATGAGAAAGTGCCATGTGGCCCAATGGTAGGGAGCCATGTGGCACCCACATGTTAGTCTTCAGCGGGCGTCATTGAGTTTGTTTTTTAGTTCAAAATTTGTGGGGAGGCTTGAACCCAAGACCTCCCCCTTCCTATTTTTCCTTGCCATAGTTGGACTACACAATATCCTTGCTTATCTATATGTGGCGGGTTTGCTTTATTGAATACACAAGAACCATAGGCCTAAAGGGAAGGCTGGTGGATTTAAACTGCCAACCTTCCCCTCTCCAATAAGCATGCCGACTGCTAGGCTAGTAGATCTTTCAGCGAGATAAAAGGGCATATAACTTATAAATACAAGGAATAAAGGGTTGCCCAATTATAATGCCAAATATAATATTTAAAATCTCCTAAATATTAAAGATAAATCCTTATGAACTTAGAAAAGGCAACCCGAATGCCTTAAATTAAAGGTTGCTAAAATATTAGAAGCTTAAGGATTTAATCAAAAAATTTAAAGGGCCTGGTTCAATATGAACCATATGTTAAATTTTTTATTTCAAATTAGGAGATATTGGGAGATGTGTTTGTTAACCCCCATATAGGAAATCAAATTGTATAAAAAAGGGGGTTATTAGCTTGTGAGGGCATTAGAGAAAATTGGGAATTAAGAGGAAGTGATAAACTCTCTATGTAGGCAGAATTAGGAGATTTATGCCAAAATATTTGTACTTGAAGGAGAGAATTTGTCTTCATTTTCCTCATCAACCGAGGAGACTTTGTAAAGGCTTTTGGAGCAGATTGAAGGATCACTCTGTTGGAGAGGGACTTGGAGACATAGCCAATTGGCGAACTCCGTTATCAATTTGTATCTTCATCTTCTCTTTTATGTTCTCATTTTTCTATTGTTCTAATCATTTTAATGTCTTTTTAAAAGAATTTAGAAATTAAGCTTAAGACATTCAATTACTTGTTTAAATAAAATTAACATTCACTAAGCAATTTGTCATAGATCCTAACAGATCACCCTTGTCATTGTGCTCATTTTCACTCTACCTCATTTTAGAAACAACCCTCCTTGGAGTTTATATTTTATATTTATTATGTTTATTAATTTAATAAGATTCCATAATATTCTCATTGTAAAGATTTGATTTCTACCATTTTCTTATGATAAATTGAATAGATGAAAATTTTATGGTATAAATATAATTTCATTGCCACTAAATCTTTTAGTAAAATGCATTGTTCTCAAAGAAGTTGTTTACAACATGTCAATAGAGCTCAATCTCATCTTTTTTTATTCCATAGGGCAATTACCACTACAACTCATATAAGTCATATAATGTATTGTGTTCAAAGAAGTCATTTGCATCATGTGAATAGATCTCAAGCTCATTTATGTTTATTTCTTTGTCTAATTCTTCTATCCTTCTACAAAGAACTTGTCTCTTATCATGGAATGTAAATTGAGATGAAGAGTCAATTCATGTTCTTTTATTAAATCAAATGCTACATGGCACTTGATAAACAATTGCCACTTTGTTAATAAAACAACCAAATTGAACCTAAGGAGAACCCAAACCTCTATCTATAAAAGCACAAGAACAATTACTTATTAATGACTTAATTTTGAATAATAGATGATAGTTATGCTCCACTAAGCATCCTTGTCCAATAGTCATTCAAATATGGTTCCTTAATTTTGAGGCATTATTACTGATTAGCATGTCAATAATTTTTCTTTTAAGATCTTTTAAAAAATTCTCGGCTTCCCTATTATCCAATGCTACTTTCAAATTTATAAGACATTCTATATAAATTACAATTAATAAAACCATTGCACCTCCAATACAATCTAGGTGTGAAATTACCATGTTGTTAACAAATAAAAATAAACCCCTAAATGTATGAAGACAAATCATCGACCTAAAGTCAAGATTGTATTTCAAAATTGTATACATAAAAAAATCTACTCTATATGTAAAATATTGCAAATAAAATTAATGTATTTTCTATGCACATATAAAATTGTACTATATCTAACATACTAACTTATATATAATTTTCTATCACCATAACCCCTGCACCTCCTTCCAGTGCAAGTGCTAGTCTTTAGAAGCTTGAATGCAAACCATAGTTACATGGAGTTTTTTGAGAAGGGAATGGGTTTCAGGGATGGGGACCAAGGGTTTAAGTTTGGAGATGGCAAGGGGACTACAATAGGGGTTGGTACAAATACATATAATATTTGAAAAATTAATTATATAAAGATGTATTTGAAATAAGGAAATCTTTCAATTACAAATTATGATAATTAATTTTTTTGTTATAGTAAGAAAATTACTAAACTAGTAAACTAGAAAAAATACTAAATAATAAAGTTGTAAACACATTGCAATGATTACATTAAACATTTGAATTTTGAAGTAATGTCAAGTTTGACATTTATATTATACTCAAAATTTCATAATGATGATTACAATGATAAATATTCAAAATAACAAAATGGCTTGAAGTGACCTTCTAATCATCCCCAACCTCTTCATCACTAGAATTATTAGATTGCACATGCTCTTGAGTTACTCCAAACCAATGCCAACTAGCTTTGTCTATGTAGCATCATCAATTGATCTAAGTTGGTTCCTTTGACTACATCCCATTGTGATGCTAGACTCTCTTTGTATATAAGTATGTTGTAGTCAATAAAATGCAAGGCACTATGTACATCCACAAGCTTCTTTTCCCTCCTAAAGGTAAGTTTGTTCATCTTCATATAGTGGATGAAGTTAAAAGTAGACAACTTCATCTCAGTAGTAACCTAAGATATCAAATGAATGGCTAAAATAGTAGCCAAAGAAGTAGGCCCATACATAATCTCAAATGTATAGCACATATAATATTTCACAAACCTAGATTGATTGAATTGAGTTTAGAAAATTGTCTCGCCCCTAGAATCCTCTATTTTGAAACCCTATTTGGATCAAATGTTTGATGAGTGATTTCAAGAAGCAAGTGATACCTAGAGTGGAGTACGTTAAGAATAGTATAGGCATTCTAGAAAGTTCAACAACATTTGTGCTAGCCCTCAATATGGTTTTAGGCCAAAATTTTGAAACCTTGGAAAATAAAACTATACGTATGTTGAGTCTTAGTCTGGAAGAGAAGGAAATGAGTCAAATTATTAACCCATGTCCTAAAGCACTTCGTAAGTCAACCAAGAAAATGAAAGGAAACATTGATTTCTTGGGCTCTAGGAAAATTCATTGCAAACAATTCATTGTCAAAAAAGTCACCACCAACAACTCATCACCATAAAAAATTCATCTCATGGAAATTCACCACCAGGAATTCATCAATGTGGATAATTCTTCGCATATACAATTAGAAAATTTGATTTATAATAATAAAAATGAAAACATTTTTCAATATATTTTATTTTATTCTAGTAAACCAATTATACAACAATATTAGTCATCTTTATTATTAATGCAGTGGAAATTATTATTTTACAAAAAAAATCTCAAGGTCTTGGAAATATATATTAAAAAATGTTAATGCAATGAATTATCCATGGTGGTTAATTGTTGGTGGTGAATTTTCCATGAGATGAATTTATCATGGCAGTGAATTATTGGTGGTGAATTGTCTGGTGGTGAATTGTTGGTCATGAATTTTCCTGAAGCCAATTTCTTGATGTGCACTACAGGTCTTGAGCCCAAGATTGTTGCTTCGAAATCTATGATTTTGAATTTAAGCGTAGAGAAAAATCTCAAACCCCACTATGAAGTCTAAAATTTCTTAGCACAATTCCCCACTTCAAGGTTTTACCTAGTCTAGCTAGATTTTTGTAGACTAAGTGAGAAAGAAATCCTTAAATATTTAATCCTTGATATTATAATGCTATTTAGACACTGCAAATATATTCAAAATCCTAAATTCCCTAAGTTTTATTTGTAGGATATCAGAGTAATATCATGCAAGCCTTTAATGCGATTATGAGAGGGAAGCAATCATATTGTACTTAAAAGGATGTATATGACTGGACCATTAATTTGATCAAATAATGGGGTTTAAGGTTCTATAAACAACAATCCTCATCAAAATAATAATAAATAAATAAAGAATTACCTAGACTTGGTCAAACGCAACTAATCTCTGGACAAAACACACCTATGTACATACAAAAGTGACAAAACTGATAGATGGGACCAAACGTGAGGGAAACAATAGGTAGGAGTTAACAACGTTGTCAGGTCAGTTTTCTCGCCTCTTGTCGACCGATAAAAGTGGGTCTCGTGGCTTGCTATTGAAGTTTCATTTTTAGAGATTTTTTCTGGTGCGGGAAAATAGGAGGCGGTTTGACATGTGCATTTTTGGTTTGGAGAAAGAAGTGTGAAAACACTCTAAGTTTCTAGTTTGCACGTTGAAAGCTGAAAGTTGGAGTGCACGTGGAGGATAAAGCCGACCAAATCGAGGTCTTTTGCAATTTGCATGTTGAAAGCTAAAGTTTGGAATGCACGTGGAGGAGTTGGAGGAGAAAACCAACCAAATCGAGGTGATGGGTGCTAACCAATTGGGTTGCAGAGGGTTTTACAACACTATATGGGTTGCTTGTTTTTTAACAACTAGGTTTTTTGAACATGAATTTTTACGAAATAAAATGAATGTCTTGAAAATATTTTGTAATTTAGATAGTGTGAATGTATTGAAAAGCCCTTCAAAATTTATAAGGACTTTTAATTTGAGTAAAAATTACATTTAAATTTCACGTGATTGAGAAAAAAGTGCATAAAATATTTGTAATTTGGGAAACATAATGTGGGTTTTCAGTTATTTCAATCTCATTTAAATGTAAAGGGTTGTCTCATAGTGGGTTGCTTGCTTCTTAACACGTACAGTTTTGCAACATTGAATGTTACAAAACAATATGAATGTTTTTAAAGTCACACCTTCCATTGTTGTGTTTAAATTTCAGATGATTGAAAAAAAAAGTGCACAAAATAATTGTATTTTGGAAAACATGATGTGGGTTTTTAGTTATTTGAATCTCCTTGTTTAAATGTAGAGGGTTGTCTCATAGTGGGTTGCTTGCTTCTTAACACCTAGGGTTTTGCAACATGGAGTTTTACAAAACAATATGAATTTCTTGAAAATCAAACCTTCCATTGTTGTGTTTAAATTTGCATGATTGAAAAAAAAGTGCAAAAAATAATTGTAATTTGGAAAACACAATGTGGGTTTTTTAGGTTTTTGAATCTCCTTGTTTAAATGTAAAGGGTTGTGTCACAATGGGTTTCTTGCATCTTAACACCTATGGTTTTGCAACATGGAATGTTACAAAATAGTAAGAATGTCTTCAAAATCACACATTCCATTGTTGTGTTTAAATTTTGCATGATTGAAAAAAAAAGTGCACAGAATAATTTTAATTTGGAAAACACAATGTGGGTTCTCTGTTATTTGAGTCTCCTTATTTAAATGTAAGGGGTTGACTCAAAGTTGGTTGCTTTCTTCTTAACACCTATGGTTTTGCAACATCGAATGTTACAAAAGAGTATGGATGTGTTCAAAATCACACCTTCCATTGTTATGTTTAAATTTCACATGATTGAAAAAAAAAGTGCACAAAATTATTGAATTTTGGAAAACACAATTTGGGTTTTCAATTATTCGAATCTCCTTTTTTAAATGTAAGGGGTTGTGTCACAGTTGTTTGCTTGCTTCTTAACATGTACAGTTTTGCAACATGAAATATTACAAAACATTATGAATGTCTTGAAAATCACACCTTCCATTGTTGTGTTTAAATGTCGTATGATTGAAAAACAAAGTGCACAAAATAATTGTAATTTGGAAAACACAATGTGGGTTTTTCAATTATTTGAATCTCCTTGTTTAAATGCAAGGGGTTGTCTCCTAGTGGGTTGCTTGCTTATTAACACATACAATTTTGCAACATGGAATGTTACAAAATAGTATGAATGTCTTCAAAACACACATTCCATTGTTGTGTTTAAACTTTACATGATTGAAAAAAAAGTGCATTAAATAATTGTAATTTGGAAAACACAATGTGGGTTTTCAGTTATTTGAATCTCGTTTAAATGTAAAGGGTTGTGTTACTATGGGTTGCTCGCTTCTTAACACCTACGGTTTTGCAACATGGAGTATGAATGTCTTGAAAATCACACGTTCCATTGTTGTGTTTAATTTCACATGATTGAAAAAAGTGCACAAAATAATTGTAATTTGGAACACACAATGTGGGTTTTCAGTTATTGAATCTCCTTGTTTAAATGTAAAGGGTTGTGTCATGGTGGGTTGCTTGCTTCTTAACACCTCTAGTTTTGTAACATGAAATGTTACAAAATAGTATGAATGTCTCCAAAATCACACATTCCATTGTTGTGTTTAAATTTCACATGATTGAAAAAAAAAGTGCACAAAATAATTGTAATTTGGAAAACACAATGGTGGTTTTCAGTTATTTGAATCTCCTTGTTTAAATGTAAAGGGTTGTGTCACGATGGGTTGCTTTCTTCTTAACACCTATGGTTTTGCAACATGGAATATTAGAAAATAGTTAATGAATGTCTTAAAAATCACACATTCCATTGTGTTTAAATTTCGCATTATTGAAAAAAAAGTGCACAAAATAATTGTAATTTGGAAAACACAATGGTGGTTTTCAGTTATTTGAATCTCCTTGTTTAAATGTAAAGGTTTGTGTCATAGTGGGTTTCTTGCTTCCTAACACCTACATTTTTGCAACATGGAATGTTACAAAATAGTATGAATTTCTTCAAAATCACACATTCCATTGTTGTGTTTAAATTTCACATGATTGAAAAAAAAGTGCACAAAATAATTGTAATTTGGAAAACATAATGTGGGTTTTTGGTCATTTGAATCTCCTTGTTTAAATGTAAAGGGTTGTGTCATGGTGGGTTGCTTGCTTCTTAACACCTACAATTTTGCAACATGGAATGTTACAAAATAGTATGAATTTCTTCAAAATCACTCATTCCATTGTTGTGTTTAAATTTCTCATGATTGAAAAAAAAGGTGCACAAAATAATTGTAATTTGGAAAATACAATGGCGGTTTTCTGTTATTTGAATCTCCTTGTTTAATGTAAAGGGTTGTGTCACGGTGGGTTGCTTGCTTCTTAACATCTACGATTTTGCAACATGGAATGTTACAAGATAGTATGACTGTCTTCAAAATCACACATTCCATTGTTGTGTTTAATTTTTTAACTTCGTGTATTTTATATTGTAGTTGTGTGTCAACACCATTAATTAAAATCGTTTTATTTTGATGATTAAATTTTCTTTTAATATTTTAATTTCTTTTCCAAGTGGTTAATTGTAGTGTTTATGTTGTTTTACTTCAATTTCAGTAGTTCCAACTATTGCTTTTGCATCTACAAGTTGAACAGACACACATTTTTCCTCAACCCCACTGTTGTTACCTAATATCACCCCCTTGGTATTCTTTTTCATGAAATTCTACCTTCTATTTCATATCTTTTATTTTAAGCATTGGAGTAGCTGCTCCCTCATCAATCCTTAGGACAACACCATCCATTTTTTCGATAGAGTTTTGAATGTCTTCAATGCTTTTGTGTAGCTTTGCAACCACTCTTTGCTTAGCTTTGAGAGTGTATTTTTGATTAGAGAATGCAAATTTTTTCTGTTTGATAAGTTATTTACAAAACTTTTCTACCTTTTCACATAGGGTTTTCATGTCTCCAACCAATCGATTCTCTTTTTCTACTCTGAGATCTGTTTTTGCCTTTTCATTATCATCTATCTTGAATTGTATTTGTTCAATGGAATTCTAAGTTGAAGAATCTTTGACTTCATTTGTTCAACTCCACTTATAGCATCATCTCTCACTTTCTTTTCTTGCATAAATTCATATGGAATACAAAAGTTCTTGACTTTATCCACTTTTGCATTGGCATTTTCCCATTGCACATACTGCACAATTCTCCTTCATCAAGCTATCAAGTACAAGAACAATATCGTCAATTGATACATTATCTATCTTATTCAATTTGGTTTGCTTCTTTTCAAGTGTTTTTAGAGAAGATTCCTTTTTCATTATACACTTTCTACTACCTGTTGCTCGAGATCTGCAAATTTCCATATGCCCATTGTGAATACTGCACACAAACCTTCCTCACCTTCTCAACAACACCGAGTCTCTTCAATCAATACACTATTTGTCTCATTCACTTTGGTTTGCTTCTTTTCAAGTATTTCTATAGCATATTCCTTTGTCATTTCATACATTCTAGTACCTGTTTCCTCCAATTTTGCATTGTCATTTGCCTATTGCACATACTTCAAATTCTTCTTCCTCAACTTCTCAACAATAGGAAGAATCTCTTTGGTCAATACATTATATATCTCATATACTTTGGTCTACTTCTTTTCAAGTGTTTTTATGGATGTTTCCTTATTCATTTCATACATAGTACCCACTGCCTCCTGAAGCATTAAGAAGATCTCAGGTTTGTTAACACCCAGTGTTTTCCAACCTTGAATTATAAGTAGAAAAAATAATTGTAATGAAAACCTTATAGTACCAATGTTAGAAAAGGGGAAAAGGCACCTTGAAAATTTACCAAAACTATTACTTATAGTATGAATTGTGTTTGGATTTCCTCATATCATTAAAATATAGGTAGGTAGGACAACACCATGGATTATGAGTTAGTTTGTTGAGCTTGTACAAAGCTGAAGGGTGGAGAATTTGGGGAGGAGTTGCAGCCGTGGGATACATAAAACTAACCATATTTAACTGAGTGGTGACCAACCGATTGGGTTCAGTATATATAAAGGGTTTTACAACACTATGTGGGTTGCAGGTTTCTTAACACCTTGCATTTTCCAACCTTTGATTATACAGACAATATGATTGTAGTGAAAACCTTTTGTTGTTTACACAATATGAATGTAATGAAAGGAACATCTTCAAAATATATAACAAGTCTCAAGTAGACTAAAAATTGTGTTTCAACTTCCTCAAATCAATAAACTATAGGCAGTTTGGAAAACACTATGGGTTGCATTTTATATATTTGTGCTTGTTGTAAGCTGAAGGGTGGAATTTTTTCTTTTATGCTTGATGTGCTTTTGCTGGTCATATTTAGTTTTATGTTCACAAATGTTTGACTTCACTAGTTGAAATCTAGTTATAGCACCATATTTCACTTTCTCTACTTAGAAAAATCCATATGTAATACAAAATCTCTCGAGTTTATCCACTTTTGCATTGCAATTTTCCCATTCGACATACTGCACATGCTCCTTCCTCAACTTCTCAAGAGTGAGAAGGATCTCTTCAGCTAAAACAATATCTATCTCCTTAAGTTTGATCTCCTTGTTTTCAAGTGTCTTTAGAGAAGATTCCTTTTCAATTTCATACATTATAGAACCTACTGCCTCCATATTTGCATTGTCTCTTCGCCTTTGCACATACTACACATACTTCTTTGTCAATTTATCAAGAGCATAAAGAATCTCTTAAGTCAACATAGTATCTATCTCATTCACTATGGTTTTCAATGCAAGTGAGCTTCACAATTTATTGCAATTGTGGTTTACAGTTAAAATTTCTTTTTGAATTCTTCATATGTTTCATAAATAAATGCACAAAAAAAAGGCGTTTTAGCCTACATTCATTTAATCCTTTATCAATTCATTTTTTATCAGCAAATGCAAAGAACATGCTTTTTATTTTGACATTTTTGGCAACCATAGAAGTAATTACATATTACTATTCATGTTACACTTATAGGCTACATATAAAGTTGTAGCTTGGACTTCTCATTGTTTTGTTCAACCTGCACTTTTTTAGTTCATGAATTATCATATACACTTTTGTTGGTCATGTTGAGTCGCCCCAAGTGGAAGGCTCGATATCACAACATGCTTGCTTAGGTAAAATAATTTTGTACATCCCATATACTATGAGGTCTTAGTTTCTTTTCATGCAAGGTTGCAATTTTACTTGAAGTCTTTATGTCCGCTTAGAGGTTCAACTAGACACTGTGTTTTCCAACTTGCATTGGCCAACATCAAGGTTGATAGGAAAATTTACATATTTATGAATTTATTGATTCACTCTATTACTAATTCATTATTTTTCAACAGATGGAGAAAACATGTTATTCTTTTGGCATTGCTGGCAACAATGGATGCACATTTATTTACATACAAGGTTGTCATAAAAGGTTTTGGTTGCTCTATAACCTTTCCTCTCCATTAATACATACACATGTACCGCAACCAACATATCTTCCTAAAATAATACATCTGTTGTTGCAACTATAGAATTAATTACATATTGTTATAAATGTTACACTCATATGCCACATACAAAGTTGCAGGTTGAACCACTCATTGTGTGGTTCAATCTTCACTTGTTTATTTCATGAATTGCCAGATGTGCTTTTTTTGCACATGTTAAGTCACCCCAAATGGACGGCTGAATATCACAACATGCCTCCTTAGGTAAAAGAGGTTTGTAGACCCCATATACTTTGAAATCTTAGTTATATTTACATGCAGGGTTGCGAATTTATTTGCGGTCTTTATGTCCACTTGGAGGTTCAACTACACGCTGTGTTTGTCAACCCACATTGGCTTACATCATGGTTGATAGGAAATTTTACACCTTTCTGCCTTTCCCCATTCTCTCCATTACTATTTTTTTTTTTTTTCAACAAATGCAACAAGCATGTTATCATTTTGGCATTACTGGCAACAATGGATGCACTTTTGTTTACATACAAGGTTGTCATCAAAGGTTTTGGTTGCTCTCTTACCTTTCCTCTCCTTTAACACATACACATGCACCACAACCAACATATCTTCCAAAAATAATACATCTTTTGTTGTAATGAATTAATTACATATTGTTATGCATATTACACTCCTACGCCACATACAAAGTTGCAGGTTGAACCACTCATTGTGTGGTTCAACCTTCACTTGTTTATTTCATGAATTGCTAGATGTGACTTTTCTCCTTATGTTAAGTCACACCAAATCGAAGGATGAATATCACAACATGCCTCCTTAGGTAAACGAGGTTTGTACACCCCATATACTCTGAAATCTTAGTTATTTTTACATGCGGGGTTACAAATTTACTTGCGGTCTTTATGTTTTCTTAGAGGTTCAACTACACGCGTTTTCCAACCTACATTGGCTTACATCATGGTTGATAGGAAATTTTACACCTTTCTTCCTTTCCTCATTCTCTCCATTATTGATTCATTTTTTTGTCAACAGATGTAGCAAACTTGTTATCATTTTGGCGTTGCTGGCAGCAATGGATGCACTTCTTTTTACATACAAGGTTGTCATCAAAGGTTTCGGTTGCCCTCTTACCTTTCCTCTTCGTTAACACATACAAACACACCACAACCAGCATATCTTCCCAAAATAATACATTTGTTGTTGCAATTGTAGAAGTAATTACATACTGGTATGCATATTACACTCCTACGCCACATACAAAGTTGCAAGTTGAACCACTCATCGTGTGGTTCAACCTTCACTTGTTTATTTCATGAATTGGTAGATGTGCTTTTTATCCTCATGTTAAGTCACACCAAATAGAAGGCTGAATATAACAACATGCCTCCTCAGGTAAAAGAGGTTTGTACACCCCATACACTTTGAAATCTTAGTTACATTTACATGCAGGGTTACGAATTTACTTGCGGTATTTATGTCCACTTGGAGGTTCAACTACACGTTGTGTTTTCCAACTTTCATTGGCTTACATCATGGTTGATAGGAAATTTTACACCTTTCTACCTTTCCTCATTCTCTCTATTATTGATTCATTTTTTTGTCAACAGATGCAACAAACATCTTATCATTTTGGCATTGTTGGTAGCAATAGATGCACTTTTTTTTACATACAAGGTTGTCATCAAAGGTTTTGGTTTCCCTCTTACCTTTCCTCTCCTTTAACACACACACACACACCACAACCAATGCATCCTCCTAAAATAATACATCTATTGTTGCAATTGTAGAAGTAATTACATACTCTTATGCATGTTACACTCGCACGCCATATACAAAGCTGTTGGTTGAACCACTCATCATGTTCTTACTCAAACACCACAAGTTTACTTGAAAACAATGGTTGGTTTTCACAACATTCCTCTTCAAGTAAAACAAGTTTGTGTGGCACACCTAAAATGGATTCATCCTTGAATACCCATGTATGATTGTGATTGTGTTGTCACTATCTATGTCCACTTGTACATTGAGATAGACAATCTGATTTCCAACTTGCATTTGTTTTATATTTATGTGTAGCTTGATTCAATGTATCACCTTTAATTTTCATTAGTTGAACTTAGCAACCTGCTACTAGTTTCATGTTGTTGGCATCAATGCAAGCACATTTTATTTATGTTCAATGAATAATTTCTTTCTTTTTCTTGAGACAATCCACTCTAATTATAAATGTTCATCCAATTACGTCCTTTCCTAGACTGGGGAGAGGTCTGAAATGGAAGAAGGAAGATGATTTGGAGGTGCAAGATGTATGGGATGGAGGCTCTCCTTTTTCCTCTTCTGATTTGCATTGGACTCCTATTTTCATCGAGGAGGATGGGGTCCTTGACCTTGTCGCATAAATTCCTCATACCAAACTTGATGATTTCATTCATGGTGAAATGTTGGTTGAAGGTTTTGAAACTAATTTTTTTCCCAAGAAAAAAAGATAGTGTACCATCATGCGTCTCGTCGATGAAAAACATTATGGAAAAACAATTATGTGGCATAGGTTTGTATCTTTCAACATTCATTTGTATGGTTGAATTATATTTTACTCTCTCTTGCTTCAAGATGATGAGATGAGGCTTTATTTATAGCTACTGGTGTGCATACAGTTCTAAAGACCACAAAGACTAGCCTCCACCATATAAGAAAAAAAAGGTTTATACAAAAGTGAGGTTGTCAATGCCACTTCATTGCAAAGGTTATGCACGACAAACCCGATGTTGTGTATCTTCTCTATAAAGAAATGTTCCACGTCGATAAAAATGGTGAATTCTTCCATGGCATTGGTGACACAAGTGGAGATAGGCATTCCATGTTTTCCCCTAATCTATCTGCAGAATGCAAAAGCTATTTTGAATTCCTTTTGCTCATGGATGTGAGTGCTAATGCAATAATGCATAGACACATCAATGATCTTATCTTTTGTGGCATGATGTTGAAGAGATATGAATTCCTTACAAGAAAGGATGTAATGAATGCTTGGAAAAAGGTGCATTCTATTCATGAACATAAAGAAAAATTCAATTCGACAAGTATCATAATGTGGAATAGAGAGGAATTTCACAACTTGTACTTTCAATGGCCCCATGGGAATGATAAACCTTTTTTTATTTGGGTTTAGACTCCATGGATGTTGGATACGATGGTTCATCACTCACACAATTCAATCATCTCGGTGTATTCCATGGTTTCCACTAAAAAATATGGGGTGAGGAATTACAAACATTGATAAATAGTTCTTCATCTTTTCAATGATCTTACTGGCTATAAACCTAACAATGCTCATGTTGACTTGTTATGTCTACAATTTCCATTGTATAATTTTCTTGTTTTCGATGAGCAATAGAGTGGTGTACATGTTGCATGGGTAGTCTCCTCATGAAACAAGATTAAGGAATTTCTTTGCAACTACGTGAATTGCATGCCCATGGAAGAAGAGCCAGACCCGATTGGAGAATCAATGCATTTTTTACTAATGATGCGACTGCAAAAATTTAGGCCATACAATATGTGCATCTCTTTGTTCATTTTCACACCTTTATCATTTTCTATTTATTTTCAATGCCACTTTGTCATGCAAATGAGTTCTAAACAATATTGTTGGTATTGTCTATTAGGGTTGTCTTTCGATATCATGTGATTTTATGCATTTGGCATGTTAAAAGGGCTTGGGTAAAGAACATATATAAGTACACAACCAAGGAAAGGGAAATGGACATATTCCACAGACTTGGCACGATCATGATGGTGATCGGTGATAGAAAAGACAACATCACTCAACTATTGAACTATTTCTTTGAGTTCAATGATCAACCCCGATTTTTAGAGTACTTCAAGAAGACCTGGTGTGAAGGAGATGGTCAAATTGGTGAGTTGACAATTTCTATCACCTCGTTCGATTCACACCATTCACATTCTTTGACGTTACCTCTAATACATTGTGGTTTACTTGACTATTGCCTTTTTTCGTAGCCATGTGGGCAAAAAATTGTAGACTATTCCCACATGCCAACTAGGATACAAATACAACCATTGATTCATACCATTGCACGCTCAAACCTCAGTACTTATGTGATCGTTAAAAAAATGCACAAGGTGAATGGACTATTTGTATAACACACTTGTGTATAAAATGGAACCATTCTTTAGGAAAAAGGAAAAGTTGCAACATTATGGTTTTTTGACGAACTATAAGTTTTTAAATATTCAATCTAGTTTGGAGTGGGCCAAGGAAATTCCAAATGATGATTATGTTTTGAATGAAACATATCCTAGATGGCACTAGGTGAAAAGTTAAAGTAGGTCCGACCACTACCTCATTGGGAAATTTGGCGAGCACCTTTTTGTATGTGAGTTCCCTTTGAGTTTGTAGGGGAAAACTTGCAAACATGTCCTTAAGGTTGTTGAATTAATTAAAAGATCATCTGCCATTGAAGGGGTGGTCCATGATAAGTGAATTTCAATTTGAAGTGCATTATTTTATGGGAGACAATTGTGTTTTGTATTTTCTACTGCCTAATACATGTTTCTTGTGTGTGCTCATTTAGATGAGGGAGGCCAACCAATTGATAGAGGGATAGATTTGAATCAGACATTGTCATAGGGGGCATCAAAGAAAGGAATCCTAATCTTCTCACCCCTACACAAGCTCCTTCTTTCTCTCATGTATATGATGAATATTTGTAGAAAATGTGTATTTGGAATGACACAAACGATATCTTGAAGAAAGTGATGCATACACCACCCTAGTGTCTAGAAAAAGTATAATCATATTCATAGTGCATCGAGAGGTTTCTATAGGATCTAGAGCAATCCAATGCATTTTCATTTGAATTCATTCATGATCCAAATGCAGTTGCATATAACACCGTTCACATGCGTTCATGGTTTAGTGCAAGTAGGGATCACACTAGATGTACAAACCGCCATACGAAGTGTGCTATATAACAGTCAGATCATCAAACTCCTCTTTGTGACTCCTTTTCCTTGTCCACGAACAATAGCTTTAATTTGAATTTCAATATTCAATGTGAGACTTCAGGCACAATTGCTATGTATGGGATAGAGGATACAACATCTAATACGAGTGACTATGAGAAAACCCGTATCAATTTCTATATTGTAATAGGAATGGCATTGCATATTTCTCTTTCCATTAAATGCTTTCCACCATGTCATAAACTTTCTGATTTAGTTTTTGGCCTTTTTTGTTCGCTTCAACATTCCAATCTGGGGAAAGGAGTCCTTGCTGGTGATTGTCTTTTGTGAGTGTAAACCCAATGGAAGTTATGGTTCCAATTTAACAACTATGTGTAGGTAAGTCCAATTTTTGGTATGACAATATGTAGTAGCATGCTTCCTTATAAAAAAATTTCTATGGTGACAGGTTGATGTTGGCCAATGCACGTTCACTTTGCTACTTCTTGAAGAGTTACTAAGGAGTGTAGATGCATACATCAGTGAACCTCAATCTATAGGTAAGCATGTTATCTTTTCTAAAAAGGATTTATATAAGTTATCTACAATTTTGACATCATACTTTCACGTCTCCACCCAACTCATTCTATTTTTGTCTTCTTCTTTTCAAGTACTTGTACAATAGATTCCTTCTTGATTTCATGCATTCTAGTACTTGTTGGTCCAGTTGTTCATTTCCATTTTCCCATTGTACATACTGCACATGGTCCTTCCTCAACCCGTGAAGAGCAAGAAAAATCTATTCAGTCAAAACATTATCTATCTCTTTCACTATGCTCACTTCTTTTCAAGTGTTTTCATAGCAGATTCCTTTTTGAGTTTAGGAATTCTAGTACATGTTGCTCCACTTGTGTGTTTTCATATGTCCATTGCACAAAAAAAATGCTCACATTATTTGCAGTGTTGGAAAACAAACTATCCCATGTCAGTTAGTTCATTATGAAAAGTTTTTGTTTTGTTGTGACCAAGAATGTAATGAAGTCCACTTTCAAAATTTTTTTGATTAGGGGAAAAATAGGTTTTGATGGAACCTGAAACCCAATACATTATGACTTTGAAGGGACCCGCAATCCTATCTAAGGAGAACATGTTGCATCAAACATAATACATATACCATCAACAGCTAATCAACAACATCATTAAGAGTACAACATGACAAACAAGCTGCACAAGGAAAGGTAAGGCCCCAAACCCCTTAAGCAAATACAAATAGGTTTTACCCGGGACCTTAAACCCTCAAGTAGGTTTTTTTGGGACCTAGAACCCCCAAAAAAATGCCATTTGAAATAGCTCCCAAGCCCAACAAGTTGAACCCAGCAGAGACAACCCAGCTGGAAGTCAGCACCTAACCAACATAACTCCTTACCACTTCAATATGAAGGAGACCCACCTCCATAGGAGCTGAAGGGAAATAGACCTCAAGCTGAATCGACCAAACACCGTTCAACCCCACCAAGTAGAACCTCCCAGCTTCTTCAACAAAAACCATCTCCACCTCAATAGAAGATAGCACCACCTCAATAGGACTTTCTAAAGAAGACCAAAGATGCTGAAACAAAAAAACAACCCAACCCAGCCAAGAACTCTCCACCTCAATATGAGAGATCAAAGCTAGGTCAACAGAAAGGGAAAAAAAATCTCCCTTCAAAACCATTCCAATAGGAAGAGCCCACCTCCAAAGGGCCAATATGAAGAGTCGTAGAAGTAAGGACATGAAATGAAAAACTCTTTATGAAAAAGAACAAAGGACCCACACTATAGATCCCATAGAAGCACAAACAGGGATCATGGAGAAAACCCACCAAAAAGAATCCCCAACAAGAGCCCTCCAACAAATAGAGTCGAGAAAGGCCAACAAGGAGGACCAAAGATGAAATGGGAACACCCACATCTTAAAATAGAGATAGGGGAACCTACCCTTAATGTTCCCTCCAAAAATCCAAACCCTCAGGCCTCCTCTACAAAATTACAGGCAATGATTCTAGCTCTTACAATTCTTCATATCACTGCACTCCTTCCATTGAGCAACAGTGACCATGACAACCAAAAGGGAGGGGTGGGAGTATTTTGCATTAATCACTCCCTCAACGACATAGCCTGCAACTCTGCACCCACCACACCTACATCTCTCACAACTCCCACCACAAAGACCTCTAAAATCCTCCCACAGAAAAGGAGCCACGACACCAAGCAGAGGGGGGGAGTCCTCATCATCTGTAACATCATCTTCATCCTCACCAACCTCAGGGCATACCCCTGTAGAAACCCTCGCTCCTCTCGCTTGTGCTCCCACTCTCTCCATTTTGATGTTTGGATCCACTTTCAAAATGTTTTGGTACAGTCAAAATGACATTTAACTTTCTTCATCTGATTGGAAAAAATAAAATTCTTGCATTGTTTGTTGCTGGAAAACACACAATCCAAATTTCAGTTGGTTCATTATGAAAAGTTTTGTTTTGTTAGGACCAAGAATGTAATCAAGTCCACTTTCAATTTTTGAACAACCGTTTGGTATAGTAAAAATGGAATTTCACATTCTCAATTTGCTTGGAACAAATAAAATGCTCATAGTGTTTGTAGTGCTAGAAAACACACTATCCCATGTCAGTTCATTATGAAATTTTTTGTTTTTTGTTATGTCTGAGAATGTAATGAAGATAACTTTCAATTTTTTGAACTCTTTGGTATAGTGAAAATGACATTTCACATTCTTCATCTGATTGGAACAAATAAAATGCTTAAACATTGTTTGCACTGTTGGAAAACACATTGTCCCATGTCATTTAGTTCATTATGAAAGGTTTTTTTATGTTACGACCAAGAATGTAAGAAAGCCCACTTTCAATTTTTTGAACAACTCTTTGCTATAGTCCAAATGTCATTTCACTTTCTTCATTTGATTGAAACAAATAAAATTGCTCACATTCTTTGCCATGTTGGAAAACACATTGCCCCCTGTCAGCTATTTCGTCATGAAAAGTTTATGTTTCATACAATCCAATAATGTAATGAAGTCGGCATTTAGAGTGCCTTTCTAATTACAAAATCTAGTTGTGTCTTCATTACATAAATTTGTTCTGAGAAGTTGTTCACATGCACCTTCTTCAATAATGGAGCTTTGTAACCACCTTTTGGTCAACATTGAGAGTGTCTTTCTAATTAGAGAATGTAGTTGTATCTTCTAAAAAATTTGTTTTTTCTTTCATTTTAGGCATTTTAGTACCTTCTACTCCAGTTGTGCAATTGCCATTTGCAAATTGCACATACTGCACACACTCCTTCCTCAAGTTTTGAAGAATAAGTAGAATCTCTTCAGTCAAAACATTATCTATCTCTTTCACTTTGTTCGCTTCTTTTCAAGTGTTTTCATTGTAGATTCCTTTTTCATTTCAAGAATTGTAGTACATGCTGCTCCACTTGTGCATTGCCATTTGTCCATTGCAAAAAAAAAATGCTCACATTATTTGCAGTGTTGGAAAACACACTCTCCCATATTATCACATTATCTGCACATATTGCACATGCACAACATTTCAATACTATTATGTAGCTTTGCAAGTGTTTTTTGGTCAGCATTGAGAGTGTCTTTCTAATTAGAGAATGTAGTTGTATCTTTTGAAAAAGTTTTCTTGTCTTTCATTTCAAACATTTTAGAACCTGTTATTCTAGTTGTGCATTGCTATTTTCCCATTGTAGATACTACACATGCTCCTTCCTTAAGTTTGAAGAATAGGTAGAATCTCTTTAGTTAAAACATTATCTATCTCTTCCACTTTGGTAGCTTCTTTTCTAGTGTTTCCATATAAGATTATTTTTTCATTTTAGGACTTGTAGTACATGTTGCTCCACTTCTATGTTACCATTTTTCCATTGCATAGAAAAAAATTCTCACATTATTTACAGTGTTGGAAAACACACTATCCCATATTTTCACATTATTTACACATATTGCACATACACGCCATTTCAATACTGTTATGTAGCTTTGCAACCGCTTTTTTGGTTAGCATTGAGAGTGTCTTTGTAATTAGAGAATGCAAATGTATCTTCTCAAAAAGTTTTTTTGTTTTTCATTTTAGAGATCTTACAACTTGTTGCTCCAATTGTGCATTGCCATTTCCCCATTGCACATACTGCACACACTCCTTCCTCAAGTTCTGAAGCATAGGTAGAATATCTTGCCATTTGCCCATTTCACATATTTCACATGCATGAAATTTCAATACTGTTATGTAGCTTTGCAACCGCTTTTTGGTAAACATTGAGAGTGTCTTTGTAATGAGAGAATGCAAATGCATCTTCTCAAAAAGTCGTCTTTTCTTTCATTTCAAGCATTTTACTACTTGTTGTTCCAGTTGTGCATTTCCATTTCCCCATTGCACATACTATACACGCTCCTTCCTCAAGTTCCAAAGAACAGGTAGAATCTCTTTCCATTTGCAGTACATGATGCTCCACTTGTGCATCAAGTAATTTGTCCATTGCACATACTACACATGCACCTTCTTCAATACTATTATGTAGCTTTGCAGCCACTTTTTGGTTAGCATTGAGTGAAAGCTATTTTTTTCTTTGATGCAAGTATAAAAGATGTCACACAATTCAGAAGCATGGGTCTCTAGTTGGTTGACCAACTACCACCCATATCTTCCATACCATATTCTTGCTCAGATAGAGGAATTGGGTCTCCCATATAGGTTGCGAGAAAATATGTTAAGGAGAATTGATAGAAAAAGGCCAAATTGTAGTGATGACAACTATCATAATTATGCTCATCTCTTTAACTACCTTTGGTGTATGGGAAAAAATAAGCATGAATGTTGAATATTACAATCTACAAATAGAGATTGTAAATTTATGTGATTGGTCAATGTGTCTTTACCAAGAAATTTGAGACCTTTTCCTAGCTGGATGGATCTGGAAGGTATGCATTAAACCAATAGTAATCATTTGTAAGCACAATATTCCAAACGAGGTAAGCATGAGGTTTATGATATTCCTTAAGGGGAATATCGAATTAGTAATTACATGGATCCTATGGAGGAATGGTTTCGAGTGTCATGTTCAAATTTGACTACATTGTGAGGTTTGAGGTCCACCGTGTTAGGCCATCATTCAAGTTGATACATGCAAATTATGGGGTGCCTATGTTGTATGCTATCAATTCTACCTTGACAATCAA
>CM021100.1:258796844-259315939 GCA_007115665.2 Sequoiadendron giganteum | reverse complement strand
AGCAACTCTTACTTACACACAAAGTTGGATTTCAATTTCCTCATATGATTTAAAAATAAATGCAGAATATAATTTAGAACAAATAAAATGCTCTCACTAAACTAACTGACATGGGATAGTGTGTTTTCCAACAATGTACTATATATATATGTTGCCAACAAATAAAATGCTCGAAAAAAACTAACTGACACAACATAGTGAGTTTTCTAAATAATTTTTTTGACATAGGATAGTGAGTTTTCTAAATATATATTTTTAGCTCCAAAATACTCAAACAAATCTTTTCATAATGAACTAATTGGCATGGGATAGTGTGTTTTCCAACACTCCAAATAATGTGAGCATTTTATTTGTTCCAATCAAATGAAAAAAGGGAAATGCCATATTTATGTTGCCAAAGAGTTGTTCTAAAATATGAAGGTGGACTAGTGAGTTTTCTAAATAATTTTTTTGACATAGGATAGTGAGTTTTCTAAATATATATTTTTAGCTCCAAAATACTCAAACAAATCTTTTCATAATGAACTAATTGGCATGGGATAGTGTGTTTTCCAACACTCCAAATAATGTGAGCATTTTATTTGTTCCAATCAAATGAAAAAAGGGAAATGCCATATTTATGTTGCCAAAGAGTTGTTCTAAAATATGAAGGTGGACTTCATTACATTTTTAGATTGTACGAAACAAAAAAATTTCACGAGCAAATAACTGAGAGGAGATAGTGTGTTTTCCAACACTGCAAATAATGCGAGTATTTTATTTGTTCCAATCAGATGAAGAAAGTGAAATGAAATTTGGACCATAGAAAAGAGTTGTTCAAAAACTTCAAAGTGGTCTTCATTACATTCTTGGAGCATAAAAAAACAGAAAATTTCATAACAAACTAACTAACATGGGACAATTTATTTTCCAACATTGCAAATGATGCGAGCATTTTATTTGTTCCAATTAGATGAAAAAAGGGAATTCCATATTTATGTCACCAAAGAATTGTTCTAAAATATCAAGGTGGAATTCATTACATTTTTGGAGTGTACAAAACACACTTTTCATGAGGGAATAACTGAGAGGAGATAGTGTGTTTTCCAACACTGCAAACAATATGAGCATTTTATTTGGTCTAAATAGATGAGGAAAGTGAAATGCCATTTTGAATGTACCAATTAGAAGAGAAATAAAAGGAGTTTAATTAATGGTGTTGACAGAAAACTACAATCTAAACAAGGAGATTCAAATAACTGAAAACCCACATTGTTTTTTCCAAATTACAAATATTTTGTGCACTTTTTTTTTCAATCATGCGAAATTTAAATGCAATTTTTACTCAAATTAAAAGCCCTTATAAATTTTGGAGGGGCCTTTCAATACATTCACACTATCTAAATTATGAAATATTATAAAGACATTCATTTTGTTTTGTAAATATTCATGTTGGAAAACCCTAGGTGTTAAGAAACAAGCAACCCATATAGTCTTGTAAAATGCTCTGCAACTGAGAGGAGATAGTATGTTTTCCAACACTACAAATAATGCAAGCATTTTATTTGTTCCAATCAGATGAAGAAAGTGAAATGACATTTGGACTGTAGCAAAAAGTTCAAAAATTTGAAAGTGGACTTCATTACATTCTTGGAGCATAACAAAACAAAACTCTTCATAACAAACTAACTACCATGGGGTCCAGTGTGTTCTCCAACACTACAAACAATGTATAACAACACCGTGCCTTGTAGGTTTTATAATACCTACTATTTTCTAATTTCATTACATTCTCACTATCTAATTCACAAAAGGTTCTCAAGACAATCACAAAAAATATCAAATTGAAGTGAGAGGTGAGTAACCAATTGGGTTGTTACTTGTAAAGGGTTTTAAAACAGTAAGGGTTTTAGGAGACAATGTGTTTTCCAAAATGTCAGTGTGGAAAATAGCGGCGAAAATGGAACCTCTTCTAGGCATTTTTCTATTTGAAAATTATGATTTTTAATGGCACATTTTGGGCTTTTTGTCCATTCCGAATAAGAATCTCAACAATGGCGATGTTTTGGGATTTATGTGGTTTTCAAAATATATCATTTCCCCACATTGCATTTTCCAACCTCGTAATATATTCTACATGGTTTTTGGCTTCTATAAATGTTATTCAGTTATTTCACTCACATTTCCACAATGGGTTGTCATTTCTTTCATTCGAAAATCACAAAATTTCAAAACCAACAGACGTGAGGAAATGAAAATTAAAAAACCCTCAACACAAAAACACATTCAGAACTTTTCATTTCAAATGAAGATCCCTTTTCCCAAGGAAAACCCTGTAACCTTCAAAATAAGAATGTCAACAATGGTGACGTTATGTGCTTTATGTGGTTTTCAAAATATATCATTTCATTGCAGAACCCACTTTGCATTTTCCAACCTCGTAATATATTTCGCATGGTTTCTGGTTTCTATAAACGTTATTCAGTTATTTCACTCATATTTCCACAATGGGTTGTCAGTTATTTCATTCAAAAATTGCAAAATTTCAAAACCAACAGACGAGAGGAAATGAAAATTAAAAAACCCTCAACACAAAAACACAAAAACAATTTTTCATTTCAAATGAAAACCCCTTTTATCAAGGAAAACCCTTTGTTTTCTCATAAATGAAAACCCATATTCGCAATGAATAACCGTTCATTTCTTCACAGTTCCTAGGAAGAATGGCTAAATGGCATATATTTCTAGTGAATATACATACCTACTTGCTAGAAACCTCTGAATGCCTACAACTCCTTCCCATTGCTCTCCAACAACCTGCAAAATGTTAGTGTGGAAAATGGTGAAGAAAATGGGACCTCGTCTAAGCTTTTTTCTATTTGTAAATAATGGTTTCAAATGCCACGTTTTGGGATGTTTTTCCATTTTGAAAACCCGTCGGTGGTGATACATTTTCTCGGTGACAGGACAAGCAATGACAAGTGGCGGGTTAGCATCTATTCGCCAAGTCTTTCCATCCATGCGCTTTGTCCATTTGTCAAGTCTTTTTGTCGAGGCATTTTGTTTAACACGTGGGATGGGGGATGTGGGTTATGATATAACGTTACATACATAGGTGCATTTTGTATACACTTTATCTTTTTTCGACTTTATCGTTTTGACTGTTCTCTTTGGGTTATCCTTCATCCCATGAATCCAACAATGTCATTCAGTTCCCACAATTCAGTTGGTGTACATAACAAAGGATTGAGAGACAAAGATCAAATGTTGAGGTGAAAAGAGAGGGCAGACTTCAATAGCAACTCATTTTTCACTACATTTTGGTGGGAGACAACACCAACAATTAACAGTAAGAATATCTACTATTAATGGAGGGAAAAACAAAAAGTGGGACAAATAAAATTCTTTTTAGAAGAGGTTTTCAAGTTTTGTCAACATATGTAGGTAGTTGGGCAGTAGTGAAGAAGGGGAAGTAAAATATTCTCCTTTAAAACAAATATTTTGTGCCATTCTTGGTAATCTTTTGGTTCCTTAAATAAAATTTGTATTGTCAAGGAAGATGTTATGATCAAGTCTATCCTTATTGTTAGAACTATTGTCATTGATCTCAAAGGATATCATATGAAGGTCACTAATCACTATTCAAAGAGCAATCAAAATCAATTTTTCAAAGACATATTTAAACTAATTCCTATGCTGGTCAACCCTCTTTGAAATATGGAAATTAAAGATTAAATTATTGTTGGCTAGCTGATTTCTTCTAGTATTTCCATTGGAGAACTTTTGAAGTGCATGAACAACCTGGTTCACTTTGTTTAACACCCAACATAGCAGTTTGTAAAGTGTAAATAACTATTTTGTTTGGCTGATACCCCTCATAAAGGCATCCCACTTTGGAAATTAGAATTAAAAATAAATATATTATTTTATGAATATGATGACCTATGTCTAGCGCCCATGTTTTTTTATGAAGAGTTGCATATATATGAGGAGTTGCCTCCCTTGGCAATATATATGTATTTTCTTTAAATTTTGCCCCCCCTTGAGAAGATAGCAAGATGAGTTTGTGTGTTGATAAAATAAGCAATTAATGAATATCTTTATATACAAGAGAAAATTTAAATGAATAATCCTTGAGAAGATATAAAGATGATTTTGTGAGGTGTTGATAACACAAGCAATTAATGAATATTTTTATATACAAGAGAAAATCTAAAGGAATAATAATTAGAGTTTTTTGGAGCAGATCTAAATCAAGTTTATAGTATATCTTAAAGCAAGATAATGGCAAATTTGTAAGAAAAAGTTGTTGAAGATTTGAGCAGAACTTTTAAGGTATTTTGTTGTTGATTTATGCCAAAGTTGAGAGTAGTATTATAAAGGCTTTTGAATAGATTGGTGAGGGAATTTATAATAGATTGTTGTGAAGGTTTAAGGAATATTTTTGGAGTTTAAGGATGGAAACTTATTTAAATTCTCTTGGATTTGAAATTTCGTAATTATTGGTAAATGGATATAAAGCTCCATACACTCCACCAATAGGTTCAGTAGGAAAGAAGGCAAGTGAAAACAACACTAAAGTCAAGAATGCAATCTTGTGGGAATTAACAAAATTAGAACTTGTGAAATAATGCACCACAAATCTGCGAAGGATATATGAGATAAATTAAAAAAACATTTATGAAGGAGACAACAAAGTAAAGAAAGAAAAAAATCAAACCCATTGAAGGAAATTTGAGAGTTTGAAGATGATGGATGAAGAAAATATTGTTGCCTATCTACTTTGAGTAGATGAGATAGTCAATACTTTAAAAAGGTCTTGGTGAAAAATAGAAGAATCAACATAAGGCAAACATAATATTCATTTGGACATTGGTTCCACCTAATTGAAAAGATTGGGAGGTTAGTACCTCTCATTAGAAGAGATTGGTGTCTCTTGTTGGGTTCGAGCTTAGTTGTGAGGATTGGTGTTTCCAGTGGGTTGGTGCCTACAAATTTTATAAGAGAAGTTAAATATAAGCAATATTTTTCTATGGTTTGTTCCAATCTCCACATAAATTTTTTGTTCTTGTACTCTTAATTATTTATGTTGTGTGATTAAATTTATTATGGTTGATTAAGTTGTGAAAAAGTAAAATATTGTCTTGTACTATTTCACCCCTCCAAGCTCAGTATAAGTGTGTTATTTATCTGGTATGCTTTGTTATTTCTTCATTATTCAAAGTATTAGCTTTATCACATAGACTAATAATCAGGATTCAAGTTTAAAATATCAATCAAAACAAAAATAATGATTAGTCAAAAAAAATATTTGTAGTTTGTTATAAAAAGGGGTTGCGAGAAACCCCTTATTTTGAATATGGAGCAAGCACTCCCCATCTTAGTAACCCTATAATCTCCTTAAAAAATTGTATAATTTTGATAAAATGTTTTCATTCTCAAATGTTGTTGAGTCTATGTTAGCCCCACTTTGTTATTTCACTAAAAAATGAACTTTTTGTGCTTAAATTGGCAATGGTCATCATGTTATATTGAACCCCCTATTATGGTAACTCAGTTAATTCAGTTATATGTAATCACCTCAAATGTCAATTTATTGGTTAAATCGAAGATGTTTATGTGCCTTTATTGTTTCAAGTGATTCATGTTGCATGTTTCCACATAGTTTGACCCTATCAAGCCAAAACAATTAAATCTCAAGATCTAGTCAAACTTGAAGAAATCTACTTTACAAGGATATTTTGATTTCACTGGGGAAAATTTTCACGCCGAAATTCCTTTTCATTTGGAAGATTTTAATTTTGCAAAATTTTGCTAGGTAGTTTATGAAAATGATTAAATTAGGAGCTTTTTTGAGGTTGGACCAAAATAAATGTAGACAAGGTTTTATAGGGTTATTATAAGCAATGTGGCCAAGTTTCAAGTGAAAATATGTGTATAAGCATCAATTTTCACCCCTAACGTAAATTCCCTTTTACCCCCTTACACTTTAGATAACCTAAGGCAGAGGCTTAAGCTCATTGCTCCCATCACACTTGGCACCCTTTTTGTGTGTCAATGGAGGTGTTTCTGTCAAGGATGCCCACACAATGCACCTACATCCCTGGCAATTCCTGTACCTAGAGACTACAGAGACATTACACTTCCCATTGGGATTCAAAGTGTAACACCTCCCTTCAGCTGGCCAACCTGAATATGGCTGTTTTTCATCCTTTCCTTCATATTCTTCACTCTCATCCATTCTCAAGTTTTGCAAGATCGATTTGAGCACTCTCTCCATTTCATTCATCCATCCACAAGCTTTGTAGTAGAACTTCACACTTTATTGCAGCAATCCACTACTCCATCACTCTGATAGTGCGAGCGCAGGACAAACACCATTGCAGTAGAGGCTTGAGTTCCTCTCATTTTATCCTCCACAAGCCTTGAGCACTTTGGATGGAGGTGGTAAGCTCCTCTTATCTTCTCTATCATGTTGGTTGAGTAAGCACGTACTATTTTGTAGTGTCTTTTGTTTACATAACTTGTATTTGCCTTCTTTATCACTATTTCTATCATTGCAAACTTGGATTTCCATGAAGGTGGAAACACCAAAACGGGGGTCTGACTGAGGGAGGACCCTAAATAACCACCCAAAATTTTCCCTCTTTATTGTGTGTAGGTGGAGAGATCTTGGAGCAAGCTAGCACGAAGATTGTTGTGCGAGATCATCTTCATCACCCTTGCAGTAATATACTTCCTTTATCATATTCGTCTTTATATTTCACTCTTCCTAGTCTTGTTCTTTACTTCCTAAAACTATTGAACTAGGTTGTTAGTCTCTCTTTTAGAGCTTGAATCTCATCCTTCTAGTTCTCTATCTGTACAGACGCTAGCGCATCGTGCTATCATCCTAGAACCACATTTTTTTCCTGTGATAGAGAGCTACCTGAGACATAGAGTCGACTCTAAAAAGTGACTCGTCTAGTCTCCCTCCAACTCTCGGGTTTGTAGAGTGATCGTATGATGCATAGTTCTCATCACTTTCATCTTGTCTATCCTAACCTTCATTTAAACTAAGGTAAGTTAGGGAAGCCATATCACTCTTGGCCTTTCGTGACTTGGAGCCTTGTAGTGGTTGGTCCCCCTCTCTTACATTTTTGGTGAACTCGACATGAACCAACGTCTACCCATTTGTCGATGTTCTAAAAATTTTCTCTTATACCTCTTGGTCATTGTACCCTTGTGTGTTGTGAAAGTTTATGAGCTTCACAACCTAATCTATGAACTTTGGGCATATTGTCAGGAGAAGTTTGTGACACCTTCCGATGGAGAAGATGAAGGTCTCTTCTAGCTTCACTACCGACCTTTTCTCTAGATCTGCGATTGGTCTGTCCACACAGGAGCACATATCATGGGGTGAAACTAGATTCCTTGATGAAACTAATCACATCCCTACCCCTCCTACATCACCACCCTCCTCATCGGTGGATGAGCATGAAGGCATTTGTATCCCTGCCGAATACGTCGTTAGTCTTGGTAAAGGGTTAGGTGCATTATAAAATCACCTAGAAGGAAACTCGAAGATGGCCAGGGTTGCTAAAGTGGTCAATGAAATAAGATACATGGTGGAGAAAGACCGAACACATGTAGAGATCTTGGCTAGTCTTGTTGGTCTAGCCGAAGCATGTGCCCCTTCGAGCAATAGTCGCATGGTATGAGGTGGCCTCTTCAAAGAAAATGAGAGACAACTAGAGATGTTGATGTCTCCTAAATTCGTATACATGGTTGGCATGGTCCCTTCGGTTAGTGTACCCACTACTTCTGAGAATTCTAAAACTGTCAAAGTAAATAAGAACCCTTTGGGTTTCCACTTCACCCCATCTGTCACCTCCAATGGTGGAGGATTTGGTGGAATGATAGGTTGAGACTTTGGTGGCCTAAACTTCAGAAGTGGAGGCGGTATTGGCAGAGGTGGTTCCAACGAAAGTCATGGTGGTGGCTTTGGAAGTGACGGTGGCTCCAACGGAAGTCACACTGGTGGTGGTGGCATCGGTGGTGGTTCCAGTGGTCCTATGTCTTCTAATGACCCTATTATGAACACCCTTCTTCAGAGTATGGGGAAGATGCAAAATCAGCTGGCAAACCTATCCTAGGACTTGGCCCAACCTATTTTCCAACCCTTCTTTTGACACAACCTATTGTTGGTGGCAGTTCTAAACACTTCGTTCCCGCAAGTGATGGAGATTCCAAAGTTTTAGAAATAGAATGGTAAAGGGGACCCAAAGACACACATGCCCACCTTTAACGCCTTGCACATAGATTTCTTCCATCATGATGCATTGATGACAAAATTGTTTCCCTGATCCCTCAAGGATACAACACTCGAGTGGTATTGTTCCTTGCCTAGAAATTCAATCTTTACATTCAATCAACTTGTGAACTAGTTCCTAAGATAGTTCCAAACCAACATCAAGCCAAAGATGACCTTCCCTGACCTTGTTCGATGTAAACAAGGGGATAATGAGAAGATTATGGACTTTATAGTGCGCTACTAGGCACTCTTTTCACAAATATAATACCCATTACTTGACTCCGATGTGAAAAAGGTGTTTTTAGGGAGCTTACAAAGGCCTTGGCAAGAGAAGTTCACCCTTATGAAGTACCCTTCTTTTGCACATCTATGTGCAACTTTATGAGAGTACCAACAGACAGTGGTTCAGTTTGGGGGTTCCTCGTCCCGCTTCCGTCCTGAAAGGAAGTATATCATATCAATCTCTGGAAAAGGTAAATTTGTTGTGAATGTGGTAGCCACTGTTGATAAAAATAGCCTTAGACATGACCAAAAGTTTAAAAACATATCATAATCTTATTCTTCCATTTTACAGAAGTTGTTGAAAGATAAGATTCTTAGCCTACCACCCCTTAAGCCAGTTAGGGAATTGTATCCTAACTGGTATAAAGAAAATACATATTGCCACTAACATTGAGTTAATAGGCACAATACCGAACACTGCATGCACCTGCATCATGAGATATAGGACCACATCGACGACGATACTATTTGACTTGATGGAAAGAAAAAAACATGAACAAATCAGTGGAAAAAGCTAATAGCGAATTGTAGATATACATGAACCTATTTCCATCACATTCTGTTAACATGATTATCGATCCCATTAATTTTGTTTCCCACCCTAAGGCATATGTTAGCATGGTTATTGTTACTCCCTCTCCTCATCTTGTGATCGGTTCACCGGATGTGACATTCACTTTGCAAGATGTGCCAGCAAATGACAAACCTTCTCTGCTCTACATTCCCACTCACCTCAATGGAAACATTGTGACAGGGACCGTCTTAGTCGACCCCATGAGTAGAGTGAATGTCATCAAAGAGGAGACATTACTCTTGAAATCCCTACAAAGGGAGGAATATGAAAAAACAAAGTCCATCATCCATACACACGATGGACTCTCTTAAAACCTATGGGTCGATAATGTTGTCTGTCCTAGTTAGACCTAGGAATGTAGATGCAGTCTTCGATGTTATCCTTGAGTCGGACCTATTCAGAGTGAAGCTAGGTATAACTTAGCTAGCTTCCATGAATGGGATCAACTCTGTGATTCATAAGTGCCTTAACTTTTCCCATGAAGGCATCATGCCCGTAGTGCATGATACTAGATATCAGCCTATGGTATCTCATGGGGGATACTCATTGGATCACTTTTGGCTCACTCCAATCGGTCCACTCCCACAAAGAATGAATCTACTTTACAAGAACTATGCGAAGTACAAAATTGGGGGCAAGGGAAAACTGAAGTTGACCCTTCCTATAGTAGAGTAGCTAGCTGCCTCCTCCTCCCAAAATGGAAAGGAGAAGCTCACTCCATCTTGGGTAGACTTGTATACTCCCCTCTCTTGGGAGGAGTATTGGATGAACAAGCCTAGGCTCTACCCACTAAGTCTGATCATGCCTCCTTGGCGAAAACCCAAGATCAGGATATTGGATCTCCCTAATGGGTCTCTTGGACCCTAGTACTACCTATATGGTAGAAAGAAAGGCTCGTGAAGAGAGTTTTCCCTGCAACCTCTTCCCACTCCCCCAAGAGGCAAGAGACCCACCACTAAGGTGTTGGAGTCGATTCCCCCTGCCGTTTTCAAAGCTTCTCCTTCTACTCCCATTCAGGAGTCTATCCTTCCACTATAAATAGTCATGGAGAACACTCCCATGGCTGAGCAAGAGCCTTCTATCCCTTCACAAGCCTCGACTTCTGGTTCGAAGAGTCATAGAAACTGCTTGGTGAGCGAGCGTAAGTGCCAGAAAAAGGCCCTTCTAGTTGAGCAGGCCTCCTTATAGAAGAAGGAGGAGGAGATGACTGCACCTCTTACTATGTCCTCCTCTCTCCCCCTTTCTATCCCTGTTCAAACTAGCTCTGAGTCTCTTTTGACTTTTGTTGCAAGCACACATGCTCCTAGAAAGGTGCAAGTGTTCATATCTCCTTCTATGGAGTTGCCCTTGTTGACTTCCATCCCAGATGTCTCACCTTTCCCAAAGCCCATGGATATGGTTAATACTTTAGTTATATCCACATCAATTATCTCCTCTTCTCCCTTGCCCCTCCTTGCTTTGTCTGTGGGGAGTTCACCTCCTCCGACGAAGAAGAAAGTAGAGTGTGGTCCCTCCAACAATGAAGGATGTAAGAAGAGCCCACCTTCTCCAAAAGGTCACCTTGCGTTGACTTGTTCTGTCCTAGTGACAAAACCAGCTCTAGCCTCCCTCGAGTTTGTCACCGCTCTCGAGTCTCTCAGTGAGCCTAGTAGTGAACCTCAAGTGCAAACTCCACCATCTGCTGAGGTGAAACATGGAACTCCAATTAAGTGTATGTTTAACTTGGTAGATGAAGTTCCGACCTTGTCAGCGATCTTCACGAAGCCGTTGACCTTGGACCCACAAGAGTTGAGCGACAAAGACCTCACATGTCCCTCTACCTTGGCCCTTGTTGTGGGAGGGTCAGAAGCTCCTCCCCTTAACATTGCACCATTACGGGCTTGTCATCCTTCCTACGATGATCTAGAGTGGGAAGTTGATGACCTCTTAGTTGACTAGTGTTAGGAGGAGACCCTCTTCTTGATCTTTAGGTTAGATGTGTGTGTGTATTGTGATGTATTCCCCCGTGATCATGCTATATGTGCTTGGATGACCCTCGTCACCCCTGTTGGTGCTTGGATACAGGCATGGTGTTTGTGTTTTAAACCTCCCTCTATATGTATCTTCATTCTTCCATGTTTGTGATTGACTTTCGGTAAATTGGGGATGATGCAAAGCATCGGGAGCATTTAGGCATCCTTCCATGTTGACCCATTTTTTTATTTTTACATTGTCTTTCATGCATTCTCTCTGATCTGGTTGGGGATTGATGATTTTTCACCTCTTACTATGGTTACCTAATTTATATATATATATAATAAAGGCAGATTTGACCCCATGAAACTAGATCCCCCTATTCCCTTTATGTGTGTTCCCTTTTTCTTTTTCCTTTCTCTTGATATTTCTCTCTTCTTTGCTTGAGTTGTCCCTCTTATGTGTGACAATGCTACTTCTACATTATGCGGTCTTTAGAAAATGCATTTGTGGCCAACAAATCTTTTCTCAAGGATCCTTCACACACTTCTTTGTTAAAATCGCATTCTCAACTCAAAACCCTAACAAAACGTGTTTCCTTCATCATGGGTTCGTAAAGAAAGCACTTGGGAACCTTCCTCCGAAGTGGGAACAACCTCAATCTTCCCCTCATGTGGGCGCATATCCTTCCTTTTGAATTCCTTGATGAAGTGAACATCTTTCGAAAGGATTCCTTAATGATGAATTGATTCGAGAAAGAAGACATTAGCTTTGAATGGTGTGTCCCTTGAGTGGACCCCTCCTCTTCATGTTGGGTTCCCAAGGGACCCCTTCAAAAATTTTCAACAAGTTCTATGGTGTCTAGCTCAGGGGTAGCCCAACTAGACCAGTTTCATTTCTCTATGTCTAGTTCAGGGGCAACCCAACTAGAGCTACTTCACATCCTTACATCTAGCTTGGGGGTAGCTTGACTAGAATTCACCTTTCAAACAGTGTGTCCCTTGAGTGGACCCTCCTTCCTTTTGAAGGGCTCCCGAGGGACCCCTTTGAAAGACTTACAACTTAGCGATGGTCTGTGTGACTATCCGTTCACTGGCCTGAGCAGTCGCTTCTTGACGTATTCTATCTGTAGGTAAACACATCACCCTTCTTGACTCTATAGAGTCCCCTTTTGCTTGGTCTCCTTCATGTGAGAGTTCTTGAAGGATACCTCCCTCGCAAGACTGCAAACTTGTGAGGTGCTTTCGTTCTTTGGATTTATAGTTCCATGAAACTATGAAGTCTCTTCCTGCACTTTTGAGTTCGCCAAATCGTGCTTTGCTTCCTCATCGGTTTAGGTATACATCTCTTACCTTGTTACTTCTTACTACTCTACTTTATTGAAGCACTCATTAGTACTCATGTTTGCTAAAGTGGGGGAAAAATGTATAAGCGTGAATTTGCACCCCTAACGCAAATTCCCTTTAACCCCCTTACACTTTATAAAACCTAAGGCGAAGGCTTAATTCCAATTAAGCCCATTGCTTCCATCACACTTGGCACCCTATTTGTGTGTCAGTGGAGGCATTTCTGTTGAGGACACCCACACAACGCATAGACATCTGCATGACACGCTTACGTCCCTGGCAAATTCCTGTAGCTAGATACTATTTATGGCCATTTTTTTTTATAGAGGATTTTATATCATCTAGAAAGACATTAAATAGAAACCCTATACGAGAACATGAACCTTTTGGTTGAAACCTCTTCGGCTGAGAGTCAAGTACTAGGGGGTATCCATTTTGCCAAATTCACCTAGGGCATGGTCTCAACCTCATCCCTTATGTTGTCGGGTCCTTGCACTCAACAAGACTTTATCCTAAAATGTGTGAGTTACTTGTGCTAAACGTAGGTGACCTCTATATATGAATTAAAAAAATAATTATAGGATAATAGAATTTTATCTTAAATATGAGGCAATAGATTGTCTATAAAGAGATGTTACAAAAGAGATTCAAGAGGTTGAAAGATCATATGGACAAACAAATAGATAAAAGAAGGGGCAATATGCTCCACATTGTTAGTTTCACCAATCTTGAACATGTTATTTTTTTATCATTTGGTAGCTTTCAAGTCAAATTTCTCAAAAAGGGTCATTTTAAGTCACCTTATGATTGATGAAAGAAATTAGATAGACCATAATTTAGATAGTTATTTTTGTTTCCAAATGCATATTTGACACCTTTGTACAATTAGATTGACCACTATATATGAATAGAAAATAGAAGCTTCTATGCTAATACATTTTTCTCTTAAATATGTGGCAATAGATTAATTGGAAAGAGATGTTGAAGAAGAGAGTAAAGAGATTGATATCCCATATGGACAAGAAATGAGAAGAAAGGAGGGGTAATATGTTCCCCATTACTAGTTCCAATTGTTAGTCTAAAAAGTGCTTTTATACATCTATTTACCTCTTTAGTAATTCTTAGATTTGGTAGATCCATTCACACCAACTTAAGTTCACTTAGTGGTTTAGTTTTATCGCCTTATAGACAAATATCACATGTAGTTACACTTGTTCCAAGTTTTCTACATGTTTCATATCTCTTTGAGGGTTAGTCAATGTTTCTATTCCACCTTCCTACTTCTTCCTTGTCCCTACATGTACAAGAAGAAATCATTGTACGTTCTCATGTCTTATGATAGTTTTGGCTAATTATTTTTGCTTGAATTCTCTGGTGGAAGTTCTTGAATTTTGCATTCATAGTTTGTTGGTACAACATGGTATTAGAGCACTAAATCACAAATTCATTCTCAATTTTTGATGAATCCAACATTAAGGCCCTATCAACGAAACATCATGGAGTCAAATGAACATCGTTATTGAATCCGAGAGACCCAAGAAATAAAAATTTACCTTTAGTTTTGTGAAAAATGATAACTTTGATTATCTGAAAAAACAATTGCCATAGCAACTGCTTCACGACCCTATGGTTGTACCCTATATGGAAATCCATACTTGTACGAGTTTTACTTGTTTCAAAGACATTTCTTTCGCAAAGCAAGGTTTCGCAAGTCTAGGCTCATCCAATTTTATCCAATGTTTGTAAGTGCAAATTTTGTTGGAAAAATTGTTTTTGTATTGCAAGGTTTCACATTTGAGAATTGTGTGTAGACATGGATTTTTTTTTTCAATTTCTGAGTAGTGAAATCCAATATCATCGCAGGCCAAGGAGGCATTGCACACAAGCACTTACATCTCTCTTGCATGACAAACATAGACTGGCATCCAAATTGCTGGTAAAAAAGAAAGTGAGTGAGGTAGTCAACCACATTGGGGAAATTTCTAAGTGGTAGCATAGACTCATAGCACCTAAGTTGCAGAAATAATGGCATGCTTATTTTTCCAATGTTTGTTTGATTTCTCCTCTTTGTTTAGGGGGAAACTTGTAGGTTATCACTCCAATAACCTCTACAACTCCATGTGCTCACAACCCTCATGAAGGTTTTATGATATACAAATATGCATGTTTTTGCATGATTGTAGGTTTTTTTAGTGATCTAAGGCCTATTTGAAGGGATGTTGTGGTTATTTTTGTTGTACACCATCAACACAACCTCTACATAGGCTGTGTTTTGTGCCCATAAAGTTGATCCATTCCTATTTAATGCTGACAATGAGTGTCAAATTCTAAGCATATGGTACCATTGCAGATTTGTTTCACATCACTCTTTCTTTGTATTGAAGTGCTTTCATTATTTTATTGAGGAAGAGGTGATCATGGGAAGCAGTTCTTTGTAACCCCATGTCGATTTTGAAGTTGTAATTTCCTACATCCTATTGGATTTAGTCGCAATGTATAGTAGTTTAATTCAAGGGCTATGACTCAAAGGTCTTCAACTAGTGCTAATGAAGTAGTAACAGTATCACACTTATCACAAAGTCCCTATCAAACTTAAACATTTGCTGTTTATAGTTAAAACTTTATTTATTTTTATGTTGACCACTAGCAGTTAGTTGTAAACCTCGAGATCTTCAAGAGTTTATAAAGGGGTTTTTTTTCCATTTTGTCATAACTTACAAATGAAGGGGCCTTTTTTACATGAATTTATAGTCAATAGGAAGTTGGTTTATTACTATCACAACAATGACACCATTTTTTCAAAATTATAACTTCTAAACTATTTTTTTACCTTCAAAAAATAATATTTTTAATATATTTTTGACAAGGCATAACTTTCACATTGGTTATCGAAAGTTTTTTTTTATAAATTTATTAGAATTCTGTATGGATTTCAGATTTGTAATCAAAATAAATTTTTGGATACCATTTCTTACAAATTGTATAAATATATTTGAATTATAAATAGATGTTTTAGGCATCCAAACTTCACCAAATTTGTCAATCTTTTTCTTGCATGTTTTGGGGGGTCAATATTCAATTTCAATCCAACTTTTTGGGTTTGTAAGACACTATTTAACTGCATCTTTGTATGTGCATCATGGATCTGAAAATTGTTTTTTTAACTCCACATAATTTCTACACATGGAAAGTCAAAGTACATCAACTTCTTCAATCTAAGGGATTATGGAAAATAGAGAATGGAAAACAAATGTAATTTACAAGGGAGTATGAAAAGTTTACTTATATGAACAAGTTAGATGAGGAAATGGGTATAATGGGTCTCCATGCATCTAACAACTTATAACTTCACCTTGTTAATTAAAAAAATCCTAAGAAAATGTAGGAAACATTTAATGACCTATTTTTTATAGTTGATGAATTCAAAATACATCAATTGGTTGTTGAATTAACACCATTGTCTGCTGATGCACTTCCTTTTATTCTTGGTCAAGTTTAATTCTCTACTTTCTTGACTTCAGGGTTGTGGTAAAATAAATATAAACAAAGAGTGTGTCTTATTGGTTTTGTCAAAGTTAAAATTCCCTTATTAGTTCTTTGCTTCTACCTTCTACTCTACCATTGATGCTCTTGGAAAAATAATTTGCAATGCCTACTTTTGAACCATTTTTTGATAGAATCACATAAGAATAATCTAACTTAATTTCCACGGATGTTATCACCTCTTCAAAAATTAAAGCACTAGTCATCTAATCATGTAATCCAAAGAAGGTAAGAAGTCTTCAATCAAACCTAAGGAATAATCAACTTCAAGAAATGATAAATCATCTAAGAAGAAGAAAAAAATCAACACACAAGACACATCCTCTTCACATTCAGGAAATGATTCTTCAAATTAAGAGAACAAAAGCAGAGCATCATGTACATTTTGTGACTTACAAAATAATGACATTAAGTTTTATAATAAAAGGATTTCCACCTTTAGAAAGGACATGAAAAACACAAAATTGATATTCCCAAACATTTTAAGGGACAAGAACTTACAAATAAACATTTGGATTCATCGAGAAACCATTCGATAGTTGAATCAAGAACCTCACGTCAAATGACACACTCACACGATCTTCTTGAGTCTCTTTTTGACATCATTACTTCTCATATTTTATTGTGAAACTCTTCATAGATTCCAATTATGGAGTCAAGTATATAATACAGTTGACAAAGGGTCACATTGAGGATGTTCTCTATGTTCTTGAAATTTCAGCTAATCTTCTATTAGTTTACCAAAATTTTCATATTGGTGATGGCAAGAAATTTGCATTTTCACCACATGATGCAATTATCTGAGAACTACATCATCTTGAGGGGATTTTTGGTTAAGGTAGAGTAGATAATCAATCAAAATTTTATAATTTTTATGGTAATGAGTCATTTTGTGGTGCATCATGCATTTCCCATGTTGAATCTTTGAGTAGACTTTGGTACGAGGAGATTGGACATGTCAATTACAAGTATCTTTAATAGTTGAGTACACAAAATATGGTAATTGGACTTCCTAAGGTTTCATGCAAAAAGAACATTTGTTGAGATTTTTTTCTTGGAAAACATCATCATGAACCTTTACAAAGGGTAAGGCCCATCATGAAACTACCTTACTTGATCTAGTTCATAGTTACCTCATATCATTTCCAACTCCTTTCTTAGGAGCCGAGTATGTCTTCACCTTCATTGATGATTTTGTTGGGAAAATGTGTCTCAACTTTCAAATTATATGTTTTATTGTTGATAGGATATATATATATATATATATATATATATATATATATATATATATATATATGTATGTATGTATATCCTGGTTATACCAATAGGTGTAATATACAATGAGAGAATGGGGTGGAGTGGGATGCATGTTAACATTTTTTTGTTAACAAAACTCTTAAATGATTGACATACATTAAATTAATGATATATTGTAAATTTGGACCATTCATTATTAGGTCTAAGATCTGATGGTAGATGTTTGGTTCCAGCTTGTCTTTCCCTAGAAGGTAACCCTTTTTTATGAGGGAATTGTACTATGATTGTAGATAGTGATGTATTCTGAGAGTTTGATAGCGGATGTGTTGTCTCTATATCTCTAGTGGTGACACTCTTGTGAGAAGCTTTCTCTATAAGTATATTGTAATCTTTTTTATTTCTAAATAACATATTGGGTAGCTTTTGGAGTGGGGGTTTTTCTCCCAAAAGGGTTTTCTCCACGTGAATCTCTATGTTGTGGTATGCATTATATTTTTGTTTAAGTTTCTATAACCGTTGTAAAGATTTGTAAAGTTTTGCATTCCCTCCTCTCAAGAGTAGTATAAGAGTTTATTCTGCTACCTTAGCTTCTTTACAAGTAGTATCAAAGCTTGACCATCTTTGTTTTCAGTTGTGGGTTATTGGGTTTTTGAAATGATCCATATTTAAGTGGGAGCTTGTGTAGAAGATACTTTGAGATCTTGTTGCAGGAATTTTCAGATGGCAAGTTCATCAGGGAGAAAAGAGAATATTTTGGAAATAATTTTGAGATGTGGAAGTTGAAGATGGGGGATCTGTTGATAGAATGAGATTTATGGGATGTTGATGAAATTTTTTTAAGGTCCACAGATCCTACTTCAGCTACTCAATATGATGTTATGAATCATAAAGCCAAGGGTCTAATCAGATTGTTCTTGACAAAAAAAATTTAATCAATGTCCATGAAGAGACATCTATGAAGAAACTATGGAAGAAACTTGGTGAGATGTATCAAGCCAAATATTTAGTGAACAAGATTTTCTTGAGGAAGAAATTGTATTCCTTGAGAATGGAAGAGGGTGGAAAAATTATAGACCACTTGGAAGCATTCGATATGTTGGTGACTCAATTGGCATCACTTGGTGTCAAAATTTATGAGGAGGGGGTCATCCCACAATAGTGGGTTACAATTTCTTAAACATCTTTGTGGGGATTAAAATTTAGGAACACCCTTCAAATTAAGAGGGTGCTTCTAACAAAGGGGGTTTGTTTGAACACCTCCCCCTTTGGTCGAAGGGGGTGTTCGAATGAACCCCATTGAGTTCATAATTTTTTTTTTTTTTAAATTAATGGTAAAAATGTGTTTCATTTAAATCCCTCCTTCAAACAAAGGCCCTTTTTCTCTCTAAAATTAGTGAAGAGGTTAAGTGAAAATCATTTTCATGAATAGGCATGAAAATTAGTGAAGAGGTTGGGTGAAAATAATTTTCACGAATAGGTGTGAGGCGAAAGTCATTTTCATGAATAATAATTGAGGTGAAAGCAGGTGATTTCAAGTGAAAGTGAGGCAAACGAATACAAAAAAATAATTGGTCAACTTCAAAACCAGGTGCATCAAAACAATTTTAACTCACAACTAATATTTTCCTTTAAAAGGTTGCAATAATCTTGTCTTGAATTTAAGAATCAAGTATCCCTAAAGCCTCAATGTTTTTAGATGCCTAATTAAGAGCATGAGCACATTTACATGTGGTATCCCTCTATGTTTTAGGGTTTGATTTTTCTAGGGTTTATTTTTTAGGGTTTAGGGTTTACTAGGGTTCATTAATGAGTTCTAGTTTCTGCCTCTAGGATCATAATATAAATAATGGAAGTTTATCTCAATGGAGACAAAAGTTATGATCAAATTTGAGGTTCTTTTCATTTTGTGTCACAATAATTGAGTTATGGAGATGTGCACAACTATTTGAATTTATGAGAATGTTTATTTTTATATAAATTATATTCTAAGAACACTAGTGCATCTTTTGGTATTTGGATGTTGGCAATGCTTTGGAAATGAAGTAACATGTACTAATTTATAGTAAACAATAATAAGACATACAAAAACCTCTCATATTATAAATGAAACAATGATTAGGGTAGTTTAGCTCTTTATTATGTTATTTTTGGATGGTTGATTTTGATGTAGATTGTGTTGGATGAGCTTTATTATATTATTTTTGGATGGATAATTTTAATGTAAACTATGATGGATGATTGGAGTAGAACTCTTTCATCCATCTTATATGTTGAAGTAAAGAATACATTAAGGAATGCTCATTTTGATAAATGTATTGGATATTAATTTGAATTAGATTAGGTGGATATTTGTAAACCATTTTTTCAATAAATTACAATAATAGTATTTATCTCACATGTATGAAATAGTGATAGTTATCTTTAACAAGATTTTATATATTGTACAATGATCTATTATGTATAAGCATCTTGTGTATTGTAATTGGATTTTATGTTCTACTCAAATAATTGTACTTTCAAAATGGTAGTTCAAATAGAATAAACATAAATTTTGTTGCTTCCTATGTATATGTATGTATTGTCTTTATTTAGTGCTAGGTTTATTGTAAATGCTAGCAAAACTCTTTACATTGTTGTGTTTTACAATTATAGTTATTGGCTTACTACAAGAACTCCTTGAATGCTCTCACCTCAACCTTACGGAATGTTAGTGATTAGGAAATACTAAAAGTGGTGGAATGCTAGACATTTTTACCCAAATCTCTTTCTATAATAGATTGTGTAGAATAGTATCCATTTATCAAGAATTTTAAGATATCCTTAAAATAGCTATCATTTTTAGCTAACCTAGATTCACCATAAAGGGTTCGGTGAAGTGAGAGTTTCTTAGGCTCCAATACTCAAGACTTAGATAAAAATATGTATTCAAAATTGATATTTCATTTAGCTTTAGGTATATTAGAAGACCCTTTACAATATAAGAAGCCTCGATATTATAGAAAGCCATCATCCATTTGAAGTTTGTAACTGGCATATAGTTAGTAGTTAATACCAATATGCCACTCTCATCATACTTCAAAAATATGATATTGTGGCTCGAAGATATCAAAATCCTTTATAGCTTAAATTATGGTATTTTTTCAGATGGTGTATAAACACAATAACTATTGAATGTTTTCTAATAGTAGTAGAATATGAAGGCTAAGATGCTTTTGTCAGTTTGTCAATGTTACCGGTGTTTTAGTGTTCTCGGCTCTTCTTTTATGGAAAGATTATTGTTATTCAAAGTCTCTTCTCAAAAAATATAGCTTCTTAAACTATATCATAAGCAAAAATCTTTTGGGGAAAAGATCAACAAATCAAAACTATAAGATTTTTTGAAAAAATGGAAAAAATCGGATTATAAAAAAATGTAAAAAATTGTAAAATAAGAGATAAAAACTTTTTTTTTGAATTTGAAATGAATTTTCATAATATAGAGATATAGAGAGAAAATAAAATAAAGAGTTTAACTAATGAATTGTAGAAAATAGATTTTTGTAATTTATATTCATATTGCTGGCATTGCACATCTTTCAAATTCAAAGCATTGCTTCACATTGCATAACTAATTACTAATAACTAGATACTGATAGATGAAAAAATTTCAATTACAATATAGTTTTTATGAAGTCAATCTAAGCAGTTATACAATAACTTCACATTGCATAACTAATTACTAATAACTAGATACTGATAGATGACAAAATTTCAATTACAATATAGTTTTTATGAAGTCAATATAAGCAGTTATACAATAACTTCACATTGCATAACTAATAACTAAGAACAACTGCCAATTCCATTTGCTTGTCTTGACATTCCATCACCATGAAACCACATTTCCTTGAGACATTTTTTCAAACAGTTCACTACCTTATCTATGCTACCACATTTTTCATACATGTCCACCAAATCATTTTATCAAACAGTTTGCTGCCTTACTGCTATGGCTAAAAGCCTAAAACAGGTGCTTTCAAACAAGCTATGGATGCTTGGAAAAAATCTATTAAAGCATATTAGTAACCAACAAGCTATGGTCTCATGGCTTTTTTCACGCTCAACATGATTTCATTCTCATTTTTTGCAGGTTTTATTTATCAAAATGTATAATAAAATAAATCTTTCAATAAAATAATATTTTATTTATCAAAATGCATAATAAAAAAATTTCGTAATAAAATAAAATAAATAAAGAAATGACACATATTTCATATAATTAAAATGCATACTGCAAATTTACTAAAGAAAATTCACCATGAGGGAAAAATTCACCGCAAATTCATCCCAAGTAAAATTCACCACAGTCAAAGAATAAAAGTTAATTTTCCCACAGTGAATTGCTGGTGGTTAATTTTACTTGATGGTGAATCTTCCGCAGTGAATTTTCCCTCCATGTGAATTTCCCTAGAGCCAATTAAGATATATTCAATATAGCTAATTAGTTGTTTATATGCATGCCTATATTCTAACTTGAAAGACACATATTTGATACAATTAAGATATATATTTGAAAACTTTTATTGTGTAAATACGATACTTACACGATTAATTATTTAATGTATTATAAAAAGTTAAAACATAAACATACAATTATATTTATTTTTAATAATTAATTTAAAAAAAAAAATCTAAATTCAGCAAAACAGTTTCTGAAACTGAAATCAAGGAGTCGCTTACAATTTGTAAACAAGTAGCCCAATATTCATACAAATGCTGCATGCAGCATTTCCCACAATGTCACAAATAACATCAGCATTGAATATGTAAACCTACAACCTTCTAATTGCAAGTTAAGCACAATTAATGCAGCTTAACGTTGAAGCCATCATGTTATCTCAGTTAAATCTGCAAACAGGACAGTATATATGTCACCATCTCAAACACGAGCCCTTTTACTGCAATTTGGACATTTATACTGTTTGATATGGTCTGCTCTTGCACGTCTCATCCTCACACATATTCCATTGTACCATTTCTCGCAATGTTTCATCCTCTTCACCAGGTGTGTCATTCTCTTCATCAGATGTTTCATCCTATTCATCAGGTGTGTCATCAGGTGTATCATCCTCTTCATCAGGTGTATCATCCTCTTCACCAGGTGTGTCATCAGGTGTGCCATACTCTTCATCAGGTGTTTCATCTTCTTCATCAGATGTGTCATCCTCTTCACCAGGTGTGTCATCAGGTGTGCCATACTCTTCATCAGGTGTTTCATCTTCTTCATCAGGTGTGTCATCCTCTTCACCAGGTGTGTCATCAGGTGTGCCATACTCTTCATCAGGTGTTTCATCTTCTTCATCAGATGTGTCATCCTCTTCACCAGGTGTGTCATCAGGTGTGCCATACTCTTCATCAGGTGTTTCATCTTCTTCATCAGGTGTGTCATCCTCTTCACCAGGTGTGTCATCAGGTGTGCCATACTCTTCATCAGGTGTTTCATCTTCTTCATTCACGTGGGGGCTCAACCCACTCTCCATCCTTCACAAGAATTGTAACATAAATTTATAAAATACATTGTCAATTTTATTATACTTTTATTTAGTGAAGTGCATAATTTATTATTTTATTTATCAAAATGTATAATAAATTAAATATTTGATAAAATAATATTTTATTCATCAAAATGCATAATAAGAAAATCTCTCAATAAAATAAAAAATGACAATGTAAATTAATAAAAAATAATTTTAAAGTAAAATAAATACAATAAAGTGGTATTTATTTTAATGAAAGACATATAATTAAGAATTAAGAATTATCATTAAAATAATTGTATTATCATAAATTATATATATATATATATATTAAAAATTATTTTTTCATTTTTAAGATTTAAATAATAATTATATTATAATATATATTTCATATAACATAGAAATAATAAATCAAACTATAATTTTTTTAATATTTTATATTTATTTATTTTAATAATTATTATATTATAATATATAAGTAACTCATATATATATATATATATAAACAAGAATAAGTTTTTAAGAAATATAATTGTTTTTTAAATAATAATATTAATATTATTATTATCAATATATTTATATAAGTTGAATTAAATAAACCAATAAATTATGAATTGATTTTTTCTAAATTTTATTTTATTTTTAACTTTTAAAGTTCACTTGTAAAAAAGTCAAAATTTTAATATAGTTTATTTTTGTTTTTAATATTTTATTTGAAGTATAGTTTTAATTTTTTAATTTAATTTATTTAAGAATGTAATTATTTATTTTTCTTGAAAATAAATGGCAAAAATCAGCAAGGTGGCAAAAACCAGTGAGGTGGCGAAAATCAGCAAGGTAGCGCAGATTGAAGATCGCGAGGCGGAGAAGGGCGATGAGCAAAAAAATGAAGGTCAAAAGTTGTGGCAGGAGAAGAAGCAGAGACATGACACACTAGAGGTGGGCAATGGCCCACATTGGAAATCAACACCAGAAGTGGAGACAAGAAGTAAGGAAAAATGGAGCGAAGAGCTGGAGCGAACGATCCCCTTTGAGAAATTCAAGGAGAAAATCAACAAGGGTTGGACGACATATGGAAAATCGGATTGGACCTCAGGACCAGAAACACATAGGCCTGAATGGGTGATTGAGAACGGTACCTAGGTGGATAAATGCCACCCTTATTACCAACCTCGGTACTAGGTAGAAGCCGAGCACAAGCGAAGGAGAAATCGAGATCGGCGAGGACAAGGGCCTCCATGGGTGAGACCTAACTGCTTTACGAATGGAAGATGGGAAGGAAATCAAGGATTCAATAGCAATGGGAGGTGAAACCTCAAAAAATCGAATGGGTGGTTCGGGGAAAAGATAGGAGTGGAAAGAGACTTGTCCAAAAACTAACACCAAATGAATCAAAATAAGGCCCCAATATCCAATTCAAACATGGACACCAGACTAGCAAACCTGAGCGAAGCGAATAAAGGTAAGTCCACACCAACTCCTATACCCTATTTGTGTGTTAATAATGAAGCTTTCAAGAATATTCGTGAATCACTGCAAAAGATAGGAATGTTCATCAAATGACGGGGAGAAGGCCATAAAAATCGGAGAATCATGGAAGAGTGGTGTAAGATAACCTGGGGGGAGGCCCTAATAGTAAAAGCCTTCGAAAACAATTGGTTCTTGATTAAATTCCTGGATCAAGAGAGGAGGAATAAGGCCTTAGAAACATGGCCTTATTTCTTGGATGGTGCCCAAGTGCATCCCATAGAATGGCGACTGAATTTTGACCCATGAAAAACATGGACTGAAGAGAGTGTGGTTTGGTTGAGGCTATACAATTTACCCTTAGAGTATTGGATGGATGAAACCCTAAAGGAGATAGGTAGGTAGTTAGGCAATCTACAAAGTATAGAAAACATCTAGGAGGATATGGAAAAGGGATCCTACTTTCGAATTTTTGTATCAAAAACTCAGGGTTTAGAATTGCCAAGGGTAGTAGACCTCATCTTTGAGGAGGGATCTTGGCGACAAGAAGTGAGTAGGGAAGATAGCCTACAAATCTTCCCTAAAAGCAAATCACTGGAGCATGATAAGAAGGAATGCACAGAAAAGCGGGAGGACAACAACACCATCGCAACCAAGCAGAATAAGGAGTTGGAAAAAGTGAAGGAATTTAGATTGGAGATGAGACCATCAATCGAGTTTTGGGAAAAAGAACTGGTGGAGTCAATAAAACTAGGTATGGAGGAGGTTGAGTTGGGAGGGAGGAACTCATCGAATGCATAGGAAGTGGAGAATCAAACAACTTGCTAGCCAATTCAATATGAACATCTAATCTTCCCAGGAATCGATCCACAACTCGAAGAAGGCTTTCCTCATCTCACAGACATTAGGATTGAGAACCAGTTGGTGGAAATAACGGAAAGGGGCAAGATTAGTTAGAGGACAAAAACCCTAGAGGCACCAAATATGAAGGCACTCACCAACTACAAGGATTCAGAAGAAGGATTGGATGAAGGTCAGGATCAAGGTAGTATGGAATCAGAGTTGGATTGTGATGAAAGCTTTGAAGAGTATCAGGAGGGCATAATGGCTGAGAGAGGAATCGAACAAATCCCCTTGGGAAGGAAAACACCAAGGATCAAATCGACCAGTCAAAGGGTCATCAACCCAATAAAGAAAAACTAAAAATGGTAGGCTCAGCCAAAGGCCAAACAATCCTTAGAAACGGGAAGGGACTCCCCCTTCATAGGGAACCATGAGAATCATAAGTTGGAACGCTAGGGGCCTGAACACCCCTAGCAAATGGGGCCACTTTAGGCGTCAAATAGATAGTAGTAAGCCAAATATTCTATTAATCCAGGAGACAAAATGGAGCAAGGAGGAACAGGAAAGGAGATTGAAGTGTTGGAAAGGGTGGGAAGGGAGTTTCAAAGAATCAATAGGGGCGTCTAGGGGATTAGGGATAATATGGAACCCAACCTCAGCATGTTGTAATCTTATGGAGGTAAAGCAAAACTGGATGTCAGTCTCAGTATGGTTCTATCAGGATAATTCAGTATTCAAGTTAATCAATGTATATGGACCTATAGCCCTAATAGACAAAAGGCATCTCTGGGTGGAAATCTCTACCTTCCTGAGTCACTTAAAAGATGAAAAAATCATAATTGGTGGTGATTTCAATGCCACTCTAAACAATTCGGAGAAGTGGGGTGGAATTCAAAACCTGATAAGATCTCAAATAGATTTCCAGGACTTCGGAGATAAGAATATGCTACAGGAGATACCTACTAAAAATGGAATATACACCTGGACAAACAGAAGAATGGGGCACACTGGAATAGCTGAAAAATTGGACAGATTCTTGGTGGTAGAGGAATGAAATCAAGGAGCAAACCTAATGGATGCCTCAATTTTTCCTTGGAGTGGTTCAGACCATTTTTCGATTCAACTTGAACTCCAACCAGATATTTTCAAAGGTGGATCACCCTTCAGATTTGACCCAAGCATTTTCAAACATATTTCAGTTTGGTGGAAGAAGTTTGGATTGGTAATCACTCACACCTTTTCTCCTTCTAGAAGAAACTTTCCCATGTCAAAGAAAAACTGCGAGTATGGAATAAAGAACACTTCAAAAACATCTTTGAAGAAAGTGAGAAGATAGAGAGTGAACTCAAAACCTTAAATGAGGAAATAATTGAGATGGTATGGCATAGGAAGAATATCTTAAGGAAAAAGAATTGTTAGGCGCCCAATCTAAGATCTTGGCAAGAATGGAATGCTACTCGAAGCAAAAATCCAGGGTACTCTGGCTCCAAGAAGGTGACAGGAATACTAGGTTCTTCCACAATTCAACCATGGTCAAAAGAAATTCCAACTAGATAACAAAGTTGGTCAGAGAAGATGGGTCTCTCTCTAGAACTACGCATGAAATCAATCAGGAGGTTATCAAGTACTTTGAGTCTTTGTTTAAGAAAGAAGATCAAGTGGACGGAAGACCAAGGGAGGAGTTCATCAGTGGAATTCTAAAGTTGATCTCAGAGGTAGAGAATGAAGAACTCACCAAACCCATCAGTATGGAGGAAGTCAAGAAAGAAACATTCCAACTTGGAGTAGACAAGTCCCCAGGCCCGAATGGTTTCCCAACCTCCTTTTACCAGGCATACTGGGAAATAATTAAGGAAGACCTAGTCAAAGCAACAGAAGAATCAAGAAGGAAAACTGCAATGTTAGGGGCCATCAATCATACCTTCATCACACTCATTCCTAAAAAGAAAGAGGCAAATTGCATGGGGGATTTCAAGCCAATTTCCCTTTGTAATACAATCTATAAGATAATCACCAAGGTTATCGCCAATAGGCTCAAATTGGTAATCGACAAAATCATTTCAGAAGAGCAAAGTGGTTTTATTCTGGGTAGGTCAATTGTGGAAGGCATAATAGTGGCACATGAGACAATCCACGTGGAAAGGAAGTTAAGCTTGCCAAGCATGATCCTAAAATTAGATATCCTAAAGGCATATGATCGAGTGTACAAACAATTTTTGTTGGATGTGTTATTAGGATTTGAATTTGATAGGAAGATAGTGGAATGGGTTAAAAGTTGCATAATTGGCCCAAGATTCTCAATCCTAATAAATGGAGTCGCCCAAGGATTCATTGATTATTCCCGGGGGATAAGGCAAGGTGATCCATTATCCCCATTTCTCTTTATCATAATGGCGGATGCCTTAGGCAGGAAAATTGGTCAATGCAGGAGGGAGGGTTCATGGAAAGGAATTGAGGTAGCCCCAGAGGTGGGAGCAAGTACCCACCAACAATTTGTGGATGACACCATCCTTTTCGGCTTAGCCACAAGAGTGGAAGCAAGAATGATCAAGGAGGTTTTGAACAATTACAGTAGGGCTTTTGGCTAGGCCATCAATTGGAGAAAAACGTAAGTCTTCTTCCTCAATAACCAACCTAGCCTACAACGAGACCTTGAAAGGATATTGGGTATCAGACCAACCTGCCTCCCTGGGAGATTTCTAGGGATACCTCTATTCATTGGGGCTAACCGAATCACCTTCTAGGATAGACTAGTAAGAAACTGCAAAAAGAAGATGGAATTATGGAAAGGCAAATGGTTAACTTCAACGGGTAGGTTACTCTTGGTGAAAAGCATTTTGGCAGCTATCCCAATATATTCAATGTCATGTTTAAAAATTCTTGAGGGCATAGTGGATCAACTCAATCAAATAATGAGGAAATTCTTTTAGAATGGACCGAATGATTCAAATAGGGTTCCCTTGCTAGCATGGGACAAGATATGCAAACCACAAGCCTCGAGTGGGGCAAGAATAAGACAACTGAAGGAAATGAACTAGGCCATGGGTGCCAAACTAGTGTGGCAAATGTATACTAGCAACCAAAAATGGGTGAGAATCCTAAGAAGAAAATACCTCGACTCAGATGATCCATGAGTATAATCAGGGTACGCAATCCACCAAGAGGTTTGACAATCTGGAACTTCATTTGTGAATGCAAGGATATCATCTATAAGTATGTCACATGGGTAGTCAAAAATGGTAGAAAGGTATCATTCTGCGAAGATTCATGGGATGGACACTCTTAGCTAAGTAATATGGTGGGTCTAGCAGCAATTAAGGAAGAAGCAACCAAGGTTTGGGGTCCGAAGGTAAGTGACTACGGTGACAAGGTGTGGAATAATGGAGTTCAAAAGTGGAAATGGAAAAATCTAGATGCGCTTAATGCCCCTGAAGTGCAAAGGAAGGCCCTGAAGATGATCTTGAAGGCCAGAACCTTTCCTTTTGGTGAAGGGGAAGACATTTTGAGATGGAATGCCTCAGCAGATGGTGAGTATGAGGTGAAGATTGGGTATAAGATCAAGGAGAAGAGGGAGGAAGGAAAAATCTAACCAAATACACTCCTATGGGGGAAAAATGTCCTACTGAAAGCTGGGGTGTTTACCTGGCTAGCCACTTAGGGAAAGATATTAACACAGGATAGGCTAATAAAGCTAGGGTTCAGAGGACCTAGTAGATGTATAATGTGCAAAAATCAAGCAAAAACAACGTCACATCTTTTGCTCACTTGTCCCTACGTTGAGCACTATTGGAAATTCATTCTCGAACTTCTAGATTACCTGACAATATTATCTCCAAACCTTTGGGATTGGATATCCGTGTGGCCAAATAAACTTCACAAGGGAGTATTCAGCAGCATATGGAAAATAATACCATCTACAGTTTGCTGGGAAATATGGAAGGAAAGAAATAGGCGTATCTTTCATGAGCAATCAATGGGTAGAGAAAAGTTAGCAGGGTGTATGGTAAAGGCAGTGGTGGAGTTAGTAAATAGTGCAACAAAAGAGATAATATTTCCAAAAAACGTGTTCTCTAACAAAGATATCGAACTTACTAATAAATTTGATGGATTTTACATCCCTTCCATTGTAAGTACATTGAATGTATCTCAAAAGGATGAAATCAGACGTAGAACAGTGTGGCAGAAACCGCTACCTAGTTGAATTAAGGTAAACTTCGATAGCACCTCTACAGGGAATCCTGGACCAGCCAGCATAGGGTGTGTGGCAAGAGACTCTGAAGGAAGGGTGCTTGCCTAGAGGGCAGAAAGCATTGGACATGCAACAAATAACATGGTAGAAGTTAGGGCGGCCTTGTGCAGAGTAGAATTGGGGAAGTGTCTCAGGGCATCAAAACTGCATCTAGAGGGGGACTCATTAATCATAATAAACACCATCAGAAGTAATTTCACCCCAAATTGGCTATTGTAGTGCTTGTTGAGACCAATTTGGACCCTTGTCTCATCCTTTGAGGAATTCCAAGTCAGCCACGTGTATCGGGAAGGTAATAATGTGGCAGATAGTTTGGAAAAAGGTGCGGTGACGAAGGTGGAGTATGGCCTGGGATGAGACAACTAAGCCAAGGTCAAGCGAAGGGCTGCGTTAACATAAAGGCTTAAAAATTGGCGACGTTAAATCTAAGGGGTAGAAGAATTAGCCCACTCCATATACACATCAAAATCTACAATCAGTAAGCTAGGTACACCTGAGGACTTGAGTAGCGTCACATATGGAAAGTAAAACATCTTTTCAAAATTTAGCCGACTGTCTCAAGGCAAATTGATGTCACTTTAGGCTGGTGGCCTCAAGAATGTTGGATTGACATTAAGGAATCACTTGTGTGAAAGGATGGTGCAATTAAATTGGGCCAGAAAAGGAAACAATTGGCTATAAGAATGGGTAGCATTGCAGTAAATGTCATAGTTGGAAGAGAAGTAGAATAGCATTTGGTGGAGTGTAGGCAGAGAAAATAACAGATGGATACAACTGTGTGTCTAGAGACAACCACAACCATGGTGCCATTTCAAGGAGAAGTGACAGACGTCGAGCTGTGCGGAATCCTCTCGGTGAAGGACAAGCTAGTCATTCACACAGTGCGAAAGGTATTGGGTCAGGAGTTTATTTGGTCATATCACAAGCACCGTCTCAATACTGACATCCCTGAGATGTTCTTAGCACTAGAACTCTACAAGGGTATGGCGAAGCCAATGATAAAGAACCTTTGTCAGCACTTGTTCAAGCATATGTACCTGGGAGAAATTGATGCATTATTAGATAATATTGATGAGTTTGGATGAATACCTATGCCGCAACACTACTACTTGCTCAAGAGACGTAGTGGGAGGCCAGTCCCCAAATTTCCAATCTTGTTAACAGTAGAGCCAAAGGAACTAGAGGAGCGTTGCGATGATATCGACAGAAACATCAACTTCCTTCTCCATGCTGCGGACCTCCTAACGTCAATGACAAAGGAGGAACTGGATAACTAAATGGCTCAGGAGGGTTTCGAAGTGGACAACAATGAGGAAGAAAAAAATTCAACGGTGCCCTCGATACTACCAGACTCAAGAGAGGACTGGATAGAGGATGATGGTCGGGACGTGGAGGAGATTGTAAACAGCCCAACACACAAGAGATGCAAATTGGAATGTCCAGTAAAGTCTCGTGTTGCCCATGCAAAGCAGATGCATAAAGAAGAGGCAGCTCGGGGTTCAGGACACAATGAATCAAGCCTCGTATTCACTTCTCTGCATGGCCCTTGGAAGCTGAAAGGAAGAAAGGAAAGGAAGCCATGAAGCGAGTTAGTAGGAAAAGTTGAAGTTTTGTTTTTTAAGTATATCAAATAGGGTAGTGTTAGATAGACTGATAGGAATGCTTTTAAAATTTGCTTGATACTGGGCTTGTATGGCATCCTGAAGTTTGAACATAGCCAAAAGACATTCTCTGTTTTATTTTTTGATTGATAATCTATGGTGCTAGCCATACCAGCTATTAACTTACCAACAAAAAAAGAATGTAATTATATTTAGTTTAATTTTATATAATAAATTTTTTTTTGCTAATATTGAGTCTATCTTTCATTTAATATTAATATTGTTTGTTATATATTAATTATATTTTTAGCTATATATTTTATTAATATTTCAATTTTAATAAATTTAAAAAATATATATTAAATTATTTATTAACTTAATAAGTTTTTTTTTTTGAATTATTTTTTTTGTTAATATTTTGGTTTTGATATATTTTGACTTTGCATTTAGTTTATTATATGTAAATATTTAATTTAGATTTAAGTTTGAAATAGATTTTCATATTTAAAATTCATTACAATTAATTTAATTTATAATTATTTGTCTTGTTAAAATTTCAATTATTGTAGAATTATTATTATTATTATTTATTGTTTTTAGACTGCAAGAATCAGGTAGCACGACCCCCTATAAATTGCAGTGCGCCTAGTAAACTTTTTAACATTACCGACAGTCTTGGCACGACACGCCCTCCAGTACCACGGGGGTGGGGGAGACTAGACCTCGTGACCAACCTCCTGCAACAGGAAAAATTTAGCCAACTAAGCTAGGGCCCCAACCCCTATTGTAGAATTATTATATTTTGCATTTTTACTTTTTTATTTATATAATAACATAAATTTTAAACTTAAAATCTAAGTTAAAAGTTATAGAGAGAGAGTGAAGGAGAGAGACTAACTTTTGATTAGTTATTTGTGCCAACAATCCAAGGATAGAACATGTCTTGGGAAGTAATGCTCAAGGTAGAATATCATTTGATTAAGGATATGATAATTCACCTTTAAGACCTCTTTAATGTACCCATTGCGCACTTAAGGAGGAAAATAGATATAGAGAGAGAAAGAGAAAAGGAGAGAGGAACAAAGAAGGGAGAGGGAGATAGAGATAAGATATAGTGAGGAAAAGAGGAAAAATAAAGGAAGAAGGAGAGAGATGGAGAGAGAAAGAGAAACAAAGATAGAAATGGAGGGATAGAGAGGGAGAGGGAGATACAAAAAGAAAGAATAGAGAAATAAAGATAGAGATAGAAAGAGACAAAATGAGAAATAGAGAGATAGAGAGGGATAAAAAAAGATATAATGAGATAAGAATTTAGGTAGAGATATAGATATAGAGGAATAAAGAGGGAGAGAGAAAGAGATAGAGATAGTAAGAGAGAGAAAGAAAGAGAGAGAAAAGAAAAGAGAAAGGAAAAGAGAGAAGAGGAGAGACATAGATAGATATAAAGTCACACAGAGAGAGTGATGTGTATATATTTATCTCTCTCTCTCTCTCTCTCTCTCTCTCTCTCTCTCTCTCTCTCTCTCACTCTTACCCCCTCTATATTTCCCAAGTTATATCTATATCTCTATCTATCCCTCTTTCTACCCCTATCTCTCCCTCTTTCTATCCCTATCTCTCCCTCTCTCCTATTTCCTCTTTTTATATCTCTCTACTTCATGTCTCTCCTCTCTATATTTCTCTACCTCCCTCTCCATCCTCTATCTACTTATATATCTATCTCCCTCTCTATCTCTCCCTCCATATCTCTCTCTCATATACAAACACATTCCTATCTCTATTTCTCTATCTCTCTCCCTCTCTCTCTATACCTCTCTTTATTACTTGTCTCTCTCACTCTTTCCTCCTCTATCTCTATCTCCCTCTCTCTATCTATATATCATATGTATATATCTCTCTCATTCACTCCATCTTTCATGCTTTATATCTCTATCCCCCTCTCACTTTTTATCTCTATCTCTTTCTATCCATATCTTTCTCTATATCGATCTCCCCTATCTCTCTATCATGTTCCCTAGCCCTTTTTATCTCTCTATATTTCCTTCTATCTACATCTCTCCATCTCCTCCTCCCTCTCCCTATCCCTACCTATATAAATTGAGTTATATCTCCCACTCTCCCCCTCTTCTTATCTCTCTCCATCTCTACCTACCTCTCTCCCTATCTCCCCACTCTTCTCTCCCCCTTTACCTATCTCTCTCCCTCTCTCCCAATCCTCTCTCTCTCTCTCTCTCTCTCTCTCTCTCTCTCTCTCTCTCTCTCTCTCTCTCTTCTAACTATCTCTCCCACTTTCTCTCCCTCTCCCTCTCCCTTTCTCTATCTCCCCCTTCTCTATCTCTTTCCATATTTCTCTGTCACTGTTTCTCTATCCCCATATCTATCTCTCCATCTCACCCTCTATCTCCATTTCTCTTCCCATATATCTCTATATCTCTCTCTTTCTCTTCTCGTATCTCTATCTCTCCCTCTTTATTTCTCATTATCTCTATCACTCCCTATTTATTTCTCCCTTTCCATCTCTCCCTCTCTCCATCTCCATTTTTCTATCTTTACTTCTCTTTGTTTGTCTATCACTCTATTTGTCTCTTTGTCTCTTTTTCCCTCTCCCCCTCTCTATATATCCTTATATCTCTATCTCTCTATCACTCTATCCACCATCTATATCTCTATCTATCTTCCCCTATCCCTATCTATCTTCTATATATCTATCTCTCTATCTCTTCCTCTCTATCTCTCCCTCTCTATCTTTGTATTCTCTCTATCTATTTATATCCCCCTTCCTCTCTCCCCCTCTATCTTTAGACATGTCTGTAATTTCCCTAAAAAATTGGTTTAAGCCTTACATAATTAGAAAAAATAATTCTTTATGGCTCAATTATTTTTATTTGGCTTGGTGAACTTGGAGGATATTTTACCATGATTTATTATTAATTTTGATAGTGCCAAAATATTTTTAGAATTTTTCTATAAGGTTAGGTGACCCTTTTTGGAGATTATAAGGAGGGAAAAATAATAAAATAAATAATATTTATTTCTTGGAATTAGGTGTCCCAATTGGAAAATAAAAAAAGAAAATATGTCAAACTTAAAAGATGAATTTAGGTTATGATATTGCTATCAGGATTCAACCATATAGTTTTTGAGTCAAACTCATTGACCTATGTTTCATGAGTAGCGGTTCATAAGGCACAACACTTGCTGAAGGTTTTACAAATGGGGTTGCAAGCTAAGTGGGCTTAACCTTGGGGAGAACTTTGTGGTTAAGCACGCTTGAGTTGGGGCAGTATTGGGATGGGTGATGTCCTAGGATGGCCCAATGTTTCACCTATGTGTGCATCACCTAGATGCAATGAGCGCTAATTGGACCATTCATTATCATGAGAGATGGGTTCTTGTGAACCACTACTCATGAAACATGGATCAATGAGTTTGACTCAAAAACTACATGGTTGAATCCTGATGGCAATATCATAATTTGACACGCTGTGGAAAATACCTCCTACTTATCAATGAATTTAGGTGCCTAAATTGGCTTGGCCAAATTGAAGGGAAAAGGTAACTTTGGTATAAATACAAGATCATTGAAGAGGAATTTCATCATTGTGCATATTATCTTCAGTTTGAATCAGCAACTTGTTTCAATTATTCCAAGGATGAAAACCTTTGCGAATTATGGGAAAGTTGGACAAAAACCTATCTCATCTCGGGAGGACTTCATGATGAAGGTCTACTTGTGCTTCAATGGCGATTTGTGAAAGACTATGGGTTATAAAGTAACATTAAAATTTGTAGATCAGATTGATAATATTTTGGAGGCAGATTTTGCATTGCTTTGCCCTAGGGTTTCACCCCAAAGTCGGGCACACCACTTGGAGGGAGAGTGCTTAGGTTTTGGAGGGGTGATTTGGCAATTTGGAGTTCATTTGGGAGCTTGCAAGGGGTTCAAACCCTCATATTTCGACTAGAAGGCCAACACAACATTTTGTAGGGTTTTGGAGGCATCTTAATCCATATTTTGCATTCATTTTGGCATTATGTCATAGCTAGAGTAGTTCGTCTAGCTAGGGTTCATTTGGAGCATCATTCTCTATGTATTTTAGCATGTAATTAGGACTAATTTATAACAGCAAAATTCTGGAACAATTTCGAGCATGTTTGATCCAATTTTGTGATTTTCTTGCATGGACAATAACTTTGATTTTGTAGTAGTAGGCTAGACAATTTGAAATCAGACTCCTTTCATGTTTTGGTGATCATTTTATGGTTTTCCATTGCTAGTTATGTTCATGGATGAAAGATAATTATATATTTTTATTTTATTGAGCATTTTGGAAGTGTATATGTTTTCTATTCACACTTGTTTGAAATCAAAAAATTCATATCAGAATATAGGGTTTGAACAGAAAATTAAAGTGCAAAAATTCAGCAAAAAGCTCTAAGTTTCAAGAAATATTTTTTTTTAGGGTAGATCCTAGTTGGGATATTTCAATTTCTCACTCTATCCATCCATCTTTTTCCATCTCTCTCTCCTTCTTCATCTTCCTAAACCTCTATCTCTCTTTGTATATATATATGTGTGTGTGTGTGTCTCTCTCTCTATCTCTATATCTCCATAATTTATTCTTTAATATCTCATTCTATCTCTATCTCTCCATCTCTCCATCTCTCTCTACCTCTATATCTCTCCCTCTCTCCACCTCTCTCTATATATCACTTCCTACCTCTATCTTTATATTTCTATATCTCCCACTCTCATACTCCCTCAATCTCCCTTTCTAAATATTTATCTCATTCATCTCGATCTATCCCTCTCCCCTCTCTCTTTATATATCTCTATCCTTCTCCATCTCCATAGCAATCACCATCTATCTCTCCTAGTCTTCTTGTCTCTATCTCTCCCTCTCTCTCTCTATTGTAAAAATAATATGAGCATATTGGTGATGGAGCCTACTTATCTTCTTCATTTAGATGTTTTTGTTTAATGATATGATGTTTCCATGATCCATTTTTGTTGATAGATGTTGCTTCTAGATTTGAGTGTGTTAGAGATTTTTTGGCATCAACGTTTCAGATCACACTCCATGATCCATCATTAGGATAGTACAAAGCTAGAGGAAAGTAAATGATAAGTTACAAAATTGAGCAAGCTAAAAAGGAGGGGTAAAGGGAAGGGAAAGAAGCATGAGTTTCAAGAAAGAGGACAAAAATGATAAAGGTAAAGTCATATTAGTCTAATAGTTAAACTTCACTAGTGTTAATTTTATTTTTTCCTATTTTTTAGATTGTACCAAAATACTTACAAAGGAATTAAAAATTACTAAAGATTAATAAGATTAAATAGGTTATTTAAAATAAAACAAAAAAATATGACAAATTTACAAGCTAAAAATTGAAAGTAAATAGAAAGATAAGAAAATCCATGAAGAGAGGAAAAAGAGGAAATTAAAAGGTGAACGATATGATAAGAAAAAGAAGAAGAAAAAGACAAAAATTAAAAAGCTAATGAAATTAAGAACTTGCCTAAACTAGAGGAATTAAGAAGAAAGGGAATGTTAAGCAAATATAAAAGGGAAATTAAAAATAAAATTTAAACTAAATGAACTCAATTACAATATATTGTTTTCTTTATATTAAAAATTAAAAATGATAAATCAAGTTCATCTAAAAATTGAAATTTATTAATTTTAGTTTTTTTTTAAATAGTACTTTAAAATGTCATTAAAATTAATAATGTTTGATTATTGGATTAATGTTGACTTATTGTTCTCTTAAAAAAAATAGATTAATAAAATTTTATGATAAAATCAACAAATAAGATATTAATATATTTGTAAAGGGAAGACATATTAAAAATTTTAACTTATTAATTTTAGAGTTAAACTTATACAAATTAAACAAAAAGAAAAAGAAAATTGAAATGAAAAGACTATGCAGAATAAATAAATAGAAAAGAACTAAGAAGCTAATGAAGATAAGAACAAGTCAAGATAAGAAGAATTAAAAAGAAAATGAATGATATGCAAATTAATAAAGAGAGAAACATAAAAAAAAATTAAACCATTGATCTCTATTTTAATTTAATGATTTCATTATATTGAAAATTAGATAGAAAAGGACATAATAGTCTAATAATTAAACTTTATTAATTTTAAAAAATAATTAAAATTAATAAAATTTAATTATTAGATTAAAGATAATCTATTGTTCTCTTCTATAAAATGTCCAAAAAAATAAATTATAAAGGAAAGAAACAAAGAGGATTTTAACCTAATATTTAGCTACTCTAAAGAACAAAAAAAGAAAGGCAACAAATAGGATTGTAACAAAAAGAAGGGCAAGGGATAACAAGAGAAGGAGAGAAGGTACACGAGAGAGCCAAGAAATGAACTATCCCAAAGATAGGGACATGGTCAAGGTTGATGGTGAAGATGGTTTCTCATGTTAGACAACAAAGGATGCCATGAAAAGCTAAGACTTCAACCATCATCTCGATTAAGGTTATTGGGGGGTTGTTAATTTCAATGGCTTCCAAAAGCTGCATTTTTAAAAAATTGTCTTCTTTTTATAAGATTTGAGTGTTTTCTAAACAAATATGGTGTTTGGTTGAAGAGGAATGATCTGCAAGGGCTAATTTAAGAACACGATCATTCTTGGTGTCAGCATAATGATTTTTAATTCTTGTGTTGAAGGAACGACCAGTTTCACCTATATAGGGCATGTCACAAGAACATAAGACCTTGTAGACTCTTGAGTCAAGGAGTATGCCCTTGGAGTCTTTGAGAGAGGGGATACTTTTTTTCACTGTTGAAAAGGGTTTGAAAGCAACTTGAAGACCTTTTTTAAGAAGGATCTTGGAGATATCCTATAAGTGGAAGTATAGTTGATTTGAAGCTACAACTTCTCCATTGAAACCTTTTTTGCACAGACAACATCATTTATAAATTTCCTACCAATTGACCTCATGTATTGCATAAATGTATGCAAAAAAAAAAGACCACTTTTTCTCTTATTGACTTTTCACACCTCTTTGTGTACCCATTACACACCAAGGTGTGATTGCTAGTATAATAGTTTTGTTAAGTAATAATGTGTAGAATATAACTTATGTCAAATAATATAATAATTTTTTTAAAAAATAATTTATTAATTATCATTAAAGATTTTTGAACATAAATAATAAATAATATTATTATTATATGTTGTGGGTCAAATAGTGTCTATATCTATACTCAGTCCATGGATGTTTTGTATGTAAGGGTCGGTAAGCAATGTAGAATTTTTAGATTTGTGTCTGTGGGCGAGGGTAGGAAAGACAAAGTGAAATCCGATTTGATTCCGATGATACCAAGATGGTTTAGGGGTTGAATCTATCTAAAGATAACAAGCATTGTACATGATTTTGGATCAATATAGGGTGCTTCCCCTTAGTAGCTATTAATCTATCAAATAATAATAATAATAATATTCTAAATGTCAATATATTAATCCAATTTGACATAATTATTATGACACATTAATATTAATAATTATTAATTTTAGTTCAATGGGACAAAAGAGTTGCATGCCTATATTCTAGGTTAGTGGAACAAAAAAACCGTGCAATAAGTTGGATTACAATAATAGCAATATATAAATTTAAATTTATAGTTTATATTATTATTATCATTATTTAATTTATCTATAATTTACTTATTTTGTAGCTTAATTTATTGAAAATAATGCGTGTGGAAATAAGGTAAAATCCATTTCTTAAAAAAACAAAAAAAAAAAACATCCATAACACAACTTTTTAGCCAATCATATTCACAAGAAATAATTTTTATAATTTATAAAGTTAAATATTTTACAAGTTCACTTTACAAAATTGAATTTTATTTGAAAAAAATATTTTTTTTGTTTTTGATTGGTTGAAAGTCAACTTATTAATAACTAATTAACCAACAAAAAAAACAACTCATTAAAATAATTTATAAATTAAAATTAAAACTTATGTCCTTGTAATAATTATATAAGTAAGAAGAAAATCTTAAATTCATATTGATATATGTGAACTTTCATATACACATAACTCAACTCATGTACTATTTATAAAATATTCACATTTCATACTTATATAACCACAAACAAAAAAAAATATTGTATAGTCATTTTATCCAAATATCTATATACTTTTAAGAACCATTAATTTTTATTAAATGTAATAAACCATACACAATTATTTTTCACTGATATCCTCTTTTTTCACTTTTTTCACTAACACCTCGACTACATCTTTCTTTTTATAAATACTTTTTTTTTTAAATTATTCCTATCCAAATATTTTTGAACTTTTAAAAATTATCACTCGTTATAAAATATATATGATTAAAAGAAATAAAAACTTAAATAACACTGTTTTTAATAAAAGAAACAAAATAAACTTAAATAACACGATTTTTAATAAAAGAATTTACAGTTACCTTCGAAAAAGCTGATGGAAAGCCTCTACCATGCTCCCCTCTTCGCCCCTCACTAACCATGCCGCTTCCACTTTTACTTTCACATGCTCGCCCTCGCTATTCTCTGTCCAAATAAAGTCGTTCATTGACCAGGACCACTTTGAAGTACCCATACATACCCATTTTCCTTTACCCAATTCGGTACTAAATTTACCCTCATATGATCCAAAGTCTGTAGAGAAGCGTAAATCGGGATGATGAGAATCTATAATAAAACATCTCAGAATGGCATTGGCATTGGCGGAACTCTCCGGCCGCCTCAATACTAACCGCTTTCCTCCATAAGGCTGGTGGTCAACTTCTACCATATGAGAGTAGTCAAGAACAGAGACATTTGGCAAATTTTCAAAGAAGTTTTTGAGCGAGCCCACATCACACACTGCCCTCGTGCATATCATCACTTTCCTTGGCCATTTCTGCACATTGTTTGCAAAAGGCAAAGCCAGCACAAAATCAAAATGACACATAATAATAAATAAACTTTCAACTATTTTGAAATACCTGTAAGTTACTGACGAATGGTTCAACAGCTGATGTGTGGTTTGCTACTACCACCAGTGACTCCAATCTCTCAGAGTGCTCCAACCTCACTGTACACGGCGGCGCATTCCAGCGGGTATGCACTTCCAACTTCTCCAATAATCTCAATCGTTCTAAGCCTTCTATCTTCTCCAATTTGTAGCATTTTTCCAATTGAAGTTCTTTGAGAGAAGTAATTTCTGAAAGATTTGGAAGCGCCTCCAACTCTGAACAGTCACTTATCCAAAGTCTCTCTAATGATCTTATGTTTTCTAAACCTTGTATCTTCTCCAATTTGTAGCATTTTTCCAATTGAAGTTCTTTCAGAGAAGTCATTTCTGAAAGATTTGGAAGCGCCTCCAACTCTGAACAGTCACTTATCTTGAGATTCTCTAATGATCTTATGTTTTCTAAACCTTTGATCTTCTTCAATTTGTGGCATTTTTCCAATTGAAGTTTTTTCAGAGAAGTCATTTCTGAAAGATTTGGAAGCGCCTCCAACTCTGAACAGTCACTTATCCAAAGTCTCTCTAATGATCTTATGTTTTCTAAACCTTGTATCTTCTCCAATTTGTAGCATTTTTCCAATTGAAGTTCTTTCAGAGAAGTCATTTCTGAAAGATTTGGAAGCGCCTCCAACTCTGAACAGTCACTTATCTTGAGATTCTCTAATGATCTTATGTTTTCTAAACCTTTTATCTTCTTCAATTTGTGGCATTTTTTCAACTGAAATTCTTTTTGAGAAGTGATTTCTGGAAGACTTGGAAATGTCTCCAGCTCTTGACAGTCACTTACCGTAAACTTCTGCAGTGATTTTATGTTTTCTAAATCTTCTATTTTCTTCAACTGGTGGCACATTTGTAAATCAAATTCTTTAAGAGAAGTTAATTCTGCAAGACCTGGAAGCCCATTTAATTCTGGACAGTCATATATCCTGAGCTTCCGCAACGATCTCAACTCTTGTAGACCTTCTATTTTCTTGACTTTCCTGCAACCATTCAAATTAAGGATCTCTAAAGACACTAATTCTGCAAAACATGGAAGCCCGTCCAACTCTTCACAGCTCCGTATCTCTAGATTCTGAAGTATTTTCAGGCCACGGACACCTCTGATGTCCTTGAGGCTCTTACATCTAATAACAATTATGGTCTTCAATGTTCCTGGCAGGGTTTCCAACTCCCTTAAATCCTCATTATAGTGAAGTTCAAGAGTCTCAAGGAAGGGACAACAATCTCCAGAAATTGAAATCTTGGACACTTTGGTTTCGAATAGATGTATCCTCTCGAGCATGCACCCTGACCCGAAACTCAGCTCGCTGATTGGGGTGAATGATATTTCCAGACTTTTAAGATGGATTAATGATTTTGGTAAACATTTCACATTGTCACAATATTCGATTTTAAATGTAGTTAAGGGAGACAAATACCCGACAGAGGTTGGCAATTCTGTCAAGAATTCACTCCTTATCTCCAACTTGGTTAATTTGGGTAGCTGAAAGATGTTAGCTGGCAGTTCCTTCAAGCTGGTCTCTGTTAAATAGAGCTCTGTTAAGGAAGCCACTTCTGGGAGGCGCAACTCTTCTAATTTTCTGCATCTATTAAGATTCAAATACCTGAGCTTCGTCATGTTTTCCAGAACGTGTAACTCCGGCTTGATGATGAGCTCACTGCAACGGCTTAAATCAAGATACTCCAGGAGTGTCAGCTTCTTAAAAGAATCTGGCAACACCTTCAACCGGGAGCAGTTATTCAAACTTACGTGTCGCAGATTTGTCAACTTGCCGAATTTACTCGGCAGCGATGACAGATCGCGACTATAGGTTATCTCCAGGTGCTCCAGCGATTGGAGATGACAAAATTCTTCTGGGAGGCTGCTCGATGCATCACAACAGGTAGAATCATCATTCTGGATTACTATCTTTTTCAAATTCTTGAGATGTCCTATTGACTTTGGAAATCTTTGCAAACTTTCGCATTCCCGAATAAACAACTCTCTTAGCTGCAAAGGAGCCTGCAGCCAATTTTGGATACAATTAACATAAGATAAATTAAAAAATATTTCCGAAGATTCATTTTTAAAGAACCATAAAAGCAAGATACTTACATCCGCGTCCCGCTCCCACAAATGTTCTAAGGTGTAAGAGTCAGAAAGTTCTAAAATTCTTAATCTTTTTAATGAAAGACACGATGAAAGATTTTTGTGCCAAAATCCATTACACTGAAGCCAGATCAGTTCTCTTGTTAGGTCGCTATGTTCCTGATTTAAAAATTCTCCATTGCCAACAAAAACCTTCAATCCAAGAGAACGGGGCGCGAGGCTACGCTCTCCTTGGCTTGTGTTTATTATGATCTTCCCTTGCCGTTGGTAGCAATTTGCTATTCCTCGGACTCGTATCGCTTTCTGAATAGTCAAAAGTAAAAATAAGAAATATTTTAAAGCTCCACATAACTGCAGGAGTCATGATTAATAAAACCATTAGAGAAAGCATTGCCTTCACCTGTCCAGTGGGGATCTCGATAATCTGGTGTGGAGACCAAAGGCGATGAGGTGACAGTCTATTTGCAATGTCCCTCCCCATATCTCTCAAGTGATCATGCATTCTTACACGACCATATTCGTCCTCTTCAACAAGACATTTATTCAAAAGTGTTTCCCAACCGAGCAATCCATGCCACTCTGCGTCCCATGCTGCAATGGCTGCACTTTTTCTAAGTCCAATGAACAAACACGCTGCATCCAAGAACATCTTCTTTTCTTCTTTCCCTAGCGCATAATAGCTGACTTTGAGCTTCTTTGTGATGTCCTCATGGGGTATTTTGGAAAATTTATTGAACGTCTGCTGCCAATAATCCTTATTAGACCTGCCATAAAGCTGTCCCCCCAAGACCTTGAGTGATAGAGGAAGTCCTTGGCAGGCATTTAAGAATTTCTCAACAAGATCCTCGAATACTGAAGGTGGCAAATTTTGTAAGAATGCATGCCAACAAAAAAGTTGTTTGGCATGGGTGGCATTCAAAAGTCTCATTGGATAAATGGCAGAGATGTCCGGGCATTGCTGAAGGACATCTGCATTGCGTGTGGTAATAATAATCAAACTTTTGTCGCCAAGGCTCTCCTTCGGTGGTAGTAGAGCATCCAGTTGATCAATATGATCCACATCATCTAAAATAATAAGCAAAGACAAAGATTTCAAACGGCTATTAAGAATCTCTTTGCCTGCATCTACATGGTCAAAGGATACACCTTCGACATCAAGGTCATCTAGAAGCTTTTTCTGTTTCTCCACCAGAAGCCCTTTCCCTGCAGCATCTCGAATATCGAAAAGAAAACTTGACCTACCAACGGTGGGGGAATTTCTGTTATAGATTTCCTTTGCGAGGTGGTTTTGCCGGAGCCACCCAATCCCCAAATTCCCACGATCTGTTTTGAGCTAGCGGATTGAAGTGCAACCATCTTGTTGAAGTCTTGTACAGCTTCATCGAGACCCACTGGATGCTTGGCAACCTCTAGTTGCACCTTGTTCATCACTTTCATTACACGACTCACCACATTCTTCACCGCCCTATGCTCATCACTGAACAACATGAAACAACATTAAGTAAATAGAAAGGAATTTTGATAAAATATTGATACAAAGAATGTAAAATGTATATTAATATATTTGATCATCATAAGAAATAAGATCTCATACAAAATTATCATCTTTTTAAAAAATAATTAAACATATCACAAAATTTTAAGCCAAACAAACATTCTAGTATAGCATCAACAAGTCTCATGTTGTGTACAAAGAAACTACTATAACTACAAAATCAACCTTTTAAAAATTAAAATATAAGTATATATTGTTTACTTGATTTATTCAAAAGTAATAATAATAAAGAAAAAAATGAATTATATGTTTTTCAAAAAAAATAAAAATAAAAACTACTATAACTACAAAACCAACCTTTTAAAAATGAGCATATAAGTATATAATGTTTATTACACTCATCAAAATATAAAACAAACAATTAAGAAAATAAAGAATGTTATTTTTTTCAACAAAATAAAATTACATAAAAACTACTATAACTACAAAATTAATCTTTTAAAAATTAACATATAAATATATAATGCTCACTACACTTATCAAAATAAAAAATAAACAATTAAAAAAATTATGATTGCTAGTTTTTTTAACAAAAAAAATTACATACAAAAATAAGATAGCTCTTCAAATAAACATAATGTAAATAATGTAGTAAAATAAAATAATTATTAAATAAAAATTTAAATATTAATGTAGTAAACTAAAATTTATTAGAGATGGGAATGTTCCTCCATCTTTTAGTGGGTCCTCCAACCTCTATTTAGATCCCCTCACCCCCCATCTACACCTCATTGCATCCCTAAACACCATTTTTTTACTTAAATGTATATTTAATTATCATCTTATGTGGGGCTTATGCAAACAAAAAATTACCTTCCTCTTAAGAAAGAATAATTTAATATATGTGTCTTTCTTTGTGGATTATTTTTTAAAAACAATATGATGTTTCATAATTTCCTATTGTGCTAGATACAACGTATTCAAGATCATTTTCTTTATCTTCAACCTATCTAGAGGTATATCCTCATTAGAACTTGAAATGAAAGAACAAGAAAAATATTTATGATCATCACAGTAAACAAGTCAATAAAATTTCTTATGTTTTGACAATTTGTTCTTAGATTTTTTGTCAAATTACAACAATAAAGGCTTCATCAAATTTTATAAGAATTATTTTCCTTCACAAATAATTGGCAATGTCGACTTAGAAGTTTACAAATAGATTATAATGTGCTTTGACTTAATTTGTCTATGAGTTGGAGAATTTTCAAAAAATATATGTAACTTGAATTAAGATCATTTAAGATGATAGTGTAGTGTTGAAAATTGCACCCCCTTGCAATTTCACATTGCATAGTGTCCTCTCTTTAGTCCTCTGATATAAAATGTTATAGTTGCAAAATGCTAACACCTAAATTCTTTTTTTTTTGTAATTTAATAATGTTTTTTATTCTCTACATCTAGAATTTTTCAAATGGGAGCATCACTTGCATGTATGTATGACACGTTGAAATCCTAAAAAATGTACAATTTCAATGGCCATTTAAGCATTACCTTCCTATGAAGTTTTTGGAAGTAACACTCTTACTTGGAGATCTACATTGGACAAAATCAACTCGACCTGCTATTTGAAAAAAAGTGATGATTGATTTTTCTCTCATGCTCAGCTTTATGATTTTCAAAGAAGCTCTCTTATTTTTATCATATAGAAAGCTTTCTCTCACTTTGCATGATACTTTATTCAAGCTATTTGATCACCATCTTTGTAGGACTCCAAAATAACAATATTGAAGTGATATAGTTTATCTTGGAGGTTTGTCATGGTTTCCAAGTGATTTCATTTTATTTTTTTTGTTCTCTTCCTTTTATCTATCATTTTATGTTAGAATTTGGATATTCAAGGTGTTAGCATAGTGTCAATAAATAATTTTATATCTCAATTTATTGTATTTTTACTTTAAATCAAGAAAAAATATATTTGTTTAAATATTATTGAAAATTATAGCTATCATGGAGGTAGAAATATAAAAAAAAGGGTTTTGACTAAGGAAAGCCCCTCAAAACAACCAACCAATTTTGTATCTCTTTGCATGTGTAGGTTGTTCTTCAAGAATAAAAGCTTAATATAATTATATCTTTCAAAACTTCCCTTTTCTCATTGAGTTTCATATTTCATTTCAATATCTACTTTTATCATTATTTTCAACATGTAGTCTAATTTTTCACAAGTCTATCATTCGCATTTTGTTTGTACAAGAACAAAGCTTTGAATATTCTATGTTTTTATTCTGCATTTTTGTTTCATGAAAGTGTGACACAAGGACATCCATGCTATGCATTGGTGTTTATACTTGAGAATTCTAGAATGTCACAAAATATTCTCTAAAATCAATACTTTCTATCTTTGTTAATCTTTATTGTTCAAAGATATAATTTCACTAGTTATTAATAATTAGACATTTTAAATTGTAATTGAATGTTTTATATTTTTATTTACAATTTCAAATTATAAATAATTGTAAAAGAATAATACAAATAGCTTTAGGAATTTTTATTCATCCTAATGTTTATGTATGTGAGGTAGTCTTGAAAGAATTTAAGCTCCTTTAATTAGATTGGTTTTTCATATAATATGCTTTGGTGAGCTCGCGATTCTTGCACAAAAACCTTTTGGATTTTAAAAATATATATTTAGTTACAAAAATTCATAAAATCCTTTTCTCATGCTCTATGATTGACAGTTGAATTGTGTGTTGTAAAATATCTTATGTAATTTACAACCCAATTTTTTCATTAAGGTGATGTAGTAAAAAGATGTTGCAAATATTAGTCTTCTTTGATGTCAAAGTTTCTACACAAGGAGTTTGTTGGTTGATGTCAAGGTTTCTACATGAGGAGATTATTAGAAACATGTTTGATTTGGATAAATGTCAAGGGTTGATGGTCCTATGAAGGAAATGGTGCAAATGTTGTCAGTGTTGTAAGTGTTTTCAATGTTGCAAATGTTGTCATTATTGTCAAGGTGTGTTGCTTTAGACATGAATGTTCTTGGGAGTGTCTATTCTGTTATACTCTTGTTGCTTTGATCATGTTTGCTAGTTGTGGTGATGGCTTTGGTCTTCATCTGATACCTTTGGTTGGGTTGGAGATTATGGTTGGTTAGGGTTTTATGTACTTGGTAGTGTTTTAGCCCTAATTCCTTTGAAACCTTAAACATTTTCCTATCAGTCACTATATATTCTAATTCATCATTGACAAGTTATTGACTATTCCCGATTGCTTAAGTTATAAATTAAGCCCTTTGGTATCATTCCATTATTGGCCCTACTTATTGCTTATCCCCATTGGTGCAAAGATTTTTTTTGCCTATTCGTGCAAGGTTTTTGATAAGTTACATCTGCTCCATGATAGCAAAAAATATCGACGCGTGTATACTAGTACACTAAGCTAAAGGAGTTCAAATGGTTTCACTAACTAATGTTCAAAATTTGTTAAGTTGTGTTTGTTCTGCGAGTTTGCAAAAATTTGAAATGTGTACATGGTGGGACCCAAAAAAAATTTAAGTCGTGCTAGCATTCTACTTTGTAGAGCCTTTTGTTTTCAAGGTATTTCTTCTTTGAGTTTGCAAAAATTTGATAGATGTACAAGGTGGGAACAAGAAAGGTGTAAGTCACACTAGCTTTCTGGTTTGCGAGGTGTTTTGTTTCCATGAGGATGCAAAATTTTGACATGTGTAAATAGATGGTCTAAGTTGGAGGGGTCCTAAGGTGAAAACTAACTCATTCTCAGACTTTGTTAAGATATGTTTGCTCTGTGAAAGTGTGAAATGTTGACAAGTGTTGAACATCCGCTTGTTCACGATTGTAAAGGTGGGTCCCCATCTCTATTTTTGAAGGACTACAAAATGTTGACGTGTGTCCAAGATGATGTTTTTTGAAATTCTTTTCAATGGTGACATCTGCATTCCTATTGGTCAAAGAATATTCTAAGTGTAGGCGTATTTAGTTTTGAAGATACACCATTTGATTTACCCATGAAAAAGGAAGATCTATGACTCACATCCAAACTTGATAAATGACTACTTCTTGGTTCAAAATTTGAATTTCTTAGGTCGACATGGTAGTGATAATGGAAGAATTTCATAGGTCGAATTTCTCATAACCAATAGTTCATTTTCTTTTGTCTAGGTGTAGATATCAATATTATCTATCAACCCAGATCAATATTTAAGTGAATTGTATTGGATTTATGAGAGGGGGTGAAAGATAACTTGAGTGAATAATAATATAGAATTGTGATTGTACATGGGTGTGTGATGTGTTCATGCTTTTAATGTCTTATCTTTCAAAACATAGCCATCTTGGGTAAAGGGGAGTAGAGTGCATGTATTCATAGCAATCCAAATGATTGAGCAAAAATGTGAAAATTTATTCTATAAACATCTTTTATAGAGATTTTTCTGTAAGTTTCATTGTAATCATTTCAGTGTAATTTGAGGTTGGGGTCTCTTATTTCATGTTAGTTTGGTGCCTATTTTTCTTTGATTTGGTGCTCAATTTAGGGGATTGGCGTCTCCTTTAGGTTAGTGCCAATAATTTTTTTCAAGGGATAGGTGTCTCTAGTGTGTTGGTGCCTACTAAAGTAATTATAAGATCTATTTTTTTCTTGTGAGGCTAGATTTAGATAGTAGATCCAAGAAACTTTTCTCTCCATGGTTTTCCCTATAGGGTTTTCGTGTAAATCTAGTATTATCCTATGTGATTTTTTTCATTGATGTTTTTAATGTTCTTAATGATTCTTTCATGTTCATTGATATATTGGTTAAGGAAAAAAATTATTAATATACTGGTTCACCCCTCCTCTTAGTATATTTATGTGTTCAACAATTAGTATCAAAGCTAAGTTCCTTATTGTAGCTTAACAACTAGACGTAGATCTTGGATTTGAACACATGGAAGGTAAAGATGGATTTCACTCAAATAAGGCACCACAATTTGATTAGACAAGTTATGATTTTTTGAGTATAAGGATGGAAGCATGTATTTGAAATCACTAGGGTTTGATGTTTGCCAATATTTTATGGATGGTTATACTAATTTTCTAATTCCTTCAATAGATCAAGCTGATAAGAAGGTATGTGAGTATAATTCCAAAGCTAAGAATGTTCCTTTTAGTGGATTAATAAATTTTGAATTTAGCAAGTATGTTGAAATTTTAAGGGGGGACACATACATTAACCCTAGCCATTTCACACGTCTTATGAGATTTGACTTATTGGCATACCCCCTTGGTGGTGATATTGTTTATAATGCCCCTTGAAGTGTGGTTATCAATTCGCCCCCTTGGAAACTTATGCACCTTCTTAGGTGAGTCTTGTTCATCCCCTTGGATAGTTATGCACCTTCTTAGGTGAGTCTTTTTCATCCCCTTAAATGGTTATGCGCCTTCTTAGGTGATTTTTTCATTTGTCCTCTTGGACGTTAATATTTATGCACTTCTTAAAGCGAGATCCATGTGGCTCATGAGTGATTTTACATCATTATAGGATTATCATTTTTTTTAGACAACACATTGGATGGATGATGTTTGGAATTTGAAACAAATTTAAGATTGAGGTCTCTTTACCTTATCAACTAGAATCCTTTTAGTACTAACCTTGTGTTTTTTTGTGATTATTGTATGTTATGTGTTAGCATCATGTTGGAATTGTGTCTATATTTTGTTTGGTGTTCATATAATGATTGAACTATATTATGTTATGTGTCTTCATTGTGTATACTTCATTTTCTTCATATTGCATTTCAAATCACATGTTTGTTCCTTTGCCCTTATGGTGTCTTGCCATGGGATCATGAGTCTTGGGGGTTTGCACTTCACCTAGATTCACTTGACATCCTATCTCGTCAAAATTTGGACAATACAACCCCTCTTGACATATTTTCTAATTAGTGTGAGTCTAAACATAAGTTTATGTAAGAGTTATTGATGAACTCGAGCACCCAGGATCACCTACAAAACCAAGATAAACCTTCCACACGAGAGCAGCAAGAGATAGAATGCAGGAATATAGTGCAATAACAAAATGATGTTATATCACACACTAAATGATACAATATGCCTCAACTCTCCCTTGAATTGATTGAGTTATTATGAACTCATCTAGACTAGATAGGAGCTAGACCTGAACTAGTTAGGAGGGAGAGGTGAGTGCAGAATATATAGTAGAATATGGGCAAATAATTCCAAGAGGGGTAATAACTCCCAAATAACCAAATTAGGTGGGAGTTATGCCTACTTGGAAAATGCCAAATAGGTGGCATAACCTACTCAAAAAGAGACAGATGAGTGGTTTTGTGAGGTGGCATATAAGGCCAAAAGAGGGTGTGAAACTCAACCACCCAAGTGTGAGTGGGAGCAACACATGTAATCGATGGATTATGCCACGTGTCCTCACATGAACCACATCTCCTATAACCTAAGGTATGCTTAATAATGTGTAGGAAAAATAATATTAAAAAAACCTACACTAACACCCCCCCTTAAGCATAGCTTAGGTGGGTGAAAGGATGAAAGAATGCAAAGATGCAAATATGGGTCCCGGCTACTAGGCCATGTTAGGTACCCATGTACAAAATACTCTCTCACAAATGGAGTAAAGGAGAAAACCCAGTGGGACAAAACTCCTCCCCAAAAGAAAACAAGTTTCCCAACACAAGAAGAATCCCATGCAAGGAAGAAGTCCCCTCCAAAATAGAAAGGATAGGAAAGACCATGTAGCCTTCCCCAAAGTAGTCAACTATGCCAATGGTTGAAGCTCGAAGCTGAATGTAGAACATGGTCCACGATCGTCGAACAATGTTCCTCCCCTTAGGAAGAAACAAAACCAAAGGTGTATGAAGAATGTCTTCCCATTCCTGAAAGGAATATGAAGGAAGAATGATGAAAATGTATGAAGTCTCTAAACTCTGCTCAAGTGTCTCCATGTTGATGTCGAAAGATGTCACCATCAAATCAAGTGTTCTAGGCCACACTGTAGAAGATGAAAATCCAGAACCTAGTGGAGATGGATGTAGAACAAAATTTGAAGACAAAGATATCTCCTTTGAAGACAAAGGCGCCTCCTCCAAATGTTGCTCAAAAGTATCCTCACTCATGTCAAAATGTGATGAATGATCATGTGGAGAATGAACAAAAGGATCCAAAGGTTCCTCCATAACAATTGAAGAAGAATCAACTTCATCAAAGAGAAGATGGATGTCATGAATAATGTCTGTCAAGTAGTCATCTGAAGTAGCTATGTCTGGAAGACAATGTGTATCTTGCTGCACTGAATCACAAGAAGCCATGAATGTAGCAATGCAAGTATCTTTAGATGCAATAGTAAATGGAGGAGAAGGAATACAAGGCTCAAGAACTGGATCACATGTGAGAATACCCAAGTTCAAGTAGCCAAAGTTCTCCTCAAAATCAAAGCTCACACTAGGAGTGTGATCAACAACCAAAGGATTAGAACCATCATCAGGTGCAAAGTCTAAAAAGGTATACAATCGAGATGCATGATCAACCACCCCAGTAGCAATTATCTCTCTGCTCTCCAAGTCTCTGATGATAACTAAATCAGGTGTGAATTCAACAGTCTTCCCTGTTCCACCATGAGTGATTTGATAGATGGAAAGAAGATTGTTTGAAAGATGAGGTACACACAAAACATCATTGAAAGTACCATCTCCAATATCAACAGATCCTTTCCCAATTACATCCATGTATGTATTATTTCCCATCATAATAGGTGGCATAGCACAAGGCTCAAAAGAAGAGAACATAGACTGTGTAGAAGCCATATGATGAGACGCTCCAGAATCTAGGAGCCATCTCCTTGATCCAAGACCTGTAGAAGCACAAAGAGCTTTACCTTTTGATTTACCTGCACCTGTAGTATGGCCCTTTTCCTTATCAAATTCTAAATTTTTGGAATTAGAAGAAGAAGCTGAATCAACCATTCGAGAAGGAAAATTGATGTTGTTCTTTGCTAAAAGATTCTTCAACTCATCAATTTGTTTTAAGTAACATTGATGTTCATCATGCCTAGATTTCTTGCAATATGCACAAGTGAGCTTCTCCTTCTTAGATGAATCCTCTTTTGAAGAGAATTTAGAGTCTACTTTAGAAGTAGATGAATATTTATCTGAATCTTTCTTTCTATCACCTTGGTTCTGTTGTTTCTTGTTTTGCTTATTAGTGCCTTGTTTTGCAATCAAGGCTTGAGATTTGGAAGATTTAATAATGCCCATTTGAATCAATTTATCTTGCTCCTTTGTGAGATCAGTTGCAAACTCACTTAGAGAAGGCATAGTAAATCCTTTTCCTAAGGCTCTTTTCATTGCATGAAATGTAGAAACAAACACTGCATAATCAGGACCAAGTTTTGAAAGAATACTCAAAATCAATTGTGAGTCATCCTTTTTAACTCCACACTGCTCTAACTGCAATCTTATGGCATTCAATTTAGTAAAGAAATCCTGAATGGTATCAAAATTGCATGGGCTCAATCCTATGAGCTCGTTCTCCAATGAATGTGCTCTCAAATCATCCTGTTTACCAAAGAGAGTATTCAAAGTATTCCACACTTCATTTGGTGATTTTGCAGACATAATATGAAAGCGTAGATCAGGAGATACAACCATGCATAAGGTGCCAAAAGCTTCATCACACTTATTGAACCATTTAGGCTTATCTTCATCTTCTGTAGGTTCCTTATCAATACCCATTGTTATTCTATACAATTTTAACTTCCTTAAGTGAATTTCCATTTCATTTTTCCACTCAAAGTAATTGTATGGTGTGAGTAGAGGAACCGATTTATCCATTTTAGATTGTTGTAGCAATGTGAGAGAAAAAATGCAAGAAGAACACACATAGACACCCCCCTTTTTCACTCAAAGAAGAATCCCCCCCAACAAAAAATTATTTGTCACTTTATAAATTAGTGCGTTTACAATGCTGGAGTTGTTTTCCAGAGTTTTTCAAGTGTCCAAAATGGACTCAAATACTGAAAGTATAATTAAATCTCAAAATTAGAACTTCAAAATAGCACCAAAGTATAGTGCTAAAAAAAATATCAACTTTCAAAAAAATAATCACCTCGATCTGAGGTCATATCTGAAAGTTATAGCCGTTTGAAGTTTCAAAAATGAGAACTGTCCTTCAGATCTGCTGTTAAAACTGATTTTCTGAAGCATCCGGATTACTTGAGAAAAAATGGATCACACCACTGCAAAGCCTGCGAAATTCTACCCCAAATCAAAAAAAAATTCTCTGAAAAAAGAGCTCGTATGACTGAATTATGGCCCTCCAAAGCTTGATTGCAAAATCAAAAATGCAATTGAAGAGGGGGTCTACTGAAATGTTCCGATTTAGTTTCTGCAAAATATGTAACCTGTATGCAGAAAATAGCAATGACCCAGATGGTTTTTTTCTTCTACGAACAAAACCCAGATGACGGATTTTCTTCTAAGTATACAAAAAATGTGGATCTAGTGTAAAACAACGCCTTTAGAAACATAAAACGACCCCAACAACCAAAAAAATGACATGAAAAGGTAGAATCAACTACTTAAGACAAGAAAAGGCATGCTGCAACCTGCAATACTGATTAAAAAACTCACAAATCTCTCAAATTTGAGAAGGGGCTTGCAGATCTGACGCTCTGATACCATGTAAGAGTTATTGATGAACTCGAGCACCCAGGATCACCTACAAAACCAAGATAAACCTTCCACACGAGAGCAGCAAGAGATAGAATGCAGGAATATAGTGCAATAACAAAATGATGTTATATCACACACTAAATGATACAATATGCCTCAACTCTCCCTTGAATTGATTGAGTTAATATGAACTCATCTAGACTAGATAGGAGCTAGACCTGAACTAGTTAGGAGGGAGAGGTGAGTGCAGAATATATAGTAGAATATGGGCAAATAATTCCAAGAGGGGTAATAACTCCCAAATAACCAAATTAGGTGGGAGTTATGCCTACTTGGAAAATGCCAAATAGGTGGCATAACCTACTCAAAAAGAGACAGATGAGTGGTTTTGTGAGGTGGCATATAAGGCCAAAAGAGGGTGTGAAACTCAACCACCCAAGTGTGAGTGGGAGCAACACATGTAATCGATGGATTATGCCACGTGTCCTCACATGAACCACATCTCCTATAACCTAAGGTATGCTTAATAATGTGTAGGAAAAATAATATTAAAAAAACCTACACTAACAGTTTACACTTTCACTAAAGTGGGGGATAAATGTAGCACTGTAAATTATCACCCTTGATAATTTCACATTATGTTTTCATTCCCCCTTAGTGATTGGACCTAATTGTAAACCTAATTTCCTAAATTATTCATTTTATAGCCCATTTGGATAATTATCAATAAAACTCATGTGGAAAAAAAATGCACACATTAATATTTTACTCTTGACACCTTATAACCCACAAAATAGGGCCAAGACTAAGTTTTCCTAGGCAACTTGGTCCCCCTATTTTTCCTCCAAATTTTAATATGTCAGATTTAATATTCTATTATTTAAATTCCAAATGCGAAATGTTGGCTATCAAGATTTAATTTTTGATAAATTAGATTAAATTCCTATTAATACCTAGTCATTTCACCATTTGAAAACTAAGTTAACATTATTAGAAAATTTAGTGATCAAACAATTATCAAGCAAGTGAAGAGTAGTAAAGAGAAAATTTATTGTAGCAATTCAATATCAAAGCATCATGTCAAGTTTTATGTGAGTTTTCTCATGCTGATGTTATCATATTATTTATGAGATATAACCCTTGTAGGTCTTCAAGAAAGTCAAGCCAACAACAATCGAGCCTTGAGGAGATGTGCATGACTTTAGTCCTTCAAGGAAACCATTTTTTATTGGTGAGTTGTATCTCATTGTTGATTAAACATTCATTTATCATTTAACCTATATCCCTGAAAAGGATAAGCTCTCTTTCATTGGCATCGCCATTGTGGAGGTGGAAACACCAACACAAGGTTTGACCAGGGAAATCCCTTATATGACACAACCTTCTCCTTTTCCAATGTGCAAGTTTTAGATATGAAGAAGATTGGAAGAAGTTTGAAGTTCAATTATTCATTGTTGCATTCAAACCCTACATCTTGACAACATTCAAAACTTAGTTATCTCAACACCTGAAAAAGATCTAACAATGCGACACCTTGGTAATGAAGGCTCTGATCTGGCTCCAGACAAGTATGAAATCATATCTGAAACTCAAACATAAAGACATGGTCTCCTTGGGAAACTTAGTCCTCCATTTTCAGCCCCAAATTCATACATAGAACTCTGCTCAATTTGTTTCTAAAGTTTGCATTTGTCTATAACTTTCTAGATCTGTTGTTTCTACATCAAAATAGTTATTAGCATCATTAGTCTAGTCAAACCATTGCATTTCATTCCCAAATCCTTTCTAAATTTGTTCAAGGGCAAGTTGACTCACCTTTTAGGTTGTAAAATTTAGTCCTCTATCTCATCCAAAATCCATCAAACCCCTATTGCCTCAAACTCTAAATGACATTTTGTAGTATAGTGCCATTGAAATATTAGGTGAAGTCTTAGGGTTTCACTTTTCCTACATTTCAATACAAAAAGAGGATACTCATGTAGTTTGAAATGCATGATTGCCATCTTACAATATATTTTGAACTTATATAGATTATATGTAGTTCAATAATGAGTGAATACATAGTATGGGATATGCATGTAATTTAATAGGTAAATATTATGTCAACATATGATAATAATTTTGTAAGTTTAATGTTAAAGTTGCATGTAAGTGATTAAAACATTTAAATTGAAGAAACATTTGGGTTACATGAGAGAAAATTGATAATTTTGAAATATATGTGATTAAGCATATAGAATAGCATTAGTTCCTTCGATTGTAGATTCTTGATATGCATGTATGTATAATTCTTGCCATAATTTTGATTGAAAAAATATTATCTTGAAATTACTTATGAATTTAAAAAGAGAGAGATCTATGAATAAAAAAAGAAGGATGAAGTAAAATATATATATATATATATATAGAAAAATTATGAAGAATAAATATATTCAATATCAATTTTCTTTAATTATTGATTATGTGTTTTTTGAGTTGTGATGCAAATGTATCTCATGCTACTAAGGACAACTAATTTACAATGGGATAAATCTTGTGTGACTCTTTTCCCAAGAGAATAGAAAACTATTAAATAACCTTTTAGAATTAAAAGGGAGATAGAAAAATAAAGGGTATTATGATTCTTTGGTTAAAAGGGAGATTAATAAAGAATATATATAAAAACCCATTTAAAATTGGGAGGAATAATTATTAAAATGAAACTCTTGTGAAAGGGTGTGATGGTTGGAAAACATCCCTTAAAGAGATATATAAGGAATTCATGTGAGACTTGGAAAAGGAATGGAGAGCATTCAAGGAAGAAGAAAGTTGTTTGGTGATCTATGGGTATTAGAGAAGGGGGTGCATAGAGTATGTCCAACTCAGGGTACAGAGTGCACTTGGGATTGTCCTAGCCAAGGTTGTTGTGCATGTTGAGTAGTTATTATGAAGCATGGTGTATACATGTTGAACAATTACTTTAGAGAATGTTGAATATATGTTGAGTAAATACTTTGGAGCATGTTGTATACATGTTTAATAATTACTTTGGAGTATAGTGTGCACTTGTGTTGAGCATTAATCTATTGAACCAACACTTGTGTAGAGTGCAATAGTTTGTTGTTCCAAAAGGAATTGTTTCCTCCTAGATTGTTCCATAGAAAGAGCCAATACCACTAACATATTCTTTAGGTGAGAACATTTGACTTTCCAAGACCTATGATTCAGATAAGTACTAAACTCAATTCTAATATATTTTTAATTATAAATGAGATGGAGCTGATTTAATTGAATTATTTGATATGATGGTATTTCTTCTCTTTTAATCATGCATATATCAAGGAATATTGGCCCTAAAATAGAGGGCACTCTCCATATTTTCCCAATGGAAGTGCTTGGTGGTTTAGGAACTTGTTATCTCTATAGGAAAGAAGGTCATTTGAGAAAAAACTACCCATTGATCCATGGTGGTGGTAGCCATCCTAACGCTAAGTCACCCAATTTTTTTGGTGGTACATTTCTTTGTTGACCAAGGAGATGGCGACACCTAGTGATGATGTTGTGCCACTCACCGACTCGGTCTCATACTAATTTTTCCCCCTGGCCTCCTCCCTTAAGTCTCCCACCCCGTAAGGTGTTGACCATTCCCTTGCCTCTAGTTCCCTCATAGCTGCCCCTTCTCAACTAGATTGCCAAATCGTGTTCTCCACCTGCAACCAATTTTCCCCCTATCGGTTGGCTTGCATGCTTCTTCCCCATGCCAGTCTTTCCCCCCATAAAACCCTAACTTTGGCTCTCTTTCTAGTTATCCAGTAGGCATTGCAAAGAAGAATGCACAATCGTTAGCTCTTGAAAACATCTTGAAGAAGGGTGCAAACATTAAGAATAATAGTCAAAAGAAAATTGAAGTAATTAAAACCTATGTTAATGGTATTATTTTCCATGAAGAAAATGTGATTTCTAACTCTCAAGAAAATTAAAATATGAAAGATAATGAAAATTTCATTGTTAAGAGCCTATTCTATACCTATGAAACTAATCAGTCCTACAAGAGTCCTTTGGGGCCTAGTACTAAAAAGATAAACCCAAAAATAAAATAAGGCACCCATATCCTTGGTGTCTTAGGAGGGGGCGAGAAGTCCATCTTAGATAACTATGGTGGACTTGATTCAACTCTGATTGAGGATACCCTTGAGTCTTTGACTGAAATGGTGAGGAAGATGTTTATAGATAAGTTTGAAGCACCCAAAACTATGGTTTCTAATCCTATCCAAACCTGTGATCTTGTAAGACATATTTGGCACCTCAATGGTGAGGAGACCCCTGGAAGGATAGTGGGCCTCACTAGTGATAAGAATAAAGGGGATATCTTGAGTGATTTGAAGGATTCTTCCCTAGTTGGGGAAGAATGCAAAAAACTCTGAGGTAAATTTGGAAAATGTGAAAAATGTTGTTGGGGAATCTAACCCCCATCTTCCTAAGGAGTTTAAGAAAAGAGGTAGGAAGAAAGGACACACCATAGAAATATACAAACGTTGTGTAGGAATTAACAAAGGGAAGAGGAAGAAAACTAGTATAGTGTTGGTTGTTCCCTCTCTCAAGAGAATTGAAAATGAAGAGAATGCAATTAAGTACTTTGAAATGTTCATAAATTCCTAAGAGGCCTCTACCATCAAGTGCAATAATGATAGTTAATTTCACCTATTAGAATGTTAGGGGATTAGAATCCCCTAACATGAAGTATGTGGTAAGAATATTTCTTAACCTAGAGAAGAATAAAGATTTCATCCTTCTACAAAAACTCAAGGTTGTGGATTTCTTTCTTGAGACCAACTTGAAGTTCATTTAGGGAAACTCAGTGGTCTTGGCCTCCAAATATGATAAAGGTAAAGGGGTTGTTTCCATCTTGGTAGCTAACAAGTGGAAACCATATCTCAACAATTCGGGGTTTCTCCCTGCAACATAGTAGTTTGGGCAACCTTTGAGAGGAGTGATGCCAAATTTGGTGTTTGTTCAATCTACACTCCTAATTATTATCTTGGTAGGAGTGAACTATGGAAGTATTTAACTGTAATCTCAAAGGTCCCTTGGATTATAGGAAGTGATTTTAACATGACTAAGAAAAGGGAAGATAAAAAAGGTGGCATCAATATGGACTAGAAAGGGAATGAAAAGCATTATTGGTTCTAAATAAAGAACAAGCTTAATGTTATTGATCCCCTTGAAGGTATGAATCAAGAAAGAAATGGTTTGTGGTTTACTTGGTCTAATGCTCAGAAAGGTAGCAAAAGGATTTATAGTAGGTTAGATAGATTTTATGCCAACAAAGATTTCTATAGTTTGGAACCTATAAATGAAAGAAACAAAGTCTTGGTCTATCCTTATACACATTTAGGAAATCATCCAATTAAAGCTAGGATAACCATAAACAATGTTTTTAACATTAGTCCCAATAATAGGGACAACTTCATTCTTAACACTAGCTTGTTGAGCGACAAAGACTTCATTGAGGTTTTAAATACCTTGTAAGGTATCAATAGGTGGGTGTTAAAAGGCTCTAATCCTATAGAACGATGGAATCATAATGTTAAGTCTTGGAGGTGTATTTTTCATAAAATTGGAAAAAATAAGGCAATGGATAGGAGGAGGGAAGAGAAGTACCTCCAAGATGAGCTACTGGTTGTAGAAGCAAGGATCCAAGAAAAGCATGTGGATGAGAAACTCTATGAGGTACCCAATAAGGCTAAATGCTTGTTGAGGAAACTAAAAGCTAATAAGATTGAGGGGATAAAGGTGATTACTAAGCTCAATTGGTTGAGAAATGGGGATAAAGGGTCAAAAAAATTCTTTAGATATATTAAGGAAGAAGGCCTAAAAGAGAAAATAGATTAGATTTGCCACAATGGTGTGACACTATCAAAGCAAGAAGACATCTTGCAACAATTCACACTATTCTATAAAGATCTCTTCAGATCTAAATACAATGGTGAGGGTTGCTTAGAGATTAGAAACAAACTTAAGAGATTAATACTTAGAAAAATTTATAAAGAAGACAGTGTTCAACTCTCTACTGCTATAACTAAAGAAGATATTAAAAAAGAAATCCTATCCATGAGTAATGATAAACATCCTAGGATAGATGGGATCCTTGTTAATTTTTACAAGGTCTTCATTGATTTTGTATGTGAGGATCTCCATCAGGTCTGCATGGATTCCCTTGTCGAAGTGTCATTGGGACCCTGTATTAACCAAGGCCTCATTAAATTGTTGCCAAAAGAGGGGGGATCAAACCTTGATTAAAAACTAGAGGCCTATTACCTTGTTGTTATGTTTCTTACAAGGTGCTTGTAAAAGTCTTAGCATTAAGACTTACCAACATCCTCCCCAAGTTCATAAAATCCACTCAAAAAAGTTTTATTAAGGGAAGATTCATCCTTGAAAACTTGATTTCCAGTTGGGGGGATTTAAATTGATCTAAGTAGTCTCATCAAAACGTGGCAATGCTCTTACTGGATTTTGAGAAGGCCTATGCTAGAGTGGAGTGGTCTTTTTTAAAAATGGCCCTAGAAGCCTTCAAGTTTCCACAAGAATTTACAAAAATGATTGGCACTCTCCTAAATGATGCCTTTGCCCTAGTAGAGGTGAATGGGTCTAGGTCTGAAGCTATCCAATTTGAAAGGTCAATTAGGCAGGGATGCCCCATTTCCTCTACTTTGTTTGTTATTGCCTCTTATGCTCTTCACTAACTAATTAGAGATAATCGTGTTTCACCTAAAGTAAAAGGGTCACTTCATGAAAATGGTGAAATCCTAAACATTCAATTTGTTGATGACACTTCTATTTTTTGCAGAATTGGAAGAGGAAAACTTAAATAAGCTAATGACCAAACTTGATATATTGTACATAGCTTCTAGAGCTAGGATCTCATAGGCTAAGTCTATTTTATTAGGATGGATTAATACCCCTTCTAACTAGTTACAGAAGTTTAACCTCCAATGGGAGGCCCCCAAAAACATATTAGGTATTTTGGGATCCCATTCTCAGTCTCACCCAATCTAAAAGAGATGTGGCAATGACTAAAAGCCAAGATTGATAAGAAACTAGATGGGTGGAATATGCAATACTTATCTCTTGCTGGTAGGGTACATGTCTACAAAAATATTCTCTCCTCCTACACTTTGTACTTTGCATCAGTTTGGTTCTTTAATAGTTATCAATTCAATGAGGTTCAAAAGAAAATCAGAGGTTTTTTGTGGTTCAATCATGGGAAAGGTAAGAAGAAGTTACACTCTAACAAATGGGAATGGTGTTGTCTGAAGAAAACTAATAGTGGTTTGGTCCTTAAAGATCTAAAAAAGAATGGTGTGGCATTAGATGAAAAGTGGGTCATCAAGGCCCTAGATTGGAATGAACCTTGGAAGGTACTAATCAGGAATAACATCTCACAAGTTGTCCCCAAATTAGAAAAATCATGGAAGGCACTACCTTCTAATGATCTCCTCATCACCTAGTACCCAATAATGATTATAGGTTCACTAGTTTTCAAAAGTATTTGGAAAGCTTGGGAGTCTATAAGGGATAACTTTACTATCCCTCTACTAACTAATCCTAACATCAACTAGATTCACCTAGGTAGATCCATTTGGTGGAATTTAGAGAATAATGGGAAGCCTCTAGCCTTGTTGCAAAGCTCCTCAGCTAAGAAATGAAACTAGGATGCTATTAAAACTATTAGTAACATTATCAAGGATGGATCTTTGGTTGGTTGGGACCAGTTGAGAGATGACTATGGGTTACCACCCTCTAACTTTAGGAATTACTCCGTTTTAAAAGAGGATTGTAAAAGTTGGATTCCTAGTCTCACAACGGAAAAATGGAAAGATGTGCTAATTGATATCTTGTGGAAGGGTACTCTCCCAATGCAAGAGGTCAAAACTAAGATTATTTATAAATAAATTCTTAATTCTTGCACACCTAGTGAGTATCTTAACAGGGCCTAGAGGACTAACCTTGAAAATAAAGACTAGCAAAAGGCATTTGTTTTTTATGGCACAATGGGATAGATGCAAAAAAAACTTGTTGTAGATGTTTTTTTTTACTGTAAAAGGTTCTTTTTAAAATAAAAAGCACTAATGTTGATATTTGCGAAATATGCAGGGTACTTGAAACTGTTTTCCATATATTCTTTAAATGTTTTTATGCTTATGAAATTTGGAATTTATTCTGGAATGGGAATGATACTTGGGGGCTAAATGGGAAAGTCAACTGGAAAGATATTCTAATGGGTTTTGATAGTAAGATGAGTAAATAATTACATATATTTTGGTTTCTTCTTATGACTGAAATCATGTGGGTTATATGGAAGGCAAGAAATGAGAACAAATATAGTGGAGTTTAGAGGATACTTATTGAGTCAAATAAAAAACTCACATTATTCAATGTTGCATTGCAAGTTGTTGCCACCATGGAGATTGTGGAAATCAAGTTCCTAAAGTTTCTCAAAGATGGAATGGTTCTCATTCACCAAAAAGAAATCATGTGTGGGCATTCATGGCAACAGGGGAAACCCAATCTGGTTGTATTTATGCAAGAACTAGAGGCATTTAAGGAAGAGTTCAAAGAGCTTATTGAAAAATGGAAAAGTGTCAAAGAAGGCAAAGGACCTCAATTGTTCACCAATTCCAACTATGATATTGAAGAAGTGTTTTCCAATGAGGAACTTGAAGCCATCAATACCTTGGTCGGCTGGGAATCCTTGGATGATTGCAGTGAGAGTAGAAACTTGGGAAATGAAAGATAATGTTGACTACAGTCTAATATTTTTGTAATATGTGTTTTTGGTGTTCATAAGTCTACAATCCTTATGTGTATGTTCCATCTCATGCATAGATGCATGGTTTTTCACTATATGGTTGATAGTATAAGTTTGATCACATATGAACTTCTATGACACTATATAGCTAATTAGATGCTATAGAATGATGTAACCTCATTGTACTATGCTTAACCTATTATTAATACAAAAATTTATGTATTGTTGATGATGTTTTAATGCGCTTAAGTCTTAAAATAGATAACATTGATTAATTAGCATTTTTGTGCATTTGTATCTAATTTTTAGAAATAAAATTTATGATTTTTAAACTTAATTAATAACACTAATAAATCCTTTTCCAAATAAATATTAAATTTATCCAATTTTATACTCGTAGAAAAGTAGAATCACATGATGAATCTTAAAAAAATAGATTATTATTGAACTATCTTCTTAACACATAAAATTACATATATTTAATCATTATCTAAAACATACATAATACATAAAATTACATATATACTTAATTTATTTGATATTAATACTATTACCAAAAAAATCTTCAATCTATGTGAGTAGAGTACAAGCCTATGCTCTCCTTGGCTTTTGTTTATTATGATCTTCCCTTGCCATTGGTAACAACTATCACTAAATGCATTTTTCGTTCCTCTAACTCATATTGCTTCCTAAAAATTCAAAAGTAAAAATAACAAATATTTTTAAGCTCAATATATGTGGAGGAGCTAGTTCCCACATGCCATGATTACTATATCCATAAAAGAAGGCACTGACTTCACCTTTTGAAAGGAATCTCAATAATAACCTTTTGTGACTTGGTTGAAGTTCATAGGGTGACTATTGGTATGCAACGCCCCTTCCCAAATCTCTCAAGTAATCATGCATTCTTATGAAACCATTTTCACCCACTTCAACAAGACACTTATTCAAAAACATTTCCCAATTGAGCATTCTATTGTGGTTTGATCCTTCCCATACTTAAATGGTCAAATTTATCTTCTTTCTAATGAAGAAACAAGTTGTATCCAAGACCATTTCCTTTTCTTCTTTGTCTAGTGCATCATAACTCACTTTCAACCATTCTTTGGTGTCCCTAGACAATATGTTGGAAAGAGTTATAGGAATGCATGCCAATAGAAGAGTTGTTTTTCACATGAATATCAATGAGAGCTCTTATTTGATAAACGAGAGAGATGCCCCACATTTTAAGAACATGTAACTCACATGTGGTAACAAAAATTAAACTTCCATGGCAAAGCCTCTCCCTTGCTAACATAGCATAGTAAGTTGATTCGTATGATCCACATCATCTAAAATGATAAGCATAGATATAGATCTCAAATGAATATTAAGAATCTATTCCCTCATCTACATGGTCAAAGGATACACCTTTGACATTATGGTCCTTCAAAAGGTTTTTTTTTGTTTCTTAACTAGTAGTCCTTTCCTAGCAACATCTCGAAGATTGAAAAAACAACTTGACATATCCATGATCGAGCATCGTTCATTAAATATTTCCATTACAACAGTGGTTTCATCATAGCTTCTCATGCCCCAAATTCCCACAATTTGTGTTGAACTAGTAGAAATAAGTGCAATCATGTCAAATTTTCTAACAACTTCATCCAAACCCATCAAATTGTTGGTAAACTCTAATGGTGCCTTGTTCATCTCTTTCATTACACCAATTACCAAAATTTTCACCACCCTCTTCTCGTCATTGAACATGTGAAACACTATTAACATGAATTGATTAAGATTAAAATGAACTGAAATTCATGGTAGGGAAGATTTCAAATGATAGAGTGTGAGGCATACTTTTCATGCAATTATTTTGATGAGTTTTCTTTTTTTTATTTTCTGAATTTGTTTGAACTTTTTCCTTCATAAAACTGTATAGTTTTGAATATACTCATTAGAAACACATAAATAGTCATATTACCTCTCAATTTTAAATAAGAATACATGTAATTTTCTACTTCCACATATCCACTCATTTGGAAGTTTAATTTATAACTATCAATTTCAATAAAAAATAAATATGCCATTTTAAAATTGAAAGTAATATTTTAGATTTTAAAATGAAACTTAAAATTAAAAAATTAATATTTATAAGCAATTAAAATAAGTAAATGGAATTGTTAGTGAAATAAATTAAATTGAAATTTGTAGGAAAAGGAAAGAAAGATCATAATACATAAAGTAAGTTTATATTTGTAGAATAAATGTTAAAAAATTAGAATAGAATGTGAAAACAAACATTTTTATTAGTGAATCTGAAAAATTTAGATTATTGTTGAACTATCTTATTCATACATAAAATTACATATATTTAATCATTATTTCATATATATTTAATACATAAAATTACATATATACTTAATATATCTCTAAAATATCATAATTTTCATAATTAAATGAATACTTCAAAATAAAATGCTTCATTTTAATCACTTATCAATATTAATATATAAATTTCATCAATTTTAAAGAGACTATATCTCAAATTGAAAACTGACAGCTATAAATAAAATATGACAAGTGCTTTATAACTAAAAACGTGTAAACTACGACAGGAAGAAAAGTATTAAGTTACTTACTCCTGATTGTTAATGACTTGGCCTTTACAACATGAAACCTCTTGAAGTGCCTTTTTCCACCGCTGAAGCGCGTCTGCACCGTATCTACCCTTCTCTTCATGCTCACAGAAGGCATCTGCATATTTTCGTTTTCCTCCAACAGCCCATCTTAAATCACAAGGATCAACATGATAGAAGATGGGGATAATTGTGGTGCGGGTATTGACCATGAATTCCAGTTCCGCCAAACACCAGGGGGATTGTGCGTAATGCTCGGAAAATATGGCGATATGAAGAGAAGCAGTAGCCATGGCTTCTTCTAAAGCTTTAGGCAATAAATCACCAAGCTTCAGCTCGTCCTTGTCCAAAAACACTCGCAGTCCAGTGGAATTTAGGGAATCGTAGATCCTGCTGGCCACCGTGTATTTGGTATCTTGTCCACAATGATTTATGAAGACATCATAGGGGATTTGTTTGGTTCCAGATGAGGATGCAACAAAAGTAGAAGCGGATGGCATTATTGTATCAAAAGCACCAGCAGTGTTGGAAGAGGCTGCCATTACATACAAATGGGGAAAAAGATAAGGAAAAATGCTTCACACTTAAGGTTAAGGCTTTACTACAAATTAAGGCGCACAGAAACAATGAAAACAGATAAAGCTGCTTAACGCAGAAATGAATGAAAGAGAAAAGCTAATGGGAATGGTGTGATGCAGAGCAGACGGACTTGAACTGCATATTAATAACGAAGAAAGAAGCGAGAAAAATGTGTAGCAGAGAATGAGTGGATAATATTTGCCTGGAAAAAAAATATCCGCGCGGGAAAAAGGCAGGTAAGGAGTGGCGAAGCATCATTTTGTGTCTTTCGGTGGGTTGGCCCAGTAAACCATGTGAAAGGCCGTATACGCTTTCGCTTTTGCTATACAGACGAAGGCGCGTGGAAAGAGGAGAGCATGTGCAAGGAAGTGTACGCTTCTCTTTTTAAGTTTTATTCCGTGTCTCAAAAGAAATGAGTTTACGGACGAAAGTGCGTGGTAAGAGTAGGTAGCCCGCCTTAGAAGTCGCAGACTTTCTCTTTGAAAAGTCTTGTCCCCTCGCAATTATTACACCAAACAATCCTCAAGTTTAGAAAAAGATTTGCCTGATCGCTTGGAAATGAAGGGATAAAAGTTTTATTTAATAATAATATTTCTAAATTTTTAAAATCTATTTTTCTAATAATAATATTTCTAAATGTATTTTTCTAATAATAATATTTCTAAATTTTTAAAATCTATTAAAAATGTCTCCAAAATGATAGTGTATACTATATAGATTACTAGCAATTGTATCTTGGGGTGCAATAGGTACGTCGAAGACATTGTAGTTAAATTTTTTTATTAATAAATGGGAAAAGTGTCTGCTAGTAAATTTGAAGTCTTTTGAGTTGAGTATAGCAAATAAAACTTAAAGAGCAACCAAAAAGGATATTGGCTTAAGTAACTCAGATGGTACGATTGATGTGAACTGTGTCTATGCTTGAGTGGTTTTAGTAAGCATTAACAAGGACTCGTTTGCTTCTTACTCAAAAATCATCACTTGCATTATTGAAGCCAATCCAAGGTTGCAACATTTGACCTTCAATGCTGACAAACCTAGTGGGGACAAACTGCATCAACTATGAGGCAAAAGTAAACAAGGATATTAATGTCAACAAAGGAAAAATGAAGAACGTGTATGTAACTAAACTTTACAAAAACGTATAGTAAATAATCAGTGGAGACCACCCATGTTAGATTGTTTTCTACAAACCTAAGTGTGTAAATTCAAAGCTCAAAATGATAAATCACAATACAGCTAAAGGACTTTTTGGATGCATGTTGAGATTCTTGGATATGTGCTTTAAAGTTTGTAGTTCCATTATTTTGTAGGACCAAAGAATGTAGATTGAATAAAAAAGTGTGAATAAAAACTTTTCATTTAGCTCTAAATCTCCTAGTCGATGCATGATAAAAAATAACAAACAATTTAGCTCTAAATCTTCCAGTTGATGCATGATCAAAAATAAATAGTCTTGAAAGCTCTCTTTCCAAAACTTTGCTATATTACAAAATAATTGACAGAGAATAAAGGTTTCAAATAATAGCTCTCAAGAACTCAATTTGCAAAAATTTAGAGAATAAAGGTTTCAAATAATAGCTCTCAAGAACACAACTTGCAAAAATTAAGTGAGTCAAAATGATCAGTTGCATGCAGAAGAAGATAGTAAGTGTGATGTGCCAGAATGATTTCTACTTTACTCACTTTATTATAAACTAATAATGATCATTTATGGCAAGTGTTCACATTATCGTCGAAGATGCCAAATAATCATTTATGGGAAGTGTTCACATTATCATCGAAGATGCCAAATAAGGGCTCCATGCTGTGATGAAATTACAAACTTAGCTTATTTAAACATATTTTGAATTTTTACATTAAAAACAATTTTTTTATGTAGTCATAGAAAAGCTACCAAAACCCTTTTAAAATGCTAAGTCCTCTAGTCTTGCACAGAAGTTCATTCCTATTTTCTTTGACAGTTAATCTTGAAGGTATCTGAGTTCCCTGCTAAAAAGAAAAGAAACATTTGTTTACAAAATCGAACAGAGTGAAGACTTGAAAAATAATCTCATACAGAAAATTGCATGTGCTTGGATGCACTGATAGTGATCAATAAACATAGCGCTAATAAGAGTAAAACCATGTGAAACAAGTTCATTCCTTATTTATGGTGTAGCTAAAACCATGTGAAACAAATAAGATTCATAGCACTAATAAAAGTAAATTTTAAGCAGTTAGAACTTTGAAATTCCTAACAAAATTTTTAGGTACAAACTTGTTCTATGTAAATGGATTTCTTCATCTTATTCCTTAGCACTATGTGGGCACTATAGAAATACTATTATGTTTTTTCATTTGTGGTAGCCTCAAGCTCTATAAAGAAAGTAAACAAAAGCATTAGTAAATTAGTAGTACAATATGATATCACTGAACTCTTTTTTGCTATTAAATAGGAGTGTTTAAAACTTAAATTCAATTATGAAAGAAAATCACTCTTATAACTTTTTGATCGTTCAATACACTGCCCTAGGTTATTAGGTTTTGGATTTAAACAGAATTTGGGATCCTATGAGATTAGGGTGAAAATATTTCTTATCTAATGAGGCATGAATATTGAACCAATTAGGTCAATGGACATTTTTTACTTTAGAAAATAAATTTATGACACTAATTTACACAAAAAAAGGGTGGGATGGGATAACACCCGAAAAAGTCCAAGGAAGGCAAGAAGCCCTAGACAAATATTTTTTTAATTTTGAAGTATAGCTAAAACTGGTTATTAGTTATTGATACTTGAAATTCTTTATCACTTTCTTGTGCAGCTACATCTTTATCGAGTGGCATTTCCCAACTCAAACGCCTATGCTCATTTTCCTTTGAAATATACTAAGCATCTCTCATAATTTTTGAATGGCTCTAAAACTAAAATGCATCTTGATATATCCTAAGAAGCACAAAAAATAAACTGGTAGAAGGGAATAATATCTGAATGGCTAAAAAGACACTATATGTTGATAACATAATTAATGTTAAACCCAAAAGGTGGGTAAAATACAAGAAAATGATCATATCAAATACAACGTTGTGCAGTTTCTTAGCTAGTAATTAATCTTAAGGAGGGGATCAATTAAACCTTTCATTAATTTCAGGGTCCAAGGATGATCCCCATTTTGGCTTCTTAAACTGATTGATCATTCCAGCTCTGTTGATACTAAGAACATAGGGAAATCTATAAATTACAGTAAAATAATTGTCATGAAAGGGTTTATAACAAACAAATCCATATATATACAATGAGGATTCAATTTCCTAAAATCTAAGGCATGCAGTTTTTCATTGGCCATTTATTCTCTAAGTATTTAGAAGCGAACCATAATTTTTGTCTTGTGACCATTGATTTACAATCCAAAAAGTTATTTATTCTCTAAAATGGTAATAAGATTTGGGCCTACTCTGACAAACATAAAGAAATAATTAAAAAGATAAAAAATAAAAAACTACTAGCTTTGAGAGATCCAATCCTACTTCTTAGAGATCAAACTTAAATTAACCCTATCATTTAGATACTAGGCCAATGCATTTTTTTTTAACAGGTGATTTTAAAAGAACAACATACCTGTAGGTAAGTAGGCATTGTGCTTTCAGTAATATAGATAAAAGCACCAGAGTCCTCCACTTAGAGTTTGTATTTCATTACTAAGGATGTGTTGTGTATATTTCTTAAGACATGAGTTTGCTTGTTGCTAAAATATAACTCACTGTTGGATTGTCATAACACAAACTAAAATCATTTGACTTAAAATCTAATTTAATTAATTAAATCAATATAATTACTAGTAATATTATATAATTATTGATCTCTTAATAATAATATATCATATAACATGTATTATCTTTTGAGGAAGTTGAGTAAGAGTTTGTGTCCTTGCATCCACACCGAGGGTCACTAACAAAATTGATCTGTGAGATGGCTCTAATTTAATGCATACAAAATTGGGAGTGGATTTGAAGAGAGATCATGTTTGAATTTTTTAGATTCAAGGTACAATATCAACTTCAAATTTAAACAAGATCTTAGAACTATTTTAAGTGTAACACACACATAGATAATTCTTGTACACATAACACAAAACGCTTATCTATGAGTATGGACATTGCATGTTGATGAGAAGAATGGGATTTATAAGCAATGCAAAATGTCCCAATATAACATTGGCATCTGTAAATTGGAGAGAGATCTATCAACATTGATCAATGAATAACATATAAAACAAAAAAATTTGGTTTGTTCAATGGATGCAACTACATGTTTGGTTTAGCCATATTTGACTAATTACAATTATATTTTTATATAGACATATATCAATTATACAGTATTCTATCATTCTTTTTATTTATAACACCTTAAGGGTTGAATATATAGTTGGCTATGCCATCCTGCCAATTGAAGCAAGTTAACTCCATTTTTACCAAAAACTCTATATGGATATTTATGTTTTGTAAGACATAAGCTAACTGTGAGGCTTCCAACTATGGTCAATAAAGCTCATTGGATTCACTAGCAGCTTAAGAGAATTTGGACTGAAGATGGATTATGATAAGTGGTTGAATGGTAGATAACAACTAATTTTCTATAAACATGGAAATAAGATAAGCATGGAAATTAGAATGTATTTTTGTAATATGCAGAGTGAATAATATGGGAGACAATCATCATGAAAGAGAAATAAAAAATGACTTAATTATGAAAGAACCATCCCCCACAATTGGAGCTCCAAAATAATAAGTACCTCGATGGCTTTTCTAGGAAAAATAAAATTTAGATGATCTTTGCATAGCCTTGTTTCTATATTTCATTAATTGTTAGTTTGCAGAAGTCTCCCCTTTTCTTTGATTACTTATTCATTCTATTCAATTTTTTCCAATATCCTACACATAGTTGTCAATGTTTATCCTATTCAACAATCTATATAGAAGAGTGACAAGTCAGTAAATTTTATAATTGAATCATTTTTACTTATTCACCTAGATGTTAAAGATAAGGTTACAATCCTCTGGTGCACTGCAAATGTAATTAGTAACTGAAGTTGTTGAATGGTATCTGAAGTTAAAGTTTCTAAGGTGGCCCAGAATGTGATTGTAATTGGGTAGACACTTTTAATTGTTATATTCTATACCTATTAATCTCAACAAATGATTTGTATTTTTTTGTTGAGACAAGCATCTTTCCTTCCCTTCCATTTTCATTTATTTCGCTTTCCTTCCATTTCACCTTGTTACTTCATAATCAAGAAACTTGTTCACAGTTTTCCAGGAATGTCAGTTTGTTGCTTATCCTAATCACATTTTAGAACATACTTTTTCTTTGTTTCAATATTGCATTTTATGCGCTTAATTTTAAATGTGAAGATTACTTCTACAAGTATGGGTTGAAACAATGTTGGCTAAACATTGCTTGTATTAACAGAAGAACAAATTACAATATATAGAGGAGGTAGATGACTGTAGACATTTAAGATGTCTAACTACCTCAACTACTAACTACTGTAGCACTAATTGACCATTATACAAAGGAAGAATATAATATTCTAACACCCTCCCTTTATGGTCAATCTACTAACTAGCCTACAAAAAATAATCTACAGGTCGTTTGGTCACAAATTCTTCAGAACACTCTGCTGCTACAAGGACCCTCCCTAGATCTGCAGAATGTGAATGACCAAAAGTACTTAAAATCGTTTAGAAAAGAAAAGAAAAAGAAAAAAAATAGAGAAGGTTGCCCCCTTCTTTAGAATGCTCTGCAACAAGAGACAAGAGCCTGCCACTGACTTTGCCACCGAGATGAGTTTGTGACCAACCCTCCCAGAAACTGTAGAACTATTGACCAGAAGTCAACACAAAATGTCCAACTTAATGTCGGGTAACAAAGTTGTCCCTCCCTGAAACCAGAGACACATCGAGAACAGCTACCACAATTTTGAGGATAAATCGGCACACCGTCGAAACTTTTGCAGAGGAGTATCACGCCCGAGAACAGATTGCAAGAAGCCAATGGTGCAGATGTTTGCCTCAGCAACTCCAAGTGCGACCAATATAGACTACAACCAACCATAATTTTTGAGGAAAAAATCGCCAAACCCAAATTACAAATCATCATTTTTTTCGAAAAAAACGGTAAAAACCAAATACCAGAGAGCCCTCCCGAACAATAGAAACCCTAACTAGGGTATACAGGAAAACTCTTAATTTTTTAGGAGAAACTTATAAACCCTCCCAAAATTTTTTAAGGAAAAAAAATATGAAAACCCATACAGATGTTTTTTAAGGGAAAAAATATTAAAACCCATACAATTTTTTAAGGGAAAAATATTAAAACCCATCTGATTTTTTAAGGGAAAAAATATTAAAACACATAAATTTGAAAAGTACCTAGAAAATGTTACTGAAAACCCAAAAAAAAATCTGAATACCCAAAAAAAATCGTCAACCCCCATTTGCACAAATTTTGAGGCATGAACTTTGAGACACCCAGAAAAATTGAAGACTAACCCAGTTGAGATCTAGAAAAACCTAGAAAGAATCTGCAGTCGAAAAAAAAAATCGCCTTGAAACAAAGGGTCAAAATCCTAGGTGATCGGGTAGAAACCCTAACCGCCATTAAAACTCTGAAAAATACAGAAAAATGTCTGAAGAACACATCCTTATAGCAAAGAAGGTCGTGGCTCACACAACAGAAGTCCCACGAGCAGAAAGAGAGCCGACACGCGCCGAGGGAGAAAAAGAAAATGTGACCAAAGATAGTGAAAAACGCATAGGTTAAAGATGAAAATTGTGGCCAGAAGGAGACTTCAAAAATGCACGGCCAATGACAAGTAACAGAACACATGAGCAGAAGGAAATCACACCAAGGATCTGAGACAAAACACGACCAGGAGAAGATGCAAAAAATGTGATTAAAAATCACACCAAAACGCAACCAGAAAATGCGACCAAAAGAAGATCGTGTGCCCAGGAAAAAAAAAATGAGGATTTCTGCAAAGATGACGCCCACAAACACATGCAAACCCTAGCACAAGCAACAAATGAATCGCGTGACCAAAAGGGTATTGAAAAACACGAGTTAAGCAAATGAGAACCCTAGCATGATTTTTAGCAGAATCTTCCCACGATTTTTTTCAAAACAAGGGTCAAAATTTTCAGTGAGTAAATACTCATGAAAATCTCAATCAAAACCCTTGAATTTTCCTTTTAGCAGAAGCACAAAATTCTTCAAGAAAAAAATTCAAAATTTTCAGAAGAGAGGCACCAAGAAAAAATCCCTTGATTTTTTTAGAAAATAATTTCAAAATATGGAAAAAAGTTCAAGTAGCCTGCTTTGATACTTGTTGATAAAGTATGTCTCAACTTCCAGTTTGAAGCCTTAGAAATTCAAGACTTGGCGAATTTTTTTTTCTTTTAAGCCTTAACCGCTTTACCGCGGTTGTGTCATCATCCCCTGGTGGTACCGCGGTGACTGTCTAGGCGATTACCGCCTTACCGCGCGCGGTGAGGTCACTCACCGCGACGGCACGGTAAGGCCACCTGCAGCCTACACTGGAGGTTACCGCCTTACCGCGTGCAGTGAGTTCTCTCACCGTGGTGGCACAGTAAGTCCGCCAGCGGCCTGGCTCAGCGATTACCGCCATACCATAGGTAGCGGTCCCCCTCACTACGGTGTCTGCGGTGGGCTCGACGGTTACCGCCGTACCGCAGGTGGTGGTTCCTCTCACCGCAGTGTCTGCGGTGAGCTCAGCGTTTACTGCCATACCACAAGCAGTGGTTCCTCTCACCACGGTGTCCGCAATGAGACCGCCAGTAGTGATCTTGGCGGTTATCGCCATACCGCAGGCAGTGGTTCCTCTCACCGCGGTGTCCACGGTGAGACCACCAGTGGTCGGCCTGGCAGTTATCGCCCTGCCCTGGGGTGGTCTGGCGGCCCCCGCGGTAGGGCAGTATGACCGCTAGTGGTTTTCTCGGTGGCTATCGCCACACCGCGGGTCAACTCGAACCGGGCAACGATAGCGCGAGGATGGTGGGTCTGGGCTCGGTGAAGACTTGGGTGAGCTCGGTTGAGTTCACCGCCATACCGCGAGGTCAGTCGGTGAGCTCGGCGGTAGTGCGGTAAGAACTCGGAGCTCGGTTAATCGAGTTGGACCAGATGGTCGAAGCAACCAGCGAATGGCAGTTGGACATGTGGCTTGAAGACAACAGTCTGACTGGCCAAAGACCGAAACAATGAAAGGCAGTTATTGCAGGCCGACTTTAGCTGATGACAGGAACCCAATTTGGGTGGTGAAGTTAATGCCTGGGTGGCTCGATGAAATCTGAGCAGATCATTTACGTGATTGGGTTTTCGATGCATGAACTTGGATTTCGTGGGATTGGTTGAGACATTGAATGAGATGTATGACTTTGTAAGTCGGGTACATTGAATATGTTAACCAAGAGGTGTACATGTAAGTTGCAAGTTGAGGCAATTGGAGAAGAGAATTCATTGTATACTTTGAGAGAAGTATTGAAACAATGAGAAGATAATCTTGAGAGTTGTTGTGAGCTGATCAGAGAGGAAAGACAGTATATCAATTATGTAATGCTTTTACTGTAATACAATTGTCTTTGCTTGGTGTGGTGGTTTTTTACTTGAAAAGTTTTTCCCACGTAAATACTTGTGTCATTTGTGATTGCTATTATTTTGGTATCTCTTTTATGTTGCATGTATTCATCTCAGTAGTTTTAGAAGCTATTAGAACTCGTTTTTGCTCTTCTCCTCTATTGTATTAGTGTTAAGGGAATGTGTTCCACACTGTTGGGTTATTAGATCCATCCATGTTTTCCCTTCAATACCATGAAACAATGTTGGCTAAACATTGCTTGTATTAACAAAAGAACAGATTACAATATATAGAGGAGGTAGATGATTGTAGACATTTAAGATGTCTAACTACCTCAACTACTAACTATTGTAGCACTAATTGACCATTATACAAAGGAAGAATATAATTGGCCCAAAATGTGATTGTAATTGGGTAGACACTTTTAATTGTTATATTCTATACCTATTAATCTCAACAAATGATCTGGATTTTTTTGTTGAGACAAGCATCTTTCCTTCCCTTCCATTTTCATTTATTTCTCTTTGCTTCCATTTCACCTTGTTACTTCATAATCAAGAAACTTGTTCACAGTTTTCTAGGAATGTCAATTTGTTGCTTATCCTAATCACATTTTAGCACATACTTTTGCTCTGTTTCAATATTGCATTTTATGCGCTTAATTTTAAATGTGAAGATTACTTCTAAAAGTATGGGTTTCAAACTAGTATTGTTGGCAATCTATAAAATTCATTGATAGTATATTTATCCAAACATTGTTGAATGTATCAACTTTACTATAATGAAAATCAACAAAACAAGGAGATGATACACCATATGTAAAGCTTTTTCACAACTTAAAAGGCAGAATGAGGATGATTGAATGTTTTGGACAACTTGGAACAGAGTGTTGTTCTACTGAATATTTCTAAAACTTCAATCCAATACCAAAGAAAGTTTGTATAGTTGCTCTCAAGATCAAACTTCATGAAACTCACTTTGAAAAAAATTGCCATTAAATTGCAACAACCAAAAAACTATAGAAAGTTGTAGTGATTATATGTGAATCACTTGTAGAATAGCGCGCTATAGCTTACAATGTAGAAAAGTAAGGTAAAAATAATATCAAAATTTTCATCACATCTATCTCCCCCTTAGAATAGTTGATATCCTCGTTAACGGTGAGACACTATCCAATTGAAATGTAGATGTGATGGTTTCTATTCAGCTAATGAAAAACATGGTTTTTGACAATGTAGTGATTTTGGAGTGTGTTGACAAATATGGAAAAACTGACATTTCAGATGTTGGTAGAAGCAAATAAATGAGATGAGACATAATGGATTAAAATAGCTTGTGTCTCAAGGTAAGATCACAACATTATATAGATACAAAAATTCACTATTACAAATGTCATATTTAATGTTACATCTTCCTCATTCAATGACAATACAACGAGCTCATGAAAGAGCTGCAAAAACTACAATAACTTTATTTAATAACATAACTAAATGTGTATTAGTTTTGTATTAAATCACAATTACTCATTGTTAATTGTTATTTTAAAACAGTTACATGGAACCATGCTTATTATTTTTTAAATATCTATATGATGACAATACATATCTATCATACTCTTAACTTTGTATATATCTGCAATTTCTTGATATTGGAGAGCCCCTACCCTTTGCTAATTAAGAGTCGGAGATGGACTTTAGGTTTCTTGCCTAGCTTAGTAACTTAGTACATGATTGTGCACAGTTGAAAACCTTGACAACTTTTAGCTTAGGTTAGGAGCAAAAATAGAGCTACTAATCTCCTTCCTATTATCAAATCATCTCCACTTCTAGAATGCTTAACCATAATCCCCGTGTTGCTCCAAAATTCTTTTGCAGGCATTTAACCTTTCTACTATCCACTTGAAAATCCTAATCAAGCAATTTTAAAAGGGAATTTAAATGATGTGCAATGATTCATTACAACAATTAAATTTAATTGAGAACTTGCATTGCAGAGAAATGCAAGTATTCTCGACATCAGTATATTCAAAAACAAATAACTTACAATTTAGCAAATACAAAATGAATGCAGATATTTTTAGATTTTTAATAACCTAATAATTATTTCTTTGCGAGGGAAATATGGAATGAATGAAAACCTGGGTGAAAATCACATCATATTACACTGCAATGGTTGCCTTATTCTTCCCATTTTTGAGGTTAACTTGTAAAAAGGTGAAGTTGAAGGGTTTGGTGTTCATAATATATGACATCCGTACCACCCATTTGTTCAATAAAATTCTTTTGCAGGCTTTTAATCTTTCTACTATCCGCCTAGAAATCCTAATCAAGAAATTTTAAATAACATATACAACGAAGAAGATGGAGAGCAAAGAGGAGAGGCAGGATCTAAACCAGGAGCAAACAAGGGTCGTAGAGAGAGTCCTCTGTCCATAGGCCCCTCACCGCCTACACGCACACTACAAGAAAGCTATTGGAAACATGAGATGATACCAGTAGCGGCACACTACCCACATCTTGAAGAAGCTTTGAGGGGGCATGCAAGCCAGAATCCTCTCAATCAGCTTCTACACTTCTGTTGTTGTCCACATTCAGACGGTGTGCTTCTATGCTAATTTTGCTCTCAATCTTTATTACATTGGAGTCGGTGTTGCTTCTCCATTGTTTTCACACGGTTTCCTATTCAAACACACAATGTACATGTTTGATCACTTGTCATTGCCTCTACCTATGTTTTCCCTCTTCCCTTTCTCTTCTCTCCTCTGCAACTGACGATGAGGATCGCTCATGTCCTCTCGCATGCCCTCTCTACAGTTTGAGACTATCCATACACAAACGAAGACGTGAATACCTCAACGAGGGAATGGTGAGAGTAAATGCTCAACCATCTCATGCAAGTGGAGAAGTGAAATGTTGATACCAACAGGAAGAGTTTGGAGGAGTAGGGAAAACAACCAGGAAATTGGCAGAAAATCATGAACCGTTGCAATTCATTCAATCGTACTTGAGCGCCTATTGAGCAATCTACACCCTTGGACTTGAAAATGGGTTGCAAAAGCTAAGCGTGGGGATGCCTTCGGCGTAAATATTTAAGATATATAAACTAGTTTACAATGGTAACGTAAATGTCAAAAATATTATATTAAATTTCAAATAAAGTTTAATATAGTAAATTATATATATATATATATATATATAATTGATTATATGAAATGATAATATTATATAATATTATATTATTATATCTATTAATTAGAGGATAAATCATTATTATGATTATTCTACTATATTATTATATTTATTATATTATTATTAATGTATATAATATTATTATTATTAATATTATTTTTTAATTATTTTGATTATTAAATTATAATTATTATATTATTATCTTATTATTATAGGTAAATGGTTTTTTTTCTTAGTTTTTTTACAATAGTGAAATTAGAAATGTAAAAATTGTTATGATTGTTTTTAATAAGAATAGGTGAGTGAGATTTGTTTTTTGATAGTAGATATTAATTTTATTATTTTATATTACAATAGATAATGATATATAATAATATAATACAGTTAACATAATTAAAGAAATAATTGTTAAAATATAAATAAGTTAGTTATACTATTTTATAATAATATATTAATTTATCATTATAGATAGTAATACTCACAATTCCATTTAATATTTTGTAAGGTTGTAAATTTAAATATTTAACATAAATTATCAAAATATAATAGATTTAGAGAATACCACATCATATAGTTGAAGAGTGTTGGTAAGTAGATTGACATTTGAAATGATACTTTGACTCGTCTAATGAAAAGTGATAATGACACACCAACAATTGGAGAGATTGCATGTGAAACAACAATCTTCCTCTACGTTTGAAGAGGGGCAACTCCCTCATATGATAGGGTTTTTGTGCTTTTCATGTAGTTTTAACCTGAAAGTATGTAAAGGTATGAAAGATTTACAATAATTGAAAATGACAGAGGAACCCTCAATAACAAAGATACCAATATTACCAAAGTTTCACAAATATGCTTTAAACTAGAATGTTTTCACCATAAGGATCAAAGACGACACATAAGAAACCCAATAATGAACACATATTAAATTGAGATGCATCCAGTTCTAGATACCAAAAAATGAATATATTTGAAGAAACTTATTGAGATCTAACTATTGTTTTCAAAAATTACTTTCGCGATGGCAAAGTTATTATCAACAAATAACATGTGAAAGGTCAATAACAACAAGAATAAAATGACATGAATGCACCTCCAAAACTATTTTCCATTGCTTCTAGAATTGTACAACTCCAAAATTTCCCTTATGTCAAACTTGTGAGAGCCAAAAGTCGTTTATAATGCTTAGAGCCTTGTATATATAGAATCTTCCCTTGTAACTACTTTGTAACTACTGGTGGTTTTTAATTCTCAACCAAATCTCACAAATAATATATAGGATTGTAATTCCTAATGATCAATTATTAGGAGGGATTGGCCAACAAATAGGTGAAATTTTGAAATAACTTTCCCTCTACGCTTTGGGCTCTGCAAAACCTGGGAGGGTAGTCCCTTACAATGTTCTTAAGAACTCTTGTGCCAAATTATCCTATACATTGTAATTAGCATATTTTTTCTCTATAAATTTGCTTGATGATTATGAAAATATCAGGATTTGGCAATATCCTTTAAGCTTTTAAACAATTAATAGTAAGAGAACAAGAAAAGAGATGGAACTTTAACAAATATCTTAAAATGAATTGAAATATTGTAAGTGTTCTTTGTATGTGTGACCTTGGAGATGCAACTAAACACAAATTCAAAAGACTAGTGCCTTAACCCAAGGCACTAAGTCAAAATAGATACAATTCAAGTTGCTTAACAATATTTTACCCAAACATTAGAGAGCTTTACAATAGTGCCTTACACTATTTCACTCAGAGATTCCTAACCAACTCTACTTCAAACTCCTTGCATTACTTCATACAAATCTATATTCTTATTTAAGCATTTGAAATAAAAGAAAAGGTGGGTGTGGTTGGATAAAAATGAATTGAACACAATACACCTACCTTCCTAATTTCATTCAAAATATGCAATATATAATGTAATTGAGTATTAAAAAACAAACCTAACTGTTATAACAACAAAAAGGTACGTTTTGAGACACTAAAATGATGTGTTCCTAATAGAAAAGTGTTTTTTTATGCCCCAATGAGGACTCATTCTCCTTTACTGGCGAGTGGGTCCCTGCTAGGGTTTCAGAAGATCAATTTTTGGGTTTTGTTCTTCAATCTTTGCACTCCCAGATCCTGGCAAGACACTATCAAAAACTGGGAAATAACTTTTGTAGCTTAGTTTTCATGATCTTGTAAGAAAGGTGACAACTTCGACAACTTTGCAACTTTGACAAATTTTTATCTCCAATTCTTGCTCTTCAATCTAAAACCTGCAATCACACATCAAAGAGAAGAAAATGTTGCTTGTTAGGGGATGGGGGTTTGCCTTGATCAAACCCTATTTTGGTAATCAAACCTTGTAATAAAATAGTGCATGAAAGGAATGATGAATGAACAATAATGTGTAACAACTCACCAATCCTCAATTGAATCTTGGATTGCAAATTTGAATTTTTGCATGAAGTGGCTTCCATGAGTGTAGATCTTGATCATTAACTTGACATAGGGAAAATGCTTTTAATATGCTTGATTGATCTTCAATGCTACATCAACACTTAATCTCAACTACATCCAAGACTTTGACATGATGAAAGATATTTTTGATTGATGCAATAAAATTCAATAATCCACGTTTGAATGCCTTTGAAATTCTCTTGTAAATGTTATCTTTGATTGCTTATGATCTCATCAAAAATCTTCTAGGTGAAACAATGTAAAATGACCTTACATTTATACTAAACTTAATATTAATTCCTAAAATTCAAATAACACAAGCTGACATCAGATCTAGGATTTAAAATTATTAAAATCCTGCTAAGAACAAGCTAAAAAGAGGTGTCCTTATAAGTTAAGGAGGACCCATTCACCACTTGTGGTGAATGGGTCCTGGCATTCTTAACTAGGACTCATCTTGGGGAATTGAAATATTTCGAGGGATGCAAATGTCATGCCAAAAGGGGGTCCTAGGATCTAGTGAGAACCCATTCACCATAAGTGGCGAATGGGTCCTAGGCCACTAGCATAGGACTCATTCCTTGTCAAATTAAGTGTTATGAAATAAAATTTTAAAGTGTTAGGCTATCCCTAGGAATTTATAATTAAGTAGGCTTGGATTTTAATAAATAAAAGACTTAGATTAGTGTGAAAGTTTAAAGATACACTTTACAACACCCTAAATAAGGCATCATTAAGTCCATTTAGTTTAAATAGGTCTTAAACTTAATGTGAATGTGTGAAACACATTACAACACTAAATTAAGGAAGCATTAATTTCATTAATTGTTCCCAAACTAAGGAAAAAGGGATACTTTTTTTGTTAATACAATTTTCCCCACTTTAGTGAGAGTTTGTCCCCATGAAAAACTCACACTAAAGTAGACATTGAAGACGTGTATATATGAAGCAATGATAAAGATACACAATCATACCCTATCAAAGACTAGGAAAAATAAAGGATCAAGCGACAACAATTCCAACGCGATGTGGAACGAGACTATTTGTCCATAACATACACATGCTCACTTTTTCAAGGCAACAAAACTTTAGGTCATTCATTGGGTGAGGATCTAAAAAGGTGGCTTAGTGAGAAAGTCATGCTAGTGCGTCGGCTCTCACTTTACTTACCATACAAAATTTATCCCTCTGATAACTTTGACAGGGCACCAAAATGCAACGTTAGAAGGCTCCACCAATAAGGTGTGTTTTGCTAGGTGTCCTTAAATTAGGGTTCGGTCTTCATAAGGTTAGCCTGCTACTAAACACTTATGAATAATTTTTTCTTTTGTAAATAGTTTTGGTTCATAGGGATTTCGGTTCATGTAAGGTCTTATTCTTAGGGATCATCATTTCTAATGTCTCCAAGAGAGGACATGTCAAGTGTATCATATTGCCTCTTATGTGATGCCTTATGTCACATCAAGCTATCGAAGAGAAAATTCGTACATCGAGACATATCGCACTCTTGGAGAACATCAAACCCAATGACACACCAAGAAAAGGACACATCACATGAAAGAAAATTACACCATAAAATATGCAAAAAAATTGAAAAGATGTCATTGATGTATGCCCCCACTTTAAAGCAGTTGCTAACACAATTTTTGTGAGCAATTTCTTTAAAGCAGACAATGTTTTACTCCTGAGACATGAGAGATTAGCTTGGAAAACCCTATGCCAAGTTATATGTTAATGAAATAAAGCTACGTCATGAAAAAGAGGGAGGGGTTTCCCACAAGAACACATAAGGGATTTATGGATTTGGGGTCAGTATGTCTATGCTACAATGATTATTTTAGAGCTCAAAAACATCATAATTCCTCGAATACTCATAGAACTTTAAGAATGACACAAAAAGAGAAAAAATAAAGAAAAATATTTTGGATCAACATGGAAGAGACCTAAATGTCAACGCTTTGCGTCATATCCAAAAGGAAAACACAAGACAAACAAAAATGATAAATGCAAAGCTTTTGGTTCAATATGGAAGAGACCTAAATGTCTCAACGCCTTGTGTCATCCCAAAAAAGAAAACACAAGAAAAATGAAAAAGATAAATGTTTATCACATAGAAGAATGCACAGAGAGAGATATACATCAAACAAAACATCATGAGGGATCACATTACACACATGCAATCACATAAAGACACGTGAAAATGAAAAATGAAACAAGAGACTAGTAAGGCACATGTGAGTCAACCTATATCAAGTCGTTTGCATCCCAATCTCAATTGGTATAAACAGAAGGTGAACAACTAGCCAAAGGGACAACATCAAGTGCCAAACTAGGACAAGTACCAAGTTCAACACTCTTTTTAGGATATTTTTCATTTAAGCTCATAGAAGAGGAAAACAGTGTATTCAATTCATTATGCACTTATTTGTCAATCTTTTCTATGCCAATGTCATCATCTAGATTAATCACAAAAGAAGGTCAAAGGATAATTTCCATGGAAGGTTCTTGTTTATGTTGTGGTGAGGGTGAAGATTCATCACACATTGCTTCAAGTTAGGATCTTGTTTTTCTATGTTGTTATTTTCTTCTTTATTTTTTAACATACTAGCAATAGCACAATGTCTATGCCTACGCTCTCTAGCATTTGAATTTTGTTTCAATATATTGTCATTTTTTGTTTGTGTAGGAGTCGGTTTGTCAATCATAGGCTTCTTCTCTTTCGTTGGGGGAGAAACAAAAGGAGCCATAGGAGGTTGTTCAACCACTTTCTCTTTAGTTTTGTAAACTTTTTTGACTTTGGGAGGCACAACGGGATTGTTTTTATTATCTCATGACCTTTTATAGGAAATAGTAGGAGGATTTGTCATAGGTTTTTCTTGGATGTTTGGAATGACTTGTTGTTCAATTATTGTGTTGTAAAGGATAGGTGGCTCAATCGTGGGTTGAGGTATGTTTCTAAGAGATAGTTTTGTGTGTGCTTTTCCTTGAACTTTTGGTAGGATTTGAAATAGAAGTCTTCTTGAGGTCTAATAGGTTCAATAGGCTCGGGCCAAAAGAAATCCAATGAAAATTTCCCTCAAGTTTAGACACGAGATTAAACCCATTATGATGCACAGTAAAAATATCATTGCCATTTAGGGAAACTTTAAACATTTATGCACTACCGATGGGATGACATTCATGGAGCGAAGCCAGGGGTAGCCTCACTTCACATGAAATTGGTCTGATTGTGGGATGATGGTGAATGTGACATTTAATGTTTTTGGTCCAACTTTTAAAGGGAGATCTATCGACCCTATAGTACACTAGTACAAAAATAACAATAAACTATTGAAAAAACTACTTATAATGACTGAACTTGGTGATGTGACCATTAGTAGTTTATTACCAAACATTTCTAATGCGACCAGATTGATGACTAAACCATTTTTAGTTATTTATTGGTTGTTTTGATTAATCGATTTGGTAGTATATTTAGTCATTGATTATTCATTGATTGTTGCAATCTAGTCACTTATTTAGTCATTTTTTATTGACTAATATATTTAGTCATTGATTGTTGTAATCTAGTCACTTATTTAGTCATTTTTCTTCACTGATTTTTATGCATTGGTAGTTTATTTAGTCATTAATTTTAATCATCATTTTGATCAATTTGGTAGTGTATTTAGTCATTTTTATTTCACAGGTCATATATTTAGTCATATTTATTCACTATTCACGGGTTTCTGTCAATTGGTAGTATATTTAGTCATATTTATTCATTGCTCACCGATTTTTGTCAATTGGTAGTATATTTAGTAATTTTTATTTCACTGGTCATATATTTAGTCATATTTATTCACTGTTCACTGATTTTTGTCAATTGGTAGTATATTTAGTCATTTTTATTTCACAAGTCATATATTTAATCATATTTATTCACTATTCATTGATTTCTATTAATTGATAGTATATTTAGTCATTTTTATTTCATAGGTCATATATTTAGTCATATTTATTCACTATTCACTGATTTTTGTCAATTTGTATTATATTTAGTCAATTTAATTATTAATTGATGCCAATTAGTACTATATTTAGTCATTTTAATTGACTGTTATTTGAGGATTTAAGCATAAAACACATAAATACACATCAATCATCAATTTCACACAATAAGACAACCATTGAGAAGGAAAAATTAGTGAAATTTATTAATAAAAGAAAGGTGTTCTAGTTACAGCTTAGAAATAGAGTATTACAATTGTTATTTTCAATCACAAGACAAAAAATCTGAGTTACATATTGCAGAGAAATGACTGCAAGAAAGAAACTCCTCCAAAAAGCTTTTGCAATGATGGAAATGCATGCTTGAATACCTTCAATGTGAGTACATGCCCCTTTCATCTCTTAAAACTTCGACAACATGGGAAATATTCCTAGAGCAAGCTGTAACATGTAGAATCCAAGAAGAGTGTTGGTTGTGTCCCATATATGAAGCTCTCTCCTTCAATGCAATCAATAATAACCCAACTAGAATCTTTCCTCCTTTATATGCAACGTGCCATCTGATATGAGCAATAGGGTGATGTCTTTCCTGCCATGAATGAAGTTGTGCCTCAATACAACCAAAAAAATACTACTAGTCTCAATTCAAAAATAATAAAAGTGCATTGTATATATTGTAAGTTTACAAAAGTAAGTCCAAACACAACAGAAAGATAAATCAATTAAAAAATTGTAGCCTTGTCAACAAATGCCTTAAATAGAGTGTTCAACATAGGCCTGAAATATGCATATTGAACCCTTGATTTTAGAACCTTGTTCAAAATTTAAGAAAGGTGGTATGCTCATATTATAGAATGAAGTTGTCATAATGAAGGCTATCAACACTAACCAGACTAGAACAACATTATCAACAAAAATTTCCTAGAAACCAATCCCAAGAATTCCATCAAACTTGGACAACAAAAATTTCAACCCTGGTTCGTGTGTTATCTCAGAAAAGACCTACACTATGAAAGAATCCATTTATACATAAATTCCAAATTAAGTTGATGAGAAAAGATCTTTGATATCCAACTAGGAAGCCTTAACATCCAAAAACTACTAACCTGATGTTTCACAACAAGTTTCCCAACTATGACATCATCTTTACTTAAGATATCAGATATTGATCCACTACCATATTGGATCTCACAGGATTCTCCTTCACAAACAACAAATGATATATATTAATTGTTTAGAAAATTCTTTAATATCCCCATGTAAGTAAACTAAACTAAGTGAGGTTAAGGGTTTGAAGTAGAGTACCATCTTCTTGGTATGTGCTTGAATTTGATCATGACTTGTATCTTGAATGAAAATAGCAAGCTAGTTGCACTATAAAATCATTGTTATAAAAACCACAAAATCCTCTTCAATTAAAATAATCCTTCTAGATATTTCAAGACAAGATATTTCAATTAATTTCTAAGGGGGCTAATTTCACTATCCAAATAGTCATTAATCTATTTATTGTATATAATTTCTCATAATTCAAAATTTGAATGTAATGAAACTAACCATAATTACTAAAGATTTGACACCAAAATGTAGTACAAAATGAATTGTTTGACAACAAATGTGTTTTGATAAACCAGATATACCCTTTTATATATTGTTTTAAATAACAAGGAAAGATCAAAATAGAGACAACAAGATAGCATTCATTAATTCACTTCAACAAACAATAGAAACCAAAATTTGGCCAACAATTATAACTGCATTCTATCGATCTTCAAAAAGATTTTACAATACGTTTCAAAATTTTATCCTGACTGACATGTCAAAAAGTGTCATTTTAGTTACCCACTTTTAACATAATCAAAAAGTCTTGATTATCATTGTTTACATAGGATTGCATAAAAGTAATGAAAGATGAGAAACGAAGATAAATGGTCAAATCTTGAAGTCTAGAGCACTCGCAAGATACGAAAGTTCGTTACTCATTGTAAGGTACCCATGATCATTCAAATCTAGCAATTTCCTCTCTCCATGATAGTATTTGCAAGGCTTGGTACTTCACTACAAGGCCTATTCTTTTGGGGGTGCTAGATATGTTTGCTCCCATTGGTACACTATGTAATCATGAGGCCATTTGTACTCCTAGATTTTTTTTTGTTGGCCAAGTGACTCTTCCATCTGTTGTCTAATAACCCTTTGCTATCTGTGATGAATTTTGAGTATCCAGCATCTAGTGCAATTATTCCATCCAAGGTTAAATTGAGGTGGTGAATATTTATGTCACCATCCTTCTATAAATTAGTGAGGCACTTGGGAACAATTTTTCTAAACTCATCTATCCAATCCTTGGAGCCTTTCAGTTGATCATCATCCCTTAGTATCTTAGGCATGAACCACTGCTTTAGTGTGTGAAATGAATCCATTCTCTCCTTAATCTTTTGGTCTTCTACAGATATGTATTAAAATTCATTTGTGACCATTCAAACCATTTGCTTAGTAGGCTTTAAAGTTGTGGGGGCCTCAACACTCCTTTGTAAAATTTTGCACAAATTTGTTAAGGTGTGATGCATAGGTTGCCATTTCTTGAATAAGGGGTTCAATATAAGTACATGGGCCTTTATCTGGTCAACTTCTTGTCACAAGGAGACATAACATTCATACACATTTTCCAATTTTTCCACAATTAGTTTAACTCTATGCTCCAAGGTTTGTTCCAATACCCCGAGGGTTTCTCTCTTTTCTCTTTCCTTTGTTTCTTCATTAGTCTTTTTCAACTTCTCCATTTCTTGTTTTAGCACATTTACTTGTTCAATAGTGATTTCACTTGTATCAGTCTAGATGGCAGGGGTTGGTATACCATTAATTATGTGCTTTGGGAAGGACCTGCTCCTTTCAACTATTCTTTCAATTTTACATTTTTATGAATAACCTATTAACTTCATCATTCAGATTAGTCTTTGCTTTCTCATATACTACCAATCTAAGCTCCATAGCTTTAACCACAACCCTAGTAAACATTGTTGAGTGCATTGTCATAGTAGTTGCCTCCACTACTGATGTGTCTTGAAGTGTCTTTACCCACTCCCACAATACTGGTTTACAATTTTTTGGAGATCTCATTTTTTGTTGAAATCACATATTTTTAGAAAATATAATGATTTAAGCCTTGAAAAGCTTCATTTAAAGGATCCCAATTGAAGAGGGTTTGATTGAACCACCTTAGATCAAACCCCCTTGGATAGAACCCCACTAGCTTTAAACCATACCTATAACAGAGTATCCTTTACACCTATCAAAATATTGATAAAAACCCACTTTTGATTTACCTTTTGGGGGATCAAATGAATTCATTTAAATTTTACTTTTTGTAAGTATGTATTCCATATTATAAGCTTCCCAAAAAGTATAATTTTAAATAATTTTAATTTTATTATTATATTTATTTTTTATTTCTTGTGAATGTAGGTTTTTCACCAAAAATCAAGCTCTTTGTTCTGCACATGTGGAAAAATAGTAGATTATCAAAAAAAAATTTGAAAAATATTAGTGAACTAGATATTTAAGTCCTTGATCCAACAAAAAAAAATTAATTTCAATACATACAAAAAATGTTGTGTTATACAGTTCGCTTATGTCTAAATTGTAATTGGTTCGACTTCGAAACTTGATTAAGGAAAAAAAATTCAATAAAACAATATGAAACTAATTGGAAGCACTAGATATTGTAGTTACAAATCTAAATTAGAAAAAAATATAATTTTATCCTTCATGGAAAAAAGTTATGCGTTATACGGTGAGTGTCACTCCTTAAAAATGGTGTTTACTAAAAAAACCTAGTTTTCGAAGGAGATGGAGAAAGAAGTGCAATCTGATTCCAAAAATTTTGAAAAAAATATGTTTAGAATCTATAGACAAAATATCACAAACTACTAGTTTGCATCATCTTCAAATTCCTCATGGTTTAGCCACTATAGGTGTCTGAAAGTGAAGATTTGGTTAGAAAAAATGAGTTCAATGTCTAGTTTGGCCAAAAATTTTAAACCAGTATTGTGGGATCACCCCATGTGGTAGTCCCTCTCATTTATTTTCAAACATCAAGCAATATTGGAAACCTTTTTCTGTTCTTTTTCAAATGCTTTGTCCAAAAGGCTAGGGTTTCAAGTCTTGGATTGTAACCCATGCCACTCATTCCCTCATCTAAATTGAATTCAAAACCAACATGGGATCTTCTTGGCTTCTTACTTGATCCAGTAAGAATATCTTTTTTAACTCCATCCCAGGAATAATTAGTATATTTCTTTCTAAGACCAATTTTCTTGCTTCTTGGCGTCTAACAGTAATTTCATTAATCCTGAGTTCTTCAAAAGCTTGAGAAAAAATCTGGTCATGTTGTGACTCCTTAGTGCCCATCTTATTAATTTGGAGTCTCTCCTCAAATTCTTTCATTTTCATCTTAAACCAAAAATCCTTAAACTTGGGAGTTTGAATAAATCCATCATCTTCAATAAATCTAAGGGTAGCAATCACCCTTTCATCATCATGCACTTCTTGATCATTATGCCCATGTACATTCACTCTTTCTTCTGGTTTGTGAGTATCAGTTGCAAGCTTAGGCGGTGGTTGATTAACTTCATCATCTTTAAAATTCAAAAGTACATTGACTACCTCTTTAGTATCCCCTACTCCACTTATTTCATATGCCACGAAGGGGGCCACTCCATGTGCCTTCTTCCTTTTAGGACTTGGTTTCTCAGGGGATGCTTCTGATTGTATTGTGGGAGTGTCTGGTAGGGGCTCTATGATTACAATACCACTTGGTTTGATAGGTATCTTGAAGGGTTTTGAAGACTTTCCCTCAGGTTTCTTTTGTGGTTCAACATATAATCTTTCAAAGTTGTCAATTATTAAGTTCATCCTTTTGATAGGATCCCCTTCTTCAACAAAGAATCCTTGGAATCCAGTGTCCCTTTTCTTCTTCTCCTTCTCAAGCCTCTTTGTGATTTCCCACTTCCTCTTCCTTTGAAAAACTTCATCAGGCGTAAAGCAATTTCTTATTACATCTTCTTCGTAATCCATTGCATGGGTAATCCGAACTTTAGTAAGAAGTTTCTACTTTATAAAATTAATATGCCCTTCAGGATCAAAGACCCTTTCTCCTCATGACTTAAATGAATACCTCATCTTCAAATAGTTCTATAGTTCTTCACGAGTGTCAGACCATACAGATAACTCCTCACATTCAGTAAGGTCAGGGAGGAATGTCCCCTTTTGAAATATTTTCATAACATCCTGCTCCATCCATAACATTTTCCACATAAATTCTAAAAGTGAAATTCAAATAGAAACAAATTTAGGTAAAACATGTGGGGCTTGAGAGCACCCATAGACCCTTATTACTGTTTGGTCTGCTAAGAGGAACTAGTCACTGAAATTGTGAGTGTGTCCTTGCTCTAGCTTCAATGCTAAAGGTCTTAATACTTGCATTATTTTATTAGGAAATCTTTGTGAAATACAACCAAGAGCGGCCATGACCTTTATTACGAAATCATCATGAAATATTACATAATCACTATTTTTACATCTATTATCCCATATGTAACACTAGTTTTGTATAGGGAACCTATTCCCTTCATCATCAATCATTCCCAAAAACATTCTTTTATTCCATCTATTTTTGTTTTGGTACAATATTAAGTGACATGGCAGAGAGTATTTCCTGAAATTGATTGGAGCTAAGTTCTCTCTTGCAAAAATCCCTCATGTAGCCCTTTCTCAATTTCAACAGCAAATTCATACTCAATGTTGACTTCAGGATGTTGTATCTTCATCGCCATCATCATGAGATAGGTTGGCATCCTCTCTTCAACATCTATTCCAAGCACTGGGCACAAATAAAAATAAGTTCTTTTGAAATATACTTGGAAGTCTTTTATGGAAAATGGCTCGATTTGGGAGGGGCCATAGGTATCCTCCTATTGTTTACACCCCTTTTCATGTGTAAAGGAAGATCATCACTCCTATAGGTTTTTCTCAATATCCTATAATCCTCCTCACTTTTGTCCATGTCGATCTTATTGGTAGCTTGCTTGTTTAACATAAAACACTTTATAATTGCTTCTTTATTCAACACCACTAATGGTGAACCATCTAACATTCTTATAGTCCTAGTAGTTGGGTGATAATATTGTGCCAATAATTTAATAAGCTCAACATCTACGAAGACATTTGAGACTATCAATTTGGCCAAATCTAAGGTCCAAGGATTCAAAACTTGAATCTTGTAATCCCTTTTTTCATAGAAGTACCAAAAAAGATCCTGTCCTGAGATAGGGATAATTGGGCCTCTACATCCATGGGCTTTATCTCTAAACATCTTTTTGAATCCTTTTTTATAGAATTAGGTAACACATATAAAATGGATTGTTGCAGGGACCTCTTCTCTCTTTTAGAAATTGTGGAATCTTCCTTTTTACTTGCAAGTTGACTTCTTTTGGGTGGCATGATGAAGAATTTACTCCTACTTGATTTCTTTAAGTGTCTACTTGTAGAATAAAATTCGGTTCTTATACACTTGCTACAAAGGGTTTCTGTGAACTTACTCGATGAAATAATAGCTGCAGAGTCTTCCCGCTTGAAATCTCTTGCCTCTGGTATGTTGAGCTATGTGAATGATTGCCAAAATGTCATTGAGTCCCAAGTAATATTTTCTGCCAAGCTTGATCACCTCACTATTAATTTCAATTCGTGCAAAATATTTTAGAATCTTCCCATATTTCGAGTTTGAATGCATGCCTTTGATCTTGGGAAATCAAACTATGTAATTATCAAATGCTTTGATAGCTTGTATCACAATACTGCTCTATCATTTCAAGACCATTGCGGGGTAGCATTAGCAATACCACCATCCCGTGCACACCCCTTTGGACTCCCACGGGATGGTGAGTTAATTCTATCAATTGAGTGATTGTTCACCACCTTACTGCTCTGTCATATCAAGACCACTGCGGGGTAGTGGTATGGTAGGGTTAGTAGTACCGCCACCTTGTGCACACCCCTTTAGACTCTCGCAGGACAACGGATTAATGGTTGAGTGATTTTTCACTACCATATTGTAGTGTCACTGTTTACCCCTTGCAGGGCTACGATTTACTTTAGGTGTTAACATGTTATCACTGTCACCTTGTGGTATTCATATTTGGTTGTTGTGTCATTGCAGCAAGCATTTGTACATTGACCTATATGTATTTCCATCCCACACATATCTCTATTGACTGATGTGGTAGTGTGGTATTGGATTTTATTATGAATGTAATATTTTAGATATCATTTTATTGAAAAGATTGAACAATTTTCTAATTTTGCAATCTCTTAGTTTTAGATTTTAGTGTTAGTCAAACCTAAGATATCGTTTCTTTGTTTGTAATGAGGAGGCTTAGTTCACCTAATGTTAAGATATCTATATGTATTATTAAATCACATATGTTCATTATATGTTTGCATCTAGAAAACATATAGTACATACAAGAAATTATATTCTAACTAAGCAAAAATAATTTCAAATTTTCAACCAAAGTAAGAAAACTAAGAAGAATAATTGAACCTAAATTTAAATGCACTTCAAATCAGTAGTGAACAGCTCAGTTTTTGTATACAATGTACCAGTAGAATAATGATGATTACATTCAGAAATGTATCAGTAAAACAACAGTGAATAAGCATACCTATACTCAAATCTTTATTATATTTAATAATAAATTGCACCATACATATTATTAGTGTTTGGTAGCTTCATGAGATATTTTCTCCATAATTATCAAGGAAAGTTGGCCTTGTTAACAACTGATATTTTATATTTAAATCAAAGAGGCCGACCTAGATGAAAGGTTGCCTAGTTTGATATATATACAAAGTGGTTTTCATTCATTCATCATCAATTCAATTCACTTCATTCTCACTTCTAGCAGAATTTCACCATTTCATTTGCAACAGATCAGAATTCAAGGAGAAGCATATTTATTTGTACTTTGCATCAAGGATTGATGCTATAATAAATTGTATTAATTCATCCTTGAGTAAGGCCAGACTTGTAAAACAGATTTCTGCTCTTATTCATTCAATATATTGGGGATATATTTTGTTGGGTTTTTCTCCCTCGAGTAGGAGGGTTTTCCCAAGGTAAAAGTGTTGTGTTTATTTTTCATGTGTTGCATTCTTTGCTTTCTGTTAAATCTGATCCTAAAACTAACATGGTATCAAAGCCAAGTTCTGGAATATCCCGATTAGATTTGACAAAGAAATTTGGGTTTTGTGAATACAATTCAATATTAAGCTCAAGAAGAGTCAGAGGCATCAATTTAGATTGAGGAAAGATCCTCAAATGATTTGGGATGAAAGAGAAATCAAAGGTGGGAATAAAGATTGTGTAAGCAATGGATCTGTTATTACATTGGGCATCTAGAAGGGAGACACAGTTGTTACTCTATGACCTTTGAAAGAGACAAAATGTGATTTATTCATTGTTGAAAGTATCGTGCATCCTGTTAGTTCCAAATTCTATTATGATCAGCACTAAAACATTCTCATTTCATTATCAGTGGCGGAAATATTATTATCAGGGTGCTCTGGCAAAAATATTCTCCTTATATGTCTCGTTAATTCTTTCTAAAGTTTTCTTTTATATAATCTGATAGTGATATGGTGGTTGTATATGTGTATATGTATTGTGCGTGGGTGATATGGTGCCATCACATATCTTACTCAATTCGCATTATTGACATCGTCCATTGCATTGGCAGGAGAGTTCAAGCTACAGCAGAATGAGAATACGCGTATAAGAGCAACTGTTAACATTTGCAATGGATCGGTCGCTGCACATGACATCCATTCATTTTAAAGGAGTCGTGATCTTATTCTTATTGTCCCTTTCTACATAGTCATGGCCAGTGTGAATATAGCCAAAGATTCATGCTTTTGGTGCCAGGTTGGAGTATCGATTTCTTTGGGAAAATCTAACGATAAAAAACAAGGAAGAAATATCAGACGTGTTATTGTTGTTGTATGTGTGATCCTTGTTACTCTATGAAGGATGTGACCTTCAGAATGGTGTCCTCTATGCATGTGTTTTGTCTTAGCCCCCAAACCTCGACTGTTACCTGGTAATGGAATATGAGTGTCGGCCAGAGCCTTGGCTTGGCCTGATCACTATGTTAATCGCTCTCCTAGATCTTCAAGCATTAAAGCCTGCACACGGTGTCTGAGGAGACGGTTTGAGTTATTTCTATTCATGGTAGTGTGGTTCGATGTTATGTTTTGAGCTATTCCTAGCTTGAAGCTTTCAAATGCGTGATTTTCAGAATCACATGAATATCATCACAACTAGGGATTAGATACATGTGCTATCTTTTGTTACAATTTTGATTGGTATTTTTGGGTTGGTTGATGCACTAGAAGGTCTAAGTGCAACATATAAGGAGAAATCATTTAACAACTACAAGAAAAGTGCTTGATTGCATTTGTAGAATTGACCAACATAAAGAGATATGTATTTCATGCTTGGATAATGTTCATGAATTTTATGTAGTTATTAATTCATGCAATAACATTGGAATAGTGAATCATGTATGCTTCTAGCATTGGTATTTCTCTTCAGGATAGTTTAGTTCTATGAACTATTAGTAATCTCTCTATAATGCTTCTAGGATAGATCGAGGAGCAAAAAGGATGATGAGAGACTGCCTAAGGAATTTAAGAGAGGAAGAGCTTGAGGCATCCTGTGAGGAATTCATGTAGCTGAAGAGATAAACTTCACTGGAGACATCTCTTGAAGAGTAAGAACCTTCAATTTCTTCAAAGAGGGGGAATTAACATTTAGAGGGAGTCTAAAAAACCATCAAGAGGCAACCTTCGATTAGGAAGTCGGGAGGTTGATCATCATGAAGATTTGTGTAATGTATATTTCTGTATGACGGAGAAGTATGTGGTGAAAGCCCTTGTAGTGTATATTTCTCTGTGATAGAGAAGTATGAGGTGAAAGCCCTTGTAGTGTATATTTCTTTATGATGGAGAAGTATGAGGTGAAAGCCCTTGTAGTGTATATTTCTCTGTGACGGAGAAGTATGAGGTGAAATCCCTTGTAGTGTATATTTCTCTATGACGGAGAAGTATGAGGTGAAAGCCCTTGTAGTTTATATTTCTTTGAGATGGAGAAAAATGAGATGTGATCCCTTGTTCATCTCTGAGACTAAGAAGAGATGTCATGTTCAGAGACTCCATGATGACATCACGTTGAGACTCTGTGATGAGCTCTTTATACTTGTGTTTTTCCACATATGGGAGTAGCCATGGTGGACATCACGTTGAGAGACTCCATGATGACATCATGTCAAGAGACTCCATGACAACATCACGTTGAGAGACTCCATGATGAACCTTTGAGCTTTCCACAAATGGGTGTAGCCATTGTGGGCATCATGTTGAGAGACTCCATGATGAATATATCTAGAAAATATCTCCCTACGTAAGAGGGAGTGTTAGTGTTTGGTAGATTCAAGAGATATTTTCTCCATAATTATCAAGGCAGGTCAGCCTTGTTAAAAAATGATATTTTATATTTAAAAAAAAGAGGCCGACCTAGATGAAAGGTTGCCTAGTTTGGTATATACAAAGTGGTGTTCATTCATTCATCATCAATTCAATTCACTTCATTCTCACCTCCAACATAAGTTATCCATTTCATTTGCAACAGATCAGACTTCAAGGAGAAGCATATTTATTTGTACTTTGCATCAAGGAGTGATGCTATTATACATTGTATTAATTCAGCCTTGAGTAAGGCTAGACTTGTAAAGCAAATTTCTGCTCTTATTCATTCAATATATTAGGGATATATTTTGAGCAGTTTTTATCCCTCGAATAGGAAGGTTTTCCTAGGGTAAAAGTGTTGTGTTTATTGTTCATATGTTGCATTCTCTTATTTTTGTTAAATCTGATCCTAAAACTAACACATATGACCAAAGTTTAGGTGACAAGCTAACCTCTTAAGGTGACAAAACATCATCATAATCATCTTCATTGCCAACAATATCAGAATCTTGATCATTCATGTCTGCATTTTCTTGATTTTATTCCTCATCCTCATCTATGAAATGCAATGCATTCTCTCTCCCAATCTCTTCATTGGTAATCAAAATTTCTTCTTCAAACACTCCATCGTCATCTTCATCCACTTCTTTGAATGTTTCTTCTAAATTAAAACATATTGCCCATCAAACATTATATCAACAACTTCCGTGAATTTTCAACTCTGTTTGAATGACATACAACCATCTTGAGCTTCTTACATCATCAATTATAAATGATTGGTTAATTTGAAGAGGGGAACATATGGTTCATCTGTCTCTGATAAAAATTGTCTTGTATTCGCGTGTACAAATCCATACTCATCAAATTGTATTGCAGATGGTTAGATCCACTTACATTTAATAATATAGGACTATTTTCACCATAGTCCACTAGAATAATTTGTTGGATGAATCCAACATAAAATTTCTTCTCAGTTTCATGAAGAAATTCAACACTAACAAAACAATCACAAATTATCTATTCTTTGTCTTTTTCTTCCACTCTTAAATGAATACCATAGGCCTACATTCCATTGAAACATGTAGCCCATAAATGTGGAGATTGTGAAAGCTCACTTTCCTCCATTGTTATATCTCAACCTTCTTCTTTTGCATCACTGACTATAGTAGCAATCCATTCTACAAATTTTGGAAAAGAATCACCTCCAATCAAATCAGCATGACGTCTATGCTTTTGAGGTCAATGTTGCATCCAAGATTGATAGTCTTCTTCATATTTTCTACATAGAATATTAACGTACAAATAGTAAGATTAATTATATAAATGTGTAAATGCAATTGAGTAAATAAATTATTATGTAATTTTTTTTACCCATGCCACTTATCGAATGAAGATGTGTTTTGAAGAATATAGGCATGTATTGCTCTTCTTTCTTGATGTGATAGCTTGAAGTGACATCCATTTCCTTCTAATACTTCACCTGCAACTATCTCTTCTTCGTCATCATCACATACACGTTGATTGACATTTTTAAAATCCTTCATATATTCTATGCAAAATCCCATGGCCTCTTGCATTGAATATCCCTCAAACATGTTACCTTTTGGTTTTTCCCCAGTATGAACAATTTTTTTCAAAACCTTCATATATCGTTCTATAGGATCATCCATCTTGTTCTTAGTAGGCCACAATGCTTTAGTTCATATTGTAGATGTACCAAAAGATGCATAGAAATGTTAAATATTGTTGGTAGAAATTCTCGTTCTAATAGATAAAGGACTTCAACAACCTACTCCCTCAAACTATCAAATTTTGAAGGATCTAATAGATGTAAACTCATTCTCTTTAATATTAGGCCCAACCTTTTAACTGTCAATCTTAGCCCCTTTCCCAAACTTAATATATTTACCACAATAGTTAAAATATTCTCCATTATGACATGATAGTCATGGGTCTTGAGGCCTCTTAATCCATTAATGTCAGTTTGGCTTCTAATACTACTACTTACATATCCAGTGGGAAAGCGAGTTTGAGACATCAATTGTAAGAATTGTGCATGTTGTTCCTTTGTCTAGACATAAGGAGCACTAGGTTTTCTATATTTTTCATCATCATATTTTTTAACCCAAATATTTCAATGAATATTTAGTTTTTGAAATTCTTCACATGATGAAATAGTATCAAAAGAACCGAAAAGAGTTTCTATAATAACATAGGCTATATTTTTCTCAGTATGCATAAAGTTTACAGTATGCGTAATGGCTATATCCTTAAAGTCTGACAACTTATAGAATATGCACAAACTTTTTACACCACTTTCATTACATGGATCATATCTACTACCAACAATCCCATCATTTTCAATAAATGACATTCTTTTTTGTCCATTCTCAACAATGTAATCACCTATTATTAGCAATGGTGCTTCATGATTCTCTTCTTGACCATTGAACTGTGTTTTTTGTTGAAAATATGGATGATCCAATTTAAGGTAAGCACAATGTCCACAATAAATACACTTACACAAACTTCTTGAGTGCCTCAAAAAATCCATAAAGTTGCAAGCAGGACATCCATGGTATTCTTGAACACTAAGATCGAACAATGTGCCATATGTAGGAAGATCATGAATCATAAACATTAAGGAAGCTCTTAAAGTGAATTTGATTGATTGACCATCCCTTAAAGATTGAATTTCTTCAATTCCTTTCCATAATTCCATTAGCTCATCATATAATGGCTCTAGATAAGCATCAATTATATCTGAAGTCACACTTTTCTTTCCTACTATAATCAATGACATCATTAAGAAAATTGGTTTAGTTAGTAACCATGGAGACAAGTTATAATTTATTAAAAACACTAGCCAAGTTGACCATTTAGTACTTTGATTTGAGAATAGGTTCACCCCATCTAGAGCCAAACCCAACCTTATATTATGAGGATCTTGAGAGAAATTAGGCCATCTGTTATCAAATTCCATCCACATCTTAGAATTAGGCACATGTCATTGTTTTCCATCAGTTCTCTTCTTTTAGGCATGTCATTGCATAAGTTCAACAATGTCTCTCCACCTATACATTCAAATTAATTGTGGGACTACCATAAAGTGGTGAAGAACCTTTCTAGGAACCATGGCTAATTTCAACCCTTGTCTATACCTCGCTTCATGACATTTCAAAAATTCACTCACTTGCAAGATTCTTGCAAAATAATACACAACCATTCACACATGTGTGGATGTTTTCATACCCTAAGCCTAGCTTAGTGATTTCCTTTCTACATTGACTTTGTTTTGCTGGAAATGTGGAGTTAGATGGTAACAACAAACTTAATAATGCCAATAACTAATCTACACTCTCATTTGTCCAACCAAACACCACTTGCATGCTAAGAATTTGAAGGATTGTTGTCAAATGACTTAACCTACAATTATCATACATAGGCTTTGAAGCATCCTCCATCAACTTGGCCCAATCATCATTTAGACCCTCATTCAACATTCTCTCAAATGCAAACCCTTCATCTAACATTTTTGCCTCTTCATCTATGTTTGGTGCCACTTCATCTATGTTTGGTGTCACTTCATCTATTTTTGTTTCCTAATCATATCTCATACTCTATCATTCTATCATATCTTCATAATAATTGACATTCCAAGGGCTTATACCACTATGCCCATATCTTATCATATGTCAATAAATTTGGCTTTTTTTTTCACCTTTCCACCAAGACAATCATTACATGGACATAGATATTTTTCCATATCCCTCTCATTGGCTATTATCTCATCAAGTGCATAGTATTTATCCCTAGTCAACATTTGATGTTGATCCATTTGTAATGTTCTACACATAGCAACAAAAAATTGTAGACTAAGAGACAAAGACTATGTTTTTTAATTGAAAGGCATTTCCATAGCAATAGAGTTATAGAGAGAAAATAAAATAGAGATTTTAACTAATGAATTGTTAAAAATAGGTTTTTGTAGTTTATATTCAAATTGTTGATTACATTGCATTGCACATTTTTCAAACTCAAAGCATTACTTCACACTGCATAACTAAAAACTAGATGTTGATAGATGAAAAAAATTCAAGTATAATATAGTTTTTACAAAGTCAACCTAAGCAGTTATGCAATTACTTCACATTACATAACTAATAAGTAGGAGTAGCTCCCAATTGCATTTCCTTGTCATGGCATTCCATGAGACCACATTTCTTTGAGGCATTTTTTCAAAAATTTCACTGCCTTGTCTATGCTACCACATTTTTCATACATATTGTCTACCAAATCTTTTTATCAAATAGTTCATTGTCTTGTTGCTATGGCTAAAATCCTAAAACAAGTGCTTTCAAACAAGCTATGGATGCTTGGAAAAAATCTATCAAAGCATAATAGTAAGCAATAACATAGACAAGGTAGTGAACTAGTTAAAAAAATGCCTCAAAGAAATGTGGTCTCGTGGTGATGGAATGCCATGATAATCCATAACAATTCACTTGTCATGGCATTCCATCACCATGATACCACATTTCTTTGAGGATTTTTTTCCAAAGTTCATTGCCTTGTCTATGCTACCACATTTTTCATACATGTCTACCAAAGCATTTTATCAAACAGTTCACTGCCTTGTTGCTATGGCTAAAATCCTAAAACAAGTGATTTCAAAAATTTTATGGATGCTTGGAAAAAATCTATCAAAGCATAATAGTAAGCGACAAGCTATGGTCTCATGGTTTTTTTTTTGGCACAAAAATTAGTGTTATTTTGTTTGCATTTTTTTTAGGTTTTAAACACATTTTTTTGGCAATTTTGTTGTTTGTAATGGGGAAAAATCTATGTGGTCAGTTTTGTATAGTTTTTAATTGTAGGATTCTCACAATTAGTGAAAAAGGTAGTGTTCATGAAGGAATGGAAAAGATACATAGAGCCTTTGAATTATACCCCTACAATGCAATGGCATTGAATCATTTAGAAAACCATTTTTTCTTCATAGGGCAACATTTTCTTGTGGAACAATTGATTGAGACAGATCTTGTTTCAACTGACCACCCTCTAATAAAATATCATTCATATTATAATATTGCATGATCTTATCATAGTAAAGGTGATTATGAAACTATTGACCGCTACTACATGACATTAGTCAAGGAAAGGTAGAGGCCATAGGAATTTTTTGACAGGTTCAATTGAAGCTAGGAGATCTTAAGAGTTCTCTCTCAAAATTTGAAAAGGTTTTGGAGGTTGACCCTAAGAACCGTGAGAGCTTAAAAGTTGTAGGCCATAGATATGCTCAACAAGGGTAGGCAAAGAAGGCTTTGGAAATTTTAAGAAAGGAAACTTGCATAGATCCACATGATGCCCATGCATTTATCTAGATGGGTGAGTTATTAATATCAATATACCCCAATGTAGCCTTAGATTCTCTTAATACAACAAAGTATCTTCTAAAGAAGAGTAGAGAAGAACTACCCATTGAATTGTTAAACAACATTCGGGTTCTTCATTTTGAGCGTGATGAAATAGAGTTGGCTCAACAAAATTTTATGGAGGCATTAGGAAATGGCATTTGGGTTGAATTCATAAATAAAACCCGAGTGCCAATTCTATAGTTCTTTTTGTGAACTTTAAGGATATGGAATTCTTTCATGGACTAGAAGAAGGTGGTGTTTCACTTGAGTTACCATGGGATAAAGTCACAACACTATTTAATCTTGCTAGCTTGTTTGAACAACTACATGATATTGAAAAAACAAATCTTTTATATAGGCTAATATTGTTCAAGTTTCCTGATCATGTGGCTGCATATATATGTCTTGCAGCCATGGCTCGGGCTCAGAATGAGATCCAACTAAGCCTATAATTAATTGGGGATGCAATTAAGGTCGATAAAAACTCATCAAATGATTTATGTATGCTTGGAAACATGGAACTAAAAATAGATGACTGGCTTAAAGCAAAACAAACAATTAAAGTAGTACACCAACTTGTCTTGGCTGATGAAGCAAAATGAAAAGTTGATAAAGAATGAAGGATTTAGATTGAAAGGAGAAAGCAAGAGGGAGAAATTTGGCAGGTGATACAACAAGAGGAGCAATTTGAACATGTGAAGGAATTATGAAAGAGTAAGCGTAAGGACAGGGATGATGATGATGATGATGCTAGTCAACCTGAGAAGAAACAAAAGAAGGAAAAGAAGAAAAAGAAGGATAAGGACCACAAGGCTTATGATTCTTATATGGAGGAACCTGATTTTTCCATGGAAGATGAGAAAAATTATATGAGTGATAAGGCACACAATGATGCAGAAAATTCCCAAGATCTTCTTGTAGTTGCAGGTCTAGAAGACTCTGATGATGGCAAGATGAATCCTCTAGTTTCAACAAAATCACAAAGGAGACATGCACACTTTGATTCTAAAGATGATGAAACATTGAATAAATAGAGTCTAAGAGAAGATGATCCATATGATGATGATTTCTAGGCTTCATGAGCTTTAACCAAACCTAGCTCCTATTTTCCAAGAGAAAAATCCCCAAGGCCCATGGAAAATGAACTATGAGCATTTGAGTTTCAGCTTGGTTATATTTCAAAAAGGGGAAATTACATTGTACAATATTTGTTTAGCAATAGAATAATTTAATCCACCTATTTGGGATCACAAAATAAAAATAGATGAATTAATCTTATTTCAATTATAGGTTCTTTTAATCTAGAATTCGATAGAAAGATAAAGCATAATACATTGAAGGAAACAAAAAATGTTCTAAAATAAAGACTAAAATAGGTTGCCAATAAAAAACAAGAAAAGGAAATCGCAGAGCAGCAACACAGACAGGTTTTCCAAAGGCACAACAACTTCCATTATGGAGAGGGACAACAGGCATGGTGGCCTTTCAATAAACGAAGAGACTGGACCTACAGGATGCCCAGAAGGACAAACCGAAATCGGGCTTGGTAGGCTTCGGACAAACTTCATGCTAAGGTGGGAGTTATGGTTAGTGGCAAAACAAGAGTGAGATCTCACCCATAGAGGGGTGAGTGATTTATGTCATGGCACTTAACAAAGAGAGTAGATTTTAGAAGGGTGGAGGACAATTTTTGGCACCCAAAACTGCAAGCGGAGAAATTTGGCCCTAGTCAGGTAATGTCGAGTATTTCCTATGCAACCATGACTACTTTACTTCTTGAAAATAGGGAATGGAATGATTTGTAAAACTTCTTAAAAGCTAGGGATTTTTTCTTAAAATAGGGGGGGAAATGACCTGCTTTCTCTAAGCTTAGGTCATGGTGCAATAAGCATTGGGGGAACGATTGTTAACTTAAAACCCTTGAGAATGGATTCTACCTGGAAATATGTAAGACAACTCAGGATAAGGAGTGGATTATTAATAGTGGTCCATTTCTGATGGAACAAGTAGGTTCTTACATTAAGGACTGGACCCCTAATTTCAACCCGAATGAAACAAAGGTGGAGGAAATCCTCGTGTGGATTAGGTTAAAAAATCTCCCCCATGAATATTGGGACTAGGAAACCCTGAGAATGATTAGAAGAAGGTTTGGAACCTTTGTGAAATCAGAGGAGGTGGTCGACAAAAAATACTTTAGCATTTTCCCTAGAATTTGTGTCTTAAGGCAGGGGATCCACTCGTTGCCAGAAATATTAGAACTCAAAACGGGGGAAGGAACTTGGTGCCAAAAATTAGAAATAGAGGATGCATATTTTGAATGTGTGAGTTGCATTGGAAAAAAGATCTCTGAAACTGAAAATGACCTTTTGGAGAAGGGAAAGGGTTTGATTCAAAATACACTCACTGAGGAAATGTGAATCTTTTGAAGGTTGTGCAAGAGGAATGTTTCAACAATTCTCAAGAGTGGGGTCCTCAATGTTTATATGAAGATCAAAGAGAAAGGGATTTGGGTTATGTCGGGGATGGTTTTCAACAGAAATAAATTGATTCCTTTTTGCAGAAGCCTATGAGAGTGGAACCCAAGAGTGGAGAGAGAATTATTTTTTTTGAGAAGAACATTTTATGACTACCGCAAATGAAAAATTGGGGAGTCATGAGATTAACCAAAGTGGGCAACATATTGGCCTAGAAGACATAATGAGTGACAATGAGGGCGGGTTAGGAAGGAAGAATTCACCTCAGAAAGAAAGGCACCCTATAATTGAACAAATACCTTATGATGGAAATGATAAATGGAACCAACTCCATTTTCAACCCAGCCAGTCGGAGAACCCAGAAAAAGAGGCTACTCCAAGAGAATATTTTCTATAGAACAGGGCAGAAAAACCCGATGAAAATTGGACTCAATAACCTCAAATTAGCAAAGGACATGAGGAATACACATGATCCTTTGTTCAAGAGGGAGGTAGTGGTTATTTGGGGAAATAAATTGTCTTCAAGGACATTCCCATATCCCCCATTAGAAACCTAGACAATGCATTTGAAGGAGTACGGGATAATGGGGGAAATACGGAAGACACAACCTCCGATTCAGAATCAGATGAAGAGCGGGGAGATGAGGATGTCCTTGGTCTTAAGGATAATATCGGAATCATGGAGAAGTGATCCATTGGCCAATTGCTAGCCATAAACAACAAAGTAAAGCTAGGTGAGAAGAAAAAGAGAGGACCCAAAACCAACAAAATGCGACTGGAAATTTTTGGAAATGCAGCCGGACAAAGTAAATTGAGATTAGGAAAAGGCTATGCCTTTTCCTGACAGCCATGGAAATATTATCATGGAATGTCAGGGGCTGTAATGCCCCTGAAAAAATACATTTGATCAAAAGATGTTTTGATCAAACGAGACCGACCTTGGTTCTGTTACAAGAAACGAAAATCAAAGATTCAGATTTTGCTTTCTTCTCAAAATGTTTTGGGTGTTGGCACTGCTCCCTATCAGGGGATATGGGTGCCTCTGGTGGCCTAGGTATACTTTGGAATGAATCTTTAGTGGATGTGAAAATTATCAGATAGGAAATACACTAGCAATGGTGTAATGTGGAATCAAAACAATTAAGAGAAAGTTTTTGGATTCTCAATATCTATGGGCCCAATAAACCAAATCAGAAGAAGGAGCTTTGGCAAGAGCTTTCAGGAATTTTAAGAGAGGGGGAGGGGAGAATGTTTCTCCTTGGGGGATATTTCAATGCGATTATGCGACCCTTTGATAAATTTGGGGGAGTATGCTGGTCTAGACAGAGCCCACAAGACTTTTGTGATTTTGCAATGAATAATGGTCTGATTGAACTACCTTTTAGAAAAGGGGAGTTCACTTGGACAAAGCAAAGAGGTGGTTTCTTGAATATTGTTGAAAAAATAGTTAGGTTCCTCCTAGTAGGACATTGGGCAGAGAAACAATGGTTGTGTGAGGCGGAGATCCTCCCAATAACGGGATCAGACCACTATCCGATAAGTTTGAGGATTCAAGAAGAGGCAACTCCAGATATGTGTCCTTTCAAATTTGAAACAATGTGGTTCAGGGTTGAAGGTTTCAAAGACTTGATTATTGAATGGTGGAATAACACTCCACAGAGTGTCGGCTACAAAGCTTTCATCTTCTTCAAAAAATTACAATTTTTGAAAGAGCAGTTGAAGGTCTGGAACCGAGAATCATTCAAGAATATTTTTGTGGAGAAGTTGAGATTGGAGGAAGATCTAAATGCCTTGAAATCTATGGTCATTGAACATGGGATGAGAGAAGAGGATTTTTTAGGGAGAGAGAATTGAATAAAGAATATTCTGAAGCCCTTGCTAGGGAAGAATTGTTTTGGAGGCAAAAATATAGGAAGACATGGCTGAAAGAGGGGGATAGGAACTCTAAGTTCTTCCATAATTCGGTAAAAGTGTGCAAGTCTATTAACAAGATTTTGTCAATAAAGGACATTAATGGGGAAATTATGCAGGATGTTGTTCAAATTAATAAGGAGGTTGTGAGGTTCTTTGCTGAAAGTTTTAATGCGACCCCATAAATGCTAAATCATACCTTTGACTTATTGGATATAATTCCAAAGTGTATCTAAGAAGACCAAAATGCTATGTTGATGGAGGAGGTTTCTTTGAAGAAGGTTAAGAGAGATTTATTTGACTTAGGTGGAAACAAAGCCCCTGGTCCGAATGGGTTCCCTGCAATCTTCTTCCAAAAATTATGGGATAATTTTGCTAATGATTTATGGGAGGTGGTTAAAAAATCTAGGAGGGGTGGTTTCATTCTGAAAGATCTAAATAATGCTTTTATAGCCCTCATTCCAAAAAGGTTGGTAGTAAACTCTTTTGAGGATTTAAGACCTATTTCTTTATGTAACACGTTCTACAAAATTATTTCCAAAGTCATAGCAAACAGATTGAAATTGGTTTTGGAGTTTGTGATTTCAATTGAGAAGAGTGGCTTCTCCCCAAATAGATCAATCTTTGAAGGTGTAATAGTAGCCCGCGAAACCATACACACAATCAGGTTGGAAAAGGTGGAAAAAATGATGGTGAAGCTTGACATCAAAAGAGCATATGATGAGGTCAACAAGAACTTTTTATTGAAAGTGTTGGAGAAATTTGGTTTTAGTAAAGAATGGCTAAAATGGATAGAAAGTTGTATAAGCACTCCTCGCTTTTTAGTACTGGTAAATGGTAGTCCACAAGGTTTTTGTTATTCTTATAAGGGGATTAGGCATGGAGATCCTATATCACCTTTTCTTTTTATTATCCTTGTTGAGGTGCTTGGAAGCTTGATAACACAAAAATGTAGGGCAGGTCAATGGATGGGGATTAATGTTGTTGAGGGACTTGCACCTATATCACACTTACAATTCGTTGATGACACTTTCTTGATGGGAGATTCTTCTTTGAGAGAAGCCTGAGTGATGAAGAGCACTCTAGATAACTATGGTTTGGCTTCAATTCAATGCATTAACTGGCGTAAATCGAAAAAAAATTCTTCACTACCCCTTTACAAAAACAAAAAGACATTTGTAGAATACTTGGCATGAGGGTTGGCAAACTCCCAAGCAAATACTTGGGCATCACCTTTTTGGGGGAGCTAACAGAACAGGCATCTGGAAGGACCTAGTAAACTCCTGTCTCAAGAGAATGGATGGATGGAAAAGAAAATGTTTAACTTCTGCGGGAAGGATACTAATGCTAAAAACAATGATATCGACAATTCTGATCTACTCAATGATGTGTTTAAAGATCCCTAAGAAAGTGATAAAATTAATTAGACAGCGCATGAGAATTTTTTTTTGGAATGGAGCTAGTGAAGATGATAAGATTTCACTACTGGCCTGGGACAAAATTTGTGAAGAAAAAGACAAGGGAGTGATTGGTTTGAAAAAATGGCAGCTTTTAAATGAAGCTCTGGGTGCGAAGCTGGTTTGGAGTATCTATGCCAACCCAAACTTACTATGGGTAAATATTTTAAAAGCAAAATATTTGGATTTGAATGAGGATCATTGAATTTTCACAATTCACAACCCTCCAAAGGGTTCAACAATTTGGAACTTCATAGTTTCTTGTAGGACGGTGATTGTTAATCATCGTTCTTGGCAGATTGGTAATGGACTCAAGGCAAAAATTTTGGATGACTCTTGGGAGGGGTTGCCAAACCTAAGTGAGGAGCTTGATATGCAACTTCTCAAAAATCATTTCGCCCAGAGGTGGGGAACTAGGGTGAGAGAATATATCATGTTAAAATCGGGGCCTTTTGGTCAGGAATGGGGGTGGAAAGAGGTGTCGGAGGAGAGCTTGATGCCTCAGCTTTGTCAGCAAATGCAAAGAATTTTTCAAAATCGAAGAATTTTCATTTCAAAGAATGAGGATAAGATTGTCTGGTGTGGCTCATCCAATGGGTGTTATTCGGTGAAGATCGGATACCAATTATTGGACTCCACGGAGTGGGAGAATTTTTGGGTAAAATATCTTTGTTGGAACAAGAATTGTTTACCAAAAGTAGACACATTTGTATGGCTAGCAATTAAGGGATGAATCCTCACAGGTGAAAGAAGGAAGCATTTAGGCTTTGTGGGCCCTTCAAAATTTGTTTTGTTTGATAAGGTTGAGGAATCGGTTGATCACTTGCTTATTCAGTGTGAGGTGGCAGGGAAATGTTGGGATCATGTAAGAAGAAAGCTGAATTGGCAGAGTCCTCTTCCAAGGACTCTAAAAGAAGTTTTTGAAAGCTGGCCAAAGATGCAGAAGAAAAATTTATTGTCTTATGTGTTGATTATTTTTCCTTTGTTGTTAATTTGGGAGTTGTGGAAAGAAAGAAATAGGAGATTGTTTTTGGAGAAAGGAGAATCTTTAACTAGAGTGATTCATAGAATTGATCATAGCATTGAGGAAGTTGTGAGCGTTGCAACTTCACAATTACAAAATTGGCATTATCATTTCTCCTTGGATGATATTTTGGTGCAGCGAGCTTGGTCGGGAATCCGATTGAGGGCCATCTCAAGATCTATTAAGTCCTCTTCAAAATCTACAGATGATAACAAGATTAGGTGGGAGAAACCTATCGAAGGCTGGTATAAGGTTAACTTTGATGGGGCTGTAAGAGGTATCCCAGGCCCATCTGGAGTAGGTGCAATAATCAGGGATCACTCTGGTAATACTATCACTCTGGCAGCAAGGAAATTGGATCTAGGAACCAATAATGTGGCTAAGGCCAAGGCTACACTACTAGCTGTCAAACTAGCTAAACTGTTTGATGTGAAAAAATTACACTTGGAAGGAGATTCCCTAATAATAACCCAAGCAATAATAGTCTTGGGGATGAAAGCATGGCATCTCCAAAGCACCATCAGAGAAATTAAAAAAGAACTGGGCACTTTTGAGGATTTTAAGGTCAGCCATATAAGGCGGGAGGGAAATAAAGAGGCGGATGTTTTGTCCAAGTGGGCGATTTCTTTCAACGATGAAGCATAATTGAAAATTGAGGATTTGAGGGATTTCAATTCAATGTGGAAAATAATGGCTAGTAGTTGAAGACACCTCATTTAGCAGAAAAAACTTTGAATATTAAGGGTAGGGGATTCATTAGGTGATTGGTGGTCTTTTAAGACATAGATGACGAAATACAAAAGGTTAGTGGTGTAACGGTCAAGAAAGCAGGAATTTCTATCATCATAAATAAATATCTCTTTGAGCAAGAGAAAGGATGGTGTCAAGGGTTTATCTGCAGGATAGGACAGTAGTATATCGGTCGACGCATGCGAAGATTTGAAACTGCACCCCACGATATGCTTAAACGGAAATGATGTAAGGTGGCGGCAATGCGGGTGAATGTTTAATAGAGAAGTCAAGAGGTAGGAATATGGAAACAATAATGGCAAGGAGGAGAAGATTTAATCATGGGAAGAAACAAATCACTTTCTATTCCTAGCTTCTCATTTAGCGATCTAGGCGTGAACAGAGGTCGGCAAAAATGGAGGTGATGTGGGGTTTCTCAACCGAGCTGCAACAAAAAGCTTTTTTCGGCCTGCCGTCTTTGAAACGCATGAAACAAATATTGAAGGTGGCAAACGACGAAGTGGTGGAAGCGGTGCTAGAGACTTTGGGACTGCACTTCCAAGAAGCAACACACAGAGGATGTCAAAATGTAGAGATAGCCTCGATGCTATTTGAATGGGCTTTAGAGCTAGGTGAAGACACAAAATAAATCAAATGGGTGATGCTCACCTTGTTTGATGAAAAACTTTTAGAAAATATGGAATCCTATATTGAATGGGCAGTGTCGGGTGTAGGGTTTGATGTTTCAGAAGGCATAGAGGACATGGATGAGGCGACGGAGGAAGGATTGCTTCCATTCATCAAGTGGATAAGGAGAACCGATAGAGAAGCCTACAAGTTGGAGGTGTTGATGGCATGGGAGAATCTGAAGTTGGTGTTGCAATGGCAACAAGCAAACAGGTGACGGGAATTAGCAAGCACTCCCCACCAAATTCCAAAAAAGAAGCGGTTGGTGAGGAGTAGAATTATCCGAGGTGTGAAGATCGATAAAAAGGGGGGGTAAGGAAAGCGGGAGCGGATAAGGAAAGAAATTTTGGATAGTTTTTTGCTACAAAGTTCAAATTTCATTTTTTTGGAGAAAAACGGGGCAAACAAGAAGGTAGCAGGATCGGAGCCAAAGAATGCAAGACAAGCTCAGAGGGGCATAGATGCTCAAGAAGTGAAGGCGTTGGATCGAGAAGAAAGCAAGGATGGGCGAATGGGCACTGCACAAATTTTTTGTTTTGGGAAACTTCCTATCAGAATTGGCATGAATTTCATATTCAAGGTGATAGCTTTTGATGGATACTGATTGATGGCAAACAAAAGAATTGATGTCTAGGATGTTAAAGTTTAATGTAAATTTTAGAATGGATTTTTTTTTTTATCTCCTGCAGTGACAGTTGGAACATATGGAGATGGGATTTTGTTACAACTTTTATTATGCATGTATGGACTCCTTAAAATATTAATAAATTAAAACCTTTTACTAATCAAAAAAAAAAAAAAGAGGAAAAATGAAAAGATAGCATACATATGATTCATTTGAGGTTTTTGATAAGATCTCATTTAACTATGTCAAATTGATTTGGAAGGGACAAAGCATATTTGATTGACTAAATTTTCTAGGTAGCTTATCCATCGTCATTGTATGCATCATCTTCTCTTGGTGCATTATAGAAATAGATTCCAAGAGAAGATGATATATACAATGACGATGGATAAGCTACCTCAAAATTTTATTCAATCAAATATGCTTTGTCCCTTCCAAATCCATTTGACATAGTTAAATGATATCTTATCAAAAACCTCAAATGAAGCATCTGTATGTTATCCTTTCATTTTTCCTCTTTCTTGTTTTTTATGGGCAACCTATTTTAGTCTTTATTTTAGAACATTTTCTATGTCCTTCAATGTATTATGCTTTATCTTTCTATTAGATTCTAAATTAAAAGAACCTATAATTGAAAATAGATTAATTCATCTATTTTTATTTTATAGTCCCAAATAGGTGGATTAAATTATTCTATTGTTAAACAAATCTTGTACAATGTAATGTACCCTTTTCGAAATGAAACTAAGTTAAACCTCAAATGGTCATTGTTCATTTCCCATGGGCCTTGGATATTTTTCTCTTGGAAAATAGGAGTATAATAATAACTCAAGAGGATCTTAATGTCATAAAAGGGGCCACTTAAGTGTTGGCATAGAGACCAGGAAATGTTTATGTTGCAAATGGGGCAGCCATTATGCTAGTTGAAAAGAGTCAATTTGATATTGCAAAGGAAATTTTTACATACGTACAAGAAGTTTTTGTAGGAAACATCTTTGTTCAGATTCTTGATGTGTGGGTAAATCTAGCATGTTTAGTTTGCACAAGGATAGTTTGTGCTTGCAGTGAAAATGTTTATGGTGCAAATGGGGAAGCCTTTGTAAAGTGTTGGAACAGAGACCATGAAATGTTTACGTTGCAAATGGGGTAGCCATTGTGCTAGTTGAAAGGGGTCAATTTCATATTGCAAAGGAAATTTTTACACATGTACAAGAAACTATTGCAAGAAACTTATTTGTTCAGATGCCTGATGTGGGTAAATCTAGCACATGTTTACTTTGCACAAGGATAGTTTGTTCTTACAATGAAAATGTATCAAAATTGTTTGAGGAATTTCTATTTTGGCACTGACACCCAAATTTTATTATATTTATCTTGAACACATTATGAAGTAGAACAGTGGAAAGATAATAAAAGAACATTATTAAGAGCAGTAAATTGTAACTACTGTAAGTTGCCAATCATAATGCTATAGATTTTGTGTTTAATGTAATGAAGGTTTCAAATTACCTTTGAATTCAATGCAAAGGGCATTCCCAAATCCGAATTCGTTGCAGACTTTAAATACTTTGCAGCAAACACCGAAGTGTTTTCCTGCCTTTTAAAAATTCTGGACAAGCCCTCTCCAAACAATCTTTATCACCCATGCAAGTGTTGTAACTCAAAACACCTAGTGTAGTTCGTGCACCCAGCTGTTGCAAGTCAAAACCACATGCCTCAATGCTAGGATAACCAGTTGAAATAATGTGTTCAAGCTCTGTAATGAACGAGTTCTAGAATGAACACGAATAAATGTGAATTCATGAATCTCGTCAATACATCATGCCAATAATTGGCCGAAATGTTTTTTAAATTTTTTGTCTAATTTATGTTTGGTGACTAGCTATTTAGTCATTTTTATTTCTGTCAGTAAATAATTTTTTAGTCAACGACCAAATTAGTCATTTATTTACTCATTTATAGCCGAGTATTAAAAAATTGGTAGAATTTAGTCATTTTTAGTTGTTGTGACTAAAAATTCTAGTCAACTAGTCATTTATTTGTCAAATTCTACTAGTGGTAGGACAAGAAAAACTATTATGCATTTTGATCCATGCTTTTGGTTTATTGTATGTATCTTGATAGATTTCATGCACAAATATGAATTCTTTAGTGATCACATTCTCTCCATAAATGGGATCAATTAATATCCCATTAGTAAGTTTGTCATTGATTCTTCCAACTATATTAAAGATGACCATCGAGTGCATTTTTAAGTATATCTTTTTGTGAGAAGGCAATATCAAGAGGCATTTTGGTTGAGCCCTTACGAGGTTTAGCTTAGATAAATGTTGTTGTTTTAATCATTTTTTCCTCATGGTCATCTTTTATGTTTTCATCATCCATGTCAACATTCATCACATCATTCTTTGTTTCACTAGCCTTGACAAATGAAATATCGTGTTTCGACATTGGATTGGTAAATATTTGTAAATTTTTTGATTCAAAGGAGCTATAGACTTATTACCTTGATCATTCGCACCTCCAATTTGAAGTTGATTATTTTCAATGAGTTCTTGCAAAATATTTTTGAGACACCTACAATAGTCTATGTCATGTCCATTTAGTCGGTGGTAATGGCAATAAGAATCAGGTTTGTAACTTGGTGGTAATGGTTTAGTAGGATCAAGAGCTCTAATAGGAGGTAAGATAAGCATATTTTTTTCTATGAGTTGTAACATGATATTATGAAGGGTGTTAGGTAGAGGAGTGAATTTTCTATTCGTATCCATGAAAGCATATGAATTTTTTGTCTTTATGGAAGCCACTTGGTTATTGGCTTGTTGACTTTATTGGGTGGAATTGAGTTATAGAAATCCCCTATTCCGTTTCTTGAAAGGTTGGTATGTGTTTTGAGGTGCAAAATTAGACGTTTCATGATGGTTGGGAGGGTTTTTTACATCATGATCGTATACCAAATTTTTATGATCACGAAGGGTTGTACATAATTGTGTGAAGGATGGAAAACTCAACATCTCAATTTTGGTTTGGAGTTTTCTTTATAGGTTGGCAATAAATATTCGTTGAAGGTTAGCATCAAGAATCTTGGTGTTTATTTGTGAATAAAATGTTTGGTATCTTGCTATGAAATCAATCACTTTCTCGTCATCCTTTTGTTTACAAATCATTAAATCAGCTAAAGTCATCTTGGGACACATGTGAATGTGAAAATGGTTGTAAAATGCATCAATAAGCTCATTAAATGAGTTTATTGAGGCGTCCAGTAAAGAGGTAAACCACTCTAAAGTAGTCCCCTTCAAAGACCCAAGGAAGAGTTTAGCCAAGAGTTTATCATAAAAAAATGAAATCACTACATAGGGCTATGTAAGCAGAAACATGGCTGACGGGATCTCCTTTTCCACCATATTTCTCAAATCTACGAACTTCTACACCTTCTGGCATTTGTACTCTGAATATCTTGAAGGACAATGGACTAGTTTTGATGTAGTGTGAGGATTGACCGTTGTTGTTTTGTTGTAGGGAACTTGTGACTTGTTTAAGAGATGTCATGCTTTGTAAGAGTGTGTTAAGGAATGTTTCATCATGAGATAGAGGTGAATAAGGTGGAGTAGTGTATGTATGTAGAGAGCAAGTGAATTATACATTTGTGAGGGGTGATGGTTGAGGAGATATGATATGTGAATGCACAACGCTAGAATGATTCCCTATGGAAATACCTAAGGAAGTGATGACATTTCTAGTAGGTTGAATCATTGTGGTGACATTGCTAGTAGGTTGAATGGTTTTGGTGACTTGAGTACTAGTGTATGTGGGAATGGAAATGGGTATTGTAGAAGGAGGAATTGAAGTTTCACCTTGGCTTTGGGTATACCCAAAAGCTTGAGTACAACTAGTCATGGTCAGGATGCTATTGTTAACATTAAGCATAGTGGTTGTAGGGAGTGAAGTCATGGGAAATGAGTTATGCATACTATGATCCATAGGGGGTTGATTATCAACACTATTAGTGAAAGAGTTAGAAAACCCAAGATCCACGATGAATGGTGTATCACGAGATGCCATGAATCTCAAACCACATCTCACAATAATATTTCTAATAGGATGCCAAGTTGTAAAGCTCATGCATATTTCAAAAACTTAGTGTGCAAAACCCAAAATGGAAAGAGGCCTAGAATGCAATACAATTACCTAGAATGAAATGTGTAAATGCAATTTTTAGATTCTAAACAAGGCAATTTATTGATTACACTATGCAACAATCTGAAAATGAAATGGTGTAAATGCAATTTTGAATTTAGAGGATGCACTAAATGAAGAAAATTAAGGTAGATCCAATTAAATGCATGAAACAGAAAGACAATGGATTGTAACAAAGATCTGATAACAAAAAATATAAGCACAAAACTGAAGATTTTAAATTCCAAAAATGCAGATTTAAGTCTAATCAAGGACTCATTCGTCTTGAGTGATGAATGGGTCCTAGATTAGGGTTTTGAGCTTGATTTTTGTAGATTTTGATGCTTTTATAGTGGTTTTCATATTCAGTTTGCAATAGTAAGTTTCAGGTTCAAATTTCTGGAAATGTAATGTGAAATTTGAATGAAAAATGTGAGAAAATGATGAGCTAAAATGCCTAGTTTGATATGCAATTTTGTTTCCAATTTTCAAATGAAATTTTTTATGATGCAATATGATATGCAAAAAGACTATTTTTTTTTATATTTTTCAAATTTAAAGAATGCAAATAATGTAATTCTAAGACCCTATATGAGATACAAATTTGAAATGCAAACTAAACACCCTGCATTAGATCTAATGCAATGCAAATGAATGCAAGATCTAACCTAATATGCAAAAGAGACTCCAAAAATTAGAAAATCAAAATGCTCCAAACATCAGGTTCACCAAAATGAAATGAAAGAAAAGGTGTGTGTGGTTGGATCAAAATGAATTGAACAAAATATACCTACCTTCCTAACGTCATTCAAAATATGCAATACATAATGTAATTGAGTATTAGAAAATAAATCTAACTGTTATAACAATGAAAAGGTAGGTTTTGAGACACTAAAATGATGTGTACCTATTAGAAAAAGTTCTTTTTCAGGCGTCACTGAGGACTCATTCGCCTTTAGTGGCGAATGGGTCCATGTTAAGGTTTTGAAATATCAATTTTTGGGTTTTGTTCTTCAATCTCTACACTCCCAGATCTTGGTTGGACATTGTCGAAAAACTAGAAATAACTTTTGTAGCTCAGTTTTCGTGATCTTGCAAGAAAGGTGAAAACTTTGACAACTTTGCAACTTTGACAATTTTTAACTCTAAATCTTGCTCTTCAACCTAAAACATGCAATTACACATCAAAGAGAATAAAATGTTGTTTGTTATGGGATGGGGGTTTTCCTTGGTCAAACCCTATTTTGGTAATCAAACCTTATAATGAAATAATGCATGAAAGGAATGATGAATGAACAATAATGTGTAACAACTCACCAATCCTCAATTAAATCTTGGATTGCAAATCTAAATTTTAGCATGAAGTGGCTTCCATGAGTGTAGATCTTGATCATGAACTTGAAATAGGGATAATACTTTGAATATTCTTGATTGATCTTCAATGCTACATCAACACTTAAGCTCAACTACATGCAAGACTTTGACATAGTGAAAGATATCTTTGATTGATGCAATAAACTTCAATAATCTGCCTTTGAATGCCTTTGAACTACTCTTGTAAATGTTCTCTTTGACTGTGTATGATCTCATCAAAAAATTTCTAGGTGAAACAATGCAAAATGACCTTACATTTATACTAAACTTAAGATTAATTCTTGATATTCAAATTACTCAAGCTGACATCAGATCTAGGATTTAAAATCATTAAAATCTTGTCAAGAATAAGCTAAAAAATGGGTGTCCTAAGTTAAGGAGGACCCATTCACCACATATGTCAAATGGGTCCTAGCATACTTAATGAGGAATCATCTCGGGGAATTCAAATGTTTCGAGGGATGCAAATGTCATGCCAAAAGGGGGTCCTAGGATCTAGTGAGGACCCATTCACCATAAGTGGTGAATGGGTCATAGGCCACTAGCCTAGGACTCATTCCTTGTCAAATTAAGTGTTATGAAATATATTTGAAAGTGTCAGGCTATCCCTCAAAACTTGTAATTAATTAGTCTTGGATTTGAATTAAAGGGGCCAATGAACCTCAATTGATTAATAAAAGCCTTAGACTAGTATGAAATTTTAAAGATACACTTTACAACACCCTAAATAAGGCATCATTAAGTCCATTTAGTTTAGATAGGTCTTAAAATTAACGTGAATGTGTGAAACACATTACAACATTAAATTAAGGCAACATTAAGCTCATTAATTGTTCCCAAACTAAGGAAAATGGGATACTTTTTTTGTTAATACAACATTTAACTCATTATTTGAACTAGATCTAAAATAAGAACAACATAAAAGGAAAGACAATGATGATGATATGAAATATCTTTGATCATTTTCATTCATAATTTGTATAAAATATACATCAAGAGACAATTGGCCAGAAAATTATATCATTGTATTCAATAGATGCTAGTACAATTAAGAAAAACCTATAAACTACATGCAATTTAGATTCAATAACCTAGAAAGGACTTAAAATCTATTCTTTGTGTTTTGTATTACAAAATTTCTCCAAAATATTTGTGTAAATGGCTTTGAATTAGCTTTTATAAGAACAAGGGAGCAATACAAGCTTTAGGCCAAGTACACATGTCATATTTTAATTTGACATTCATTTAAATTTCAAAGTATGACCACAACCACTCATAGAGGGAATATTCTAAGGATAAATATAGTTATATTTACTTGTTGTAATCTTTGTTCTTTCCAAAAAGTGTTTGATGCAAACAATTATAAACTTGGTTGCTTCCCTCATCTCCTAATCGGTTGGAGAGATGACTAGGCATGTAAGACCAAAAACCTTGACCACTAGAAGACAAAATCCTTTAGCCAAAGTTGGTGGAGACCCTTGTTAGTGTTGATTGTGCATATAGGATAAAAAGAAGGTTCGACATCATTTAAAAATTATTACAATTCTAGAAGTTGATTGTACTTCTTGTCCTAGGCATCATATTCTTCTTTAGTAGGCCATTTGAAACCCAAAAACTCATCCAACTTAGCTCTATATGTGCCATACTTTTTGACATCAAAATCTACCTCTTTTTCATAGTCCTCAAGGAACCTATTTATGTCCCATATCTTGTCTATGCATCTCTTCATGAATTTTGTGTCAATACACTCCCTTTCATAAATCATAGAAACCAAGGATGTTGTGAGATTCTCCAATTGTGTTTTCCAGCCTTCAAATGACTTCACTCCTCAATCAAGATCCCTTATATCAAGCAATATTCCTAGATTGTTGTCATCAAATTATTTTATCAATGTCTTTATCCTATCTTCAATGGGCTTGACCATACCTTGATTTCCACTTGCTGATTTAACAATTTGATAGGTAGGATTGACCTATCTAGGCTTATTAGGGTCATTTGAAAATCCTTTGATCATGCCCATCAATGTACTTAACCTTGGTATCCATGTGTGCATTAGAGGAATTTCCTCTGACCTATCTTTAGCAAACATATCAATGGTAGATATCATCAAAGAATAATTGGTATGTATATTATTAGCTCTCTTCAAAATCTTTCTCATCAAATTCCCTAACACAATAGAAGTGATGTACATGTTGTCATTATTAATTGCAAGAGATGATGTAGTAAAATTACTTGTAACCTTAGACTTTGGTTGCCATGCAACTATTGCCTATGATTGAGGTGGTGGTGAAGGAGGTGATGCAGGAGCTTATTGTTGTTGTAATTGTTGTCTAGCTTGTGGTTGCTGATTTTGCACATATCAACATGTAGCTCTAATTCACCTATCTTCATCTTATCCTTATTGTACTCATTCAAAAATCATGATATTTCTTGAGGGCTTGATCATTTTTCTCCCGTAGAGATTTAGTTTGTTTACTTATTGAAATGGGCAACATTCACAGCCAATATAGCTACCTTAACTATAGATGTATCTGCTACTCTTTTATTATTAACCCTCCTTTCATGTCAACAAAAAGCTCAACAACTATTGGCTTGTTTGTATTTGGGGCAAGAGCCCAAATTTCTAGTGTGTCCCACTTTGGACTGAATATTGACCCAGATAATGTAGATAATGCTTCATCTTTAGTTGCAAACACTTGTGTGGTATGCTTCTTCATGGTATCTAGGGAAATAGAAAATGTTATGTCTCATTCAATCAGGAGGAGGATACCACTTTCCCTCAAAATATTCCTACCTTCCTCTGGTGTCATCTCCTTTTTCTCTGCATTCATTTGAATCACTAATCTCTTAGATATTTATTTTCTTGATTGATCAGGAAATTGAGCCATTTTATCATGCAATCTTTTCTCAAATTCATCATTTTTTCTTCTCTATACAAATTCCTTAAAAACATCACTCTTAACAAATGAATCATCATCCATGAATTTCACACATGCCTCTGCTCTTATATCATCTATTTTGTCTCTTCCTCCTATGATGGCATGTGTCACTCTTCCCTTTGGGGCTAGTAGATCATCATCTCTCTAAGGAGATGGAATTTCTTACATTATTTCCTCTTCAATCACAACAACATCCTCCTCATTTGAGTCAAGAGGATAATCAACCAATTGTGCCTTCTCAACTCTCCTACTCTTTGGTGAGGATTCCCTAGGGTGTGAATCCAAATCAATTATTTTATGTGGAGGAGAAGGAGGTGCCTGCCTTATGGGTGTTGAAGCTATAGATTCAATAGATGGAGAAGGAGAGTCCCTTGTTTTCTCCTTCATTACAAATCCTTTAGGTCTCCTTGTGAAAGATAAGGCCTCTTTGGAGGCTGATATGTTGGCCTCTCTTCTAGTACATGGGATTTTCCTTTGTCATTTTCTTGTTCTTGGGCCTTTGATGCCTCCCTCATAATTTTATTAGAGTTCTAGGAAATGGCCTAAATCCTCAAGACCAAATCATCAACATTTACCAATGTCCCCTTAAAAGAAGGGTCCCTCATCTTAGTATCTTCAAATTTCTTGAATGTTGCTCACTTGTCTTTTCTATCTTGTACTTTCTTCTCATCAAGGCAATTCTTGATAACATCCTCTACATAACTAAAACCATGATAATATTTTGACTCGTTGATATTTATTCTTAACTTATTAATAAATCCTTCAGGGTCAAACTTTCTTGTCCTTGATGGTTTCATTCTATAGGGCATTAATATGTCAAGAATATGCTTCCAACCATCTTTTCTCATAGAGAAATCTAAAAATATGGTGAGGAATGGGAAGAAAGAACCCTTTATCTCATTGGCTAGGTGGGTTTCCTCAATATAAGACGATTGTCACACACCTCTAGGAATCCAATCCTTAGTGGTAAATATTTTGGTAGAACATGTTGTGATAAGGGTCACTCATACACTCTTAATACAGTGTAGTCATAATGGGATATAACATCACCCCAATTGTGGCCAATTCCAAGCTCAAGGCTCCTCTCAACTAGCCTTAGAAATTCATGAAGCTCTATTGGAATTCATGGAAATTGGCCCTTTAGAAAGTACATTATCTTTGTTGATAAAATATTTCTGAAAGTCCCAAAGTTAGACTATTGGCAATGCCTATCCAATAGATGTGTCCACATTTGGATTGGTAGGTCATCACCCTTCTCATCCTTCATTTTAATCTGCAACCCTTGACCCACATCTTTCCATCCCCAAGCCACAAACATGTGGCACAAGAGTGAATACCGCCAGAAGTTATCTCCCTTTCCACCCTTTTTGATGTTGACTAACCCTTTATGAATATCACTAGATGGGTAGGATGCAAAGTCATATTCCTCATTTACCATTGCATTTTGGATTTTTGTTTCCATAAACATGAATGCAATTGGTATTCTCTCCAGTGGTTCAAATCCTAATACTTGACACAGTGAATGATAAGTTTTTGAGAGATATCCCTTAAAACTATCCACTTTAAAAGGCTCTTACTCAATTTGGGACATCTTGATAGTATTCCTGTGAGGGTCTTTATCCCTAGGTCTTGGAAATAACATGGCTTTTTATGTGCTCTTATTCTTCTCATATTTATTTTTGAATTCAACCAGGTTGATGGGTTTGTTTGCAAAGGGGTTGAGCTTGAAAACCCGTGTAATAGATTCTCTATACACCATATCCATGAACTTACCCATTGAGGTCCTTACAACCTAGATTACATCATCACAATTTTTTGCAATGGTTTTCAATAAATCAATATCAAGGAAGACATTGAGGACAACCGATTTCCCCAGGTTGTCTCCACACATTGCATATGGTGACGAGGGAATTTTTCTTTCCATACCAAATTTTGAACAAATCCCACCTAGAAAAGGTCAATTCAACATCCTTAAATCCATGGTAGTTGTTAACAAAACCCTTATTTGCACTAGGGCCTTGCACCCCAACCCTTTGATTGGTAGATACAGGCAATCAAGCAATTCATTCATCATGGATGGCTCACTTTGGGGTTGAAGTGGATGGTTGTGATTTAGGAGGAGACATTTTGCCAATATTTATAAGAAAACTATGGTTTACAAGATGCTCTAGGGATTTGACACAACTGATAATTCAATTTGGGAAAATACATACAATTTTATATGCAACAGTAAATTCCTAGCTTCAAAATAAAACTTGGAACATAGCCTAGGCTCAATAGCAAATGATAGTAGGTAATTTTGTATAAATTAAGAAATTATCAAGTAGAATATATCACTCAGGTGCAAAAATGAAGATACCCGAATTCTTGATGTAGAGAGCTCAAAACTTCACCAAATTTGATCTCCTTATACTTTTGAATGCTTTGGTAACTTACAAAAATTATTTAAAGTTATCTTTTATATAAAAAGCATTAAATTTCAAGCTCTATGGTGTATTATTTGCCATTAATCTTCGCTCGTGCAAAACACTAAGCTTGCAACTACTCATTATACATTTTTTAAAATTGGTTGTTGATCTATTTGATCAGATGGCCCAGATGAAGTCAATAAAGTTTGAAAAATTTGACCGGATTTGAAAAAGCACGGGCCAATAGGTTTTCTCCATGTAGACATCATTTTCCTTGTCACTAGGGGCCCTATCATCTTTGAATAAGTTGGATAAATCCACATGTCACTTCCTCATGTTTTGTGGTCATGCATTGAACCTATAGATTAAGGTTCGTGGAATGGTAAAAAGCCTCCCAAATCATGCCATGTGTCCCAATATGTGCACTATTTAACCTCCCTTCACACTTTCAATATGTAGCCAAATTTTTTGGCATCATGTGAATCTTTATCAAATGGTGGAGAGTTCGCCACATGGCATCATCCCACGGTTCCACGATCAACAAAGGTCTTGAAAAATGTTTCCACGTGGAATGGCAGGGAATAGTCTAGATTGTGCCACATGACATCAACCCATGGTTCCACGATCAACAAAGTTCTTCATAAATGGTTCCATGTGGAATGGTGGGGAATAGTCTAGATTGTGCCACATGACACTCTTATAACTTTAGATCTCAGGCCCACCATATACTCGCCATAAACCTTTGCAGAGGTCATACAAGTGGTTTGACCATTTCTTAAAGATCCTTTATGATCCCTTACCAAACTATTTCTTCTTCCTTGATGGGTTTCAGCTCCTTGGTATTTTCTTGTTTTACATCATCTATCTTTTCATGAGCTTCTTTAGCCTTGCCAATAAAATCTAAGGCATTTGATTTTATTATCTCTACCCACTTTTTAGTCACTTTTTCATATGACTGATACTCTTCACACTTTCCATGACTTCTTTCTAAATAATCTCTCCATGAAGAATGGGAACTACTGAGGCTGAATCTACATCTAAAGGTAGAGTAGATGTGTCCACTATAGACTTGAGACATAGAGTTAATTCTTACACCTATTGTTTCAACCGATCTTTAGAATGTTTCTCCTTTTCCATCCTTTGTATTAATTTGGTTGCAAATACCTAAATATTATGGATACCACTATCATGCATTAAAGGACCAAGATCAATTTTAGTGATATCAAAATCGCTCTCATCAACTTCATCTTATATTTGAAGTAGATTGTGCCACTTCAACACATAAATTTATAGATGGAGAATCCATTATCAATCTGGATGTGACTTTAGCCTTCTTTTTCTTTGTACTCTTTGGATTAAATTAGCCACAATATCAAACTAAAAAGAAACTAGTTGAACCATTCTCTTTGTCTTCAATAAAATTTGTGGTAGCCATGATGAAGAATGCATTTGTGAAGAACTTAGAATATTCATAGATGATGGCTCTGATGATGTTGGAACATTAGGGATAATTGGCAAAGGAGTCTCATCAGGAGAAGCATTGTTGACTGGAATTTTGGGAGGAGAAATAAGATCATCATTAGAAGGTGACAAGAGAAATTCACAAAAGGTGAGATAGAGGGAATTAATTCTCCCTCACTAGGACCACTTTGATGATTTTTGTATCCCCTTTCTTCCATGACTTATTTAATTGGTTCCAATGTCTTTTCTTTCAATTTTGACCTCTTTCTTCTTATTTTTGGATCACTCTCACATGAACTTGTAAGATTACTTATCTTATTTGGATCTTCATCATCACAACCTCCCTAGTCATTATGCTAAGAAGTGGTAGCTGAACTAGAAACCTATAAGAAGTTGGACGAAAAAGAGCCTTCCTGAGTGTCACTTATTTTCCTTGAACCTCGAAATCATCCTTGGACCTCAAAATCATCCTTACAATATTCCCATAAGTCCTCAAGATTTGAAAAATGATAATAGCCTACACCTAGGTGCAAATTGTCTCTAACATACCATTTGCCTTCAAAGGGAAATCTCATCTTATAAACACCCATAGTTAATTTAGAAACTATTCTCTCAATGTTTAGAGCAACTAAATAAGACTTGAGAAACCCTAATTCTAGATGTAGATAGCTTGAAACTTTTTCAAATTTGATCTCCTTATACTTCTGAATGCTTTGATAACTTGCAATAATATTTTAAATTTAGCTTTTATGAAAAAAACATTGAATTTCAGGCTCTATTTCTTCTTGTCTTTCACTAATCTTTTCTCATGTGAACCAACAAGCTTGCAACTACCTATTCTGTATTTTTGAAAATTGGTTATTGATTTGTTGCTAATATATTTGATTGGATGGCCTAGATGAAGTTTGAAAAGTTTGAAAAAACTTGACAAGCTTTGAAAAGTGTGGGCCAATATCTTTTCTCCATGTGTACATCCTTTTCCTTGTCACCAGGGCCCCATCATCTTTGAATAAGTCAAAGAAATCCACATGTTGCTTACCTGTGTTTTTGTGGTCATGCACTGAACCGACAGATTGAGGCCCACATAATGGAGGAAAACCTCCAAGATCATGCTATGTGTCTCAAAATATGCACTATTTAACCTCCCTTCACACTTTCAATACTTAGCTAAATTTTTTGGCATCACATGAATCTTTATCGAAGGTTGGAGAGCTCACCACATGGCATCATCCCACAGTTCTATGATCAACAAAGGTCTTCACAAATGGTTCCTTGTAGAATGACGAGGAATGGTCTAGATTGTGCCACATGGCACTCTTATAATCTTTAGATCTTGGGCCCATCGTATACTCACCATAAACCTTTTCAGAGGTCAAACACATGGAATACTCATGTGGTTCCATGGATGAAGATTAAAGAATAAAATATAGAGTGTGAGATAGCAGAACCAATAGGAAATGAAGACTTGGTGACATGGGGCTCACCCTAACCAAAGACTTTTTAAGAACATGCACATAAGTTATAACTTAAAAGGGGGCACAACTAGGTCAACGAAAATATCAAGGTATAAATTTAAGCCTTGGACCTAGGCTTAGAAATTAGACACAAGAAAAAATATTTCATGTACTCGTGGAAGGATTTTTTAATAAAAAAATTAAAGATGCATGCTACCAAATAGACTAGGAACAAAGGGATAGTAAATAAATGACTTCAATGGTATAAGTTATAACTAATATGATCAACAATCAACTATGATGATTCATTGAGTGATTAAAAGAAAAAGCTAAGGCAATAAATAATTAGGGTTTAAAAAGGGTTTAAGGCTTTTGATGAATGCTAGATACAAGATTTAACAAACCCTATCTTGCAAGTGACCTTCAAAATTCTCAAAATTTTGAAATGAAAGTCTAGAACCATGAAAATATTGAAAACCCTATCAATGGCTCTAGTTGGGGACGCTTGTTGTGAAAAAACAAAGTGGGATCTTACAAATCTCAAGTGGAGTAGACCATAAGGTAGAGCAACAAGACAAAAACCCAAACAAGGGAAGAAATCAAAAAACCGGACCAAAAACTATATAAAGGACTATTTACATAAAAATATAATGTACATGGAATATAAAATACCTCATGAGAAGTATGACTTCAAGAATTTTCCATGTACTAGCAATTCCAGAAGTTCTCCAGTCAAATTTTGTAGTGTTGGGTGAAAATTTTGTAATCCCTTTTAACAGATTACAAAACCTGGATTTTGACCACAGTTATGTGAGATAGAATCTCTCCTCTCAGAAAGGGGAGGCACCCTTCTTATTTCTTATTGAAAGTAAAAAAACTAATTAAATATTTACAATAACGATATGGGGGTGTGTCACCTTCATGATTCTCTTTTTTTTTAGAGAATGTGTTTTAGAATGTTTCACAATTTTAACTTCTTGATGCAATACAACTTCAAACTAAAATTAAGTGGTAATTCCCATATTCCTATGTTTTCAAAGCAAATCCTAGGAATACCAACATGATAATGATAAATAACAAATAAGAAAAGCTCACAGAGGCACAAATTTGTTCTATAGTTTTCGATAAAGAATCCTTCAAGATAGTAACCAACGTTGTAAATGAAGAACAAAGTCTTCTATATACTTCAAAATAATCCAATGAACAACATGAATACATATAAACACAAATTATTATAGAGAATTCACCAATAGTATTCAACAATATCCCAATTTCAAGTAATAAGTGTAACTCAAAGTTTACACAAATTTACTCAAATCCCTTTCAATCTCAATTACTAATCACTACCAATTCAATCAAATCAAAAGATAATTGTTTCCAACACAGATTTTGGTGTGCAACTTCACTTCTTTATTGATCAAAATTAGATTCACAAAAATGAACTCAAAGTTTCAATATTTGGTTCTCAATTGGGCAACACTTTGTTGCAAAAGATAAAAGGTAACCATTACAATAGAATCCTCTCTTATTTATAGATGGGAGGGGAGATCTAATCTAGGAAAATCCTAACTAACTAGTTGAATTATTCAAAAATGTTGTCCATAATTATAGGAGAACATATTTGCTTACATGTAATTACATTTTTCAAAATGACATGTAAAATATCAAAGCCTATTTACAAAATGCATAGAAGAGAGCATATAAACTATCTAACTCTGGAGATACAAGAGGTTTTTCATGGTTCCTTTCTCTTGGCTTGGAAGTCTTCATATTTCTTCTTTATCTCTCGCATGAATACCTCATCTAGACCAACTATATAGTCAATAATGGTATGAACCCTTGTGATTGACCTTTTTTTAGATGAGAAAATTTTCTTGCATCTATCTAGATGCATCTTGAGATTTTGAGAGAAATCCATACATCACAAATGGTGTGCATTGAAGTCTTTGAAAAGAATTCATCTTCCACCTACTTCATGATAGCTTCTTTGAATATTTGAGAAATCTCACTGACCAGGAGGAAAGTATGATCGTCATCAAGGAGTTTACCCGACAACTCCTCAATTCCATTCACCATGACAACACGATGTCCTTTGACATATTCCTCTACTTGTTGTATGTCCTCAATGAGAGATTTTATTACTTGTATGTGGTTTCTAAGAGATTCCTTTACTTCCACATACTTGTCTTTGTCAAGAATTATCCCAACTTCCACTAATTTACTGAACTTAGACTCCTTCATTCTCAACCAAAATGTGAGACTTTGTTCCATCTCTTTCTGCTCCAAGGAAAGTGCACCTTGTACTTTCTCCAATTCCAATTTCATTTTAGATACTTGAGCAGTCTTTTCATCAGCCACAACTATGAGTTGTGAACCCTGCTTGATTATCTCATCAATGAATTCATATAACACTTTACCCTTGGAGACAAACTTCTCTACTTTTTGCACTATCTATTCCTCAACATTCACAATGGCCATAGGTTGTAGATTCTCTGAGGAGCCTACAATCTTCCTCAAAACTGATACATACTGCTCAACTTTATCTTTGTACATATCTGTAGCTTGCTCCATTTTATCAAGTCTTCCTAATAATTCATTCAAGGTCACTTGTGCATCTTATTTTGCACTTGCATTAGTTACCTTACCAAGTTGAACTCTTGTTATAGTATAATATTCCATGTTCACATCACCCTGTTCATGTGGAGGTAAGCCAATATCTACATACTTGTGACATGATTTGTCTATATGAAGTCTTGAATAAACCATTGCCTTCTTTTTTCCCTTGGCTTTTGGAGGAACTATCTCTTCAAGATCAAGCTCATATGGGGAAATCATTTGTTTCTTGTGCTTTGATACTTGTGAGATCAACCAAGGGGGGAGAAATGAAGTATTCAATTCTTGACTTACTACTAATTCTTGTGTAGCAGCCACTTCTGTAGGAATGGATGAGATTGTAATAATTGGAGTAGTATCAGTCATGATAACTCCAATAGACTGCAAACCAAGTGGATCCTGCAATGACTCGTTCATAAAATTGTCAAACTCTGCTTGAGAAGAGATATAAAATGATGGAGATGATAAACTTAGAATGGATGAGGGAGAACTCGAGGTAATATAAAAAATTTGTAAGATGGAAACATTCATTGCATGTAAAGTTGTTCTAGGAGGAGGTGAGGTAGGAAGAGGAGGTGGAGGAGTAGTAGGATTTGTAGGAGTATGAGGAAAATTGGTAGTAATAGGTGTTGATGTTTGGGTAATATTACCATCAATATTCTCATGGGGAGATAGTGGTAGTTCATAATCACGCCTTTATTCTTCCTTATTACCTTCTTCCTCACCTTCATCTTCTGCAAACTCTTCCTCTTCCATAGATTCTTATGATTCTTCACTTTCGTTCCCTTCTTCTTTAGATGATTGTTCCTCAAAAGAAAGCTCTTGTCCTTCTGAGGATGGTTGTTCTGATTTAGTAGACTCCCCTTCTTTGGTTGTTTGTACAATACTTTTACCAAAAGTGAACTTGATCTTAGGACCTCTCTGAGAAGAAGATGGAGTAGTCACATGTTTGTGTTTAGTGCAGAGCTCTTGTTATTGGTTGGTTTCTCCTCTTAGTGTTTCTCCCTCATATTCTATTCTAAAAGATTTTAACTAAAATCCATGCCTCTATAACCATTCACTTGTGTTATGCAGAATAGGAGAAAGCTTGTATCTGATAGAAACATATTCTTTTTTAGACCATTGCACAAGAGGTAAAGGCTTCCTGGAAATTTTTTTCTCTTCATAAGCAGAATCCATGACATCTCCAAGATCTTCAGAATACTCCATAATATCAGGTATACCGAGATCCCTGATCTGTTCAATAGTCAACCTACAAAATTCATTCTCTGAATATCTTCTTCATCTCTATAGTTTGCTCATATATCTCAAAATGGTAGACATGGAAATGATCCTTCTTTAGTTTCCTATTCACATTTCTATAGTCGAAGTCAAATCTATATTTATATGTCCTTATGGTCATAATTTGCATTTTTGTTGCTACTGACTTTGCCTTTTGAACAATGTGAATAGTATACCTCCCAATAGTAAGTGGAAACTTGAAATCTGGCTTATGATTTTTCTGACATTCTTTATGAACTGAAATCAATTATCTACACAACTCCATCAATACCCATTTGTCTGAAGGATATCTGGGTAACATGTATGGACACCCAGTATAACAACCTAATCTCAAATCTGTGAAAGTAGGAAACTGTAGGAAGATACATCTAAACTTACTTACAACCTTGTAGGCTTCATTTGATACTCTCTTCTTCTTAAGATTCAGATCAAAATTGAAAAGTAGAGGTGCAAAGAAAGCATTTGTGACTCTTCAAAAATATTTAAGACTCTTCCTCAAAGTTATCTGAGAATACAATTTATACATAGGCACACCATTTCTATTACCTTCTATTGACAACCCTAGAAATTGCCTCATGACCGCAACAACATATACCAAGTAGGATGTCATATATAATTTCAAGGTAGTTGGCACATTGATCAACTGTTCAAGAATCTCATCGCTTATCTGAGTCTCTCAATCTGTGTGCTTTCCTCCTAATGATGCAGATATACTCGTACATCCATTCTTGAAGATGGAATGAAACGGGCAAGCCTTTCACTCTACTTTGAAGAGTAATCATATCCCAAACATGCTCCTTGAAATCACTTTGAGGAAGTCCTTTGGGCCATCTAGAGATCATGGGTCTTGGAGTTTTCAACCATTGAGTATTAAAAAACTTCTTAGCCATATTCAAATATTTTTCATAGACCTCTTGTGCCTATCGAATGGAGACTTTGGTATATTTTTCCATATGTGGAACCTGAAAAACTATATCAAAGAACTTTGGATCTAATCTCATCATGATTTGTCTAGAAGAATCTCTCACACTTCTTTCTTCTCGAATGTAATGAGATGTAACTTGAAGAGCAAACTTTATGCAATGAGAAGCAGTTGGAAATGTAGAAACTAATTGTAAGTTTCTATGAATGATAGATCGCAAGTTTTCTTCTAAAGGTTGCTTCTTAGTTCTTTTTACAAAATCTTCTATATCCTGGTGACCAATCTCTGTGTCTTTGATTTCATCAACCTTCAAGATCACAATAGTAGGTGGAAAAACACCTTGGTATTTGTATTTCATTTTTCCCTCCTTCTTAGAAGATTATGGAGGCTCCTTTGATGTCATCCAAGAGTACCAAAACCAATGAAAATCACATTCAAAGATCACTTGATAAGAGCTTGAAAGAAACTACAAGAACATTGGATTAGGAGATGTTAGGAGAATATGTGCTATGAGAGCGAGTTGGAAAGTGTGAAGCAAGAAGACATTTTGGAATGAGTGAAAATGAGCCATGAAGCATGAAAAATGGAGCATTAGCAATGAAATGAAGTTCAGAGAGAAAATGAGATAATTCTCCGAGTGTTAAGTGGAAAACTGCCATTTGTGTAAGAGCATTGAAAATCAACACTTCTACATTTGGTGGAAGTTTATTTACATGTAATAGTATTGAAAAACAAAGCTCCTACATGCTCTAGAATATTTTGAAGAGACTCATGTTCAAGTGTTGAAAATCAATGTTTATGCATTTGGTGGAAAGGTCAATTTCATGCTCGGGTGCTAAAAATTACCGCTTGTACATGTCTCACATGATGTCTGATCCAAGTGAAAGGGCGAAAATTTTTACCTCTATGACATTAAGGGGGAGATCATTTTTTGTAAGAGCAGTGATTTTCACCACTCCTACATCTCAAAAGACGGAAAGAAAAATGGTATGCAAGAACGGTGAAAATCACCGTTCCTACAAGAAAGAGTTAGGGAAAACATTGACAAAGTAGAAACTTTCACCGCTCAGACATATGAAAGGAACTTAAAAAAATTATCACTTGAAAACCTTACTACACCAAGAAATGTATGATGAGTAGTGAAAAATAAAGCCATGACATCAAAGAACAATGCCCATATTTTTAATAAGGAAAACTAGGGAAAGCGAAAACCTAAGTATGAAAGCATTCAAAAAAAGAATACAAAAGATCCCAAGAAGAAATAAAAAACTAAGAAATAAAGACAATCATTCGCCCAAATATGAAAGAAAATATGAAGAACATAGATAACTAAAAAGGAAAAACAACAAAATAAAAGAACAAAACATATCACACCTGAAGAGGATGAAAACAAAAGATGAAAAATCAACTCCAGATGCCCACAAAATCTGCAATCACATATCCACTTAAGGTTTGCATGATGACTAGTGTGAAGGAAGAGGAGGAAATCGAGTTGAAATGAAAGAAATGATCTTTAAATTACTCAAATAAGTCAGTTAAAAGATTCAAAAAGGAGTCATTAATAAACACGAATTACATTTATGACCGCACGTGCAAAGAGGGGGAAAATGTAGGAGCGATGAAAATCACTGCTCCAACATTTTCAAAAATTTGGAGATGCATGAGTGCTTAAAAACACCGCTCGATCATTTGGAAGATGCCAAAAGTAAATATGTTGAAGCACTAAAATTTACCGTCTAGGCATATGACAGGGTGAGGGCAAAGTGTAAGAGTGCTAAAAAATAGTGCTCTAACCCCTAGAAAAACTTCTAACACTTAGCTCATGTAGGAGTGCTGAAAATCAACACTCTTACATGAATGAAAAAATTTCTAACTCCTATAGAATAGGAATTAACAAAATATTCATTTTGAAGAATTATGAAAGACGAATAAGGACAAACACTCAAACAAACAATTTGAGGTTTAGGACTACGCATCAAGGCCAATCAAAATTTTCCTCATTTTGTATGCTTCAAGTACACGGACCTATGAAACAAAAACGTTTTGTAGGTGGTTATCCTGTGAACCGAGCATAGTTGGATTCAAGGATAACAACTGGTTCTTCTAGGGAGCTTCCTTCAGTCATTCTTAGAAACGATTGAAGGGAGAAGAACTCCAGACTCCAAGTGCCTTTATCCATCCATTGGGCATAGATTCAGGTGACAAAAATAACTCAAAAGAGTCAAAAAATAAAAGACGAAAAAATCTACAGAAATATTTGCATTGAACACTAGTTACCTCAGTGTGTAAAGTGCTTCAAATGTTGCCCACTGTGAGGGAGAGAAAATTATGTTCCATCTTCTTACGCCAAGAGAAATTTGTTTTCACCATGAGACTAATGAATTTTGAATGGTCTCGTCCACAATGAATCAAAATTTCCATGCATACCTTTTGATTCTCTTCGCTTGTCCCACAAAAGAACGAGATCACCAACTTGAAAGTCATGAGACTTTGCCTTTTTTTGAAAATATTTTAAACTTTTTCTTGATGCATCATGATACGACTGACCACCTGAACTTATTTATCCTCCAATTCAAAGAGATACATTATCCACTTATCAACTGAATTATCAAAAGTCTCGTCCTCAATGGCCTTAGCCAACTTGAGAGCGGGAAGTTTTAATGTGATTAGAATTTCAGTATTCAACCCATACAAGAGTTGAAAATGAGACATGCTTATTTCCAGCTTTGGATTTATCCTATCTGCCCACAAAGCTTTGTGCCAGAAACATTGATTCTCATCCACAAGCTTGCAAATTATAGTCACCAAGTTTTTATTGTTGGATTCAGCCTGGCCATTACCTTGCGGGTAATAGTCGGATGAATTAGACAATGTTATGCCATGCTCAAAATAAAACTCAGTTATCTCAATTGATGAGAAAGAAGATGCATTGTCAGAAACAATTTTGTTCGGCACACCGAACCTAGAAATGATATTTTCCTTCAATAAACTACACACAACTTCAAAAGTAGCATGCTTAACCAAAATTTCCTCCACCCACTTGGTGAAGTAGTCGGTTGCAATTAGCACATAGGTGTGTCTCGCACTTGAAGGTGGATTTACCATGCCAATGAAATCAATCCCCCACTGATGGAAGGGATCTCCAATGACAACTAGTTTTAAAGGCAAATCTGTCAACTTTGGTTTTCTCACAAACTGCTAACACAGCTCGCATTTACGTACCCAAGAGTACGCATCATCAAAGAGTGTAGGCTAGTAATACTTTTCTCTCAAAATCTTATGAGTGGTAATTGGCATTAAAAAGTGTCATCCGCATGCTAAGTCATGATACGACTTCAACAATTTTTCATGTTGTGCTTTATCAACACAATGCAAGAAAGTTCCATCCAATGCGTGCTTGTACAAACTGTTATCCCATAAGACACAATTTGTTGATTTCAATTTAATGGTTCTTTTCTCCTTTGAAGTCAAATGACTTGGGAATTCTCCATATGTGAGAAAATGAGCAATGTTGGAATACCATTCATCAATAGTATTGATGAATAACACCATTGGAATTCATTTGGACCTACCTCTTTAGTCTCTGAAATTTCTTCATAAGGATTATTTTCAGCAATGAGTTGAAATAACCCTCATCCATGCACTAACTTAGTGGGCTTGATGTCTATGTCATATTCTTGAATCTTGGCAATCCAATTGCCTCTTCTCGTCCCAAACTCCTGATGTGTCAAGATGGACTTGGCAGTTGTATCTGGAACCAATACTTGAACATGTCTATTAAGGATATGAAACCTAAAATTCTTTATCGCCTTAACCACATCAAAAAAAAAATCCATTTGGGAATATTTCAGTTCATGATTTTTTAGAGGATAACTCATGAATGCAATCGGGGATTCAAAACCCTCACTATTTTCTTGCACCAAAATTGTTGAAAGTGTATGCTCAGAAGCATAACTATACATGATGAACTCCTTTGTGTATTCTAGGAAGACTAACACTAGTGCATGAGCAATAGCTTCTTTGATATCATTGAACACAAATTTTCCTTCTATTGTCCAATGAAAAGTGGTAGTACCTTTCATCATATTAACAATATGATGAGTCTTTTCTACAAAATCCAAAACAAATCTTCACAAAAAATTCACATTTCCAAAGAAAGAATGAACAAATTTCTTACTCGATGGAAAAGTAAGTGATTGAAAACTTTTGACTCTTTCGGAGTCAATCTTGATACCTTCTTTGGACACAACGTGATCAAGAAGCTTACTTTCTCTGGAGGTAGATCACTTGGTCTTAATCCAAGCCAAGGTCTAGTGTTGGCAATGGCATATATCAAGTATGAGGACATGTAGAAGAACTTGTTTAGGGTAAATAATGTCATCAACTCATGCCGGCAATCACTAATAATTCTGCCCAATCCAGGAATTGTTCTCTGCTTAACATAATAATTTATGCCCAATCCAGGAATTGTTCTCTGGAGGTAGATCACTTGGTCTTAATCCAGGCCAAGGTCTAGTGTTGGCAATGGCATATATCAAGTATGAGGACATGTAGAAGAACTTGTTTAGGGTAAATAATGTCATCAACTCATGCAGGCGATCACTAATAATTTCTGCCCAATCCAGGAATTGTTCTCTGCTTAACATAATTTGGACGAATAAATACATCCATTCCTCAAATCCATGAACGTCTTCATTTCTCCTTAACCTATGTAGTAACACTACAATTTTGGCCACTTCTTCCACAAAATGAGTTTTGTGCAACTTCTGAGGCATTGGATACTTACCCCTCTTAGGCTTGGCCAACCATTTTTTCACTATTTGATTCCTATAGAGCCCTTTCTTGTAGAAAATTCAATTTGAGAACTTTTCATATTCATAGGTGAATACTCATCCTTTTTTGGGATTCTCAGGCAAGACATGAAGGCGGACCTCTGGAATTTCAGAACTAGTAAATTATCTTTTGTCCTAATCTCTTGTGTTTGAGAATTATAGTGCCTAATGCATTCTAAGATGAGTTTAGGGCATTACACTACTAAAGGAAATGTGGCAGCTTCAACTAATCCGCTATCGATTATCCATTCAATGATGGGTGGCAGATTTGGTTTATTGAATTTACTTTGTATTTCATCCAAACTCATAGGTTGTAGATGGATATCTCCAATTTTTGGTCCTTCGTAAGTTATCTTAGACACATATTCATAACCTTCATACTGAACCCTCACCACAAATGAGAGTTTATAGCTCAAACAATAGATAACCTTCTGAAACACAAACATAAATACTCTAGGAAAGCAAGCTAAAACAAGTGAATACTATAAATACCTCAATGGTGAATCCTGCAACTGGAATTTTGTGTCTCGTCTGGGTCATCCTTGAAGAAATTTGTCACAATGAGAATGTTTGTCCAACACTTCAAAATTTATTAAAACTTCACGGAAAAACATTAGAGTAGATGATAATTTAATATATTTAATTTCTCCATGACACATGGTAGTTGTCTCTTCACTGCTTTGAATATAACCATCTTTCCAAATTTGAAAGAAAACATCTATAAGCGGAAAAGTGGATAGTTCGACAAACTACACAAAAGTGTGCTTGAGTTAGAATAACATGTCGATATGTCGCTTAAATAACAAGTATCACACAAGAAGGAAAGGAAAGTTTAACAAACTACATAAGACACCACCCAAATTAGAGAACACATAAACTTAATAGAAAAAATTCTCAAGCAGTAAGGCGGGAGGTTCAGTGAACTATGCAAAACACTACCCAAGTTCGAATGGCTTTGTAAAACACTTCCTAGGTAGGACTAAGCCGCTTATAAGTCGGTGGATGAATTTTCATGGAGCAGGTAAAATTATAAGGTAATAGTGGCTCTAATTGGGGATGATGACTGACCTATTGGCATATGGCTTCTATGCAAAATAAAAAAACTTAATAGAAAAAATGCTCAAGCGGTAAGGCGGGAGGTTCAGTGAACTATGCAAAATACTACTCGAGTTCAAATGGCTTCGTAAAACACCGACTGGGTAGGACTAAGCTGCTTATAAGTCGGTGGATGATTTTTCATGGAGCAGGGAAAAATTATAAGGTAATAGTGGTTCTAACTGGGGACAATGACTGACCTGTTGGCATATGGCTTCTAGTGTTTTCATTGATGGCAACCTAAGTCATTGATCTGTTCCATAGTTTAGTATTGGCTCGCATCAGTAGAACAAAATGAAGAACAAGATATCTAACTGGAGTTGAGTCTATCGATCAAAATGCATTATCAGTTTAGCAGTCATGTTGTGCACCTCAAGGAAAGTTGTTGGATATCTGAAATACCCTATTTTAGAATTTTTTGTTGGCACATTTACTGATGCACGATTTAGGAGATCTAGTGTATCAATTTTCTGGTTATCAGTTCTAGTAGGCCGACTTGGCAAATATAGCCATTGTGGATGTTTAAGGAGTAATTGGTTAAATGTTTGTGTGCTTGAACATGTTTATTTTGGTCCTTACTATATTATGGCTGAATCTGGGTGGTACACATTAAGAATCAGTCAAGTGGATTTATCCGACTGTTGAAAATCATTTTATGTTTTGTAAAAGTCGACATATGAATTAGCAAATCCTTGATAGCGGATATATATGAGATTAGTTGTATCATTTTGGATATCGAATCATATGTGTTTCAAATTATGCTAGTGTGTGATGTGAAATACATAAGAAAAGTGATGTGAATTCATCTATACATGGATTTATGATGGAAATAGTAGAGCAACGCAGAGCGAAGTGTAGAATAAAACAGAAGGTCCAGAATCTGATCTATGAGCCTAATCGAAACTGTAACTTGACATAAGTAGATGTTATTACTTCAGTTCAACCTTCAGATGGTCTTAATCTAAAAATTTTATAAGGCAGTGATCCTTTCTATCTTGAACAGTGAGCTCTAGGTAGTGCGTCTGAATGTAAGTGCATTCCTTTTGTAAAACCTATATTTGAGTACTCAAATTGTGGATTAACCTCCATCGTGGTTTTTCCCCTAATAGGGTTTCCATGTAAAATCCTTTTGTTGTGGTGTTGTAGATGACTACTTTGTGTGTTTTCATCTTTCCTTTGGTTGAATGGTGAAATAGTTTAAATATCAGATTAATAGAGTTAAGATTTTCAAAACACTGATTCACCCCCTCTCAGTGTTCCCTTGAGTCCAACATGACCAAGATAAAGAAATGGACCCAGATCCAAATTAGTATGATCAGTGTCTTACCCATTGGGCAACAGAGTTGACTAAAGTGGAAACACACTCTCTAGCACCCAAGAAACAAACCAAACCAAAACCAAAACCCTAAATTAACTACATGTACAAAGGGGACTGTAAGGTGATCAAAGTTGATAGAGTTTTAGATCTTGCCCATTTTAAGGAATAGGCAAGGGGGTCCCATTAGGGTATGCGAGATGAAAATTAGTAGGCCTGTACTCATGAGTAATTTTAAAAGGACCAATCTAGAGTATGTCAAACTTCTTATGGGCACCTTTAGGCTCTCCGCGCTTGTCCCACAACAAAACTGAATCTCCAACCATAAACTTTCTTGGTCTAGCTTTTCTGTCAAAAATATTCTTGACCTTTGCCTAATGCATGGCTATCTTATTGACCATCTCTCCTCGCTATTCTTGAATCTTAGTCAAATATAAAATTCTTTTCTCCAAGGCATCACTGAATTCAATATCTTCAATAGCAGTTTGTAATTTGTGAACTGATAATTCCAGTGAAAGAGGAAGTGTACTTTCTACCCCATATACCAGCTCGAAGGGGGTCATCCCAATGGCCCTCTTAGGAGTTTTTTGGTTTTCCCATAGAGCATCATATAGTCTTTTATGCCAATCTTTCTAGTTTTCATCAACTAATTTCTTGATAATACTTATCAAATTCTTGATATTGGACTCTATCTGACCATTCCCTTGAGGGTAATAGTCAACCAAATGAGAAAGGGAGATTCCATAATCATAGCAGAAAAGTGAAATCTCACTAGAGGAAAAATTGGTCGCATTGTCAGCTACTAGCTTATGTGGAACTCCATACCTAACCATAATATTTTCTTTAATAAAATTGCAGACTACTTCAGAAGTGGTTCTCTTGACTGGGATTGCTTCCAACCACTTGGTGAAGTAATCAGTGGTTGTGATGATGTGCGTATGGCCTCCACTAGACTATGGGTTGATTGGGCCTATGAAATTGAGACCCCATTTCTGAAATGGTCCATCGATAACTACAAGATTAAGTGGTAAGGTTGCTAACTGAGGTCTTTTGAAAAACTTGCATTTTTCGCACTTGGTCACCCAGTGATAAGAATATTTGAACATCATAGGCTATTAATAACCATGCCTTATGATTTTGAAAGCAATCACAGTGGAAGAGAAGTGACCTCCACAAGCCTCATTTTGGAAAATAGTAAGCAATTATTCTTGTTGAGCTTTATCCATGCACTTCAAGAACATCCCATCTATGTTGCATTTTTATAAGGTGTCACCCTAAATAACATACTTAGCTTCCTTCAATTTTAAATTCATTTTATATTTACCTAAGAGGTGCTTGGGAAATTTTCCATAAGTGAGAAAGTGGGCTATATCAGAAAACCATTCATCTTGTAAACTGACGATCAAAAACAATGGTAAATCTTCATCTTCTTCTTCTTCCTTAGGAATTTCCGCCATCAATTTACAATCCTCTTCCTCTGACTAACTTTGTAGGCTTCAAGTCTAAGTCATAATCTTGCACCTTTTATGTCCAGCTACCCCTCTTGTTGCAATCAATATCTTGTTGAGTCAATATGATATTAACAACAGGGTCTGCCACATATAACACTGAGTGTGAATGTAGGATATAGAAGCGGAATTGCTTAACTGCCTTGACTATTACAAACACATGTTTCTCAATTTGAGAATAATTTAGCTCATGTCTATTTAATGGTTTGTTCATAAAGAAAATTGGTGCTTGAATTTTATCCTCATTTTCTTGGAGCAGTATGGTGGATGTAGTATGATTAGAAGCATAGCAATAGATGATGAAGTCTTTCTTGAAGTCAGGACTGACCAGGATAGGAGCACGAGAAATTGCTTCCTTGATGTTTTTGAAGGCCTGCTTCCCAGCCTCGTTCCATTTAAAATCCTATTTTTCCTTCATCATGTCCATAATGTGCTTAGTGATATCAGAAAAATATGGAATAAATTTCCTCAAGAAATTTACCTGGTCGAAAAAGACTTCATAGTAGTCCAGTTTGAAGGAAGGATTAATTGTAAGATAGCCTTTTCTCTATCTATATCTATTCTAATACCCTCCTTGGATACAATGTGACCCAAAATTTTACCTTTAGTGACGGAAAAAATAGACTTTTTGGGGTTAAGAGAGATTCCATGTCCTTTACATCTTTGTAAAACTCATTCTAGATCCTACAGGTGATTTGTCCTTTTCTTGGAGAACACTGTTAAATCATCAAGATAAATCACTATAATCTTATTTTGTAGGTAACCAAAGGATAGATCCATAGCCCGCTAAAAGGTTTCTCTTGTGTTTATGAGTCTGAATGGCATCTGATTATAACTAAAATTTCCCTAGGGCATGGTGAATGTCATTTTATGTTGATCCCCTTCTGCCACATTGATTTGATTAGAACCAAAGAAACTGTCCAACATGGACATAATTTACAAGCTAACGACATCTTGTAAGATGTGTTCCATGTTAGGAAGAGGATAATTATCTTTTAATGAATCTTGATTCAGATTCCTGAAATCAACACATATCTGAATCTCTCCATTTTTCTTGTGAACTGGCACAATATTCACCACCCAAGTAGAATGATGTATGGGATGTATAATATGTGCTTTCAATATCTTGTCAACCTCTTTAAAGATTGCATTGGTTACTTTGGGATTATAGTTCCTCTGCTTCTGTCTGAAGGTAGCCTTTCCTTATTTAAGTGGTATGTGGTGTTGAAACTTCCCATCCATGATGTTTTTCAAGTCATTATAGCACTAAGCAAAAACCTCTTTATATTTAATTAGCAGGGCTATCAATTTTTCTTTCTCCTTTGGAGAGCATCATTTTTTTATGTAAACCATCTTAGGGGAATTATCATCCCTAATGTTAACTGCTTCAAATTCATCGGAGTGTCCAACGAAATCACTCATATTTTGTTTTACAGAGCGATCATGGTGGTCAAATAAGTCCTCAAGAGAAACTAGCCCTTTAGGTATTTTATTCCCCTTTAGCTAAATTATTTTGTCTTGGAGACCACTTATCCTACCAAGACAAAAATATTTACATTGATTATCGCTTTCTTTGAAGAAGACTTGAGCAAAAGCCTCGACATTTTCTAAGAAGGCTTGAATTTGTTTGTCATCTTCAAAGACTTGCCAGTGATTAACGTTGTCAGGAACGCTCAGCTGATAAATCAATTCAATCCTGTAGGATTTATCTTTTAATTCTCAGTGGAAGGAGCAAAGAGGCTGAGACTCCTAGTGAGTCAACCTTTGTGTTAAATTCCCTGGGAATGGCTTCTATTAAGAAGGCATCAAAACTTTCAATGGTAGTCCAGACTCTATTCTAATAATGATTCAACCTTTCATTCTTAATAGTGAAAACATTTTGTACCTATTTAACAATTAGTTTTACATCTCCCAAAATCTTAAGCATCTTTATTCCCATACCCTTATTTTCAATTAACCCCAACAAAAGGGTTTCATATTCAACAATATTGTTTGTATTCTCAAATTCTAGCTTATAAGCGAAAGGAAATTTATCACCAGAAGGATAAGTAAGAACAACCCCTACTCTTGAACAAGAATGGGAACAACTTCCATCAAACTCCATTGTCCAAAGCTTAGGTTCTGAATCTGGAATATGTACACCATCCTCTTTTTCTTCTCCTAAGAAAAACATATAGTTTTCGAACTCATTTTCTTCGTACAAGATCTGTGCTTTGGGATCTTTAGACTTGAGCACAGTTATCTTGGATTTTGACTTAGGTTCAAGGTGCACTTTCTCCCTACTGATAGGTATAGTGGCATATGACTAATCCAATTGTATGTCTCCTCCCAAGTCTTTGAAAAAACTTCTGCTTAGAAGCATACCATAACTAGTAGGTATATCTGCGACCAATATGGTGAGTTTGAGTCACTTGTTTGGATAATTCGCAAGTGCAACTTGAGCATATTTAATTTGTCCAAGTAAGGGAACCTACTTGGAATCCATTAAATAATAATTTTTGAATGTCTTAGTCATTTCTATCCCTAGGGCTTTAGCAATTTGTGCGGGCATGACATTGTCAGAAGCACCTGATTCAATGATGTAATTGTTAACTCTGAACCCATTTACAAATAATGACACAAAAAACGAGTAAGGTTTTGCATCAAAGGTTGATGGAGAGAGAATTTTACTACTAGATGCAACATTAGTGGTTGAATCTTGGGGCTTGATCAGTCCTTCATCTAGGCCTGCATGTGATTCAAAATGTCTTGGCCTAACATATTCAATCAACCTATCTAATTCCTTAGGATTCATCTTTAAATAATCTTCCTCAAAAATTTTAACTTTAGTAGTTTTACAAAACTCCACAATATCAAAATCCCCTACTTGACCTTCCAAGGGTGATATAATAAGATTTTTAGGAGAGATATTAACCACACTTTTTGAAATTTTTTCACCCTTGGAAGTTGCACTAGCTTTTGTAAGTAAAACCTTAGGGGAATTTGGAGTACCTTTTTGGTTGTGGTGTTGTTGGCTTTGAGTAATAGCAGTGCAGGTAGCATCATCCAAAGTGATCGAAACTTATCCTCCTCTATCATCACGAGGTTTGAATTCCAAATATCCATTTGCAGTCACCATATTGATTTGATGAGGTACCTTCCTTTGTAACTTCTTCAATAAATTCTTTGGTAGTAGTTAATTGCATAAACCTATTCATTTTGGGGCAGTCAGCACCATCATGATCAGATGTAAGGTGAAAAATACACATGTTCTTTTTATTATCTGGAGGAGGAGCTTCAATTTCTAGCCTCTGTTGAGTTGGAGGCAAAGACGGTGTCTTATTTCTTGGCTAAAATGTTTTCCTTCCAGGAATATCTTGATAGGGTTGGTTACCTTTCGACATCTGCCTCTTGAGAGAATTTATGTCATTAGCTAATCTCTGGATCATAGGATTAGAGAAAGTAGTAGGAAGTTCTTTGTTCATGTGTAATTATTTTTTCGATTTCCCAACTGAAATAAAATTGTTCTCTAATTCAATAGCCAATGCCTGTGTAACTTCCAAAGTATTCAATGGTTGCCTCTTTAGCAAAGACCAATATTAGGGTGCTACACGTTGATGAAGAATTTTTTTTTCATTTCTATAAAGGGTCTCTTATTGATTGTAATTCAATTCACTATCCTATTAAACTTGGCCATGAAGTCTCTGATAGACTCATTCACTTATTTCTTCATATGAGTGACTTTTGATATCAGAGTTAAGTCATCATCTGTGCTTTTGAATCTTGCTTCAAACTTATTGTGCATAGTGGCCCAATTAGTAATACATCAGTGAAGCAACTAATAAAACCATTGTGCCACTGCATCGACTAAAGACTCTACGAACAACCTAACTACTACATCTTCTTCATGTACTACAAGTATGCCACATGCGGCAAAGAAGGCATTAATGTGTTCTTCTGGTCAAATATTTCCATCTCCTCATAATTTAGGCAAGTTCTTATGAGAACCGTTGGGTAAATCATGCAAGTTATTTCCTAACTACAAAGGACCAATAGCAGCACCCCAAGGAACAAGATTTTGTGGTTTTTGATGAGCCATGTATTAAGGGAAAAATTAATTACAACTGGTAAAAAAGTCTTGTGTAAAATAAGTACTTGGGAGATAGAGTGATTTGGCAGTGTTCTAGTAGGTGAGGCAGGTCTACTTCTAGCCCCAACCCTCCACCTAGAGGGAATGATATAGGAAACATTATTTCTTTATAAGGTTTCAAAAATAGGATTAGAAACTCCCCTACTTCTTTTCCCTCTAGTAAATCTATGAGAATCCAAGGTTAATTGAATTACCCATTAAGTACACCTAGACAAGACAAGCGAGAACTTGAAAATTCTCTCTCCAACAGAGTCACCAAAAATTTGTTGGCTAATAGATTGTGCACCTTGAGATATCACAATTCCATGTCCGAAAGGTGCCAAAATGAAACAAATTGCTCTAAATATTTAACCTTTAAACAAAGAAAAATATCCTCTAAATTTTGTTGAGGTATAGCTCCCTCACAATATTTTCAATGAATTTAAATGCTAAAATCAAACATCATATATGCTTTTAACCAAAAAGAAGTAAAGGAAAACCCGATATCAAGAAAATTCCTAAATATCAGATGCAAGATTCGACAAGTAAAAAGAATTGACACAAAGACCAATTAAAGCTAAACTATTCAGGAATAAAATCATACACCCAATACCATCTGAAAAATGAAATTAATTATGAATAAATCTACATCACTTATACAAATATAAGGTATTTCTTTAAGATGTTCTCAAACACAAAGATTCAGAAACCCAGATTAACTTCACAAATTGAATGTACAAAGACAAACAGTAATCTCATTTACAACAAAATATTATATTAAGCAGTTTCAAAGTGTTTAGAGAGTAAGCATATGAAAATAGATACAATTAAATAGGTAGATGAGTAACTACCTCTTTCTCTTGTCCATAGCCGATCAAAATGAAAAGGCAAATAAAAGAAAGAAAGGAAGCTGAGTTGTCACGATGGCGTCGCTTCGTTTCCAAATTTTGAGGTCACCAAGGGTTCCTTTCACTAGGCTTGGAAATCTTTAAGGATATGTAACAACTCTTTATGTTGAGGAATAGCCACATTTTTCATCCTCACCTTCCACATTAGATGACGATCCTTAGTTGTCTCCACGTGACGTTCAAAAACCTTCATGAGATCAATTTCTTGGGATGCGACCAAATGTAATTCACTAAGCTTCTACAGGTGCTCAGCATTGAGTGAAGGTGAATCAAGCCTTTCCTTAACCATTTTCTAGAAACCATCTATCAGACCCTTGATATCTATGTCATTGCTAATCTCACCTTTATCCCAGAGTAACTCAAGAGCCACCAAGGTGCCCAGTGCTTCTTCTAAAATAGTAGTACATTCATCAATGATTTCCTTAAGTTTCAGTAAACTTTTTTTAGTGATCTGCAACTTCCACTCTACCCCCTTGTTCCATGCCAAGTAACAGGTGTCTAAAGCATTAGGTATAATCTGCTCTACAACCAACTTCTCCATATCCCAACTTAACATCAACTTCAACCCAATTTGGTAACTGTTCCATAAATTCTCTTCCTTTTCAATCATAATGATTTCCTCCCCCAAAGTGGTCTTTAAGGAATTTGTTTCTTGGAAGCATTTTATGGATTCAGAAATGACAAAGATTCCCTTTTTAATCAGAGACTCACTCCAATCATCTAAAGCCTTACTTAGGGTTTGGCAACTTTTAATTTTAATCATGCTCTCCTTTCCAACTACAGTTAGAGATTCTATAGAGGAATCAACCTGGGAGAGGGGTTGAGGAATAAGCTCCAAGATAGACCTTAGACACTCATTCAAGTCTTGAACCCAGGCCTTTAATTCATTCTTAATTTATTTATCCTTTTTTGATCTTTCAACCATTTTGGCCATAGATACCTAAAAAATATGAACATCTCCATCTCTAGTAGGAGGGCCAAGGTCTATTTTGTTCACCTCAAAATCACTTGCTACTGCCTGAGTAACATCCCTTTGTGCTGAAGGGTGTGCAATATATATTTGGAGGCTTCCTGAATCCACATCATCTATCAACCTAACAGTAGTCTTTAAATTTTTCAATTTCAGGGTTTAAGTTATCTGTAACAGTTGGCCTACCATATCCTGCTTAAGTAAATTGGGTTGTAGAGACTTTATTTTTCTTGACAAAGAGTCCTCCAACTAGGCTGGTGTCATCAAGAGCTTGGTTGCCTTGAAACCTAGAGATTCGAATAATTTCCTAGAAATAGGAGGAGTTTCCTCTATAGATGCAACTGCTTGTGGCTTCTCAGATGTACCTACTTCTCTGACAGGTGGTTCATCTTGAGAGGGAGAGGAGTTGATATTTAGGGTTTCAAACCCTCCTCTTCCTCATCTCCTTCATTCTATTTTTCTAGAATAGGTAGGTTAAAGATATCTTCCCCACAAGTTTGTGAAAACACATTTTTGTTTGGTGGATCCTCACCACCATCTCCTTGAGCCCCTGATGGTAATGATTGGGAAATATCACCAGTTGATTTCCCACTTGCAATTGAGAAGTTCCCTCGGTAGGTCATGACTCTTTAGACCTAGTGTGAGGACGAGACTATTATGTTCTTTTCTTGGTCACCCACTCTCGTGTTCTAGTCAAGACATCAACTGTCCTTGCCTCAACAATCTCTTTCTCTCTACCACTCTATTCCATGGTAGGGATAGGTCAATTTTCTGTTTAGTATAGATTGGGTCTACCATGTTAGACCCATCTTCTACAATGCCTTGTAGATCCCATTTCAAATCATAGATGATAATTTGTTCCATTGACAACCTCATCCAACTCCTTTTCCTGACTTCATACTCATCAAAATATTTGGCTCAAAAATCCTCAAGGCCAAGCCAATGGAAGAAATTAGGAGTTAGTTTCAAATTATTCTTGATATAATCCTTTAAATCAAAAGGAACTCATTCCTCATATGGGAGAAGATTATACTTAGACAATTCTTTTTCAATATTTAGGGAATCAAACATAGATTGACAACTATAAGAACCAAAACCAAAGGGAAAGCAAACCATCAACCTTTTCCTTCCTTTGCACAACCTGTTTACATCGGCCAATTGCCTACTTACTTCAATAAGCACCCTTTTATCCTCAAGGTATTTAGGCAATTTGATTGGAAATCTAGCATATCCACCAACCCTTATGTAAGAGAATCTTTGAAATTGAATGAAATGATTGCCATAGAAGTCCACAAGTTGTATTGCTTCAGGTGATAACCACATTGCAAGATGTTGTTGTAACTCCCTGACCATTCTCATAGTGAAAGTATCAGTCACTCTCCTAAAATATTGAAAGCTCTTATGAAGTTGTAGCTTATCAAAATAATCATAAATGGTTACATTCTCTGGAGGTATATCACTCGGTCGTAATCCAGGCCAAGGTCTAGTGTTGGTGATGGTGTATATCAAGTATGAGGACATGTAGAAGAACTTGTTGAGGGTAAAAAATGTCATCAACTCATGCAGTCAATCACTGATAGTTTCTTCCCAATCCAGGAATTTTTCTCAGCTTAACATAATATGGATGAATAAATATATTCATTCCTCAAATCCATGAACATCTTCATTTCCCCTTAACCTATGTAGTAACACTACAATGTCAGCCACTTCTTCCACAAAATGAGTTCTTTTCAACTTCTGAGGCAATTGTGACTTACCCCTCTTAGGATTGACCAACTAGTTTTACGCTATTTCATTCCTGTAGACCCCTTTCTTTGTAGAAAATTCAATTTAAGAACTTGTCATATTCATAGGTGAATACTCATCCTTTTTTGGCATTCTCAGGCAAGACATGAAGGTGGGCCTCTGGACTTTCAGAACTAGTAGATTATCTTTTGTCCTAACCTATCATGTTTGAGAATTATAGTGCCTAATGCATTCTAAGATGAGTTTGGGGCGTTGCACTGCTAAAGGAAATGTGGCAGCTTCAACTAATCCTCTATCAATTATCCATTTAGTGATGGGGGGTGGATTTGGTTTATTGAATTTACTTTGTATTTCATCCAAACTCACAGGCCCTAGATGGGTATCTCCAATTTTTGGTCCTTTGTAATTTAGCCTAGACACATATTCATAACCCTCATACTTAACCCTCACCATGGATGAGAGTTTATAGCTCAAACAATAGATAACCTTCTGAAATTTGGACAAAAATATTCCAAGAAAGCAAGTTGAAACAAGTGAATATTATAAATAGCTCAATTGCGAATCTTGCACTTGGAATTTTGTGTCTCGTCCGACTTGTCCTCGAAGAACTTTTTCACAATGAGAATATTTTTCTAGCATTTCAAAATTTCTTAAAACTTCATGGAAAAACATGGTATTAGATGAGTATTTAATATCTTTAATTTCTCCATGACATGTGGTAGTTGTTGCTTCATTGCTTTCAATATAACCATCTTTCAAAATTTGAAAACAAATGTCTATAAGTAGTAAAGTGCAGAGTTCAAAAAACTACACAAATGTGTGCCTGAGTTCGAATAACATGTTGAGATGTTGCTTAAATATCACACAAGAAGGAAAGGAAAGTTCGACAAACTACATAAGACACCACCCAAATTAGAGAACACAAAAACTTAATAGAAAACAAGATCAAGCGGCAAGGTGGGAAGTTCAGTGAACTATACAAAACACTGCCCATGTTCAAATGACTTCATAAATCACCGCCTAAGTAGGACTAAGTTGTTTATAAGTTGGTGGATGACTTTTCATGGAGGAAGGAAAAATTATAGGGTAACATTATCAGAACTAGTTCTTGGAAGAGCATATAAGGAGAGGTGTTGTGAAATGTTCCATGTAGTGCCCCTCCGTATTGGCCTCCCTAGATATTCAAGTAAGTTGTTTATTCGTGATATCATGTGATTTCATTGTTTATTGTGTTATTGAATTATGTGGTGAGCTTAATACATCTTCTTTAATCAGCTAATTGAATTAAAATTGATTTACAACGTAATATAAATAAAACTGGAAATTAAAACAATAATTAAATTAATTAATTTTATGAAATATAATGTATATGGTTTATTAATAAATAATTAAATTAAATTGTTTTGTTAAAAGTATTATTTAAATGGTATTTAATAATAATTGATAATTTATTATCATGAAAGGATAATTATTTAATTATGGAAAAATAATGTGATTTTAAATAAATCAATGTGATAAGATTTCGAATTGAATTGTAAAATTGAGTTCAAAATAGAAAAAAGATGAAAAATACAGAGTGCGTGCACATGCACCACTTCGAATTGTTTTTCGAAACTGGAAACTTGTGAACTTGGTTGATTCTTGGTTTCGAAAGTTATCTTTTGGATTTTGATTTTGGAAAAATAAAAACTCTTTCTGGTTTTATTAGTGGGTGGGTGCTTGGAAAATTGTTTCTAGAGCAATTAAAAAAAAATCAAAAAGAAATTTTGCTTTGCAAATTATTCCCGCTATCGAATAAAAATAATAAAACTTTTATAATATTTTGAATTTTTTTTCGAAGTGAAAGGATTTTTCCTGAAAATTTGATTAAAGCTTGCGAGAAGAGGCTTTGTTGGGGTGGATTTTGGCTCTCGTCATTTCTCTTTCGTTTCGAAGTGAAGGACACTAGGTAGGATTCGTTCTACATGCTCATTGTTTATCTATTAGACATGAATAATCTTGCCTCCATTTTTCGGTTGAAAAATGAGTGGTTGTTATTGCAAAAAATTATGTGCTTTTGATTATCATGGGTTGCAATTTGAGTTCGATGGAAATTTTTCTTAGACTATAATTTTTTTTGCCTTCGGCACTTTGCAGATTGCATCTGTTGTACATTACCCACATCTATCATTAAATCGTTTATTGGGCATAATCCACAATCATCCCATTCAACCTGAAGAGGCTCCTTGGGGTTGATTCATATACTCATGTCTGGTAATTGCATTTGGTTGCATGTTTCTTGATTTCTGATCTATTTATTGTTATTCTTATGCCGCTCTTTGTTCTCTAGCTTCATGTTTTGCTTGGGGTATGGAGATCAATACCTTTATTGTGGTTTTCATATTGACATTCAAATTTTCCCTAAGATGTTTTTTGTTCAATTCGTATTTTGTTGTATTGATAATCGAAACCTTCCCTTTAAGCCTCATTCAATAAAAAAACCAACAGCAATGACTGACTCCTCATTATCATGGCAGATTAATGATTATTTTGTCTTGTCTCCCACAACATTAAGTAAAGACACAAATCTAAAAATATCTCGCTACTTCCATTTGCTAAGTCGATTTCTCCACCTTGCATATGTCTCTCATGGTTCAAGATGTGATATGTCTTCTTCATTAAATGTGTACTTCCTATTAGCTTTCAGTCCAGTTACATAGAGTATTCTAATTCATCTATCTTCATACAACCTCCCTACTATTTTCACTTTGTAAACCTGGTAATTGATTGCTATTGTTGGCTGCATTTGAATGTTTTGGTTCTGATATCTATCCCTTGTAGCTGACCTCGGTGATTTTACTTAATTGTATAACCTATGAGGTATATTCCAATCCATTTTTTTGAAGGCGCCTGATTTTATATTATAGATCTTTGATCTACTAACCATAACATTTGATTTGTTGCCTACTTGATTTTCTCGTATAATTTGACACAAAGTTTCCATGCTAATCATGGCCGCCATTCAATGGTTATGTGGTGCAAAATTTTGTTAGACATTTGATTCTTATGCTTTTTATTCCTGTCGATATACTTCCATTCTAAATGCACTTCAAGTTGGAGATTGATAATGAGCATAAATTGTGAAATTCGAAATACTGTGGTATTGTCTATGGCTGCCATTTCGATTTCCTATTTATATGGTTGTATATTTTGATGTTTGATGAGTGTGGTTATTAATTGGAAATGGGAATGTTTGTTCTATTAAAAAAATTTAATATATAAGTTGAATACCTTTATAACATTAATCTACATATATATATGCTTTTATAAGTATATGTATGTATAAATATATATATATATATATATATATATATATATATATATATATTGTGATTTCAAATAAAATGTAATGGTTTATTAAAATGGTTGTTTTTATATCATCTCCATTATTTATTATTTGGTTGTATTTCTTCTATAATTAAAAGAAAAAGGTTATTCAATTAATAAAAAATAATAATAAATTATGTTATTTAATATGTTTCTTTTAGAAAATAAAATATAATGAAAGGGTTTAGGATATTTATCACATATAATAATTGAATATGAAAAGGTAAGTAGATATAGGAAAATTAAATTATTTTGTGCTAAATGTGCAGTGAGATGTTTATATAATTTTCTCTAATTATTTTAAATGATTTCTCTATGAATGAAAAGATAATATGTACTGATGAACTAAATGTTCTTTGAAATTTATGACTTCGATTGCATTAGTGAAATTAAAGCTTGATTTTTTATGGTTTCATGATGTTTTGTCTCCCTCTTGAGTTAATTCTAATTGAGGATATTTTATATGTTGAAATTTTGTGTTGGAACCCGTTTTGCTTTAATGTACCCTCGATTGTGAGTTCTTGGGTAGACGGTTTTTAGGCTTCAAGAGGTGGGGGAAAATGTTGCTTTATAATTGGTTTTCATATTGGTTCTTTGTGAACTATTGTCCTTATGCTTGATTTGGTTTTGTGGGTTTATCCTTGCACTTGGAAGTTGTCTTACTATGCAATTCTAGTGTCAGATGGTGTGAGCCTCGTTTATGTGCATATTTATGCGGCTTTACTAGTTTGTGCAAGTTGGTTTACCCAGTTCATGTCTGAGAGTCTTTTTTTGTTAGAAGGGGGAGTGGCTCTCAATGGGGGATGATGCACAAAGTGGTGTAAGGGTAACTCATTGAGGGTTTCTTTAATCAGTGATAATCTAATAATTAATTAGGGGGTTTTGGGTAGTTCTCACATCTAAAAAGATAATGGTACGCCTCACTCATGGCTCAAGTGATTGTTCAAGCTTGAGATGAGTGGGAAGGCCTAGAATGGAAAAGATCAACTACCTTGTCCTCTTGAAAGGTATGTTGATCCCGCATGAGTAAGAGTCGGGGTTGGGGATTGGTATTGGTTGTCAGGGTTTAACCAGGATGGGGGCCAGTAACCTAGGAAGATCTGCATTGGGTAACCCATATCGAGCTTATGTGATGACACTCCTCCCTTTAGCAACGTTGGATGTTTGTTGTTTCCCCCCTTGTTGTTCTTGTACCTCTAGAAGCATATGTTTCTTTTGTTTGTTGTTGCTTTTGTATGGAGTCTTGTTAACCATTGTTCACTTGACTATTTTATGTTGTGGGTCCTTCTTGTCATCTCCTAGCATGAGGGGTGGGGCTAAGGTTCGACATGGTCAAGTGGAACTTGTTATGCACCCCATTGGTCCCCAGTCGAAGATTGAGTTGTGCAAAGTTATACCATTTGTAGTGACTCCAGAGTTGTACCTGAGTTGGGACCAATCTTAATGCTATGTATTCACTTGTTTCAGTTATATTAATCTATGTTAGTGTACTATTCCCATTCATGTTGGGAAGGACTATTGTATTGATTTAATCCTTGAACAATGTATCTTCATATTATAAATATAATGAATGTAATCTTTTGCATTATCTTATGATCATTGATGGATGCTTATTGTTGCAAAAAGTATATTGGCTTTTGGTGCTATTATGTGTTTATTGATTCATATTATATGATCTATTATGGTGTTGTATCTATGGAAATATTTGTAATTAAATTTCATAAGTGTGAAGGATTTTTATGTAATGTAATGGATATTGTTTATTCACACTTCCTAATGGGTTAGAAATGGAAGTTTGCAAGTTACTTATTATCATTATGAGTTTGGGAATATGTTATGTAATGCAGTCATGTTTACCCCAGAGGATGCAGCTCGATGATGTATATGTATAGTTTCCTTACTAGTATTGTATGTTAGTGCACATATTATGTTATGTTAGTTTTACTTTTTTTATAATAAAAAAATGGTGCTATTGTTGTTAGTTCATTGTTGTCCTTTGGGGTTTGCATGGAAGGGTGTTACAACTTGGTATCAGAGCCTAGGTTTATATATTGGGCACTATGAGCCCATTACGTTTGACCTAGTTGCTCATACTCTTGAGGTTACATCTTTCCTTTTGTGTCATCCTCACTTAGCAACAAAAGTTTTTCCTTAGGTGGTGTTGGTCCTATGGTGCAAAATGTTGGCAACAAAAGGGTAGACAACTGAGAGGGGGGGTGAATCAGTTGTCTCAAAATTTAAAAATTATTAAACTTATTAACTCTTGTTATCAAATATGATTAATAAACATGAAAGTATAAACCATCAACACATCAGAAACACACATAACACAAAGATTTTTTTGTGAAAACTCTGTTAGGGGAAAAACCACAGTGGATGTTAATCCATAAGTTTATACTTTGTTAAAAGTATAGAAAATAGGAAATGCACATGCATTCAGGCACACTACCTAGAGCTCACTGCTCAAATACAAAGGAAGACTCACTGTCTTACAAAAACATTCAGATTAAATCCATCCAAATATTTTGAACTAAGAAAATAGCATCTGCTAATGCCCAATTACAATTTTTGTTAAGCACATAAACTTTGCTCACTCTTCTTCACACTTTCTCTCTACTTTCGAATGATCTGATCTTTATTCACACACAACACTCACACTTCGCATTAGATATACACCTCGCACTTCGTACATACATCCAAATGATATAAAAAATTGGCTATATATATCTGCAACAAGGAATTACATCGCTACATGTCGGCTTCAATAGAATAATAAAATGAACACAAATTATTGGCCCAAAATAATAAAGATTATTAATGTGAATCAACCAACGTTGGCCACAGCATAGTGAAGACCCAAAATAAAATCATCGAACATGAAACACCTTCATAAATTATTCCTCGAAGATCCACAACATGCTTCAATCACCTAATCGGCCATGAACACACAAGAGAAAATATTTGATCACAAGCACACCGAAAAATGCGGATGTGAAACACAAATAGAGCATGATCTAGAAACATCCATGAACATCATGAATCACTAGAGAATAATCCGCAACAATTGAACTTAATAGAATCAAATCATCTTCATTCAAAAACACAAACTGAAGCAACAAAAAAACTGTCAGAATTCAAATCTTCATAACTCGATTAAATCTTCACACAGATCTCTGAAACTCAATGTAGATAAACTAGATATACTCAACAAAAAACCCTTTATTCCAAAACCTCTGATCATCAATGTACTAAACTCATTGACAGACTGAACTTCACTTCACCACTGACAACCTGCAACTTATTTTATCACAATTTTCTCAATATCCTCGACATATACAGTCTTCAAGATATCAATGCTAATAGTGTTGAAATCAATGACAACCACATATCAAAAACACAACCACAAAATCCAACAATCTCCCCCTTTGTCATTTATGGAAACACATGATTTGAAACGAACCATCAACACAACTTCCTCTTAGCACTTTCTCTCCCTTAGATTCTAACTCTTCTCTCCTCAACTCTTTCACATGACTCGTCTCCCCACAATATTTTTCACATGACTCTTCTCCGCCTTTGAAATCAATGAAAAAGGTAATGTGTACCTTTCTCCACACAAGCTCTGAACCACATATTTGAATCATCTGACTACTCCCCCTGAGTAGCAACCACCACAAAATCAATCTAAATCAAGATATGACTGTGAAATGCAGTATGGACTGATGCAAGACAATGCATCTTAGTTCTGATTAGGAGGGGTAATCACCCCTAACTTCCCTCTAAGATACTGAAAAGCATCCTTAGGCAACGAATTAGTAAAGATGTCTGCAATTTGTTCCTTAGTAGGCACATACTCCAATCTGACTTCCTTTTCACTCACTTTGTCTCTCAGAAAATGAAACTTGATAGATATATGCTTGGTCTTTGAATGCAACACCAAATTCTTAGAAATGTTACTAGCACTTGCATTATCACAAAATATGGAAATAGGCTCATCATACACAACTCTGATATCTTTCAACATCTGATTCATCCACAATACTTGAGTACAATTGTTAGCAACAAAAATGTATTATGCCTCTACAATAGATAGAGAAATTGTATTATGCTTTTTACTTAACCATGAAATTAGCCTCTTTCCCAAGAAAAATGCACTACCACTAGTACTCTTTTTGTCATCCACATCTCCTTCCCAATAAGCATCAAAATAGGAAAACAAGGTAAGATCATCCTCTTTAGGATACCATAGGCTAAAATCAACTATTCCCTTCAATTATTTGAAAATTCTCTTCACAACAATCACATGAGATTCCTTAGGATCGGCTTGAAATCTTTCAACAATTCATATGGCATTCATGATAACAAGTCCAGTTTGAGTCAAATAAAGCAATTCGTCAATCATGGATCTACATCTAGTCTGATTTTACTTAGGAGAATCATCATTTTGAGTTAACTTACATCCGTTCACCATAGGTGTACCAACTGGCTTTGAATCTTCCATACCAAACTTCTTTAGCAGTTATTTCACATACTTGGATTGAGATATAAAGATCCCTTCATCTTGTTGTGTGATTTACAATCCCATAAATAATTTCATCTCTCCAATCATTGACATCTCAAACTCACTCTACATCTCATAAGAAAACTTCATGCACAAACCATCATCTCCTCCAAAAATGATATCATCAACAAAGACTTCAACAATTAAATCTTTATCATCATCAATCTTGAAATATAGATTACTATCAACAATACCTTTATTAAATCCAAGCTTCAACAAATACTTATCCAATATGGCATACCATGCTCTTGGGGCTTGCTTGATTCCACACAATGCTTTCTTCAGTCAACAAACCATATCTCCCTAATCTGTCAATTGAAATCCATCAGGTTGCTCAATATACACTTCTTCATCTAGTTCACCATTTAAAAATGCTGGCTTGACATCCATCTAATAGACTTTGTAGTTTTTGTAAGCAACATAAGCAAGAAATAGTCTCACATCTTCAATTCTAGCAATAGGAGCAAAATTTTCTTCAAAGTCAATTCCCTCGATTTGAGAGTATCCTTTGCACACCAGTCTTGCTTTGTTTCTGATAACTTCACCTTGTTCATTCAATTTATTTTGAAAGACCCATTTAGTTCCAATTACATTTTTGTCCTTACGTCTAGGAACAAGGATCCATGTATTATTCTTCTCAATTTGTTGTAACTCTTCTTTCCTTTCTTCCACCCAATGTTCATCTTTGCATGCTTCATTGACATTATTAGGCCTGATCTTTGAAATCAGACAGTACTCTTCTGCAATTCTTCTCCTAGTCTGAACACCTTTGTTCTTATCACCTATAATATGATCTTCTGAATGATTTAGTCTTACATACCTTGGAGTCTTAGGATGTTTTTGAACTTCAGGCTCTTGTGATCTCTCTTCTGCACTTTTACTAGTTTCTCCTTCCTCTTGGCTTTCTCGATTCACCGGATTTATCTACACTTGGTTTTGAACTGAACTGATATTTTGATCATTTGAATCATATCCATAGGTTCTAGATGGTCTAACAATGTCTTCATCAACCTTAACATTAGCAATTTCAAAAACTTTCCTTAGTCTCTTATTTTAGAATTTGTAGGCTTTACTCTTAGTAAGAAAGATTCCTTCATCGCTCCTAGCATCAAACTTTCCTATATCTTCATCTCTTCTGATATAGCATTTACTCCCAAAGATTTTGAATTATCTAACAATAGGTCTATGACCAAACCATAGCTCAAAAGGGGTCTTACTAGTATCTCCTTTGACATGTACTCTATTGAAAGTATAAACACTAGTACTCATAGCTTCTCTCCAATAGATATGAGGGACATTTCCTTCAAGCATCATAGTCCTAGCAGCATCTAGAACTATTATATTTTTCCTTTCCATAACTCTATTTTGCTGAGGGGTCCACGGGGCAGATAATTGTCTCTTTATTCCATGCTCATCATAGAAAGAATTAAATTCACCGAAAGTGAATTCACCACCTCTATCTAATCTCATACATTTAATATTCAAACTTGTCTCTATCTCAACCATAGCCTTAAAGATCTTGAACTTCTCTAGAGCTTCATATTTTTCTCTTAAGAAGGTAACCCACATCAGTATAGAATAATCATCAATACGAAACATGAAAAACCCGTTTCCTTGTAAAATTTTGATTCTAGAAGGACCACACAAGTCAGTATGCACAAGCTCCAATACTCCATTTGAACAATGTTGTTTGCTCTTGAATGAAATTCTAGTTTGCTTTCCTAACTGACATTCCTTGCATATGGCATTAGTAGGATTTACCAACTTAGGAAGATCTCTCACAGCCTAAGTAGAACTTATCTTGATAATATTTTTAAGGTTTACATGACACAATCTTCTATGCCACAACCAACTTTCATCAACTTGAGCAATCAAACAACTTTTACTAGCAGTACTCAGGTGAAATATGTTACCTTTTGTTTTTGTTCCTGAAGCAATTACATTTCTAGAACTCCCCAATATTTTACATTTTCCATCCTTGAATTGAAGATTGTATCCCTTGTCAACCATCTATCCAACACTTAAAATATTATGCTTCAAACCTCTAACATATAGGACATCATCAGTATTATGCTTAACATCAAAAGAAATGCATCATTTGCCATGGATTATACCACCATTGTTATCACCAAATCTTACAACACCACCATCATAATTTTCCAGGCTTACAAATTTGATTTTATCACATGTCATTTGATGAGAGCATCCACTGTCAATCACCCATTCATATTTTTCTTCAATTCGGGTAGTTAGGGATTTTTCCACATTTGTACAACTAGCAGATGCAGTAGACATAGGATTACTTTCCTTGATAGAAATAAATACAAATTCATCCACACTTGTATTCCCTTTATCAAATTAATCATTTGTCACACCTTCATCAATAGCATAATAACACTTCCTTTGAAATTTAGGCTTGTTAGGTCTTGACTTCAGAACTCTTTCAGGACACCTTGATGCAAAATAACCTATTTTATTGCAAGAAAAACATTTAAGAGGAAACTTTCCTTTATACTTACCTTGTCCTTTGGCTTCTCTTTTAACAATAAGTGCTTCAAGCTCATTTGGTTCTCTTTCTTCTTCAATCTATCTCATTTCTTCCTCATACTTGAATACCTTTCTAGAGGAACTTTCTCCCAGATCATATTTTTGCTTATATTTTCTAGAGGTAGTAGCTTTGAATGCAGATTCTATCTTAGGAAGAGCTTCACCAAACTCACTTGACTCAAAACAAACAAGCTTACCAATCAACATGTCTCTAGTTACATTTCTCACAGTTTGAATCTCCTCAATAGCAGCAACTTTGTGTTTATATGCAGGAGGCAAGGATCTAAGCACTTTAGCAACAATCTCTGATTCTTCCAATGTTCCACCAGCACATCTGATATTACACACAAGTTCATTCACTCTCTGCATGAAAGCAATAATGTTCTCATCTTCACCCATTTTCAATGTTTCATATTTTCCTTTCAGCCTCTGTAGCTTAGCAATCTTCACATGTGTATCACCTTTATACAAAGTTTCCAACTTTTTCCAGATCCCATAAGTAGTCTGCAGCTCCATTACATTTTTCATCTCAGAATCAGTCAAGGCACTCAAAAATGCTTCCTTAGCCCTAATATTGTACTCGGCTTCTTTAATCTCATAAGGAGTAGAAGGACCATTATGTGGAATAACATATATATTCTTTGTAATTTTCCAGTAAGTTTCACCAATGCATCTCATATGAACCTCCATTTGAGTCTTCCACAAAGAATAATTTGTTCCATCAAATCTCAGACTAGATATAGATTCGAGTCTCCCAAAAAGGTAGGAGGGTTCAGTGAGGGACTGTTCAACCTCGCAGCTTAAATAACTAACACTCAGATCTTATACCTGTATGCAATGGAAGCTAATAGATATTCAACAAAAAGATAACAGATTTGAAAGAACACATAACACACAAATTTGTCCTGGGAAAAACCTCAAAGGGAAAAACCTAGCCTTCAAATTTCATTCCTCATTATATTATGATCTCAAAAATAGACTACATGTGCCACTCGGGATTTTTACAGATGCTAGTTCGCAGCCTAGGAATCAATAAAATTCACTCAACAACATATGTCGTCAACTCTCTCTTCTCTTTCGCACTTTCTCTGATCTATGACCCTTCCGGATTGAAACACTTCATCACCTTGATTCATAGCTTTACACAATTAATCCCAAACCTCCTCAAATAGGTTCTTCCTTCGAAAGATTATAACATTATTCACACATCACACTTCTTGTATCACACACACTCCCCCAAAATAGTATAAAAAATCAGCCATATATATTCGCATCAAGGATATCATCAACTACATGTCAACTCAGCAAAATATAAATGGTGTACAAACTGTCAGCCCTAAATCAATGAGCAATTATCAATGTGAATCAACCAAAGTCAGCCCAAACATAGTGAGGACCCAAAACAACAGGTCTCAAACACAAAACACCTCAAACAAATTAGCCTCAAATATCCACAACACACTACAATCAACTTGTTGGCCAAGAATATGAAAATATGAACTCACAAAGGAAATTCACCAATCACGACCACCACGATCGATGTGGAACACCAACACACATTCTAAAAACATCCACGAACATCATGAATCACCTTAGAAATGTCCACAACAACTCAAGCCACCCGAATCGCATCATCTCCCTTCAGGAACTTGACTAGAACAAGTGAACAACTACTAGAACTCAGATACTCATAACTCAATTAGATCTTCACGTGAACCTCTGAAACTTCTAGTGGATGAACTAGACATACTTTTCAAGAAACCCTTTAATCAGACTAGATACAGATCCATGATTGGTAGATTTATTTATTTGACTCAAACTAGACCTGATATCATGAATGTCGCATGCATTGTTGCAAGATTTCAAGTCAATCCTAAGGAATCTCATGTGATTGTTGTGAAGAGAATTTTTAGATATTTAGAGGGAACAATTGATTTTGGCCTATGGTATCCTAAAGAGGATGATCTTACCTTGAGTTCCTATACTGATGCTGATTGGACAGGAGATGTTGATGATAGAAAGAGTACTAGTGGTGGTGCATTTTTCTTGGGAAAGAAGTTGATTTCATGGATAAGTAAAAAGAAAAATGTCATTTCTCTATCTATTGCAGAGGCAGAATACATTGTTGCTGCTAACAATTGTACTCAAGTATTGTGGATGAAGCAGATGTTGAAAGATTTTAGAGTTGTGTATGATGAGCCTATTTCCATATTTTGTGATAATTCAAGTGCTATCAACATTTCTAAGAATTTGGTGTTGCATTCAAAGACCAAGCATATATCTATTAAGTTTCATTTTCTGAGAGACAAAGTGAGTGAAAAGGAAGTCAGATTGGAGTATGTGCCTACTAAGGAATAGATTGTAGACATCTTTACTAAGTTGTTGCCTAAGGATACTTTTGAGTATCTCAGAGGGAAGTTAGGGGTGACTACCCCTCCTAATCAAAACTAAGATGCATTGTCTTGCATCAATCCATACATTTCACAGTCATATCTTGATTGAGATTGATGTTGTGGTGGTTGCTACTTAGGGGGAGTAGTCACATGATTTAGATATGTGGTTCAAAGCTTGTGTGGAGAAAGGTTCACGTTACCTTTGTCATTCATGTCAAAGGTGGAGAAGAGTCATGTGAAAAACCTTGTGGGGAGAAGAGTCATGTGAAAGAGTTGAGGAGAGAAGAGTCATAATCTAAGGGAGAGAAAGTGTTAAGAGGAAGTTGCATTGATGGTTATTTTCACATCATGTGTTACCATCAATGACAAACACATTTCAGCAACACAACCACAAAATTCATCACAAAAAATTGGTGGAAAGGATAGAACCCTCAGTGTAGTGCGCAATACATCAATTTTATTTCCATCAGGGATGCATTATGGACCCTTGTGTAGCTAGTGATGTGAATTTGTGTGTGTATGTGAAGAATGTATATAAAATCATGAAGATAGTGCTTAGACTTTTGGGTTTTTGTTTTCTCTTTTCTATCACCTTCACCTAATTGGTTGTGACCCTTTTTCCTTGGTGGTGTGTGTAGGATGCCTAGAGGTCATGGTCGAGCTAAGGGTCATGATAGAGGTCTGGGAGGTGGTTGTGGGGTTAATCGTCAGAACACTCTTTTTTTGAGTCCCCACGAGAATGATCGTGAGGACCACCTGGGTCCTTAGTTACATTCCTTGCTTGAGGAGATTCTTACCCGGCTAGGCCCTAGACAGGAAGGTGTTCAACATGTGTTTAGAGAGAGAGAATGGTTCCCTGGGAGGAGAAATGTTTTAGCCTTAGCATGACACATGATGGGCCTTTTGAGGGAACATTCTTTGCTTTTCAATAGTTATAGTAGTGGTTTGGAGGTTGAGAATTAGATGATTGGTGTTCAAATTGGTAGGGCATCTCCAGTAGGCTTCGGCTTCCGGGGCGATCATTTTTCGTCTAGAAGGATCCAGAGTTGGTTGCAAGCCCAGCTCCATCATCCTGGCCAGTCAGCTTGGAGCACACAAACTACAGTAGGTAGAGGTACAGGTTGTTTCTCTTGCGGTCGACAGGGCCACATAGTTAGACAATGCCCTTAGAGGAACATATCTGAAACCAATCATAGGTTGATAGCCACTGCGCCATCAAGGGATGATGAAAGCAGGTCCCAAAGGGTGAGTATAACAGTTGATCACCGTCGAGTAGAGCATCACGGTACAGATGTTGAGGTTGCAGGTAGTGGTCGGGCACCTGACTCAGGAGCCCTTCGAAATCTTGCGGTATAGGAGACTGATGTAGTGCCTCTCGGGTTTCTTTTATTGCTCTAATACTTATTATGTTATGTTATGTACCTTGAGACTTTGTTGGTGGTTGTTTCACCATTTTGATTTGGTACAAATGATAGTTTTTTTGACTTGGATGATCATGACTTTCTTTACTGATGCTCATGTTATGGTGATTTATGAAGTTTGTTGTTGTGTTTGAATTAATTTGGTTATGTTTAGCATGTGGAAATAGTACTATGCTTGTTATGCATTGATTTGTGTTTTCTATATGATGATTATTATGATGTAATTAGTGTTACATGATGATGTAATTATTGTACTTAATGATGTAATTATTGGTTGGAGTCATGGTGAGAGGGACGGTGTAGCATCGATCATTTGTGAGTGCCCTTCTACTCTGCGACTTCCTCTCACGGTGTGTTTGATATTTGATGTACATATATGTTGCTCGACATCTTGTTTGATGCAGGATTGCAGGTACCAAGCATTGACTCCACCTGCACTATCAGGTCTGAGTGTGCCTTATAAAACCCAATGGGTATGATATGGAAAAAAAATGGAGTTGACAAGAAGGTCCCCAACCTCGCCATCGTCCTCGATGAGGATGAGTACCCGTCTGGTAACCCATCTGTCTAGTTTGTTATCCTTGTCAGTTGTCTTGTTTGATTTTCACATTCATTGATTTAATTATGTTGTGATGTGGTTGGTTGTGGTGATGTTACTTATGCTTGTGTATGTTTTACTTTACCTCATGACTTCCAAGACTAAGTCGAAGCTTAGGGGGGGAGGATGTAGTGCCCCTCCGTATTGGCCTCCCTAGACATTTAAGTAAGTTTTGTATTTGTGATGTCATGTGATTTTGTTGTTTGTTGTGTTATTGAATTATGTGGTGAACTTAATATTTTTTATGGCCTTGTTTAATCAGTTAATTAAATTAAAATTGATTTACAAGGTAATTTAAATAAAATTGGAAATTAAAACAATAATTAAATTAATTAATTTTATGAAATATAAAGTATATGGTTTATTAATAAATAATTAAATTAAATTATTTTGTTAAAAGTATTGTTTAAATGGTATTTAATAATAATTGATAATTTATTATTATGAAAGGATAATTATTTAATTATGGAAAAACAATGTGATTTTAAATAAATTGATGTGATAAGATTTTGAACTAAATTGTAAAATCAAGTTCAAAATAGAAAAAGATGAAAAGGATGGAGTGCGTGCACATGCACGACTCTGAACTATTCTTCAAACTGGAAACTTGCCAACTTGGTTGATTTTTGGTTTCGAAACTTATCTTTTGGATTTTTATTTTGGAAAAATAAAAACTCTTTTTGGTTTTATTAGTGGGTGGGTGCTTGGAAAATTGTTTTTGGAGCAATTCATTTTTGTTTTCGAAAAGAAATTTTTCTCTACAAATTATTCCCTTTGTCAAATTAAAATAATACAACTTTTAGAATATTGTGAATTGTTTTTCAAAGTGAAGGGATTTTTCTTGAAAATTGATTAAAGCTTGCGAGAAGAGGCTTTGTCAGGGTGGATTTTGGCTCTTGTCATTTTCTTCCATTTCGAAGTGAAGGACAACAGGTAGGATTCTTTCTACATGCTCGTTGTTTATATGTTAGATGTGAATAATCTTGCCTCCATTTGTCGGCTAAAAAATTAGTGGTTGTTATTGCGAAAATTTGTGTGCTATCGATTATCATGGGTTGCATTTTGAGTTTGATGGAAATTTTGCTTAGATTGTATTTTTTTTTTTTGCCTTCGGCGCTTTGCAGATTACATTTGTTGTACGTTACCCGTGTTTATCATTAAATATTTTATTGGGTGTAGCCCACAATCATTCCATTCAACACGAAGAGGCTCCTTGGGGTTGATTCATATACTCGTGTCTGCTAATTGCATTTGCTTGCAAGTTTCTTGATTGCCGATCTATTTAATGTTATTCTTGTGCCCCTCTTTGTTCTCTAGCTTCATGTTTTGCTTGGGGTATGGAGATCGATACCTTTATTGTGGTTTTCTTATTGACATTTGAATTTTCCCTAAGCTGCTTTATGTTCAATTCGTATTTTTTGTGTGTTGTTAGTCAATACCTTCCCTTTAAGCCTCATTCGATAAAAAAACCAAATGCAATGGCTAACTCCTCATTATCATGGTAGATTAATGATTCTTTTGTGTTTTCTCCCACAACATTAAGTAAAGACTCGAATCTAGAATATCTCACTGCTTCCATTTGCTAAGCCGATTTCTCTAGCCTTGCATATGTCTCTCATGGTTGAGTTTGCAATATGTCTTATTCATTAAATGTGTACTTCCTATTAGCTTTTAGTCCAGTTACATAGAGTATTCTAATTCCTCTATCTTCATACAACCTCCCTACTATTTGAACTTTGTAAACTTGGTAATTGATTGCTATTGTTGGCTGCATTTGAATGTTTTGGTTCTGATATCTATCTTGTGTAGTTGGTCGGTAATTTGATTTAATTGTATAAACTCTGAGGTATATTCCAATCCATTTTGTTGAAGGCGTCTGATTTTATATCATAGATCTTTGATCTGCTAACCACAACATTTGATTTGCTGACTACTTGGTTTTCTCGTATCATTTGACACAAAGTTTCCATGCTAACCTAGGCCATCATTCAACGGTTATGTGGTGCAAAATTTTGTTAGATATTTGATTCTTATGCTTTTTATTCCTGTCGATATACTTGCATTCTGCATGCACTTCAAGTTGGAGATTGATAATGAGCATAAATTATGAAATTCAAAATATTGTGGCATTGTTTATGGCTGCCATTTCGATTTCCTATTTATATGGGTGTATTTGTTAATGTTTGATGAGTGTGGTTATTAATTGGAAATGTGAACGTTTGTTCTATTAAAATTTTGTAATATATAAGTTGTATACATTTATAACATTAATATATATGTGTGTGTGTGTGTGTGTGTGCGTGTATATATGTATGTATATATGCTTGTATAAGTATCAATATGTATAAATATTTATATATATATATCGAGATTTAGAATAAAAAGTAATTGATTATTAAAATGGTTGTTTTTATATAATCTCCATTATTTATTATTTGGTTCTATTATTTCTATAATTAAAAGAAAAAGGTTATTCAATTAATAAAAAAAGAATAAATTATGTTTCTTTTAGAAAATAAAATATAATAAAAGGATTTGGGATATTTATCACATATAATAATTGAATATGAAAATGTAAGTAGATATAGGAAAATTAAATTATTTTGTGTTAAATGTGTAGTGAGATGTTTATATAATTTTCTTTACTTATTTTAAATGATTTCTCTATGATTGAAAAGATAATATGTAATGATGAACTAAATGTTCTTTGAAATTTATCACTTCGATTGCGTTTGTGAAATTAAAGCTTGATTTTTAATGGTTCCATGTTGTTTTGTCTCACTCTTGAGTTAATTCTAATTGAGGAGATTTTATATGTTGAAAATTTATGTTGGAACCCGTTTTGCTTTGATGTACCCTCGATTGTGAATTCTTGGGTAGACGGTTTTGAGGCTTCCAGAGGTGGTGAAAAATGTTGCTTTATAATTGGTTTTCATATTGGTTCGTTGTGAACTATTGTCCTTATGCTCGATTTGATTTTGTGGGTTTAGCCTTACACTTGGAAGTTGTCTTACTATGCAATTCTAGTGTGAGATGGTGTGAGCCTCGTTTATTTGCATATTTATGTGGCTTCACTAGTTTGTGCAAGTTGGTTTACCCAGTTTGTGTCTGAGAGTCTTTTGTTGTTAGAAGGGAGATTGGCTCTCAGTGGGGGCCAATGCACAAAGTGGTGTACGAGTAACTCATTGAGGGTTTCTTTAATCAGTGATAATCTAATAATTAATTAGGGGGTTTTGGGTAGTTCTCACATCTAAAAAGATAATGGTATGCCTCACTCATGGCTTAAGTGCTCGTTCAGGCTTGAGATGAGTGGAAAGGCCTGGAATGGAAAAGATCAACTACCTTGTCCAAATGAAAGTTATGTTAATCTCCCGTGAGTAAGAATCGGGGTGGGGATCGATTGAGGTTGCCACGGTTTAACCAGGATGGGGGGCGGTAACCTAGGTAGATCCACATTGGGTAACCCATATTAAGCTAATGTGATGATACTCCTCCCTTTAGCAACCTTGCATGTTTTTTGTATCCCCCCTTGTTGTTCTTGCATGTCTGGAAGTGGATGTTTCTTGTGTTTGTTGTTGCTTTTGTATGGAGTCTTGTTAAACATTGTTCACTTGATTGTTTTATGTTGTGGGTCCTTCTTGTCATCTCCTAGCATGGGAGGTAAGGCTAAGGGTCAACATGGTCAAGTGGAACATGCTATGCACCCCATTGGGTCCCCAGTCGAAGATCGAGTTGTGCAGAGTTGTACCATTTGCAGTGACTCCGGAGTTGTACCTGAGTTGGGACCAGTCTTGATGCTATGTATTCACTTGTTTCAATTGTATCAATCCATGTTATTTTACTATTCTCATTCATTTTGGGAATAACTATTGTATTGATGTAATCCTTAAAATATTCATATTATAAATATAATGAATGTAAACTTTTGCATTATCTTATGATCACTGATGGATGTTTATTGTTGCAAAAAGTATACTGGCCCTTGGTGTTATTATGTGTCTATTGATTCATATTATATGATCTATTATGGTGTTGTATCTATGGAAATATTTATAATTAAATTTCATAGGTGTGAAGGATGTTTATGTAATGTAATGGATATTATTTATTCACACTTCTTAATGGGTTAGAAATGGAAGTTTGCGAGTTAGTTATTATCGTTATGGGTTTGGGATTATGTTATGTAATGCAGTCATGTTTACCCCAGAGGATGCAACTCGATGATGTATATGTATAGTTTCCTTACTATTATTGTATGTTAGTGTACATCTTATGTTATGTTAGTTTTACTTCTTTTTTTTATAAAAATGGTGCTATTGTTGTTAGTTCATTGTTGTCCATCGGGGTTTGCGTGGGAGGGCGTTACAGCTTGGTATTAGAGCCTAGGTTCATATACTGGGCACTATGAGCCTATTACGTTTGACCTAGTTGCTCGTACTCTTGAGGTTACATCTTTCCTTTTGTGTCTTAGCAGCACGAGTTTGTCCTGAGGTGGTGTTGGTCCTATGGTCCAGAAAATGGTGGAAAGGATAGGACCCTCGGCGTAGTGAGCAATACATTGATATTATTTCCATCAGGGATGCATTATGGATCCTTGTGTAGCTAGTGATGTGAATTTGTGTGTGTATGTGAATGTATATAAAATCATGAATATAGTGCTTAGACTTTTGGGTTTCTGCTTTCTCTTTTCTTTCACCTTCCCCTAATTGGTTGTGACCCTTTTTCCTTGGTGGTGTGTGTAGGATGCCTAGAGGTCATGGTTGAGCTAGGGGTCATGATAGAGGTCCGTGAGGTGGTCATGGCATTAATCCTCAGAACACTCCTTTTTTGAGTCCCAATGAGAATGATCGTGAGGAGCACCTAGGTCCTCAGTTACGTTCCTTGCTTGAGGAGATTCTTACCTGGCTAGGCCCTAGACATGAGGGTGATCAAGAGGTGTTTAGGGAGAGAGAAAGGTTCCCTAGGAGGAGAAATGTTTCAGCCTTAGCGAGACACATGATGGGCCTTTTGTGGGCACATTCTCCACTCTTCAATAGTTCTAGTAGTGGTTTGGAGGTTAAGATTTGGATGATTGGTGTTCAAATTGGTAGGGCGTCTCCAACAGGCTTCGGGTTCCAGGGCGATCATTTTTTTATCTAGAAGGATCGAGAGTTGGTTGCGAGCCCAACTCCATCATCCTAGCCAGTGAGCTGGGAGCACACAGACTGCAATAGGTAGAGGTACAGGTTGTTTCTCTTGGGGCCGACAGGGCCACATAGCTAGACAATGCCCTCAAAGGAACATATCTGAAACTAGTCAGAGGTCGATAACCACTGAGCCATCAAGGGATGATATAGGCCAGTCCCATAGGGTGAGTACAACAATTGATCACCATTAGGCAGAGCATCAAGGTAAAGATGTGGAGGTTGCAGGTAGTGGTCGGATAGTTGACTTGGGAGCCCGTGAAAATCTTGCGGTACAAGAGACTGATGTAGTGTCTCTCAGGTTTCTTTTACTACTCTCATACTTGCTATGTTATGTTACATGCCTTGAGACTTTGTTGATCTGGTTGTTTCACCATTTTGATTTGGTATAGATGATAGTTTATTTGACTTGGATGATCATGAATTTCTTTAGTGATGCTCATGTTATGGTGATTTATGGAGTTTTTTGTTGTGTTTGGATTAATTTGGTTATGTTTAGCATGTGGAAATAGTACTATGCCTTTTATGCAGTGATTTGTGATTTCTATATGATGGTGATTATGATGCAATTAGTGTTACATGATGATGTAATTATTGTACTTAATGATGTAGTTATTGGTTGGAGTCTTGGCAAGAGGGATGGTGTAGCATCGCTCATTTGCGAGTACCTTGCTACGCTATGACTTCCTCTCATGGTGTGTTTTATATTTGATGTACATATATGTTGCTCAGCATCTTTTTTGATGTAGGATTGCAGGTACCAAGCATCGACTCCACCTGCACTGTTAGGTTTGAGTGTGTCTTATAAAACCCAATGGGTATGATATGAAAAAAAATGGAGTTGACAAGAAGGTACCCAACCTCGCCACTGTCCTCGATGAGCATGAGTACCCATATGTCGAGTTTGTTAACCTTGTCAGTTGTCTTGTTTAGTTTTCACGTTAATTGATTTAATTGTGTTGTCATGTGGTTGGTTGTGGTGTTGTTGCTTATGACTGTGTATGTTTTACTTTACCTCGTGACTTCCAGGTCTAAGTCGAAGATTAGGAGGGGAGGATGTAGTGGCCCTCCGTGTTGGCCTCCTTGGACATTTGAGTAAGTTTTTTATTTGTGATGTCATGTGATTTTTTTATTTATTGTGTTATTGAATTATGTTGTGAACTTAATATTTTATATGGCCTTGTTAAATCAGTTAATTAAATTAAAATTGATTTACAAGGTAATTTAAATAAAATTTGAAATTAATTTATTTATTCAAGGGGTAAATGCTTTTGAACCAGAGCTATGAATTGGATTGCAACCACTCAACAATACCACCCCAATAGGGTTTGAACCTTGGTGGCAAGAACAAAAATTCCACCTTTAAACCATCACACCATGCCAATATCGGCTATAAAATTGGAAATTAAAACAATAATTAAATTAATTAATTTTATGAAATATAAAGTATATGGTTTATTAATAAATAATTAAATTAAATTATTTTGTTAAAAGTATTGTTTAAATGGTATATAATAATAATTGATAATTTATTATCATGAAAGGATAATTATTTAATTATGGAAAAATAATGTGATTTTAAATAAATCAATGTGATAAGATTTTGAACTGAATTGTAAAATCAAGTTCAAAATAGAAAAAGATGAAAAAAGACGGAGTGCGTGCACATGCACGACTTCGAATTATTTTTCGAACTTGAAAATTGGCAACTTGGTTTATTTTTGGTGGGTGGGTGCTTGGAAAATTATTTTTGGAGCAATTCATTTTTGTTTTCAAAAAGAAATTTTGCTTTGCAAATTATTCCCTCTATCGAATAAAAATAATATAGCTTTTAGAATATTGTGAATTATTTTTCAAAGTGAACGGATTTTTCCTAAAAATTTGATTAAAGCTTGCGAGAAGAGGCTTTGCCAGGGTGGATTTTGGCTCTTGTCATTTCTCTTCCGTTTGGAAGCAAAGGACACTAGGTAGGATTCATTCTATATACTCATTGTTTATCTGTTAGATGTGAATAACCTTGCCTCCATTTGTCAGTTGAACAATTAGTGGTTGTTATTGCGAAAATTTGTGTGCTTTTGATTATCATGGGTTGCATTTTGAATTCGATAGAAATTTTGCTTCGACTGTATTTTTTTTTTGCCTTTGGTGCTTTGCAAATTACATTTGTTGTATGTTACTCGTGTCTATCATTAAATATTTTATTGGGTGCAGCCCATAATCATTCCATTCAACGTGAAGAGGCTCCTTGGGGCTGATTCATATACTCGTGTCTTTTAGTTGTGTTTTCTTGCAATTTTCTTGATTGCCGATCTATTTAATGTTATTCTTGTGCCCCTCTTTGTTCTCTAGCTTCATGTTTTGTTTGGGGTATGGAGATCAATACCTTTATTGTGGTTTTCTTATTGACATTCAAATTTTCCCTAAGCTACTTTATGTTCAATTCATATTTTGTTGTGTTGTTAATGGGCACCTTCCCTTTAAGCCTCATTCGATAAACAAACCAAATGCAATGGATGACTCCTCATTATCGTGGCAGATTAATGATTATTTTGTCTTGTCTCCCATAGCATTAAGTAAAGACTCGAATCTGGAAATATCTCACTACTTCCATTTGCTAAGCCGATTTCTCCAGCCTTGCGCATGTCTCTCATGGTTGAGGATGTGATCTGTCTTCTTCATTAAATGCATTGATTATTCTAATTCCTCTATCTTCATCAAACCTCCCTACTATTTGCACTTTGTAAACCTGGTAATTGATTGTTATTGTCGGTTGCATTTGAATGTTTTGGTTCTGATGTCTATCCCTTGTAGCTGGTCAGCGATTTGATTTAATTGTATAACCTCTGAGGTATATTCCAATCCATTTTGTTGAAGGCGTCTGATTTTATATCATAAATCTTTGATCTGCTAACCACAACATTCGATCTGCTGCCTACTTGATTTTCTCGTATCATTTGACACAAAGTTTCCATGCTAATCCTGGCTGTCATTCAACGGTTATGTGGTGTGAAATTTTGTTAGACATTTGATTCTTATGCTTTTTATTCCTATCAATATACTTGCATTTTGCATGCACTTCAAGTTGGATATTGATAATGAGCATAAATTGTGAAATTTGAAATACTGTGGTATTATTTAAGGTTGCCATTTCAATTTCCTATTTATATGGGTGTATCTGTCAATGCTTGATGAGTGTGGTTATTAATTAGAAATGGGAACATTCATTCTATTAAAATTTTGTAATATATAAGTTGAACACTTTAATAACAATAATCTATATATATATGCTTGTATAAGTATATGTATGTATAAATATATATATATATATCATAATTTAGAATAAAATGTAATTGATTATTAAAATGGTTGTTTTTATATAATCTCCATTATTTATTATTTGGTTGTATTGTTTCTATAATTAAAAGAAAAAGGTTATTCAATTAATAAAAAAAAAGAATAAATTATGTTATTTAATTATGTTTCTTTTAGAAAATAAAATATAATAAAAGGGTTTAGGATAATTATCACATATAATAATTGAATATGAAAATGTTTAGTGAGATGTTTATAAAATATGTTTATATAATTTTCTTTAATTATTTTAAATAATTTCTCTATGAATGAAAATATAATATGTAATGATGAACTAAATGTTCTTTGAAATTTATCACTTTGATTGCGTTAGTGAAAGTAAAGCTTTATTTTTGATGGTTCTATGCCATTTTGTCTCCATCTTGAGTTAATTCTAACCGAGGAGATTTTATATGTTGAAATTTTGTGTTGGAACCCATTTTGCTTTGATGTACCCCTGATTGTGAGCTCTTGGGTAGACGGTTTTGAGGCTTCCAGAGGTGGGGAAAAATGTTTCTTTATAATTGGTTTTCATATTGGTTCATTGTGAACTATTGTCCTTATGCTTGATTTGATTTTATAGGTTTAGCCTTGCACTTGGAAGTTGTCTTACTATGCAGTTCTAGTGTGAGATGGTGTGAGCCTCGTTTATCTGCATATTTATGCGGCTTCGCTAGTTTGTGCAAGTTGGTTTACTGAGTTCGTGTCTAAGATTATTTTGTTGTTAGAAGGGGGAGTGGCTCTCAGTGGGGGCCAATGCACAAAGTGGAGTACGGGTAACTCATTGAGGGTTTCTTTAATCAGTGATAATTTATAATAATTAATTAGGGGGTTTTGGGTAGATCTCACATCTAAAAAGATAATGGTATGCCTCACTCATGGCTCAAGTGCTCATTTAGGCTTGAGATGAGTGGGAAGGCCTGGAATGGAAAAGATCAATTGCCTTGTCCTCTTGAAAGGTATGTTGATCCCGCATGAGTAAGAATCAGGGTTGAAGATCGATTCAGGTTGTTAAGGTTTAACTAGGATGGGGGCCAATAACCTAGGAAAATCCACATTGGGTAACCCATATCAAGCTTATGTGATGGCACTCCTCCCATTAGCAACCTTGAATGTTTGTTGTTTCCCCCTTTGTTGTTCTTGTACCTCTAGAAGCAAATGTTTCTTGTGTTTTTTGTTGCTTCTCTATGGAGTCTTGTTAACCATTGTTCACTTGATTATTTTATGTTGTGGGTCCTTCTTGTCATATCCTAGCATGGGGGGTGAGCCTAAGGGTCCACATGATCGGGTGGAACGTGTTATGTACCCCATTAGGTCCCCAGCTGAAGATCGTGTTGTGCAGAGTTGTACCATTTGTAGTGACTCCAGAATTGTACCTGAGTTGGCTCAAGTGCTCATTCAAGATTAATATGAGTGGGAAGGCCTGGAATGACAAAGATCAATTGCCTTGTCCTCTTGAAAGGTATGTTGATCTCGCATGAGTAAGAATCAGGGTTGGGGATCGATTGAGGTTGTTAAGGTTTAACCAAGATGGGGGCTGATAACCTAGGAAGATCCACATTGGGTAACCCATATCGAGCTTATGTGATGAAACTCCTCCCATTAGCAACCTTGGATGTTTTTTGTTTCCCCCTTTGTTGTTCTTGTACCTCTTAAGTGAATTGTTTCTTGTGTTTTTTGTTGCTTTTCTATGGAGTCTTGTTAACCATTGTTCACTTGACTGTTTTATGTTGTGGGTCCTTCTTGTCATCTCCTAGCACGGGGGGTGGGCCTAAGGGCCCACATGATCGGGTGAAATGTGCTATGTACCCCATTGGGTCCCCAGCCGAAGATCGAGTTGTGCAGAGTTGTACCATTTGTAGTGACTCTGGAGTTGTACCTGAGTTGGGACTAGTCTTGAAGCTATGTATTCACTTGTTTTAGTTGTATTAATCCATGTTATTGTACTATTCTTGTTCATGTTGGTAATAACTATTGTATTGATGTAATCCTTGAATAATGTATCTTCATATTATAAATATAATGAATGTAATCTTTTGCATTATCATATTATCGCTAATGGATGCTTATTGTTGCAAAAATTATATTAGCCCTTGGTGCTATTATGTGTTTATTGATTCATATTATATGATCTATTATGGTGTTGTATCTGTGGAAATATTTATAATTAAATTTCATAAGTGTGAAGGATGTTTATATAGTGTAATGGATATTGTTTATTCACACTTCCTAATGGGTTAGAAATGGAAGTTTGCGGGTTAGTTATTATTGTTATGGGTTTGGGATTATGTTATGTAATGCAGTCATATTTACCCCAGAGGATGTAACTCGATGATGTATATGTATAGTTTCCTTAATATTATTGAATGTCAGTGCACATCTTATGTTATGTTAGTTTTAATTTTTTTTTTTAAATGGTGCTATTGTTGTTAGTTCATTGTTGTCCTTTGGGGTTTGTTTGGCGGGGTGTTACATTTCAATTAGAGGAGACCAAGAACCGATCCAATTTGACTTGAGCTAGTTGATTACCTAATCTCCCATTAGACCAGTTATACTGGTTACCAAGTAAGGGAATATCAAAGAGCTCAAAAGAGTTAATGAAACCAAAAAATTCCATCATACTATCTGAATAGTCATCCAAGCCCCCCAACTTTTCTGTTGGTAGAAGCGGAGAATTGAAATCTCCTCCAAGTATCCAAAAATTCTCCTTTCTTCTCTTTATGCTATCATCCAAGAATTCCCAAAACATCAGTCTATCCCGACAGGAATTGGGACCATAAACATTTATCAAAGTCCATTTTTCAAAGGTGATATGATCTTCAAAGGAGACCATAAGAATTTTTTTACCAGAAAATCCCAAAGAACCTTTAAGCTTAGAAGGGTATCACAAAGTTGCAATACCTCCAGAAGCATCTTCAGCAGATCACTCAAAACATAATTAGCACTAGGCCAGATATTCATAACAATATTATCAAAAATTTCCTTCTTCATTTTGGTTTCTTGAAGCAATATAACATCAGCTTTATTATCCAACAAGCAAGTTTTAACAAAAAAATGTTTATAAGGGCTATTGAAGCCCCTAATATTTTAGGAAATTATCTTCATGATCAAAGAAACAAAACAATAGAATCACCTTGATTTTGTTATGGAGGGGATACAACATCCCTTCTTTTTAGACTTTTTACCTGCAATGGGTTCCAAGGACTTTTGTCTACCTGAAGCCACATCACGAATAGTGTCTTTATTTCTTGTTTCCTTCTAGGAAGGTCTGCCAACCTTATTTCCTCCACCTACATCTAGTTTATTCTTCTTTTTTGACTTATAATTAGTCTAAACCTAGTCTTCATCATCAACTTCGTCTAAGGGTGAAGAAGGGAAACCCAACAGATCCATTGAATCCTTCATATTCTTCCCTTCTTTATGACAAGGGGAGTCAACTATCAACATGGGGTTTAGGAGGAGAGGGGGAAAAGGATTATTTTTCCAAATCAATCTGAGAAACAATTTCTCCTTCCTCAATAAACTCAAAAACATCTTCAAGGGGATGGGTAAAAATGCTTTCCAAACCCAAATTTGCTTCAAGTTCATCATGGGGTTTCTCAATTGGGTTGGTCTCTTTAGTCATTGCCTTCAAAACTTCTTGTGATTCAAAATTAATTTTATTGCCACCACAAGAGGTCGTTTCCAAACTTACCTCTCTCCCTAGTCCAAAGACACATCAGAGATTCCTTCATGAGCAGCTTCCCGTGCCTCTAAATTCATACCAAAACTAGGGGTGGGTTCATTTAAGGTCTCCATAGTATCACCACTATGTTCTTTTTCTAGGATTGGGGGAGTGTCAACAACTACAACTAGTGCCAGAATAAATGACTTTATTAACGAGTTGGGGACATCACTTTCCAAAATTTGAGGCCTCCTATTGCAAGAATCCATGAGATGACCAATTTTTTTGTAAGATTGACAAAACACTCTAGCATTTCATATTCTAGGGGTTCATACTAGTTACCAAACTTCAACTTCAAAACCATTGAAGTCAACAAAATAGTGTTAACAACCACATTAACACATATTGGAGAAAATACTAGACTAGACTTCTCTTGGGTAATTTTTTCAACAGCCAAAAGGCTTCCAAACGAGTTAGCAATCACCTTGAAGATACAGGTCTAAATCCTAAAATTCTAAGGGTAGCCTAAGTAGGCATACCCATGTAGGAGCAACAAAACCTAGGTCAACAAAAGGGTCAAAACCTAGTTTCCATTTACACAATGAAAGAAAGTTCTTAAAACCAACATCAAAGGCCCGCGAGCATCTTGTGAGAACCTTTAACATATCCTCATAAAGAAAAAAGGTGAAAAGGAAAATACCTTTGGACATAGCAGCAATAGAAATGCTTCCTTTTAAATTCTAGACAGAGTTAACCCAGTGCCTTACCTGATCTATATCCAAGTGGTATGCCAAGAACTTTCCCACCAATGACACCTTGAGGCTATCCATTGCCTTAATCATAAGAGCTTCAGGAACGTCAATTTCTCGCTCATCTACTGAACACAAAGCAGACTCCATGTTCAACCTAGCCATAGCTAGCAAACCTCCACCAACTAGTTTATCCACCAATGAAACTAGGTCTTCTTCATAGAAAAAATATTCCAATCCTAGAGTAGGGGTTAAAGGTGACTTGCTAGAAGTACGAGTTGCTAGTTCCACAAAAGAAGGGACAATAGTGCCAGAAGGAATTCCACTATGGGGAACAACATTTTTGGAAGAAGAAACCCCAAACATAGGACCAAGCTTGGGAACAACATTCCTAGGATGGGGGGCCTTACCGATCCCCCTACCAAACTGGCCCATGAATCAATCAATCAAGTCAAATGCAAAAAACTAGGAAATAATCCATTGTTAAACACTAGTGGTCAAGGATTATCACATAAATATTTTGGAATTTAATGACCTATTATAATTGCTTTGATCTATTTATTATATTTTGAAATCATTTGCTTAATTTTTTTATTTTATTTTTTAGCATATTTCAACACCAAATTTACCGAGAAATGTTTGGATTTCGATTTCAGTAGACATACCACCAAAAGGGTAACAAGTTGTTTATAGAAGGAATTCCAAAATCGCATAACTTGTAACTATCTTTTCTCATTCTTGCAAATAGGTTTATGAGCTTCTAGTTGATACATGAGGGGGATAGTCTACCCTAGACCAAGGCTTTCAATTTCTAATCATGCTTTGTCTCATACAATGTTTTTACTTATAAATTGTTTCCATAATTTTAAAAACTAACAAGGAAAATATTTTAGTTTACACCATTGATTGAATTTCAACAACACATTTCCTTCATTTTTCTTCGTAAAACCTTATATACATATTGTTTGAACTCTCCTAATCTTGCTACTCAATTTCAAGGCAATAGGTTAGTTATTTTATATATCAATTTTCACAAGATTAGTTACTCCCTAGTTTACAAAAGGGTTTAACTCGTTCATAATATTTTTCATTAGTTTGATCATTTAGGATCAAATTGTTCACTCCTCAAATTACATTTCTTAAGATACAACCAAAAATTATTTCTAAGGCAACTCATCATTATAGAGATTGATTACCCACCATAAACTATGATTTTCTAACATTTCAATCATTTTAACGAATTTATTTACTTTCTTTAAGACATCTATGTTTAAAATCAAAGGGTTGGGTGATAGGAGAAGCACAAGATGATTCAATTTTTGAGTGTCCTAGGTACAAAAATGATGATAGCTAGTGTTTTTCACTTAATGAGATTCTTTCATACTAGTGTGTTTTAAAGAAACTACAATTCTAATAAGGTAAGCACAATTTATGGGTTAATTTACATCAATTCTCATGAGTTATGGATACATATAGGGTAAAGGAACTCATTGCTTACCAAAATAATTACCTTTTGAGATTAGCCTCCAACCTTTTAAAGTTACAGGTTATAAATAACACTGAAATATAGAAAATTGGAGGTAGGGGATCAAATGCATATGGGGTTTATACTAAATTTGGGATATTTCAACAAACTTACTATAAATATATAGGTCAAAATGAGTGTAATGAACCCACCTATTCTTCTATTTCATTTAGGAAATGAGATCCCTCAAATCAAAATCCATTTTCAACCCTTAGGTGAGTGAATTCTTTGAAAAATGTTGACATTTCCCTTTTTGTACATTAGGATGGGGGTCTAGGTCAAACAACGCTTTGGGGAGAAGGATTAAAAATAGAAAACTAACTCCAAAATGCAATCTATAACTTGAATCTTGAAGATTAAGCTCAATACTGATGGAACCAAAAATCAAATTATAGATCTAAGAGAGGTAATATGTGTACCAGTCACCAAAAGTGCTTTTCTGAAGTTGGCCTAGGACTCATTCACCCAAGGGCGAATGGGTCTTGGTTTAGGGTTTTTTTGTAGCTTTTAGGAGCCTCTGCAACATCTGAATATCTCAATTTTCCTTGGTTTCAGGTTCAGAGATATGAAAATAAATTATGCAATTGAGTTTGCATGAGATGACAACTTTTGCAACTTTGACAACTTCTTCATTTTTTCTCTTCAAGAGCTCTTCAAGATATCTTCCACCTAAATATGTAAATGCAAATCAAGAGGGAAAAATGTTTTACTTATGTTGAAGAGGTTTTCCTTGGTCAAACCCCGTTTTGGTAATTAAACCTTGTAATGAAATGAAACATGAAAGGAATGATGAATGAACAACTCTATGTCACAACTCACCAAACCCTTGAATGAACCTTGGAATGTAGATCTACAACTAGCATGAAATGGCTTCAATGGATTTGGATCTTGATCTTGAAACTTGATTTGAAGAAATGCATTGAATGTTTGAATGGATCATGAACTCTACATCAACATATTAGCTCCAATAACATGCATGATGCAAGAAGAATTTGGCATGACAATTGGATCTTGATTGCTGCAATAATTCTTCACTAAATCTGCTCTTGAATGCCTTGAAATGCTCTTGAAATCATAAAATTGCTATAGGAATTCTCTCTTGAAAATTCTAGGATGCTTGAAAACTCTTAGATGAAACATGGTGAAATGATCTCTTATTTATAGATATGTAACATTAATTTCCTGAAATTAAAATAACACAAGCTAATTTGAAATTAAAATACTGCCAAAAACATAATTTAAATTTAGGTCCTAGGTCTAAGTGAGGACCCCTAGGTCATTCACCTAGGACACACATTTCTCAATGATAAGTGTTATGTTTAGGCATTAATAAAATTTGTGTTTCCTCTTTGAAAACGTGATTAATTAGGCTTAGATTTGAATTAAAGGGTCCAATTAAGGCAAATTAACCTCAATTAATTAAGGGTACCCTAAATAAGTGTGAAAGTGTAAAGGGGTACACTTTACAACACTAAAATAAGGCACAATTAAGTCCATTTTAATTAATAGGGCCCTAAACTTAATGTGAATATGTAAAATACATATTACAACACTAAATTAAGGCATAATTAAGTTCATTTTAATATTAATTCCCAAATTAAGTTTGAAAAATGGATACTTTTTTCTACACTACAAACACAATAGTGAGATTTTATATTAGTTGTGCACACATTTATTTCACTCTTTTCTCCCGAAGAGAGGTTAAAGCCTACATGATTTAGTTATTCAATTAAATCATTTAACAATGTTAATTTGACCTTTTTCTCAAAATTTCAAATTTTATAAAATTGTGGTTACTAATATTAAGTAAAGCTTCACCCAAGTGATTTTCTCAAATTTTATTCATTTAATATTTTCCATATCTATAAAAACTACCCTACACCAACTTGCATGACGTGGTCACATGCAACTACTAGGACCCAATCAAATCCCAGTGTTCTTGGTGTTGCAACTTGGAGGCTCTGGTACCAAATGTCATGCCCCAAATTTAACACTTAGGACGTGAACACAACCTACAATTTTATTTTATTTTTACATGAAACATGCATCATTCCCTACCAACCATGTACATGCATGGTCACAAGTCTACACACATTGAAAATGGTGCATGAGCAACATTGAAGTTCGACACATTGCCAGAGGATGAGGTGCTACATAAATTGTATTTGGGTTGGAACACAACCCTAGGAAATGAGATAACTACTCTAATTGGAAGTGAAATCCTATTGATGACTCGCATATTAGCCTTATGATTATATTTTAAATTTAATAATGATACCTTTACTATAGTTAACTGATCTATAATACCAAAATTAATATTTTGTTCCTTAAATATCTCTCCCCCATATGAGGAACTTAGTAGTGTTTACATGATAGGATTATTGTGAGCAATGTTAGTGTCACTTTGTCACACTATTAGAAGAATATTTATCATCCTCTGTGTTAAGTACTATTATTGGTCACATTATCGATATTGATGTTATAATTAATTATGCTACATTTAAAAACCCGACATTAGTGTTATTACCAATGTTTAAATTAAGTTTAATATTAATGTTATAATTTTCTCCAAGTGTTGAAATCCGTATTGCTTCACAATTATAAATAGATTTAATTGGCATTAACAAGTCCTTATAATGTTAAGGGTATATCCAATATTAGTATTGACATTTATTATTGAACTATTTCTATTAATTTTGATATTAGTAACACCACGTATGAATGCTAACCATCATGTCCACTTGTCGATAATATAATTTGATATGGCGACGGTCATTATATCAACTAACTTTAGTATAATTACTAGTTACACGAATCAACCCATCTTAGTAAGATTAATATTTTGTATGTTGATCTTGGTATGGTTTCTATTATTATTGATACTTGGATATTAACAGTTCACTATTATTTAAATGGCATTATTGGCATTGGCTCTAATAACTCTCGTTTACAATGTACTACTTTGGGATTAATTCTTATCCGCATAGAGAATAAATGCACTACTTCTTTCATTTGAAACACAAGTATCCCCGATTCCCAATTTAATTTACTATTTCTTAATGTCTAAGATTGTCATAGTTGTACAAACTTCAAAGAATATTTAAATGTAACAAATTAGTTTCTTTTATAATTAATCAATATACCATTATCTAATTTAATTTTCTATTGTTATTATCACGTTTCTTTATTCTAAGATTATTAATTTATTAATATTAATATTAACTTTAACATAGAATCTATAAATATCAATATTAAACATTAACACTGCATTTATTAACATCAATATTAATATTTTTACTATTAATATATCCTATTTAATACCGATGTAATATCAATATTTTAGTATTACTATCCTTTTGCTAATTGCTCTACTCTTGTATTTCATAGCTCCCTTAATAAAGTATTTTGTTATCATTGTATATGATACTAGAATCAGACGTTTCTCACTATAATTTGCTTCTTTATAATTTCTTTATCCTGAGTGTAGAAAGGAATCACTGCAGTTGTATATTAATATTTTTAGTGAAGATTCTTCCTATATGGAAACATTGTTTAAGTTCTCAGTCCCTTCTTCTTTTTTTGTTTTTTGCTTTGGTTTCCTCTGTACAATAGGAATACTTCACATTCTACAGTTCCATGCAGTGTATTTAACATTGAAAGTGTATTTACTATGCTATAGGTATGCAGAAGGCAAATAAATGTGTGTATGATTTTCAAACACTCTAATTACCAATTTTCAAGGTACAACCAAACTAATAAATGTGCTAGTAATGGATGTTCTACTTATTCTATTTTCTTAAACTCTTGTATTTCTTCTACAAGGCATCAACAGATCTAATTAAAACTGGTTTCCTTTCATATAGAATCTCAATGCCTACACTATGTCATATTGTTAATTTTTCTCAAATATAACATTCCACAATAATCTTCAAAAAGGTACAAGCATCATGTCTCTACGCCATTGCTATTATTTTACCATTGAAAACTATTAACATTGAAATGTAACATGCATCCAATTTTTGGTTATTGTAATCAATATGTTTGAACATAAGAATATAAGCATCTTTAACAAAGTAGTAAAAATAACCAGTTCTCTTTTCTTTTGTATATTTTATTACTAACAGTTTCTCAACTTTTATTGCAGATTTGAAGCTATTTTACAATACACATTAAAATTGAAAGTATTCAGAGTAGTGCACAATCCCATACAGATTTTACGTTTTCCTACATAGAGTAGCCCTTCCTATTATCCCTTTTGTACATGTACAACCATTTACAATTATAACATATCATATAGTCTCATTGAAATTTCTTACACTTGCATTCAACAACAACAGTGCATCTTGTTACAACACTAGTAGTAGATCATAGGTACAGGGACACAATCTCTCGATAATAGGCTTCTTACTTGATTAAGCTATTTACACATAAACGACAACTATTTCTCCATAACTAGTGGGAGCTCACCTCCCAACCATAGGGCTGAAAAGAACCCACCCCCAATCTAGGGGAAATCCAAGAGTGGCAGATATTTTTGCACTACACAAAATTTACAGTCAATACATATTCTGCAACATCCTCATCACATTTCCATAGCTCTTCACAATAGCAACACAACATAATGACCACATTACAAGTTTTCACAATACAAAATCCATAACACAAAGAATATCCTCCGAGAGTCTTAAAAGGTGGGAGTAGGGACATCTATCAAGAGGGGAGAATTAGTAGAAAAATTCTCACACTTCCAGCCATGTAACACCTTCAAGTTTTCACATTAATTTCCTCCCAAACCATGTTTCCACAACCCCTCCTTCATTTCCCATCATTCAACAAATATAATTTACACATTACCATAAATTTGAGCTAATTGGGTACTCATACCCTCCAAAACCAGCTCCCCTACATGAGACATCTCTCCCACTCATACCCCCAAACATGAAGAAAATTTCCATATCATAGTAAGTTTCCTTCCATTTCACAAATATGACCACAACAGTTAGCATCCAACAAAACAAACAAACACCATACCACTCAAAACGATGCATTTACACATCATACTCAAGGAACTTAAAGAGAAGGGGACTGACCTAATTTCAACCTCAAATTGGCAAGAATGGTGGAGAAACTAGCAACAAATCCTCCTCAAAATCGTTTTTCCCAAGCCTTCTACACTCTTCTTAAGATTGGTTGCCAAAACAAGAATGAATGAATGAATCCCAATACCTCCAATCTTTCAAAAACAAAACCCAACAAAAAAATGCCCTAACCTCTCATCTTCAATTGTGAAGGTGACAAGTGTTTCCTTCACAATTGATCTCCCTCAACTCAACCCTTCACACTTTTGGTGTGAGGGTTTCCTAAGCATGCTTGAGGGTTGCATTGACCAACTTTGAATTACGTCACCATTAGAAATGACTCCAAAAAGAGGGTCATAAGACTCTAAAATTAACTTTTTAACCCATAAAATTATTCCCAGTCCTGTCCATATGACTTAGGATCATGAAAACCAATTAATACATAAATAAAACACATTAAATCAGCCTATAAACTTGGCTTATCATGCAACCAAATTCAATTTACACAAGATAATGCACTTAACATTATAAACAACAATCTTACTAGCACATGACACACAATAACTATATCTTATAAAATCACAACATATAAGACCTTAACCTCTCCAAATAGGTTAGGTTGGTTTCACAGGAAATGCACAATTATCACTTTGGAATTTCCCCAGGTCCATTAGTCATGGACTAAACCTGCACACTCAATTGCAATAGTTAATCCATCATCCATAATAAAATCAAAGCATGAAATGTTCAACATGATATCTTATAATAACATCTCAAAGTTTAAGCATTTAATTGCATACAATCATTTCATATCATAAATGTCATTTCATTAACAAAATCAAAACACCACAATCCAACTAGTCATAAAATAAACCACTCTTAAAATAATAATAAACACGATCATCAAATTGGTTCCATCATTTGCATATTTACCACAAAATCATAATTGATGAAGGTAGGCATGTCTATATGCATATCACCTAATGAGATAACACCTAGATCTGAGGGGGAAAATCGTAGTCTATAAACGAGATAAATGTAATGAAATAGAATCTAATCTAAATCAAAAACACTAATCTAGATCTATTCCTTCACTCATAAAATGACTTTCTAAGCTATTGAAAACACTCAATGAAATCCTACGATTATCAAAATGAATTCAAAACAAATGAAAGGTTACATCCCATTTTGGAGTGTATTCACAAGATGTCGGATTGTTCATATCACTGTGAAGCCTCCATTGTTGCGTGCGAGAAGCTTTGATGTGATGCATGTGTTGGTTGATCAAATATATGTTGAAGCTTTGTTAATGGTGATTAGGAATATTGGCAGTACTTTGTTGTGCAAATGATGTTGATTTTGTTATCCTTTTTTTGTGAGGAAAGAGGTTTGTTATATAGAAATTGTGATTTGAAATGGACGATCAAGATCGCGTAGTAGAATATCTTGATCAACGGTCGAAAAATGTTGAGAGGATCTAGATGAGCATAATCTATGCAAAATAGATTATGTAATCAATGTGATTGAAGAAATAAATTGAATAATCTATGGGATTGAGAAATAGATTGCTCAATTAGGAATAGATTGCTTAATCAGGAAATAGATTGCTCAGTTAGGCAATCGTAATTTTCTCAATCAAGAAAGTGGTTGAGAATGATTAATTAATTGATTTAATTCATTCATTCATTTTGGAGTTGAACGTGCAAATCAAGTTTGACTTTTGCAAACAAAGTTGCATTAGTTTGATTTGATTTTTTATGATGATTTGAATAGTTTAATTCGATTATTCAAATTTTTGGAGGGAAAGTGGAGTTAATTAAATTATTATGTTTTAATAATTTAATCGACTTAGGGGAATACGGTGAATTAGTGATGTAATTAAATAATTGGTGTTATTTAACTAATCAAGACGAAATAAAGGTAGATTAGGACATTATTAAATAAATGAAATTTATTTAATTTGTCAAAATGATGAAAAGCGACTTAATTAAATAATATATATCAAAAATTAGGGTTTTTGGACTTTATTAAATAATGGGATTTATTTAATTAGTCAAAAAAATAATTAAAAAGTGAATTAATTAAATAATGTCCTATTATTCAATTAATAAAGGAATTTAGGGTTTTTGATGCAATTGATGTGAAATGCAATGATATTTGATAATAATGATGTCGATGATGTGAGAATGTCATTTAGTATGTGTGATAAGTGTTAGGTCAATTTTACATGTCTACAAAACCAAGGTATGTTCAATCAAAATACATAGTTACAACATAATCCATGACAAAACCGTCAACAAGAATTGCAAAAATCAACATCGCACATACATAAATCTCTAGCATTGGGAGGTGGGTCTCACAAGTGCAAGATGAATATTTGGCTAAACAAGCACAACCATGAAATGGGGCGAACATTTAGAAAATTAACATAAACAGACGCCCTTACCAGATGCAATAACAAAATAAAAGGGGAAAATGCTAAAAAAAAAAAAACACATTGGAATATAAAAAGCTTCATATTATATTATATTCATATTTTCTATGTTACAACATTGGTATTTATATTACAAAACAAAAGTCATCAGCATAATTATTCTAGACACAAAGGATAAATATCAGAATGTGTATTCCCTCCACCACCTCTTGCAGGCATTCAATTTGAGCTAGTGAAGATAGATTCTCATGAGATTGGATGAAATGGGAAAACAACACCATGTCATTTCACACTAGCCCTGCATGAGGAAGAGTTATCACCTCCTCTGTAACCTCATACTGAGATGGAATGGCAATACATATAGCATCACCCATGAGGCCGACTCTAGGAAATTGGCTCAGTCCTTCGATGGATACCCTTACTATGTTCTGGTATTTAGGATGAACCACACACTCTATCACCCTTAATCCCAAATCATGCCTTCCAGAGGTGCAAACCACATTGTATATGAAGCGCTCCAGGAGCTCTTCATTGTGAACATGAATGCGATTCAAGAATCCTTCCCCCAGAATCTTGTGCAACACTTCTACCCCACTCTAGACTGTGAAGACCTCCCTCAACTGGTCCACTAGTAACCAGAAGAATGGACTGCACTCAACTTCCTCAACCATAATGAAGTCATTCTTTGAGCAACCATCGCTCTCAACGCTCACTATCTCTAGGAATATAATTCGAATGGTGGAATGGTGGTCAATTTCATTAAATTTATAGAGATCAGGTAGCATATTTAAGTTGGATTTCCTTGGGACTTGGAAAACATAAAGGCAGTGATGTGGCTCAAAATTAAATGCTAATGTGATAATTTTTTGCTTAAATTTCCAAGTTTCCCTTGTGTCTGGATGGTTTGTGCATGTAAAATTATGAAGATATGCATTTTCCATTTAATATAGCCTTTGAGAATTGTACCATTTACAAGTACGACAAGCCACAAGGCAGATTTGTGGGTAAGAAACATTCTAGCTGACTGTCACAATCCTATCGAAGAGACAATGTAATGATGGTTATGCTTAATCATTAATAATCTCTATTTATTGGTCTTTCCAAGTGGGAAATTAGTTGGCAAGAAACCATTACTCAACCCAATGACAATTACTTTAACTTTCAAGATTAGAGAATGGGAGCTCCCTTATAAGTTTGCTCAAGACAACTCTGTAAGGGTCTGAATTTTCTTGAGGTGCACTGCACTGTAATTGAGAAAAGAAGGAACATTTTTTAGAATGGAATTATGATTTATGTAGATGCATAAAAATGTCCTCATAATCATTTTTATCCATTGCATATTTCATTTGATCATCGACATAATCATATCTCCATAAATTCATAAAACCATTAAAATATTATAATCATTCATCCATATTATAAGCATTTATAAGCATTTATTCATAACCATTATCCATTTCCATGATCATTTATCAACCATTAATCGATTATTTATCCATTTGCATTAATCATTAAAATACCATTTGCATCCATACACAAACCTTTATCCATTCACATATTTCATTAAATAATTTAAATTCATAAAATCATAAAATCATAAAATCATTTTATCCATTTTCATTAAATCATTCATCCATTAATTAAAAAATGCACTTTATTCTAAGCTTCTAAACATATATTATGTCATAAATCATCCCACTCATTTATCTCTCATTTCAATCAATTTCAATATGCATTTCTCCATCTCACATTTTATCCCACATCTCTCTCGTAACTTGGATTCACCCTGCGAATTCATCTATAAAAGCCTTTTCTTCTCACTAAAAAGCATATACATTTTGATTGCAAAACTCCAATTTCATAATTCTCAAATCCATTCTACATAGCCTCTTATGCTTTTGCTGCAAAAATCTGAGAGTAAAGACAAGATCTTGTAGATAGGAAAACAATGGAGTTGATTTTCTCTTTGAATGCATTTTCTTTGATTTCTTAGAATCAGTATTTCATTTTTGCATTTTTTCTTCATTTTGGAAAAGCTCCATTGGAATGATGTTGAATGCATGATTCTCATTTTGTGAATTCAATTAGTTTTTAGCTTTCAACATCATACAATTTCAAATTGCTCTTAATCTGTGAGTTATGAGTTATGGGTATGGTGTTCATCGTATCAATCTGTTGGCTAGAATGGATGATGTAGGTCTATTTTTTGTGTAGAATAACCTCTTACATTGTATTCATTTATTTGTGATCATATTGGTTCTTCAAAATTAAATTCATCTGCCATTATTGTTGATTCTTTGAGCTTTGGTGTTAGCTTTTTCGCACTAGTTTCATACTTATTGAGTTAGTGTTTGATTTCCTTTACTACTTTTTGGTCAAAATCACACCCATAATGTAATTAATTAAATCATACGAGGGAGTTGTACCTCTAAAATTCAGAGGAAAGTCACAAATGCAATTGTGACCTTTCCAAATGTGTTAGCAATATTGACCTTTGTGTCCTAGACTATAGAGTTGTCATCGTAATAATATAATAAAGGCCAATCCATTCGCTAACACTGTGGAATGCTATGATTGCAAAAAGTACATTGTGGATTTGTTAAAAAGGCTTTAGAAAATTTCAAGCAAATGCAATTGACAATTGTGAAGCTAAATTTTTCAACCTTCGCTAGCATCCTCACAACTCACACTAAAATGAGCATAATGATTGCAAGATATACGTAAAATGGTTTTGTTGAAATGGACATAGAAACTTATAACAAGTGTGAAAGGAAAGTGTAAATTTCAATTCCATAGTCTTTATAGCTTATAAAGGTTATGGGCATCCATCAAAACAACAATGAAATGGGAATTTCTATCAAATATTGTAATTTTAAAATACCCTTGGAAAACATATATGTGAAATGGAAAAATATAGGCAAGATGAACACTTGCTAGATTCAGCTTTTTGCATTATTTTTTTGTTGAAATTACTATTTTCATCTATTCTCAAGTCAAGTGAGAAAAAACATCTCTTGGTAGAAATCTTTTGGGAGTGATGGAAAATTCTAGTATGTTGAAAGACCCTACTTTAAAGCTAGCCATGGTGGTGTTTCAATCACAATGAAGGTTCAGAAACTGCTGCCAAGCATGAGAGAAGTTTTTAAGATGAAATGAAGAAGACAATTAATGACATAATGACAATCAACCAAAATGAGGCATGCATAGGCATTGCTTAGACTTTGAGGCATTGGGAGCTCATAGGAGAAACTTGGCTCATGGAATCCAACAATCTTATTGCCTAAAACACAAATGATGGTTATGAAAAGAACACTTCACAATTAATGTCATGTGAAGGAATTGTTATTTTTGATATCAAGCCACTTGTAATATTTAAGAGAGATATAAGTGCAAATATAATTCTCATCTTTCTCTTGAACCTTTTGTACCATTTTTCTAGGATTGCAACTCAAGTAATAATGTGCAAGAATATTATTTGAGGTTGTTGTACCATACTTAGGTTGCCAAAATAGTTCATATACCTAGATATTTCCTCTTTGGGACGATTTGACGCATCTTTTTAGCTGTATTGGAAGGTTTCATACTTGTTATAAAAAAATAACAACATATATTTTGGATTTGCAACATATTTGTGGTTGTTGCATTACATTTGATTGTTGTAGCATCCAACTTTACCTTACGTTTAGTGGTGTGAATCACTTATATTTTATGTGTAAGATTATATTATTCATTAGCATGCCATAGCTTTTGGTTGGGTCTGATGAATTGTTATAATAAAACGATATTGTTGGGTTTATCAATGGCCATTTCTTTGTATGACAATATCATTGAAGGTACTTACAACTGTTATTTTTAATCAAGATTTTGGCCTATCTTGATAATCATTATTTAGGAATTTGACTAATAACTAATGGTTAAGGTATTTATCAAATCTTATCAATATTAAAAAAATTGAAATGGATTTAATGTTTTATTCAACAATCGATTTGTTTTAGTTTCCCTAATATTTAGCATTTGTAATGATTTTTAATATTCAATCTTGATGTTGGTATTAATAGTAATATTTTAAATGAATTTGGAAGGTATTTCTACTAGGTCCTACATAATATCGGTTCAAGTTTGTCATTGCTTACATCAATTTGTGCAACCTACCATCAACGAACACAATCAATTTGGTATTCCAGTCACCATATGCTTTCACCTTGCCCATTTTGGGATCTCAATGATAAGAAGGCTCAAAGTGAGATTTGTGCATTGACATTGAAAATTGTCAAGTTATCAATATATCTAATTTGATACATTTACAATTGTAAATAAAGCATGTGATGCAGTGAGCATGGATTATGCACTCGATTTACCAAGAACTTACTAATAACTCCATTTTTTTAGATAGAATAAGCAAATGCACTCTTTATAGCATATAAGAAGACTCAATTATTGCAATTTTCTATTTTCAAGAGGTTGTAATACTACATGGGTTGCTTGTTATTATTGTGTTAGATAGAGATACCAAGTTTGTTGGACACTTTTAGAGAACATTATGAAAAAAATTGGGCACAAGACTAGATTATACTTTAGTATATCACCCTCAAATAGATGGGTAGTGAACTAGAATCTTGGAAATTTGTTGAGATGCATAGTTAGTGAAAAACATAATAATAGGATTTAACCTTAGCACAAACTAAATTTTCTTATAATGATTTTGTTAACAAAAGTGCAGGTATGAGCCCATATAAAATTGTATATGATCTCAACCTTAGAGGTGTTTATGACTTAAGGAGCATAGTTGAAATAGATAGAAGGAATGCTAAACTTGAGGAGTATGCCTAAGTAATGCATGATGTACACATGTAAGCAAAATACGAATAAAATGGTTGGGAGGGTTGACAGTGGGGAAAAAGCTCAAGTGATACATGATGTATAGGTGGAAGTAAAGTGAAGATTTTAGAAGAAAGTGGATAGAAATACAAATAGCTTATGTTGATCAAAAGCATAGGGATAAAATATTTGAAGTTGGAGTCTTGGTATTAGCACATTAAGGAAAGTAGAGGTTTCCAAGAGGTGGAATACAACAAAATTAAAATGAAGAAGATTGGACCTTGTAAGATTTTGTGCAAGTTCTTAGCCAAGGTATATGAAATAGACCTGCTAAAAGAGGTAGATCTTTCACCTAGTTTTAATGTTTCAAAAAATGGTGATGACCTTAAAGCATTGTTGGAACTTGTTATACTAGAGAAGGGAAGTTGACTAACTTCCCATCTCATGCCTTAGTCAAGCCCCTTGATCGATTCAACAATTTGTAACAACTTTGTAGACATACCAAGTAAAATATAAATTGTCTAATTTTTTTCTTATGATTGTAGATGCTAACACAACTTTCTATAATGATATTAGATCTCTAAAGTTAACTAGAACATTGTCCTTTTATACAATGCCCTAGAATATTTTGTATTTGAGTTAGTAAGAAATGACTAATTGAAATCAAATCATATTATGTCCATGATTAATTTTAAATTTTGTAAAAGAGAGTCAAAATTACACATATGATCTAAACCATTTTTTATTAACAACTATACTCTAACTATACTCTTGCATTAGAATTAAAAAGAAAAAATTAATTTTAATTAATTACATACTAAATACCCATTCTTTAAAAAAAAAATCTTCAAACAATAGGTAACCTATTATGTTAGAAACAAAATTAGAACGAATCCTTGGATGCCTCTTCCCTCTACGTTACTATCCTCGAATTCAAAGCCAATTACAATTGTTACAATAGTGATAAGTGACAGAAATATGGGGACACAAATGTTCAATAAACAAATCCATGGATGCCCTCTTCCCCTATGCTCTTCAACACATCCGGCTGCTGCAATTTATAGCGATACGCATCTCAGTTCCCTCTGTTCATATCTTCCATTAAATACAATGTCATTCGTATTGTTTCGGAGATGTATAGTTCGCTCAGAGAGATGTTCGTCATGCCTCCCTCTATCAAATAATCTGCATTCTCCATTATTCACATTCCCACCATTTTCTTCATCGTCATCATTTCCTTTCACACCCCCTCTCAATGTCATTTCAGATCTCTTAACAAAAGAATGTGGGTTTGCTACTTCGCAAGTGACAACTGTCATGAAAAGAGAACCACAGCTGTTGAGGACCAAATCCGACAGCACCGCTAGAGAAGTCATTCATCTCCTCTATTTTTAAGGAGCAGGAGGTCTCATGAAATCAAAAAAAAATTGTTGCAGGATTAATTAGAATATTTTCCTAAAGAATAGCAGCTCCTACCTTTTAGGAATGCAGATTTGAGGGGTGCAAATTGGGTGGGGCTGGAGATTGCCCCTACAGTTTAGGAATTTCATTTGCCATTTGTCAATCATCTCTATTTTTAAGCTTCCTTAAATTCTGAAGCTTAAATTTTAAACTGAATTGCACACTAAATAAGTTCATGAGACCACCAGCTTTCTTAAAATTTGGAGTTTAATCTTTTAAGCTGAAGTGCATTACCAAATTCATGGGATCACCACCTTTAAAAAATTCCTAAAACTTCTCAGCAGCACCCACTCAAACTTTTCAGGAAGCCCCCCTCCATGGGACCCTACCCTAAGAGGGCCATTCTTAGAAACCCACATATTCTTGTACTCAAAGTGGATAGCCAGTTAAAGCCCAAGATGGAGTTCCTAAAAAAAATGGGCCTGGCTACTCAAGACATAGCACATATTATATTTCACAGACCCAGATTGCTTAATTTGAGCTTAGCAAACTGTCTCACCCCTAGAATACTTGATCTTGAAACCCTATTTGGCTCAAAGGTCCATCTGTGCAAGGCTCTCAGAAGTACACCTCAGCTATTGACGAGTGATTTCAAGAAGCAGGTGATACCTAGGGCAGAGTATTTGAAGAATAGTATAGGCATTTTAGAAGATTCCGCAGCGTTTGCGCTAGCCCTCGGTGTGGTTCTGGGTCTTAGTTTTGAAACCCTGGAGAAGAAAATTAAACATATGGCGAGTCTTGGTCTGGCAGAGGAGGAAATCTCTCAAATTCTTAAGAGATATCCTCTAGCACTTTATTATTCAACCAAGAAAATGAAGGAGAACATTGATTTTTTGATATACACTGCAGGTCTTGAGCCCAAGATTGTTGTTTCATATCCTATGTTATTGGGTTTAACCGTAGAGAAAAGGCTCAAACCCCGCTATGAAGTCTTTCAATCTCTGAGGACAAATCCACACGCCAAGGGATTACCTAGTCTGATTTCATTCTTTATGCTAAGTGAGCAAGCATTCCTTGCTAAGTTTAGCCAATACAATACTCAAGTCAAGCCTGACGATCATATAATCTCCTAAAGCAAGCATTTTGGAGCAGTGATGGGAGTTTCCAAATAAAATCAACCCAGGTTTTTATTTCTTGAAGAGTTGGACAGGTGTTAAAAGGGCTTTGGAACTCATCTAGGCCAAGGTAATGTCTTAACGATCCTTACCTTATTAAAAAATATTATAGATACTCTCTTCACCCTATACAAAAGACAAAAGAGGAGAATTCAAAGGACTGCGTCGGAAGAGGAAGAAGCAATAGGAAGACAAAAGATAGGATTTGAAAGCATGGGAATTCGCGTTGAAAACAGGGGAGCTCAATCTCCTCCTTTCTGAATTGGTTTTATCAGAACTAAAAGTCTCTGAATTTAATATTTCTTCAGTCAAAGGATCTGTACAGCAGATATTTAGCTTTAGTCAAAGCTACCCCATGTTATCTATCCCTTTCAGTATGTATATAATCTGCCCTTGTAATAAGGGTTAAGTAGTAGCATTTGTGAATGTGCATGATGTTCAAAGCACCTTATTTTAATTAAATTCCCAGAAAATAAGCTAATCTGTTCTTCCTTGTGGATAATGGCATTATAATTAGATTTCCCGTCTTTGTTGACTGGTTTATGATGTAGGATTACATATTGTTCGAGACTGCCTGGATTGGTTGCCCTTTCAGTTGGGCCACCGCCAGCATCAGTTATTTTCATATACTTTAATGACAAGTCATATATCTTTACCTATGTGTTCTAATTCTACTTACAAACTGGCTCATGTTTGGATCATTCTGCTCTAGATTGAATAATCAAAATGAACGGTCATCAAATCCGTGTAGCTTAGATTTCAATTCACAATTAAGAGATCCATTTACAGAATAGGTTGATAATTCTTTTCTGCATAGCTTGAACTATAACAATAAACATGGTATTTGCAGCAGTCTATTTTCACAAGGCCTAATTGCATCCCTAATAGCCAAGTGCACTTGAGATTTGTTTTCAATATTATTCTTAAGTTGTGATATTAACTTCAGTCTAGTTAACTATGGGTTTCGAAGTCAATCTCAGATTCTTCTTTTCGCATATGTATACATTATCCCTGCTTGCTGCTAATAGTATAATTTCTAACCTACAATATTCTTTCTGGTTTTTTCAAAACCTATTGCAACAATACCTTAGTTAACATGACTTAGTACTGAATGATTTCTGGATTCGATTGAGTGATTTTTTTTGCATCAAAATTATCACACAAATGAATCCAAAAATCATTCAGCAATTAGCAATATGGATTATAGAAACTTGTTATCTTTAATTAAGATGGCTTAGGTCAATCTCTTATTCTTGAGATAAGTACTATTACTCTGTCTAAAACTACTTCAGAAGATGCTTAAGTTTGATAGCATGATATTTCTTTCATATAACCCTAGGTTCGTTTCATACTTCAGCCTGTATAATTTAGAAATGGTTTGTTAATGCCACTGTGATTTGCACTTTTCATGGGGTTTCTTGCATTTGACATGTCAGTAATTTATGTTTTTTATTAATCTTTAGAAGCTCTGGTCTTATTCTTGCATGCAAACCATAGTTACACAGAGTTTCTTGACAAGGGGATGGGTTTCTGAGATGAGCCCAGCTGGCTCTCTTATCTAAACCTTAACTGTACTGCCTTTTTAATGTGTTTATTAAGTTTTTTAGGGGAAATTTAGACAGAAGTAGAAGGGTCGAAACAGCATAAAATGCTTATTGAAGTAAAATTTACAAACTAAATGCTCAAGTAATGATATATGTAGTGTCAGGTAGTGCATACAATGAATTTACAAATGATAAACATACCCGAGATGCTCCAGAATAATTAAATAAAGAATTTCCAGGCTTGGCAGGCAAGAATGACTGGAAAACCTCTGGATGCACGCCAGGAGCTCAGATCTGCATTCTCCCATAGGCAAACTGGAGGAAAAGACCTGCAGTGATGGGATGCCTATGAAGCAAGAAGAAAATGGGACAAGAATGAGGCGATTTGCCTCAAAGGTGCCACGCCTCCCTCAAAAAGAACACACCAAACTCAAGCAAATGTACGGCCTCAACAATGGCAACCACAAATCTGAAGTACATTGAAGAGGAAGATAGATATGGCAGCTTGATGAAGAAACCCTTCCCCTGGAAGTGAGGAAACTCAGATATCTCTCTCCATAAATCCTGATTAAGCTCAATGAAAGCTCCAGAATGAAGCCCTCTCACACTGCATCGATTCAGCTGATATTCCACAGCCTCAAGGAAGCAAACCTCTGAAGAATGTGCATTCTCCAATGGCAGAAATCTGTAAACCCTTGTTCTCAGACAAGCACAGAGAAATATGAAGCAAAGTTGAATAATCAAAAAGGTGAGGTCAATTTGCTTCTCTTTTGCCTTTTAACCAAAAAGGCACGATTCTCAAAAAGGTATGGCTTCACCCAAAAATACAATTAAATTCCCAATAATAAAGTTGGGCGTACCTTTTCAAGTGACTTAAGTGATTTTTTAATAAATCACTTTTTCCCATAAAGTAATCTTTTATTACTTTATAATATATTCAAGTGGTTTTTTTCCAATTATAAAGTCAATTTGACTTTATATTAAACATCTAAGTTAAATAAATAACTTAACCACTGAAACACTGATAACTTTTCCCCAACTCAGTATAAACTCATGCCGTCAGAAGCTGATGAACACTGAACTCCATCTCCCTGCACTGGTACCAACACTGAACTGAATAGGTGAGAATGAAAATGCCCACCCAAAAGAACCACTGACCCTCTAACCAAGTCCTGTCAGCCCACGAGGGTCCAAGAAATAGGCTAACTCCACAGTCATCTGACACTGACTAGGATGGGGACATCACAGTTTCAGGGATGGGGATCAAGGGTTTAAGTTTGGAGATGGCAAGGGGACGACAATGGGGTTGGCACAAATATATATAGTACTTGAAATATTAATTATAAAAGATGTATAAGGAATAAGTATAAGAATCTTGGAATTACAAATGATAATTAAATTTATTGGCACAGTATTATTTGTGAATATACAACTATTTACAACCTTTGCCAGCAGCCTCTTCGCATGTGCAAAATGGGAGTTTTGAAACAGGGCATGGACATCAAGCATAAGGTGTTACTTGTTTGAAGAAAGCTAGCAGAAGAAGTTCCAGATTTCATTCTCTGTAGATAGACTGGAGCAGCTTTAATGCAGTGTATTGTAGAGGACTTCCTTCTGTTTACTTCTTGTCAAGCTGTTCTGCTCAGCTCCGGCTTCATTGCTGTTCTTTAGTTTTGCTGTACTCTTATTCTTTCTGTTTTAATAAAATGTTTTTTTTCAATAAAAAGAAATAATTAAATTTATTGGCATAGTAAGTAAACTAGAAAAACTACTAGACAATAAAGTTGTGAACACATTGCAATGATTTCATTAAACATTTGAATTTTGAAGGGAACATTAACAATAAAAATGTTGAGTCCGAAGTTTATATTATACTCAAAATTTCATAATGATGATTACAATGACAAATATTCAAAATAACAAAATGGTCTGAAGTGATGCCTCTAATCATCCCCAACCTCCTCATCACCAAAATTGCTAGACTCCACATGCTCAAGTTCTTCCAAACCAATACCAACTAGCTTTGTTTGTGTAGCATCATCATGGCTCTTTTGACTCTACATCCCATCGTGATGCTAGACTCTCTTTGTATATAAGTGTGTTGCAGCCAATGAGATGCATGACATTATGTACATCCACAAGCTTCTTTGCCCTTCTAGAAGTAAGCTTGTTCATCTCAATAGAGTGGATGAAGTTAGAAGTAGACACAGTTCATCTCAGCAGGAGAAGAACTAGAGAAGAACTAGAAACTTAGGATATCAAACAAATGGCTAAAGAGATAGTAAAAAAAGTAGGCCCATGCATAATCAAGACATAGCACATATTATATTTCACAGACAGATTGGTTGAATTGAGCTTAAAAAACTGTCTCGCCCTTAGAATCCTGTATCTTGAAGCCCTATTTGGTTCAAAGGTCCATCTGTGCAAGGCTCCCAGAAGGGTGCCTGAGCTTTTGAGGCGTGATTTCAAGTAGCAGGTAATACCTAGAGTGGAGTACGTTAAGAATAGTATAGGCATTCTAGAAGATTCCCAGCTTTTGCCCGAACCCTCATTGTGGTTCTAGATATTAATTTTGAAAACCCTGGAAAAGAAAACTAAACAAATGGCGAGTCTTGGTCTGGCAGAGAAGGAAATTAGTCAAATTCTTAAGACATGTCTTGAAGCACTTCGTAAGTCAACCAAGAAAATGAAAGGAAATATTGATTTCTTGATACGCACTGCAGGTCTTGAGCCCAAGATTGTTGTTTCAAAATCTATGATTTTGAATTTAAGCGTAGAGAAAAGGCTTAAACCCCACAATGAAGTCTAAAATTTCTAAGGACAAATCCCCACCTCAAGGGTTTGCGTAGTCTGGTTAGATGTTTTTAGACTAAGTGAGCAAGAAATCCTTAAATATTTTATTAGCCTTGAGGTTGTAATGCTATTTCGACACTCCAAATATATTCAAAACCCTAATGTCCCTAAGTTTTATTTGTAGGACATCGGAGTAATATCATGTATGATTAAGTTTTGTTTGTAGGATATCAGAGTAATATCATGTATGACTTAGTCTTATATCATGCAGGCCTTCAATGTGATTATGAAAGGGAAGCGATCATATTGTACTTAAAAAGATGTATATGACCAGACCATTAATTAGATCAGATGATGGGGTTTGAGGTTCTGTAAACAGCAAATATCATAAAAAAATGATAACTAAATAAATAATTGCTTAGATTTGGTCTTTTTGACCGTTCTCTTTGGGTTATCCTTCATACCATGATTCCAACGGTGTTATTCAGTTTGCACGGTTCAGCTGGCGTACATAACAAGAATTGAGAGACAAAGATCAGATGTGGAGGAGAAAAGAGAGGGCAGACTTCAATAGCAACTCAGTTTTCACTGCATTTTGGTGGGAGACAGCACCAGCAATTAACGGTAAGAGCATCTACTGTTAATGGAGGGAAAAACAGAAAGTGGGACAAATAAAATCCTTTTTTGAAGAGGTGTTCCAAGTTTTGTCAACATATGCAGGCAGCTGGGCAGCCTGAATGGGAGGGAGTAAAATCTCTTCCTCTCCGTATTGACTTTATCCAAAGATCTGTAGAGCAGATAATTCAGTTTTCTTCTTGGTAATCTTCGGGTTCTTTAAATAGACTTTGTACCCTCAAGAAAGAGGGTATAACAAGTCTTATCTTTATTCAAACATCTTTGATCTACTTTTGTAATAATTCTATGTGCAAATAAGATATATTTTATTTCTCTGGTATGCATTATTATTTCTTCATTATTCCGAGTATTAGCTTTATCATATAGAGTAGTAATCCGAGTATTAGCTTTATCATATAGAGTAGTAATCAGGATTAAAGTTTAAAATATAAATCAAAACAAAAATAATGATTAGTCAAAATAGAAAATATTTGTGATTTGCTATAAAAAGGAGCTGTGAAAAGAAGAAACCCTTATTTTGAAAAATATTTGTTAGATTTAGATGCCCTAAACAGACATGTCTCCATAATATGGGATGACAGACAAGGAACGCGAACACTTCCATCAAATCCCTTAAAGAAACAAGGCCATAGATCTATTAAAAATGATGATATTGCAAATGCTCAAAATGTTGAAGATAGGTACATTTTAACACCACGCCTCAAAGAAACGTTGCTATGGAATGCTATGATTGCAGAAAATGCACCGTGGATTTGTTAAAAAGGCTTTAGAAACTTTCAAGCAAATGCAATCGACAATTGTGAAGCCGAATTCCTCAACCTTCGCTAGCATCCTCACAGCCCGCACCGAAAGGAGCATAATGATTGCAAGATATACGTAAAATGGTTTTGTTGAAATGGCCATAGAAACTTATAACAAATGTGAAAGGAAAGTGTAAATCTGAATTCCATAGTCTTTGCAGCCTATAACAGGTTACGGGCATCCATCAAAACAATAATGAAATAGGAATTTCTATCAGATTTATAGTTTCAAATACCCTGGCAAACATATATGCAAATGGCAAAATATAGGCAAGATGAACACGTGCTAGATTCAGCTATTTGCATTAAAAAATTTGTTGAAATCACTATTTTCATCTATTCTCCAATCAAGTGAGAAGAAAACATCTGTTGGTAGAATCCTAGAAAGCTTTTGGGAGTAATGGCAGATTCTAGTATGTTAAAAGACTGCTTTAAAGTTGGTCACGGTGGTGTTTCAATCACAATGAAGGTTCAGAAACTGCTTCCAAGCATGAGAGAAGTTTTAGAGATGGAAAAGAAGAAGACAATTAATGACATAATGGCAATCAACCACAATGAGGCATGCATAGGCATTGCTTAGACTTAGCTAATGGCTCGTGTAATCCAACAATCTTATTGCCTAAAACACAGATGATGATTCTGAAAAGAACACTTCAACATCAATGTCATGTGAAGGAACTGCTATTTCTGATGGCAAGCCACTTGTAATATTTAAGAGAGATATATATGTGCAAATATTGGGAGAAGTTCCCAATCTTTATCTATTAGACAATTCTCATCTTGCTCTTATAAAAAATTTAAGCTTAATTTAGTCAAATATGATATTTCTATTCAAAATAATGGTTATTCTTCTATCCAGGAGGTATACCAAGTGGGATTGGTCTACACTTAAATAGCCTTGCCTCTTTGATTTCATTGAATTTTGGAGTGGGCCTGCTAACAACTTCAAAGGGAGTTGCTGGCATGCAGGGAATGCCAACTTTGTCTGCAGTGAAGGAGGCTCCAGGTGACAGTGAACGAGTTCTCTATTTCCTGTAAGCACATGTGGACATATTTCATTATCAACAAATAGAAGCATGACTCCTAAAATGCTTGTGTTAGTTGTAGAAAATTATAGACTTGATCAACAGGAGGTGCAGTCTTCTGGACATATACATAATGGAGTTACAAGATCCTTTCAAGGTTTCTGATCCCCAACAGTTGGCAGAAAGTCGTTGCAATGTAGGCAATCTTTCAAAAGTGGAGATATAAACCCAAGTTCACTTGACAAGAAGAGGCAAGTGCTATAAGATATTTCTCGGCGACCTAGATTTGGTATAGGGGAAGGGTATAATCAGAGCAGTCCCAAGAAGAAAAGAAAATTTGCTACAATTGCAAAAGAAACTTACAAACAGAGCCAGATATGCATGGAATGGAGAAGTTATACTCAAAATGGTCAAAGAGATAAGTTGTTAGGACTCTTTACTTGGATGGAAGAGGCAGGAAAACTTTAAGGTTTGTATTGTTTATTGTGGTTTTGTTTGGTGGTGCAGTGACATGGAGACCGTTGCTAATGATTGAAGGGTGTTTGAAAAGGTGCTCGAACTACACCATTGATGAATATGACAACAACAAAATCATTTGCTGAGGTCTGTGAGTGAAATGGTTTTCCTAATGCTATTTTCACTTGCACTCGAGTATGAATATGTAATGATGGAAATATATCATTATAGGTCCATAGAAGGAAGGGATGCTTAGTAGATATAGTTGAATTGGTCAAGTTATTGTTGGAAGAAGATAGATTGTCCACCTCAACAAAATAATTTGTTTGTTTTTTTCAAAATTTTAAGTTCTTAATTTTTTAAAAATGATGTATGTAAGTCATTCATTATATAGAGGTTACAAAATGGATTTTATTTATAGAAAAGCAAAGCAGAATACAATTAAAATAGAATTTATTTTAATTATTACTTTTCAAGAATTAGTTAAAAGTTAGTTACGTGGGAATAGATTATAAATACGAAAATTTTGAATATAATTAGGGTTCAATTTTTGTTCAATTCTTTATTGTCCTTGGTTAGAGGAGACTGGGGTTCCTCACATTGTACAAGAAGGAAAGAGTCATTGAGCTATTTAGTTTTGAGAAATGAATAAATAATGATATGATTGGTCTATGAGCGAAGGTACAATTTCTTTATACAATTAAATTTTTTGATGTAAATTTTATAATCATTTTTTTAAATATTTTATATTCTGATCAATTGTAGTTATTTCCTCTTTAATACATATGTATTTTTTTATGCATCTGAGATGGAATGATATTTTTCTAGTCTATGAGTCATGAAGCCCTATGCGGATATGACTTTCTTATGTTAGACCGTATTTAATTCCTTAACCCTAGTTGCATTCTTTTCTACTCAATGCATTTTTTTTTGGTGAACAAATCTTTATGTTTGTTGCTCTTCTTTATGCATCTTTTGTTATTCTTTTTAGTATCTATTTTAGTTTAGTTGTCTTTCTCGCTTTTTGGTTGGAACCATACCCTTAAAAAAACCCAATTCTATCATATGAGGGAGCTTCCCCTCTCAAACACAAAGTAATATTGTTAACTCAATAGTTATCTCTCCAAGAGTTGCGACATTTATTGTTGTTTGTTGCACAAATCAAGTTTGTTTTGAAATGAAATATTGTAGCAAAAAATTTGTTTATCAACAATATACATCATGACATTTTTAGAAGACATTCCAATTCAAACTTGAACAAGTAAGGAAAATCTATTGAATGAGACAGACATTGACACTATTTTTTAAACGAGCTCAAGATTGCATACAAAACAATTGTTTTTTCTCTCTATGTAGGGTGTTTTGGTTGCAAGTGAATTCTGGAAGTTGTGGGGTTCAATAGTCAATTCCAACATAATCTAATGTTGGCATCTTTAATATGAGATGATAATTTATATGCTTATTGATTTATGTTTTACAAAGGAAAATAAAAAAAGTATAGCATATGTGTGCATGTTATTCAATTTAAAATTATTCATAAATTTTTGTTAATTTGGGGTGGCTTATTATAGTTGTTGGATCCTAGCATGCATGCAAACTTCAACTTTCTAGATCCTTCCTTAAGGGTTGGGCTTCTCCAGTTTAGAGTAAGTTCAGAGAAACTTATTGCTTTGTTGTTGGGTAGAAAATCACTCTGATGATCCTCTCTCTCCTCACCAAGTTCAAATATTTTCACTTCAAAACATTCTATTAAGTGATGTAATTTTTATTTTGATACTTTTGTAAATGAGCCTATAAATCCATATTAATTGCAAAAAGACTAAGTCCTAATTGTATATCAAGAGCTATAGTATATAGCTTGTTGTAACATTCAATGTTGGATATCCTATGAGTAGAAATGGGAAGTTTTTTAGCACCAATTTGATAAGTAAAATTAATTTTTATTGTATAAAATTATAAATATTTTACTGTCTAATATTTTACTTTAATATTTATGTTTTAAATTATAAATGGTCATTACAATCCTTCTTTTCTTTGTAATGTGGCTTAATGTAATGAGTAGACAATACACCAAGAGTAAGGAGGGGAAATTTGCTAGTGCTAGGCCAACCACTAAATCTATGGCTAGGAGCATGGGGAAATGTAGACTAGTGGTAGGCAAGATTAGATCATCCCTACTAAGATCAATCTTGATCTCATATCACAAGAGGCTACACAGACTAGGAATGAACATCTTGTTATCCACAAGCAAATTGACTATATCTTGATGACACCCATGAGGCAAAAAGAGCCCTTTTTTCAGAGACCACAAAGTATTAAGTCTAGGGTTGGAAGACTAAAAGGGAAGCATTTGAAAACTAGGGACCATGTTTTAGAATGGCTTATGCATGGTTGATTCTAAAAATAAGAATAAAATGAACCCCTTAGTGAGGCTTTGAACAACCTCAAGATGGACCCCATGTAGGGCCCAAGTCTTGTTGAACCAATCTCTAAGCATGCTTCTAGGGATAACCCTACCGAAAAATAGTTTATCAAATAAAATGATCAATCCATTTACAAGAATTGTCAAACTCTAAGATGTTAAACACCACATCTATAGGAGAGTTAGAGTTCATAGTTGTGGAACACCTTGGGGAAAAACTTCTTAGGGTCATTGTTTAATAGATCCATCCTCAAGAGTATAAAACCATCAACACTAATAGAAAATGTTGAGATGATAAAGTTTGAGGCCATACAAATGAACAATGGAAAACTTGCAGGCATGAAAAATTAGAATCCCTCATAATAAATACAAAAGAATGAGGACATTTCTTGTGTAAAAGCACAATATGGCATCAAAAAGATAAGACGAAACAAGGCCAATACATTAAATACTATTATTTAACTAGATGTGGCATTGGTTTAGATTAAATAAATAAAAAATATTTAATTAGTTAGGGATGAACTAGATTAATTTAAATATATATAGTCAATTATGAACAAATTAGATTAATTAAATAATAGAATTATTTAACTAATTAAGATGATGAAAATCTTAGTATGGAATGGGTTTACATAAGATGACATCAATATGGTCTTAGGATGATTTAAGGTGTCTACACCTTCCAACAACCTCCCAAATAAAAAAGTTAAAATTCAAGCATCGTAGTAGAAGATGGGATGCCATAATATTTCAAATTTTGCTCACTACTCACATAGAGATGTGATTGTCATTTTGCATGTAAATTATTTGTCACTTCAAAAAGTGTTTGTTGGAGTGACCAACCATACCCTAATATGCAAACTAGTGTTTGTTGGGATGGACATCTCGTTCAACACCTACTAAATTGGAAATTTTACCACTCTACCTTTTTGGGTCTACAACATTGAATATCTATATTAGAGGAGTCTCATAACATCCTTGATATACATCAATCCTTTCCACATCACCTACATATTAGTCTAATTCCAATTTCATAATTAAATATCACATCCAATCTCTAATGAGATAAAATGACATGGCCCCAATGGTCCAAATGTCAACTCTATCCAATTTTTTGGATTAAGGAGGAGGGTTACTAAAATGTGTTAGTTACTTGTGCTAAATTTGGATGACCTCTATATATGAATTTAAAAAAGAATTTTATAAGCTAATAGAATTTTCTCTTAAATATGAGGTAAGAGATTGTCTATAAAGAGATGTTGCAAAAGAGAGTCACGAGGTTGAAATATCATATGGGCAAGCAAAGAGATAAAAGAAGGGGCAATTTGTTCCACATTATTAGTTCCACCAATCTTGAACATGTTATTTATCATTTAGTAGCTTTCAAGTCAAATTTCTTAAAAAGGGTCATTTTATGTCACCGTATGATTCATGAAAGTAATTAGATCGACCATAATTTAGATTGTCATATTTGCTTCTAAATGCATATTTGACTCCTTTATACAATTAGATTGACCACTATATATGAATAGAAAATAGAAGCTTCTATGCTAATAGATTTTTCTCTTAAATATGCGGCAATAGATTATTGGATAGAGATGTTGGAGAAGAGAGCAAAGAGGTTGACATCCATATGAACAAGAAAAGAGAAGAAAGGAGTAATATGTTCCCCATTATTAGTTTCAATTGTTAAAAAGTGCTTTTATACATCTAATTACCATTTAAGTAGTTCCTAGACCTAGTAGACCCATTTACACTAGCTTAAGTTCACTTAGTGGTTTAGTTGTTTCACCTTATAGACACATGACACATGCACTCATACTTGTCCCAAATTTTCTACGTGTCACATCTCTTTTAGGATTAGTCAATGTTTCTATTCTACCTTCTACTTCCTTGTTAGCCAATAGACTATATATAAAGTGAAGTTTCGACCAAAACCTGTGAGAACCTGTCTCACACCTGTATACAATCTTCTTAAATGTTAGAATACAGTTTATTTCCGCCTATAAACAAGTTTCTTCCATCGGTATTTTTTACTCATGAGAAAGTGTTGGATCTCAGAATCATGATAGGTGGGCAATTTCATAATGTCACATCCTATCAATGTCATAATGTGAACTTCTTCGATCAGCATGTCACATCGGTTCAACAGGTAAAATATCAATTGTCCAACTGTTCGAAGGGAGTTAACCAGGTAAAATGTCTAATCTCCAGCTGCTCTTGGATGTCCCTTCGAATCAAGTAAATCATACGACCTATCTCATAAGCCACCAATTTGCTCGTACTGCATTTATTGTTATTGGTAAAGACATTGATACAGAACACTGCATACCACCACCCACTACCTCTACAAAAAGAATGAATTGAGTGAAAAAAAAAAACACAATTTTTAACAAAGAGAACTGGATGCAGAGAGACGACTAGAAGCAAATTGAACAAACTATGCACAAGGCATGCCGGAAAAAGGAATTATACAAATCCATGGTACTTTCTTGCAAACTTTGGCCATTATTTTAGCTACTTAAATTTGACTTTCATTGTCATACATAAATTTTACCTATGTTATTTTCAGATTTGTTCACATCTAAAGCTTTAAAAGATGCAGCAATATCCTACATTCCTTGAGAGAGCTTACCTTGGTTATCCGATGGTTATTGCAAGTGATGAATAATCTTCTTCGAATTCTGCCCTTCTTGTTGTTGAACCTCCTTAATATCTTCTTTTAGCAGATAATTCATGTGAGGTATGAGAAGATTGCTGACAATCCATTGCTAATTTATCTGCCTTTGTTTCACTTTTGCCATGAAAATGAATAATAGGGGTTTTTAAATATTTGGACCACCAAGCATGACATTTATAAGCATGGGGGAGTGCGGAAGAAATGCATCGTGGTAGTAGCATTGTCAGTATGTAATCCCTCTGTATGTTAACAGTGTATTACTACCACAGAAACCTTAGCAGTAAGTCACCTCGCTCGCATTCAACAGGCCAATACTTACAGATTGACTTGCAAAATAACCTATAATAAAAAGTAACAAAACACCACAATATATCTGTGCCACGTCTGAGATGTATATGCTCTACTCTCGGCTCCCCTCCTTTGTATCTCCAATGAAACAGTATTGTTGGTCTCTTCCTCAATTATTGAATAATGCTACTCAATCTATTAAATCACAATTATATATACTGCCTTATAGATGACTTTAATTTAGTCTCTCTGTGTTTATTTTGTTAATGTTGTTATTCATTTTTTAAGTCTGGTGCATTTTGTGTTTATTATGAAACATTTAATTTTTTCATTTATCTGTTTTCTGCTATTTTATGTATTCATGATGTGAAACAGAAGTTATTAATGTTGTAGACCGATGGGTTTTAGCTTTCCAGGTTTAGGTTTCTTGATCAGCCATCTAATCAATTTTTCCTACTTAAAATTTATATGTTTGCTTCTATATATTTTTTCTATTGGCATAACCCTTGCACCTCCTTGGTGCAAGTGCTAGTCCTACATATGCAAGAAAAGATCATTGTGCATTCTCATGTTTAAAGATAGTTTTTGACTTTTTCTTTTGCTTGAATTTTGTAGTGGAAGTTCTTGAATTTTGCATTCATAGTTTTCTGGTACAACATGGAATTAGAGCACTAAATTGCAATTTCATTCTCATTTTTTGGTGAATCCAACACTAATACATACTAATGAAACATCATGGAGCCAAACAAACATCATCATCGATTCCTGAAGGCCCAAGAAATGAAAAATTTGTCTTTAATTTGTAAAAAATGATAACTTTGATTTTCTGGGAAAAAAATGCCCTAGCAATTGTTGTATGGCTCTATGGTTGTACCCTATATGGAAATCCATACTTGTACGAGTTTTACTTGTTTGAAAGACAATTTTGTTTTTTTCAAAACCAGATTTTGCAAGTTTGGGCTCGTCCAATTTTACCAATGTTTTTAGGTGCTAATTTTGTTGAAAAATTGCTTCAAGTGATCAAAATTGTTTTTGTATTGCAAGGTTTCATAAATCATGTGTAGATAGGGAAATATTTTTGTTTTTTAAAAATTCTGAGCAGTGAGATCCAATCTCACCGCGAGCCAAGGAGGCATTGCACATGGGCACTTACAGATCTCTCTTGCATGACACACATAGACTGGCATCTGAATTGCTGGTCAAAAAGAAAGTGAGGGATGTAGTCAACCACATTGGGAAATTATCTAAGTGGTAGCGTAGACTCATAGCACATAAGTTACAGACAAATATTTGCAGAAGCATTGATGCTTATTTTTCCAACGTTTATTGGTTTTCTCCTCTTTATAGGGGGAACTTGTTGGATTTATCACTCCAACAACCTCTATAACTCCATGTGCTCACCACCCTCATGAGGTTTTTTATGGTATAAAAATATGCATGTTTTTCATGATTGTAGGTTTTATGATATAAAATAGGCCTGTTTGAAGGGATGTGGTGGTTATTTTGATTGTAGACCATCAACACCTCCTCTACATAGGTTGTGTTCTACATAGACTATCGATCCATTCCTATGTAATGTTGACAATGAGTGTCAAATTCTGAGCATATGGTACCACTGCAGATTTGTTTCACATAAGCCTTTCTTTGTATTGAAGTGCTCCATTACTTGATTGAGGAAAAGGTGATCATGAGCAGCAGTTCTTTGTAACCTCATGCTGCATCCTACTACATCCTACTAGATTTAGTCGCATTGTGTAGTAGCTTAATTCAAGGACTCTTACTCGATCTCCATATTTTCAATAGGTCTTCAACCAGTGCTAATGAAGTAGTAATAGTTTCACACTTATTGAACAAAGTACCTATCAAACTTAAACATTTGTTCTTTATAGTTAAACTCTATTTATGTTTTGCTAGACCACTAGCAGTTAGTTGTAAACCTTAAGATCTTCAAGAGTTTGTAAAGTCTTTTTTTTTCATTTTGTCATAAATTGCAAATGAGGGGACCTTTTTTACGTGAATTTATAGTGGATGGAAAGTTGGTTTCATCACTGTCACAACGGTGACACCATTTTTTCAAAATTATAATTTTTAAGCTTTCTTTTTTAACCTTCAAAAATAATGGTTTTTTATAATTTTTGACAAGGCATAATTTTCATCTTGATTATAAAAAAATGATAAACTTTTTTTTGAAATTTATTTGAATTTCGTATGGATTTGAGATTTGTAATCGAAATAAAGTTTTGGATAGCATTTTTTACAAATTTTATAAATATCTATGAATTATAAATGGATGTTTTAGGCATTCAAACTTCACCAAATTTGTCAATCTTTTTCTTGCATCTTTTGGAGGGTCAATATTCAATTTCAATCCAAATTTGGGGTTTGTAAGACACAATTTGAGTGCATCTTTGTATGTGCATCATGGATCCAAAAATTGATTTTTTAACTCCACATAATTTATACACATGAAAAGTCAAAGTACAACAACTTCCTCAATCTAAGGGATTATGGAAAATAGTAAATGGACAAAAAAAACAATTTATAAGGGATTATGAAAAAATTGCTTACGGGAACAAGTTATATGAGGAAATGGGTATAATTGGTCTTCATGCATCTAACGACTTATAATTCCACCTTGTTAATTGTACAACTCCTCAAAAAATCCAAGACAAGTTTAATGACTTATTTGGTACAGTTGATGAATCCAAAATACTTCAATTGGATACATTGAATTAACAACATTGTCTCCTAATTCACTTCCTTCTATTTAATATTTCTTGGTCAAGTTTAAGTCTCTACTTTCTTGACTTTAAGGTTAAATTGGTAAAACAAATATAATCAAATAGTGTGTCTTATTGATTTTGTCAAAGTTAAAAGTCCCTTATTAGGTCTTTGTTTCTACCTTCTACTCTACCATGGATGCTCTTGGAATTTTTTTCAATGCCTACTTTTGAACATTTTTTTTTATAAAATTACATGAGGACAATCTTAGTTAATCTACATGGATACATTATGACCTCTTCAAAAATTCAAGCACTAGTCATCCAATCATCTAAGGGAAAAGGTAAGAATTTTTCAATCAAACCTAAGGAAGAATCAACTTCAAGAAATGATAAATCATCTAAGTAGAAGAAAGAATCAACACGTAAGACACATCCTCTTCACATTCAAGAAACAGTACTTCCAAGTCAAAGAATAAAAGTAGAGGACCATGTACATTTTGTGGCTTACAAAATCATGACATTAAGTTTTGTGATCAAAAGATTGCATCTTTAGAAAGGACATGAAAAAACACAAAATTGATATTCCCAAACCTGGTAAGGAACAAGCACTTACAAATAGATGTTTGGATTCATCTAGAGACCATTTGATATTTGACTCAAGAGCCTCACATCAAATGACATACTCACATGATCTTCTTGAGTCCCTTTTTTGACATCATCACTTCTCATATTTTAGTGTGAAACTCTTCATATATTACAATTATGGGGCAAATGGCCACATTGAGGATGTCCTCTATGTTCTTGAGATTTTAGCTACTCTTCTATTAGTTTACCAAAATTTCATACTGGTTATGGCAAGAAAGTTGAGTTTTCATCACATGATGCAATTCTTTGAGAACTACATCATCCTGAGGGGAAATTTGGTTTAGGTGGAGTAGACAATAAGTCTCGATTGTACAATTTTCATGGTAATGAGTTATTTTGTGGTGCATCACACATTTCCCATGCTAACTGTTTGAGTAGACTTTGGAACGAGAAGATTGGACAAATCAATTACAAGTATCTTTAGTAGTTGAGTACACATAATATGGTAATTGGACTTCCTAAGGTTTCATGCACAAAGAAAATTTGTTGAGATTATTTTCTTGGCAAACATCATCAAGAACCTTTCCAAAGGGTAAGGCCCATCATGCAACTACCTTACTTGAGTTGGTTCATAGTGACCTAATGTCATTTCTAACTCCTTTTTCAAGGGCCTACCTTCATTGATGATTTCTCTCATCGTACATGGGTGTACTTTTTCTCACGCACAAGAGTGATGTCTTCACCACTTTTAGGACTTTCAGGGTGTTTGTGGAGAAGCAGTCAAGTTGTTCTATTTTCTAGATACTCACAAATAATGGGCGAAATATGTGATCTAGGCCAATTAGGACTATTGTATTCTGTATTTGAAGATGATAAAAGTAGTAAAAGAAACAAACAATAAGATAACTTAATTATACCAACTACCTTATCTTTTACATTTTCATATCATGGATAGAGTTGAAGTGAAGGCACCCTTCTCTCATTGATTTTCTCTTGAAATAGCTAGAATGTGGATTTCTTTCAACATAACACAACCTTGATATTAAAAGGATTGTGGTGATGATTTAACAACATAAGTTTAGCATGAATTCATTGATGAGGATTGAGGGACAAGGCTCCAATTTATAGATTTTTGGTGGCTAAAATGGATGGTTGAGATGAATTATGAGATGGAGGGCTAGGATTGTATAAACATATATAGCTTTTAGCCTTGTGACAAGTTTCATAAGGTGAAGGTTTGATATAATGACATGTAGCATAGGGAAGAAAGCTAGGTATGGTCACACATGTGTGATCACACATTGGGAAGAATATGAGTTTGGAAAGTGGGATAAAAGTGGTAAATATAAGAGGCTAGAAACCAATGAGAATGAAACACAGATGGAAGAGGAAAGTGTAGGATGATTTATTTATAACATGTGTAAGAGCCAATGTGGCTCTGTATTTATGAGAGCATCTCACACATGTGTGAGAAACACTTGATGTTTGTAGCATGTTTTGATGACTGAGATCCTCCTAGATCATACCTCTCATTGTTTATACACCTATAAAGATCTTACATGCTCAATATGCACATAAAATCTAGAGATAGAGATCATAGCCATAACACATTTAGGGAAATCTATCAACATGTACTCACACATGAAAATGAAGGTACATATCATAGTTCAAAACATGATAATTACATGTATTATCTCTAATATACAAAATCACAATTATGGAAGAACACAAATCACTAATCATGATTAGTTTCTCAAAACAAGTACAAGTGATACTCTAATCAACACATATGATTCACGAATGGAATTGCATTAGCCAAGCATGGTTCTAAACCATAAACTCTAATATATTGATATAATTAAGAAAACATGATTAATGACAAGTATGGGTTAACACACATAATAAACATAGACATCTTGTGTCCAAAATCTAATGCATATATTAAGATAATTCATCCACTAAATAGGTCCCAAAAATATGTGACAAAAAACAACATTAATAAACAAATTAGGATATGGTAGGAAATGGACATGGGTGGACCTTACATCAAGTGTTCAGATTTATGTTAACTCCTATGTATCTAAAAATTTGTGGTGAACTTAGAATCATTGTTAAAACTTGTTATGCACATCTTGTGCCCTAGTCAAGCCCCTTTATCGATATAACAATTTATAACAAGTTCGTAGACATGTTGAGCAACATGTAAATATCTAGTATTATCCTTATGATTGTAGATGCTAATGCAACCCTATATGATGATATTAGATCTCTAAAATGAACTAGGACATTATCCTTTTATACAACACCTTACAAATTTTTGTGTTTGGATCGGTAGGAAATGATTAATTAGAATAAAATCGCATTAGATCCATAACTAATTTTGAATTTGAAGAAAGAGATCAAAATTGTAAACACAATCTTAAACCATATTCAAATCAATTGTAATCTTGAAAAATATTAAAAACACATAATTAAAATTTAAATGTAAACACTAAAAATTAAAAAACTTTAAATTTTAATTAATAGAATACTAAATATAAAATTTATTTTTTAATAATAAATTAATATATTAAAAAAAATTCCAAATAAATTAAAAATGTGTATGGATGTAGTTTTCCCTCTACACTAATATTGGCCTTGAGTTCAAAGCCAATTACAATTGTTAGGATAGTCTTAAGTGACAAAAATATGGGGAAGAAAATTACTTGCTTGTTAGCTTTATCGATGTGTATGCTAGAAAACCCTAATCCTAGATGATGTTATTTGTATTATTTTGGAGATGCATAATTTTCTTAGAGAGATGTTCTTCATGCCTCCCACTAACAATAAAACTACATTCTCCATCATTCACATTCCCACCATTCTCACTACTTTCTTCATCGTCGTCATCTACTTTCACACCCCCCCTCTCAATGTCATTTTAGATTTCTTAACAAAAGAATGTGGGTTTGCTTCTTCTCAAGTAACAAATTTCATGAGAAGAAGATCAAAGTTGTTGAGGATCAAATATAACCACACTGCTAGAGAAGTCATTCATCTCCTGAAAGATTCTGGATTCACTGAAAAACAAGCTTAAGAGTGTCATTCTTAGAAGCCCATGTATACTCTTACTCAAAGTGTATAGTCAGTTTAAGCCCAAGATGAAGTTTCTAAAGAAAATGGGCTTGGCTACTCAAGACGTAGCACATATCATATTTTACAGACGTAGATTACTTGAGTTGACCTTAGAAAATTATCTTGCCCCTAGAATCCTCCATCTTGAAACCCCATTTGGCTCAAAGGTCCATCTGTGCAAGGCTCTTAGAAGTGTGCCTTGACTATTGATGAGTGATTTCAAGAAGTGGGTGATACCTAGAGTAGAGTATTTGAAGAATAGTATAGGCATTTTAGAAGATTCTCCAGCATCTGCACGAGCCCTCAATGTGGTTTTGGGTCTTAGTTTTGAAACCCTAGACAAGAAAACTAAACACATGGCGATGAGTCTTGGTTTGGAAGAGGAGGAAATTGGTCAGATTCTTAAGAGATATCCTGGACCACTTAATTATTAAACCAAGAAAATGAAGGAAAACATTGATTTCTTGATAAACATTGCAGGTCTGTAGCCCAAGATTGTTGCTTTGTATCCTATGTTATTGAGTTTCAGTGTAGAGAAAAGGCTCAAACCTTGCTATGAAGTCTTTAAATCTTTGAGGACAAGTCCATACACCAAGGGTCTACCTACTTTGACTAAATTATTTGTGTCATGTGAGCTAGAATTCCTTTCCAAGTTTAGCCAATACAATACTCAAGGCAAGCCAAGCATTTTAGAGCAGTGATGTGAGTTTCCACATAAAATTAACCTAGATTTTTTGTTCTTCAAGGGTTGGACTAGTGTTAAAGGGCTCTGGAACTCATCTAGGCCAAGGTAATGTCTTAACGAACTTTACCTTCCTAATTAAAAAATGTTATAGATACTCTCTTCACGCTCTACAAAAGACGAGAGGAGAATACAAGGAACTGTGTTGGAAGAGAAAGAAGCAAAAGGAAGACAAAATATAGGATTTGAAAGGATGGGAATTTGTGTTGAAAAGAGGGGAGCCCAATATCCTCCTTTTTGTATTGGGTTTATCGAAACTAAAAGTCTGTGAGTTTCATATTTCTTCAATAAAAGGATTTGTAGAGCAGATATCTAGTGTTAGTTAAAGATGCCCTATGTTATCTATTTCTTTCGGTATGTATATAATCTGCCCTTAAGGGTTGAGCAGTAGTATTTATGAATGTGCATGATGTTCAAAGCACCTTATTTTAATTAAATTCCTAGAAAATAAGTTAATTTGTTCTTCCTTGTGGATAATGACATTATAATTAGATTATCCTTGTCTTTTTTTACTATTTTAAGATGTAGTATTGCATATTTGTTCAAGATTGCCTGGATTGGTTTCCCATATACTCTCTAGACAATTATTATTGATTTGTCTACAACTACTTGAGAAGATGCTTCGGTTTGATAAAATAGCTTTATTTTCTTCATTAATAACCTCAGGTTAGTTTCATGCTTTAGCTTGTATAATTTAGAAATGGTTTGTTAATGCCACTATGATTTGTACTATTCATTGAGTTTCCTGCATTTGACATACCAGTAATTTTTTTTTTATTATTATCTTTAAAAGCTCTAGTCTTATTTTTGCATGCAAACCATAGTTACAAAGAGTTTCTTGAGAAGGGGATGGGTTTCAAGGAGGGGTCATGGGTTTTAAGTTTGGAGATGGCAAGGGGACAACAATGGGAGTTCGCACAAATACATATAGTACTTGAAAAATTAATTATAAAAAGATGTATAAGGAATAAGTAAAAGAATCTTGGAATTACAAATGATAATTTTTTTTTGGCATAGTAAGTAAACTAGATAAACTATTAGACAATAAAGTTGTAAACACATTACAATGATTGCATTAAATGTTTGAATTTTAAAGTGAACATTAACAATAAAAATGGCGAGTCTAAATTTTACATTATACTCAAAATTTCATAATGATGATTACAATGAAAAATATTCAGAATAACAAAAATGTTTTGAAGTGATGCCTCTAATCATTCCCAACCTCCTCATCACTATAATTGTTAGATTCCATATGCTCAAGTTACTCCAAACCAATACCAACTAGCTTTGTCTATGTAGCACCATCATTGATCTAAGTTGGCTCCTTTGACTCCACATCCCATTGTGATCACAGACTCTCTTTCTATATATTTGTGTTGCAACCAATGAGATGCACACTATGTATATCACAAGCTTCTTTACCCCCCTAAAGGTAAGCTTGTTCATCTTAATAGAGTGGATGGGTTTCAAGGAGGGGGGTCAAGGGTTTAAGTTTGGAGATGGCAAGGGGACAAAAACGAGAGTTGGCACAAATACATATAGTACTTGAAAAAAATTTATAATTATAAGGAATAAGTAAAAGAATTAATCAAGGGAATGGGTGTCAAGGAGGGGGGTCAAGGGTTGAAGTTTGGAGATGGAAAGGGGACGACGACGAGGAGAGTTGGCACAAATACATATAGTACTTGAAAAATTTAATTATAAAAAGATATATAAGGAATAAGTAAAAGAATCTTGGAATTACACATGATAATTATTTTTTTGGCATAGTAAGTAAACTAGAAAAAATATTAGATAATAAAGTTGTAAACACATTGCAATGATTGCATTAAAAGTTTGAATTTTAAAGTGAATATTAACAATAAAAATGTTGAGTTTGAATTTTATATTATACTCAAAATTTCATAATGATGATTACAATGACAAATATTCAAAGTAATAAAATATTTTGAAGTGAGGCCTCTAATCATTCCCAACCTCCTCATCACTAGAATTGTTAGATTCCATACACTTAAGTTCCTCCAAACCAATACCAACTAGCTTTGTCTGTGTAGCATCATCATTGATCTAAGTTGGCTCCTTTGACTCCACATCCCATCATGATGGTGGACTCTTTTTCTATATAATTGTGTTGTATTCAATGAGACACACACTATTTATATCCACAATATTCTTTACCCTCCTAGAGGTAAGCATGTTCATCTTAATAGAGTGGATGAAGCTAAAAGTAGACTAGTTCATCTCAATAGTAGAAAAACTAGAAACATAAGATATTAAACGAATGGCTAAAGAGGTAGTGAAAGAAGTAGAGCCATTCATAATCAAGACATAACACATATTCTATTTCATAGACTCAAATTGGTTCAGCTTAGAAAATTGTCTCGCCCATAGGATCCACCATCTTGAAACCCTATTTGACTCAAAGACCCATCTGTGCAAGGCTCTCATAAGGGTGCCTCCGCTTTTGACAAGTGGTTTTAAAAAGTAGGTGATACCTAGAGTGGAGTATGTTAAGAATAGTATAGGCATTCTAAAATATTCCACAAAAATTGTGTGAACCCCCAAGTGTGGTTCTAGGCCTTAATTTTGAAACAATTGGAAAATAAAACTAAATATATGGCGAGTCTTGGTCTAGTAGAGAAGGAAATTAGTCAAATATTCTATCTTTTATGTATTGTTATTTCTTCACTATTCCAAGTATTAGCTTTATCATATAGAGTAGTAATCAGGAGTAAAGTTTAAAATATATATCAAAACAAAAATAATGATTAGTTCAAACATAAAATATTTGTGGTTTACTGTAAAAAAGGGGTTGTGAAAAGAAACCCTTATTTAGAATGTGGAGCAAGTGTTCCCCATCTTAGTAACCCTACAATCTACTAAAAATGTTGTAATTTTTATAAAATGTTTGCATTCTCAAATGTTGTTGAGCCTATGTTAGCCCCATTTTTTATATCACTAAAATTTAAACTTTTTGTGCTTAAATTGGCAATGGTCATCAGGTATTGATCTCCCCATTATGATAACTCAATCAATTTAGTTATATTTAATCACCTCGAATAGCAAGTTATTGGCTAAATCAAAGATGTTTATTTTCCTTTGTTGTTGCAAGTGGTTGATATCATATGTTTCCACATAGTTTGACTTTGTCAAACCAAATAATTAAATCTCAAGATTTGTTCAAACTTGAATGAGGCCATTTTACAAGGATATATTTTGAATTCATTGAGCACATGGGGCAAATTTTCACACCAAAATTCCATGCCATTTAGGAGATTTTAATTTTGCAAAATTTTACTAGGTAGTTTGTGAAAATGATTAAACTGGGAAAATTGTTAAGGTTCAACCACATTAAATTTAGACAGGGTTTTATAGGGTTACTATAGGTAATGTGGCCAAGCTTCAAGTGAAAATATGAGTCCAATCAAAAGATATCAAAATTCTTCAAATTGTTGAAACCGCAAGGTATAAATTTTAAATGGTTATGAATTATGTGTTCTTCAACACTTTGAAAAGGTATAAAACATGTTGGCTCTCCCAAATTTACTTTTCCAACACTTTTATATAGTTACACAACCAATTCAAAAAATTTAAAAGCATTAAATCAAAGGTTATAAAAACTTCTCCAAATTTCAAAATACATTAAGTCATTTTTAAAAAAAGTTATAGAGCCTCTCAAAATTTCAAAATACACATGGTGATTATAAATCTTGTTTAAATTTTGATATGCTTTTTTAACACCCTCCCACATATCAATCAGTTCTCCTTCCTATTCCTTTGACAAAGGAAACCAAAGCCCCATCCAAAGTTACCCTCAAATCCCACCCACATTCTTACCTCCCACATCATCCCCATCCACCACTATAGATTTCTTCCTCACCTACTACTTCAACAATGATAAAGAGTCCATGGTTAGATACCTCCTTAGTATTGGTGCCAAACTTCCATCTCCCCATCACCAAATTATAAACCATCTCCTATTGCTCATCCTCCACCTTCCTTTGACAGGGAAAACCAAACCCCCATCCAAAGTTTCCTTCAAATCCCACCCAAATACTTACCATTCACATCATCCCCATCCACTACTAATGATTTCATCATCATCCACTACTTCAAAAAAGATGAAGAGTCCATGGTTAGATAGCTCCTCAATATTGGTGCCAAACTTCCATCCTCCCCACCACCACCAAATTCCAATCCATATCCTATTACTCATCCTCCACCTTCCTTTGAAAAGGGGGACCAAACCACCATCCAAATTTTCCCTCGAATCCCACCCACATCCTTACAATCCAAATCTCACCAATCCTACAAATTCACTCCATCCCATAAATTTTATGATTCCATCCAAGGACTATTTGTAAAGGATCCTAATTCCCCAAGCACAAATAAAGTTGTGCAATACTCCCATTTCATGCATCCACCTCCATTTCCCATCCCTCCATCCACCCAAGTTGAATAATCTATCCAAACTTCCTCCCCTAGTACACCATCCACACAAATTCCAACATGCAAATAACTTAGTCCAAAGCATGTCCATATGTACCCTAGCCTAAATCAAGATCATATCCATGAGAGAAAAGATTTAGACCATACATCACCATGCACTCCATCCAAAATCTTTAATGTCCATGATAATACAATATTTGATCAAGATCCTATGTTTGATCATGATATTCATGATAATCCAAGCTTTGATTATGATCCTATTTTTGATTAGGGTATCCAAGATAATCCTTTTTTTTTTCAAGATCCTACCATCTAAGATGATCCCCTTTCATGTCATGATCCCCTTCCATCTCATGATCTTGAATATCATATTAAAGATCACATTAATTTAGTCATCATTTAAAAAAAATGATATTTAAATTTCACATATACATGGACACATATCAAAATAATCATATCATGGAAATTGTACCCATTTCAAAATGTCATAAATAATCATAAATTTAATTTCATCGCCTAATATCCCAAAATAAGTACTTAAAATATAACATAACTTAATTGTTAAAAATGGGATCATGTAACATGGTGGTTATGCTTAAGATGGGGATAAGTGAGTTCCTTTACCAGTAGCATAACATTCCATTCCTAGGTGATATTATTTAAAATGGCTTGGATTGAAGCCAATTTATATATTTTTGGCTCAAGGATTGGATGGATATGGTTACAAGTAAAGATCAAGGGCTCAGATTGGTTAAGAACCTTGGAGGAATGAGAGAAGGACAAACATCCTCACTTGGTTCGTGGATGGGAAGAGCCAAAGATTAAAGAGGAATATATGGTGAAGAATCCCCTTGGAAAAAGTGGAGGCATGAGATGGAAAATGGGTACTTTGGAGTGCCTTAGAGGGATGGCAAAGTCCTTTGTCCCATGATACATGGTACCAAGCCCATGTCAAATCTACAAATGGGTCATGCCTTGTGTACAAAGGCTATACCTATATACACATGTGAGGATGTGCAAAATTTGAAGGAATTTGACCAGGGTTAGTGTGTGCAAGTGAAAGATTAGCGAGTTAATTAATTTTCTTGCTAATGAAAAGTGGATACAAAGACAATTAAATAAATAGGTATATTTATTTAATTTTGGAAAGGGATATGAGACTTAGGTTATAAGGTGGACATTAGAAGAAGGGCGATTAAGTGATTTTAGGCTAGAAACATGATAGGGTGAATAGTGATTTTATTAATTAAATAGCAAAATATTATTTAATTAATAAGTGGATGAAAGTTGGATAAACATGGATTTATTCAATCAAATTATAACTAAATGGTATTGAGGAGAGAAAATATTTAATCATACTAAGTGGCATCAAATTTATGTTCACCCAAATCCATCCAAGAAATATTTAATCTCATTCTCCTATGCTCATTTAAATAGATTATTTGTTTAGTGGCATATTTGTCATGGCTGACAATCTCACTACATCTCATTCGACACCCCACCCAATTATATTTTAGAAATTTTAACAAAAGAATGTGGGTGTTCTTCCCCTCAAGTAATAATAGTTATGAGTAGAGGACCATTTTGATTGAGAATTTTTTTGACTATATTCATAGAGAAGTCATTCATCTCCTGATATATTCTAGATTCATACAAAAATAAATTAAGAGTATCATTCTTAGAAACCTATATATTCTTGTATTGAAAATTGAGTACTTGAAGCCCAAGATGGAATTATTAAAATAAATAGGACCGATTCCTCAAGATATAACATTTATACATCTCATAGCATGATAAATAACTGTATTATGAAATTTAGTTTGCAATACTCACCCTTTTGCACACATGTCATTCTTCCAATTTATCTTGTTGCTTCGTAAAGGATCTTGTATCATCTTTTGGAACATCTCTAGTGTTGGAGTCATTGGGGTTTTGTCTTCCATCTAAGGATGTCAAGGAAAGTATGATGAATGAGTTTCAACCCCTAACTTCTTATATTCATAACTTGTGTGAGTGGGCATAAAAATAAAGGTGTGATGAATCAAAATTCTTACTCCAATACAAATGATTGAGGCCCAAAAGTAAAGTCCATGGGATAACCCAATTAAAGAGATTCAATTATGTTATATGTGTAAAATATTTTGATTTATGACATGGATTTAATAATGTGCAAAGAATAACTTAATAAAAAAACTAAGAGAAGGAAATAAAAACCAATCTAGAACTACAAAAACAAACTTCTATTGTGTTTAGTTTTATGCATGATCCATGAGAATAAATGTGTTTGATTATACCCCTATCATTCTCTCTTATTATCTAGCAATCTTGTCTTGATTGTCTAACCTAAAAAGAATGGTTATGCAAATATTTATGAGGTGTCAATTGGGACATGACACTACATATTATTTTGCAACTATAAAAACTATTTGCAACTACCCCAGTAGATTTGAACATGCAGTGATGTTTACATGGAGTTATGACTTGTGTAGTGAGATGTAGGTGTTGACTACGATGAGAATCCTACCAAAAACATTGTGAAAGTTATTGAGCAACATTTTATGTTTGTAGTATATTTTGATGACCTAAATCCTCCTAGATCATACCTTCCATTGACGATACACCTATAAATCCAATGTGCACACTAAATCCAAACTTAAAAATAAGAGGCAAGACATAATTAGGTTAATCTATCAACATTTTATCATACATGCAAATTAAGGTATGTTGATAATTATATATTGTGTACATAGAATTTTGAACATAAAAGAACAAATTATTTAATATAATATATCCTACCCAAACAAATGCAACAATCATGATTAGATAAAAATGAAACTAACATGGATGAAAGCATGTAAATATGTCGTCGCCCAAGCATCCTTGAAGCACCGAGCTATGGTGGTTATTTCCAAGGATTTGAGATCAAATACAATGAGATGTGAGTTCCTTCACCAATAGCATAAGGTTGCATTCCTTGAAGTGATTAAAATGGCTTGGGTTGATGCTAGCTTATAAATTTATGGCTACAAGATCATATGGTTAGAATTAAAAGTAAATATTAAGGGCTCAAATTGGTCGAGACACTTGGGAGTCCATGAGAAGAGGACAAGTGTCCTCACATGATTGGTGGGGATGAAGGGTAGATGGATTGAGGGAAATCAATGATGGAAATTCCCCTTAGGATGAATGGATGGTGAGGATGAAAAGGGTACTTGGGAGTACCCTAGGGGGATGGGAAAGTCTTTTGACCCATGTGACATGGTACTAAGGTCATGCCACATGTACAAAGGGATTGCACCTTATATACAAAAGACCATATCTTTGTACACATGTGAGGATGCGCATTATTTGAGGGGGTTTGACTAAGATTAGGAATGTGTAAGTGGGACATTACGGAGTTAATTAATTTTAAGTCACCAATGAAAAGAAAATGGAAAAGGGAAATTAAATAAATAGACATATTTATTTGATTTTTAGAAAGGAGGCCGAGAACTTAGGCAAATAAATACTTAAATTTATTTAGCAAATGTGGACTATAGAAGAAGGTTGATTAAATGGTTTAGGCTAGAAACAAGATTGGTGAATAATGATGAATAGTGAATTCATTAATAAAATAACAAAATGCTATTTAATTGATAAGATGATGCAAATTAGATAAATAAGGATTTATTCAATCAATTATAAAGGAAATGATAATGTTATCAGGCAATTGATGATGTGTCAATTTTATGCGTCTACACATATATTTTCTCTTATCTACACGATCACAATTATGGAATAACACAATGCAACCATCATTATTAGTTTCTCAAAACAAATACAAGGGATAATAACACGATGCAACAATCATAATTAGTTTCTCAAAACAAATACAAGTGATACTCTAATCAACACATTGAATCACAAAATGACATCACAATAACCAAGCATGGTTCTAAATTATAAACTCCATTGTATTGATATAATCAACAACAAATTACTAATAACATGTTAGCAAATACAAAAGCATATACAACTTATGTCCAAAATCTAATGCATATATTAATAAGATAATCCATCCACTAAATAGGTCCGAAAAACATGAGAACACACCATTAAACAAATGAGATATGGTAGGAAATGGACATTGGTGGACCTTACAACAAGTCATCAGATTCATACTAACTTTTGTATAGAATTGCGCAAGCTTATGGTTTAAACTATGTATGTTTTGAAGAAAAAACATACACAATTTAAACCAAAAATTTGCACAATTCCATTTGATGAATTGTGGAAAACTCATACCAACTTCTATATATCTAAAAAATGGTGGTGATAAAAAAAAAAAAAAAACAATGTTAGAACTTGTTATGCTAAGGAAGGGAAGTTGACTCCTATGCCCTAGTTAAGCCCCTTGATCGATTTAACAATGTGTAACAATTTTGTAGACATGCCAAGCAAAATGTAAATGTCTAGTTTTATCTATTAGCATGTAGATGCTAATGCAACTCTTTATATTAATCTTGAAAATGAACTAAGACGTTATCTTTTTATACAACGCCTGTACTATTTTGTATTTGAATTGATGAGAAATGATTAATTGAAATAAAATAAAATCATACCATGATTAATTTTGAATTTGACAAAAGATCAAAAGTACATATATATTCTTAAACCACATTGAGTACAATCTTACATTAAAATTAAAAATAATATAAATAAAATTTGAATTGTGAGACAAAATTATAATGAATCCGCGTTAAATTGCAATTGACAGGATAGTCGTAAGTGATGAAATATGGGGAAGAAAATATTTTAAAAAGTTCTTCTCTTTGTTGGTGTGTATGCCAGTAAACCCTAATCCTAGACGAAGAAATCGTCGATTAAATGCTCTTCGACACATGCGGCTGCTGCAATTTACAGTGGTACAATGTCGTTCGTAGTGCTTCGGAGATGCATAGTTTTCTCAGAGATATGTTTGTCATGCCTCCCTCTAACAATCAAACTGCATTCTCCATCATTCACATTCCCACCAGTCTCACCACTTTCCTCATCGTCATCGTCTCTGTCTCTTTTCACACCCCCTCTTAATGTCATTTCAGATTTGTTAACAGAAGAATGTGGGTTTTCTTCCTCTCAAGTGACAACTGTCATGAGAAGATTCCCACAGCTGTTGAGGAACAAATCCGACCACACCGCTAGAGAAGTCATTCATCTCCTGAAAGATTCTGGATTCACTGCAAACAAGCTTAAGAGTACTATTCTCAGGAACCCAAGTATTCTTGCACTGAGAGTGGATAGGCTGTTGAAGCCCAAGATGAAATTCCTTCAAAAAATGGGCTTGGCTACTGAAGACATAGCATATATTATATTTCGCACACCCAGATTGCTTAACTTGAGCTTAGAAAACTGTCTCGCCCCTAGAATGCTCCATCTCGAAACCCTATTTGGCTCAAAGGTCCATTTGTGCAAGACTTTGAGAAGGGCGCCTGCACTTTTGACGAGCGATTTCGAGAAGCTAGTGAAGCCTAAAGTGGAGTACTTGAAGAATAATATAGGCATTCTGGAAGGTTCCTTAGCATTTGCGGTAGCCCTCAATGCGGTTATAGGCCTTAGTTTTGAAACACTGAAAAATAAAACTAAACATATGGCGAGTCTTGGTCTGTCAGAGGAGGAAATCTGTCAAATTCTTAAGAAACAGCCTATAGTACTTCGTGTTTCAACTAAGAAAATGAAGGAAACCATTGATTTCCTGATATACACTGCAGGTCTTGAGCCCAAGATTGTTGTATGGTATCCTGTGATTTTGAATTTGAGCGTTGAGAAAAGGCTCAAACCCCGCTATGAAGTCTTCAAATCTCTGAGGGCAAATCCACACGCCAAGGGTCTACCCTCTCTGATTAGATTCTTTATGCTAGGTGAACGAGAATTCCTTGCTAAGTTTAGCCAATACAATACTCAAGTCAAGTCTAACGATCATACAATCTCCTGAAGCAAGCATTTTAGAGCAGTGATGGGAGTTGGACTGGTGTTAAAAGGGCTCTGGAACTCATCTAGGCCAAGGTAATGTCTCAACGATTTTGCCTTCCTGATAAAAAAATATTATTGATGGTCTCTTCAACTCTATTAAAAAGACAAAAGAGGAGAATACAAGGGACTGCGTTGGAAGAGGAAGCAGCAACAGGAAGACAAGACAGGATTTGAAAGCATGGGAATTTGGGTTGAAAACAGGCGAGTTCAATCTCCTCCTTTCTGTATTGATTTTATCAGAACTAAAAGTCTGTTGAGTTTCATATTTCTTCAGTCAGAGGATCCGTAGAGCAGATATTCAGTGTAATTTAAAGCCGCCCCATTTTATCTCCCTTTCAGAATATGTAAATAATCTGCCCTTGTTATAAGGGCTCAGTAGTAGTATTCGTGAATGTGCATGATGTTTAAAGAACCTTATTTTCCCCAGAAACAGGGCCTGAATTGGTCAGTTGGGCCACCCCCCAGGGTCTGGATCAATTCCTTTTCATATAGTTGAATGGCAAGTCATATAGCTTATCTTTACCTATGTGTTTAAATTCTACTTACAAATCGGCTCATGTTTGGATCATTCTGGTCTAGATTAAATCCGAATGGACACTCATTAAATCCGTTTAGCTCCATCTACAGTTTAGATTTCAATTCACAATTAAGTTGTTGACAATTCATTTCTTCTGCATAGTTTGAACTTTAACAGTAAGCATGATATTCGCAGCAGTCTATATTCACAAAGCCTAATTGCAACCCTATTTGGCAAGTGCACTTACGATTTGTTTTCAATATTATGCTTAAGTTGTGGCATTAACTTCAGTCTAGTTAATCATGGGTTTATAAGTCAATCTCAGATTTTTCTTTTCACATATGTATACGTTATCCCTGCTTGCAACAAATAGTATAATTTTTGATCTGCATTATTCTTTCTGTTTTTGCAATTCGATTGCAACAATGCCTTAGTTAACATGGCTTAGGGCTATCTCTTACTCTCTCTAGATGATTAATATTGCTCTATCAGAAACTACTTCAGAAGATGCTTCAGTTTGATAGAATAACTTTATTTCATTAATAACCTTAGGTTAGTTTCATACTTCAGCCTGTATAATTTGGAAATGGTTTTTAACGCTGCTGTGACTTGCACTGTTCATGGGGCTTGCTGCATTTGACATGCCAGTAATTTATGTTCCTTTTATCCTTCGAAGCTCTAGTCTAATTCTTGCATGCAAACACATAAGCTCCATATAAGTGCCTCTTTTGGTTGGAATTCACAACACCCTGTACTTGAGGCATTTCATCCCTCATTTATTCCACAAATTCCAACCCCTGTACCTAAGGCATTTCATCCCTGATATATTCCATATTGTACAACTGTGATATTATTTGTTAAACCTGAAAGGATATAGATAAGACGGAGTTATATTCACTAGTTTTCAACTTTTAAACATTTATGTGGAAACAATGTGTTCTGTCCATAATCTGGTAAACAGAATTGAATTGTTTCTAGATAAATGCATTCAAAATGAGATGGATTCGTCCTTTCAGAAGAAATGGTTTTATTCACACATGGTACATTATTTGTTAAACTGGAAAGATAGTCAGATAAGACGGAGTGATATACACTAATTCTCATTTTATGTGGAAAAAATGTGTTCTATCCACAATCTGGCAAAGAAAAGTGAATATCAGACAGTTGTTTCTATATAAATGCACCCAAAATAAGATGGATTTGTCCTCTCAGAATATTTTGTTTTAATTGAAGTAGTAAAATAGAGGAATAATATTGCTCAGAATGCTTTTTACTCAAATGACACAGAATTACACCCTATTGCTGCTGGGACTCTATTTTTCTTGTGGATTATTTCACAAATTATTCAAGGCACTCATGGAAAAGTTGTGTAGAATTTGATTCCACCACAAGTGAGAAGCAATTAACAACCAGATTGTATGCCATCTACTTTCTAATTGGATAAAAGGTGTGGTTACTGGATTCTAAGTAGTTATATGGGTTTATCATGTCTTTTGTGCAGGCTTTAATGTTTATATTATTTTTTATTATCAACCATTGTTCAATTTATTCACTTATACTTTAAAGAGCTATCCATGTAAAGAGATCCAATCTGTAATCTTACAGAAAATCAGCATCTTAACAACAGATTATGTGGCATGATCCAAGACTCAAGAGGTTGAGATGAATTTCTAAATGTATGAGAAGTCTTTTTCAGATGTTTCTTTCTTGAATTTGGACTTTGGGAGCCTTAAACTCTTTTTAGCACTTTCCAAAATAGACAAATCAAATATAAAGGCTGCTTAGAGTTCTATAGAAATGGTACGGTTTTAGATGTATGTATGGTATCAGATACAAATACATACACACATGTTGAGTTTTCAACATCTCTTAACATATTTGATGGATCACGGAGTATGATCTAAAACGTTGATGTAAAAATATTGTACACAATCGAATCCAGAAACCTTTTTTAGCAATAAGTATATTGATATTCAATTATTATACATCTAGTCTTATAGGGGTATAGAATATAATTTAAAGTATTTTGTTTTTTATTTATTAGGGGAGAGGATCTAGCATCCACACACCCTAACTTTGCGCTCATCAAGTTTCTAAAAAGATTTTTTGATTTTTACGAAAATTATAGAATCTCTTGAAATTTGACTTAAAAGTTTAAAGCTATTGTTTAGACTTCTAGATAATAACAAAGAACATAAAATGAATTGTTATGTAAAAATAAGTCCTATACATAAATACTCCTAATAACTGTGCCTTACAGCCACCAATAAACTTTCACAAATCATTTGATTAATGCTTTCAAATATATGGAAAATAACATAAATGAACCCTCCACATAGTCAGTGTGTCTTCCGTGCAGAGGCAATCTGTTGCTTCCAATTTCTTCGTCCACTGCCCAGAATCCAGATGTTGGACACTTTTCACAGCCGCTGCTGCAAAAGACATTGTATTTCAGGTAACAATATGGGTTCATGACATTTTTGTTTTTTAATGGTGTTTGAGAAAAAACATTTTTGAGAGTTTTCACTTAAGAATTTGACGAGGGAAAGAGAAGCTGCTGGCATAGACTTGTAGGGAAAAAAACAAAGACATAAAAACAACTTGAAGCGAGTGTGTGCAATTATATATATAACTGTATGGTAATATTATATATATAAATATATATTCACAGAGCGATATATACATATATGTCCATGAAATTGATATTAATTTGCATTGGAAGTTATGCACACTGATTTCTAATGTTCTGATTATTTTTTTTGCCCCATCTTTATTTTTATTAAATCTACTGGCTCGTGCTTTTTGATTGGACGATTATGAATTTTGCATTAATTATAAACACAGAAAAAGGCCAATGGCATTCATAAAGCAGTTCACATGCCTTGTCTATGCTTCCACATTTTGCATGCATGCTGGAAGGACGGCGAAGGATCAGCCCTGAACTAAATGGAATGGATGCGAAGCATCTGTTGATACGGCTCTAGCAGCTTCTCCGGAGACATCTTTATTCATGAAATGCATTTCTTCCAGGGTTTTCTGAAATTTCAAGTGATCCAAAAGCTCTGATGCCCTCTATGTGAAAGATTCAAGGATCTTAGTGGATACACATCAAGACTATTTTTGCAACAGAGGCGGCCCTGAGACCAAAACTTTAGTTGCTAACAATGGGCATGATAATAGAGCGATAGGTAACGCGTACATCTGTGGCCTACACAAATGGTATATTGTACATTTTGCCTTAGCAAGAAATAGAAGTGCATTAACAGCATTTTCTTAACCCTTGTGATCCGTTGAAGAAAGCAGGGTCGTATGATATGGATCCATTAGTAGGTGATTGTCATAGTAGGAACCTCATCCTTTTGTTGCTCACTGTGTGACTGATTAGATTTCAGTTACATAACAGATTTCAGACATCGTTGAATACTCTGGATAAAATTGACACAGAGGTCTTAAAATTTTGGTACAGTATAATTTAAATTTAAATACCCTAGTTTGTGTCAAAGAATTTAGCAACTGTACATTTTAATTTTTTAGGGCAGCTCTGCATAAACCTAAAGGCATCCTTGCTGGCCTTTTACATTCGGCCACAACATTTAGAAATCTGTGAATCCAAGGAAGAATAAGTAAGTTACCCAAAATTGTGGCTTTGCAGTTTGCAAGAATCATATAAAGGAACAATAATTTTTTCCTGCAAAACAGGTTAGATTTATTGTGTATGCTTTTACATTTTACATTTAGCATAAGTGTCTGCCAGAACAGCTGGAAGCAGAAGTTGTGAAAGAAAACTGCTTTTGATTATGCTTTAATGAATGTCCATTGTCCATGCCCTCCTCCAAAGTTGCAATTTTCCTAGAGACTAGAGTTACGATGGCAAAGGCTATGGAGATTTGCTCAACACTTGTCTTTTGCATTTACTAGGATATTCTCAAAGGCTTTTCAACAAACCCATTTTGTGCATATCCTGTGATCATTGCATTTCATGAGAGAAAACCCATTATAACCTTCTATTTCTCTCACTTATTAGTGATCACTGCAAACTATTCTGAGAGCATTTGGCAGGGGCTGCGATCCCTGCCTGTAAGTGTGAATTAATGCTTTCATCTCAATGAATAGGCAATAATGTTGTGTTGGAAATTCTTTCGGAGCAAAAATTTTTGTGTTTCTGCTATGTTTTGCAACTCCTATGCAAATGCAATTGCTGAGTGTAAAGCCAATCTCCACAGCCTTTGCAAGCAGCATTCCAGTCTGGGAAAAGTGCAGCTTTGGAGGAGGGCATGGACATCCATCGGAGCATAACCATAAGCAGATTTCTGGCACACATTGTGCTTCCAAATGCACTGTCGGACATCTATGCAAAATGTAAATGCATATACAACACACATGAATTGCTCCATAAAATGCCTCAAAGACATGTACCTGCGGGGACTACAATAATGGCAGCATATGTACTAGTTTTCACCCATTTTTGTAAATGAGAAAAACAAAAACCTCTGCCAAAATATAACACACCAATCAGGAAAAACCAAAACAGCCATTAAGAAATCTAGCCTTTGCAAAACATAGTAGAAATGTGCAAATTTTTGCTCCAGAACAGTTTCCAACACACCATTATTGCTAATTCATCTACATGAAAACTCTAGTCCCCATGAATGTTAAAGCATATACAACACACATGAATTGCAGCCTTATTTTAGGAAGTGAAAATAGGGAATAGATAGAGAGGTTGTAGTAATCTTCAATTGCCAACATGTTACCCATGAATCTGGAGTGGTGTGCTTCCTCATCACTCTATTTATCCTACTCACAGATGGCAAAAATTGCAATGATTAGATTTTTAAATGCCATTTTTTGAATTATGAAAATTAACTTCCCCTTCACATTCGCCAAGCCATGCTTACATGGTAGCTGAGCTTGATGGCCTAGACAGAATCTGGAACTGCAGAGTGAATAACGGAATTAGGAGGCACCTCGTCTCTGTTCTCAAACAAGTGGCTGCTACTGCTTGTGAACTTTGGGAATGCAAAGGGAGGAGTCCATGATGTCTTCAGTCTGCATCTTTATACCATTCCCACATTTTCTTCCAAGTATTCTGCTAGTTGCTTGGCACTACCCCGACTCCAAATCCTCCCAGGCTTATCTGAGTTGGTTCCATCATTGCAACTCCACAACGCCCACCTATGCAAATGGATATACACACAATAGTAATACCCACCTGCACATTCCTTTCAATACAGCATGATCATGATTTATTTCATCTAACATGTTTAACTTTTCTAAGAACTAGTACTATGTCTGAATGTCTCGTGTAAGTTTTCCAAATTTACCCTTTTTGCATCTGGCAGGGACTCTTGCTGCATCGCAGCCCTTGTTATACATATTTTACACCGAAGGTGTATCCTATTTGAAGTGTGTCAACCTGATATAATAAATCAACAGCACAAATTACTGCAGAGGAGATGCAAGACGATCATTTTAATTGTGACTGTTCATAATCGTCAGCTCTTTTATCCATTCACGCTTTAAATGGATGTTGACTTGTGTGTGAAGTTTGGTGCATATTTAATGTGGAGGAAAGTGCGTTTACACCACACCTCAGCTGCAACTGCTGGTTTACTGACAGAGGGAGATGATGTTGCAGGTTGGGCGTAGATGAATACCAGAGAAAATAAACATTTTGTTTGTGTCATTCCTCTGAGGGTTTTGGTGTACATTTCATTCCAGAAAATGGGGGTTCCCCTGGCAATGGAGAGCCTGGCACAGCAAGCGTAGATGATTAGGGAAAGCCTGCTAAAAAGCAAGAGGACTATGGAGAATTACATAGGTCAGAATTACTTATTCAGTGTAATTTCATTGAAGTTGTTATAGATAAGCTCTTTCGAAATTTGTCAAACATGTCTGGAACATCTTTCAATGCAGTTGACATAAGTATTATGGAAAGAATTTAGAAGCACCATTTTTAAATTTTTTTATAGTGGATAAAGTGGGCCATGAGTACCCTGGGGTTTGAAGAGTACGAAGAACCCTTGAAGATTTACCTGCACAAGTACAGAGAGATGGAGGGAGAGAAGGTGTCTATGGCCAAGCAGGGAGATCACCAGTCCAAAGATGTCAATGACTCTGAAAACCCTAATACTAATGCTAATTTTAGCCCCAACTATAGCCGTAGTTACAATAGTGCTTCTCCCAAGGTCCAGTATGTGCCTCAATTTTTGCAACAACAAGCGGTAGCTTATGACAGCCCCCTGGAGGAATCATGTATGCTCATATGATGCCTTATATTATGATCGCCCCCAATAGCACAGGTTTGACAAGCTCTTGCAATTATTCAATTTTAATGTTATTAGAGAACCAAGTTCCTCAAAACCCAGAGGCAGGCTTGACAATCTCTTACAACCACTCAAGTTTAATGTTCTTAATCCTACCAGGCAATGGAAGTTGTTACACAGTTCTTGTAAGCTTTTACATCCTGACAAGTTTAAATCTTGCAGGGAAGTGAGCTCGCTGAACCTCCTGGAAAGCATCTTCAAATTAGAACAATCTCCTAATGAAATGCTTGTGACCATTGTATGTTTGCACATTTCATCTGGCAGTTCACTTAAACTTGAACATCTATGGAAATCTATTTCGGATCCCCACACAGACATGCCTCCAAGGATATGGGGAAGACATGTCAGACATCTACACCCATTTATTTTTAATGACAACAATGAGGGAAGCTTTTCGAAATCGCACATAAGCTCTTGCAAACTTGAGCAATTTGACAGATTAAGCACAGTAAGAGTGACCAACTCCCGAAATCCAGCTGGCAACTGCTTCAAATTACAACAAGAGCTCAAATCCAATTCCTCTAAAGATCGAAGGTTGACAAGATATGCGGGCAATTCCGTTAGGTTAATATAGGACAGGTTTAACCTTCACAATTTACGTAAAACAAAAAAACATTGTGAAATTCCATTTGTATTGCATCCGCTCAAATCCAGTTGCTAAGTTAATAGCTATCAGTACTCATTGTTCTTCTCTGTTTTTCTGGTAACATAGATAGAAGGATGATGTGTTGTGTTTATTGTAATAGTCATGGATTTGTTAGTTTCCTCAAGTTTGGATTGAACAGTCAATATTTCTTGGCCTTGAACACTTGAATATGGTTTAAAGATTGATTTCCACATCTAAGACAATTGCATATTCACTAAATTAGGTGACTAGTTTTAACTTTTAACACAGAACATATATCATGGACTCTCGAGTTTCCATAAATATAGCCCTTATAATAAAGAATTGGTGCAAAAGAGCAATGTACGAGACAGATACAGATTAAAAAGTCAAAGTTGCACCATATTTTGGGAATTCACTCTTTCTCCATGATCATAATTTTAGTTAAGAGAAAATTGATCATATTCCAGAATGAGTAGTATAATATTTTCAATAAAAATGAATAATGTAAAACCTGCATCAGGATGACTGGTCATCAAGTAGGTAATACTTAAACAAATATTGAAGCTGACCAAACTAATTAAACTCATATAACTCTTTCTTCTATATAATTAAACTTCAAAGTCCACTGAATCAAACTAATATTGAAGCTGACCAAATCCAAATAGTTCAAAACTTTGTAACTGATGAGTAATTACCATATTTTCAATATATGACATTCAAAACTTTGTAACTGATTGAGTAATTACCATATTTTCAATATATGACATTTTAGTCATCCTAAAATCATTTGTTAGCTTATGAGTTTTATGAGACAAGAAAGTAAAATGATTTTCATACATTTATTTATATTTAAAAAATAAATTGTATAAATTCATATGACATGCATTATATATTAATTTTATTTAAAATAATTGAAATTGAATACTTAAGAACATTTGTATGAGTATTCCATATCTTTGAGCGTGTCTAGAGCCAGAGGAACAAATCTTATATTTCACATTTAGTGGTTTCCTTAACTTTCTCAAAGGAAGATAGTTGCAACCTGTTAAACCATGGAAGCAAGAACAGTAATCTAATGGGAACTCATTCTTTCAAGCTTATTCAATGTTTTTGGAATTTTATGTAGATTTTGATTTCTTTTTATTATAAAAAATTCAGATTTAGTTTAGATGTTTTTTGCATTTTTCATCTTTGATTGTTTTGGTTTCATGTATCACTATCATTTCAACTCAGTTTTATGAGAATTTCATCCTCATTGTATTAGGGAGGCGAGAATATGTAATGTCCTCGAATTGAAGGTGAAGTGATTTAATTGATTTAATTGATTAAGTAGTTCAAATTAATGATATTTCAAAAAGATAACTTAATTGATTGTTTTAATTAAATATTAAATTAATTATTTATAAAGTTATTCCGATAAATTAATATCTTAAGAATGATTTTATATTTAATTAATTTAATAAAGTGATCAAATAAAATAATAAATCATAAAGTCACTTAAGTGAATAAAATAATATTTTATTCTAGAAACTTTTTGAAAGTGAATGAATTTTTTTTTTCTAAAGAGTCGTTTGCAAGCCATTATGATCATGTTTTGGATTATTTTTATTTCTCATACTTGTGTGGTATAACTTGAGGCTTACATTGCTCAGGGGTTTGAAGACTCTAGAGTACCAGGTTCGGTTGTGAAAAATCAACCCTAGCTAGAGTGTTGAAAAATCCATCGAGAGTTTCTATAAGTGCTTAATTGGAAACATTTCACAGGTGTTATAATTGTTGTATTATTGCACTAGCTAAATTGGTGTTTCATCTTTGCAGTAGCTAAGGTATTGTTGCAAATATTTTTGAGGATTGCTTAATTGCAATAGCTGAGATATTGCTGCAATTTCACTTAATTTGTGGTAGTCGGAAATTTCATCAGAGTTCATTGTTGGAATTTCGATTATTCCAAATTTAGTAGTTAGTGACCAAATTTGGAAAGGTTCAAGAGGTTTGATATTCTGTTGGTAAAGGTTTTAATATTCTCTGATCACTGACTTTTGAAATAATTAAGGAAAATAATATTTTATTATTAGTGGTGCTTGTGTGTATTCTTGATAAAGAATCAATTCTATTTGTGGAGGTGTGGTTTCTCATCATCTAAAGCGTAGCACAAAGACAATAAACTGGAGTGTTGTCAGTGAAGGTCGATTGGGAGAAAAAAACAAACATAGAAGAAGACAATCGATTGACATATTTCATTATCTGAAAACTATGATTGAGACAAAAATAAATAAAGGATGAATCAAAATCAACTGAAAAAATACACTGGGGAGGGGCCAATAATCGTGCGGGGTCCAATAGTCGTGCAATCAATTGTGATTATTCATATCAATACTAAAATGAAATAATATTATATCTTGTATATATTCATTTGACATATTCATCAAAATATTACCAAATATGTGACATTATGGGACCAATAGTTGTTCAAGTGAGAAAAACATAAATACATTTATGAACAAATGAAATAAATATTTTGTTTCAAATAAAATATCTAAACTATCCACTATTAATGTGTCATTTATAAAATTAAATGCTCATTTGATAAAATAAGACACCCATTTAAACAAATATTGTTATCATAGTGAACAAATATTGTTATTATGTGTACAACTATTGGGATAACAATGTACAAGCATTGGAGTATTTAATATTAATAGTTTGTCTTATCACAAATATAAAAGATGTGCACAATGCCATGTATTTTTACAATTAATGTGAAGGATTTTCAAAAAGTTTTAGTGTTCAACTATTGGTCCATTTTTGTTTGATATAAGTTGTAATTTAAATAATTATTTATAACAACAAATAGTTTTTATGTGTTCAACTATTGGTCCATTTGTGTTAAATATAAAAGATAGAGATAACAAAGATTTATGGTTAGCAATAGGTATTTGGTCCATTTAGGTTGCATATAAATTTTATTTTAAATAAAAATATGATATTCTACAAGCAATAAATGATAGTTTTTTGTTCGACTATTAGATGTGCTGATGTGGCAAGTTGCATGATGAGTCACACCTCCAAATTTTAATTATAGATAGATAAGACGCTAGTCCACATTTCAAAAAAAACGAAGATACTACAATATTCGAGTCAATCACTACTGACCGCTCCCCTAGCTCGAATAAAACAAAGTAGAGAGATGTCTCACAAAAGGAAAAGTCGAATTCTATCAGCATCGATTCTATTTGAAGGTGGACGACAAACATTAAGAACAAGACAAAATCAGGCATTGTGAAGCTGACGCTAGCCTTTGAGAGGAATCGTATTTATCATAGAAAAATCGTGGCATTGAGTCAAGTGCTGGCGCTACATGGGAAGGTTCGATTTGATGATTAAAGGCTGACAAAAACTCAATAGAGGCTTCATTTATGATCGTTGGCCTCCTTCTGTTCCAGACGTTGCCATTTTGCATCATGAGGATGTCTTCTACAAGAGTTTTGATCATTTTCAGTCTGCTGCTATCACAGTTTCAGGCGTCACTTCCAGGTTCTAAAATCTGTTTGTTACTATTACATGATTAGGATGTGATTGCATTGAATATAGTGGGAGTATTGGCATTGTATATGTGAGTATTAATCGCTGTCCTAGAACAGAGATAAGTCACTGTAATTTCAGTCAATTAAGTCTAGAAGTCTGCACATTTAGGGAGTCAATAAAAAGGTATATTTGATAAGGTTTGATTTTGACAATATTGTAATCATTTATATTCCACTTCCAGCATTGTAACAAGTTGTAATCCATTGCAATATTATGATAGTGGAGGTTGGAGTTTGACAGCAATCTGTTTGTAAAAATGTCTAAGATGTTGTAGCTGCATTTTAATGCAAGTTTTCAGTCATATCTTCATTGTATTGAATTGCACTTCCAATCATAATGAGAAATGGTGGTAGTATGAAAAATGTTTGTCATAATAACTATTTGTTGTAGAAGTTTGTGACATGCATTTCAATCATCTAATGCGCATAGAAATTCCAAAGTGCTTGCATTTACATTCTTATTGCATTTATATTCATTGGGTATCATTAGTTGAGACATTACACTTCATCATCCTTATTCAAGGCGAAAGATAAACTGAAAACACTTACCAGCCAAGAACAAGTCTACAAACTAAATGTTTGACGAAATGTCCAAGGCTTGAAAAGTGGAAAGTGCCCTGTTGTGGCTCTTTGTCTAAAATCAGGCAAGAGCAGAATCCAAAGTTGACTATACATTCAAGATTAATTTATTGTAAATGTCTAAAAACAAGCAAGAGCATAACAAAATGCATCACTAATTTCATTTGATCAGCAGCTACGCAATAATAAATTACCGATGGACATCCTACTGATTTTTTTATTTTACAAGGAGTTGTTTTACCATTTCCATTTGTTAAATGGAATAGGATTGAATTTGTGTTCTATAAAGTTTTCTCTTTTGAATGGAAGATTTCTATTTACTTTTCTTGTCTGAAAAAATAAAATAGAAGTTGCAGCATTCAGAGACTTGTATAATTAGTTGATTTGACAAAAGATGATGTTTACTTAGAATATTATTTATATTTATTTGTTGTGTCAAAAGAGTATTTTTTCAGTAGTAATTCACTTCACTATGAAACTGTAACATTGGCAGTAAATTGTCTATGTCAAGTCCTTCCAAATGATAGGAAAATCTATTCAACACTAAAAGGACAACCATAGTCAGTTTGTTTTTCCATAGTAATTCACTTCACTATGAAACTGTAACATTGGCAGCAAATTGTCTATGTCAAGTCCTTCCAAATGATAGGAAAATCTATTCAACACTAAAAGGACAACCATAGTCAATTTATTTTTCCGTAGTAATTCACTTCACTATGAAACTGTAACATTGGCAGCAAATTGTCTATGTCAAGTCCTTCCAAATGATAGGAAAATCTATTCAACACTAAAAGGACAACCATAGTCAGTTTGGAAATAAAATTTTATTGTAATTAGTCTTAACCAACTACCTATTTGCAAACATGAGAAATCAGTTGTAGAAAGCATAGGGTAGTTCACAAAATTTTAGTCCTATGAATTTTCTAATTAAAAAAGTGGAATATATCAAGATTTTCTACTACATGTACATGCTGAATAAAATGTGGCATTTATTTTTCATTGCGACTTATATGCTTAAGCAATGCTATTGTTATAATGCATGATTTTCACAAACTAACCATAGATGCAATATGTTTTTTGAAATGCTTTCTATAGGTCTTACTTTATCTAGCATTGGCCAAATGACATAGAAGGTTCCTAAATCTCTGTGCAGCAATTGTAAATTTGTAGCCTCTAGGTGTTAGCAACAACTTAAAACCTTACTCCCTAAAAATGTGGCATGAAGCGAATTTTCAAGTTTCAGCAACTTCACTTTTAAAATAACATGCTTGAGATGGCCTACACCAATAGAATATGCACAACAGTGAACTAAAAATGTGGCATGAAGTGAATTTTCAAGTTTCAGCAACTTCACTTTTAAAATAACATGCTTGAGATGGCCTACACCAATAGAATATGCACAGTAGTGTCCTTCATAGAACCCCACCCTTATTTTGCTTACATACATTATCTAAGAAAGCATTGAGGTAACATCTTTTGCTTATTAGCCGATACGATTTATTAGTATGAGGGTCTTGTGCAATAATAGCCAAAACATTTGTCTCATACCAGTTTTTGTTTTTTTTTATAGTCACTGTGAATAGTGTAAATGTATTGAACCTGATAGATGTTTGAGCGATTGAATCTGCACCTTAAACCTTTGTACCTGGAATGACCTACACCTTCACACCTGCCAATTAAGATCAAATTGGATTGTGCTCAAATTCTATAAATGAGATACATCAACAAGATTCAAGCTATTTTGTATTGCATTTGATTTACAATACCAATATATGGCTGCTACTTTGAAGGGGTTTGCATCATGAAGAAATCCCACCCTCTCCTGCCCTTGCGGAACAAAAAGTCCTTGAGAGTCCATCTCCTACAAGTAGGCTCAGATGAAAACTTGTGGCCACCATCACTGTTAGAGTTGAAAGGCAAACGATCTCATCCTTGTCACTAGTGTTCATCTTCTTTTGGCTCCTACATCACTGTTGCAAAGGGTTCCAAGTTGTTGCCCTTGCCCCGCTTAGTAATTGTCCACAGTGCCTCTGTTACCATCCTCTTACCCTCCTTCAATGGCAACCATGGCATCAAAATGTTAGCCAAGCTCCAAGTTTTGAAACTCCCACTAGGCTTCTTGAAATTGGAGCCCTGCCAAAGGAAAGAAGACAGACGTAGGGGCTAAATCTGGGCAATTGGAGAAAATCACCTCTCTCGTTGACAACACTTCCTTTGGACTAGATCTTGCTTCTCCAAGTCACAAATTCTGAGTTAATCTCAAAAACACCATTGTCTTTACTAAATTTGTTGGTGTCTTCTTTGTCCCCATTCTTCTTTGGTGGTTTGGGCCTCTCCTCCCACATGAAAGGCACAACAACTCTGATAATCTTGGCAAAATCTGATAAAATGGTGGAGGACGCATGGGACTGGTGGGTGCCTTAAAATGGCATCCTCCAGATGTTGGCGAATTGCTGCAGAACTCAAATTCCATGGATAGAAATATGTGCACAAGTTCAAATCTTGCTACCGAGAATGCTCCATCTTTTCAATTGAAAGGATAGATTTTGCTTTGTGTAATTCATTATCCTTTGCATGGGACTCGATCGTAATAAAAACTCTTCTCCTTATCAAAGTTACGTGTGTGTAAACCAATCAAGACTTGCAGATAACAAATTTTAGTAAACCAGTGAGTGTAAAGTACTCAAGACTTAATAAAAACTCTTCTCCCTATCAAAGAAGGTTGTAGTACTTTGCTCAGTTTAGAGGAGTTGCAGATAACATACATGCTCCTAAGGCTTCTTCTTTGTATTGCCATCATCTTTAAATTCCTCTAAACATTCTACAGCTATTCATTGAGTTGTATGGATCATTGAATATTCTACTAGTGCAAGAGAATGAATGTTTGTTGTGCGTATTAGTACAAGGCTTTGTTTCAACATAGCTACATTATAAATTCATAAGAAACCTCAAAACAAGTTCATGTTTTAAATTTCAAGATATATATTAATAGTAATTTTTAAACAGGTTTCACAGTTGTAAAACTAGAGTGAAAGTTTTTTAGTAAGGGAAAAAACGTTCAATCTGACATAGATATTCACAATTAGATTTAATTAATGGGGAAAGTTTTTTAATTATAACATATTTATGTATCTGTTTGATTGTGATTTCTTAATCAATCTTTCTTGTTTGATAGTTTCCTTGAATGTTTTTATGAGAAAAATGTTCTACATCATATTTTTTTTTATAAAATTTGTAAAAATGACTAAAAATAGAGAGGTCTCTAATTTTGTAATACAAGGAAAATATTCTAATTCAATTTTTAAAAGTTTAAAATATTATTATTATGAATATATTATATTATAAATGATTTAAATTATTATTATATACAAATTATCTTATTATTATTGTATAATATTTAAGTCTTATTAAATATTGTATAATAATGTATACATAAGAATTATTTATTATATACAAATTATATTTAAATTAAGAGTCAATAATATGTATCATTTAAATTCTTCTAAATATTACATAATAATTCAAAGATTTATTTACTATTATTTTGTAATTATAAAAACAAGCTATAATATTATTTAAAATTAAATTTGTAAATAATTATAGATATCATATAAATTATTTAAGATTAAATTTGTATATTCATAATACTTTTTATTTGTCAAATAATGAAGTCATACTTATCATTATATATATAAATTATTATTATTATTACATAATATTCTATACTTAAATTTATCAACCACATATCTATTTTTTTGTAATTAATAATTAATACATTTTTATATAGCACAAATTAAATTAACATACAAATATACGTAAGGATGAGATTTATGTTAGATATCAAAAATGTTATAACCTTCTGCAATGTAGTTACTCAAAAAGCAGAATCACTACTTGAACCCAAAATCAACAATACCAATCCCCTTACCAAACATACACTTAGGAATTTACAATGGAGGCAAAAGATCCTGCTGAAATATACTATACCACATTGTGTAGATCCCTTCAAAATATGTGGACTAAACCTAGAGATTACAATATTATCCAACTACCTGACTATCCTTTCTATATATTAGACACTACAATAATATATTGTAGATAAACACTCGACAATGCCAAACACCTAGAGAAAACCATGAGCTTGAGCAAAGGACATGAATTCTGAAACCTAGTTGAAACCACACATAGGAGTGAGTTGCAACACCTTCAAGTAATTGACCCCAATGTTAGCCATTTGTTTGTGTTCTATGAGTGCCATGCCTTTTGAGGTCCAATAGAAAGGGGTAGTATTTTACCACCTCCCTTGGAACGTGCAGATCCTCCTGGAAAAGCCTCCTCACAATCGACTCAACTTCGACCTTTGTCGTTTGAATGTCTATTAGAACAACCAAGAATCTCGGCATGATATGGGTATCGACACGATACGATTCACTATCCTCCAAAAATCCTTTCCCTAGAATTATCTTCATCGCTGCCAGATACAACCACATATCATGTGGGATTTGTACCCACTATGTACCACGTCGATAAGCCGAGCTTACGCGGACGAAGGGTCGAGAGCTCGAGGGACTCGAACCGATGACCTGCGCTCTGATACCATGTTAGATTTTGCCATCACATCAAAAACACGAACTTGTGGTGGAGATGGATCTCATTGTGGATATAATCGCTATGCCAACATCACCACACTCTCAAGCTGAATCGGTGTATCCGCTCCTATGCTAATTATTGTTTTTGCAGACATCCTAACTATAAAATTTGAGTGCTCTGCCATTTAGAAACCACAACTGCAAGTGAAATTCGATATAGCCCTTAACAAATATAAACCACCACAAAATTGGTTGTCTGTGCCCTGTGATTGCTGTGTGATAAGCCAAGTCCTTTTCTTTCATAATTAGACTGTAAATGTTTGTGTGAGTTGAGAAAATTGCCAGCATGTTCGTTCTGTTATAACTCCACCATGTTCTTGGGAGGCCCAAAATATGAAAACCAAACTCATGGGAAAAGACTTGAAATCTCCATAACTTATATCCAACCTGAATAACAATATGATTCATTTATTTGAAAAGACCGATGCACTCATCGATAGTAGTGTATAATGATTGAGTTTCTTAGTCATCGCCAGCAATCGTGGCCGCTGATGTGGCACGTCTGAGGTGGCTTGCTATATGTGCATTGATGCCACCAGGATATGTCAATATAAGCCCACCAAAAATTGAACAATGTCTGAACCCAGAACTACCCCTGCGCATGGATTTAAAATTGTTACATACACAAGCCAATGAGTTGAAGCCATTATCATGCATTTACCCTAGACTTCCGCATCGCCATCAACACCCTTTGGCAAACAAGAAACCAAGACTGCTTTCCACAACTTTCTTTGTGGAAAGCACGGGAGCCAAATCGATATTTTGTGAGCATGGAGAAAGTATTCAATACTGAGTCCCCTAGGTTAACTGTGGGCATATGCCACCTTATGCTTTCAATAAAAACATGTCATAGTCGATCTGATAAGAAAAACCAAATTGTGATCCAAACTACTACACCAGACTTCCCACAACAATGAATGTGGAAAGTCACCCGTCCAACCTCCCACACAATACAATATATAGTTAATATATAATCTATATCGTATATAATACAAATTACATCACATATAATATAATTATATTTTTTATTATATAATATTATATATAGTAAAAAATATTAATTAAAATGATTAAATATAAATATAAAACTATTATAGCCACTAATTATTATTATATATTATATTTTGTATTATCTTGTTGTATATTATATTATATATATTTTTTGATCTGTAAGGTAAGATTCTATTAATATTAAAAGTTTAATACAAGCGTCTGTAGAGCAGGAACCATGGAGGAACAGTACCAAAAAACTTATGCCCACCTACTGCCAAAACATGACCCCAACCAACTGTCAAAAAGAAACAAAATTAATTGGCCTGCATATGGTTTACAATCGACATCGGGCTATCTAGATACCCCAAAAACCGAATTCCAACCAAAACCATGGAATGTTTCATCATGTTAATTATGAACAAAACCAGACCGCCATCATTATAAACACTATAACCTTTAACATGTAAACCCTAGACTGCCCTACCACACTACCTAGAAACCATTCATTTTTGCAAAATGATCGAATTCAAAGACCCATTTGAAATCATTTACATGCTCCAACATCAACAACTTCTTGAGGAAACTTACCCCATATGCCATAATTTCTTGATGCCTCACTAAAGCCATTCCTTTTAGCTCCAGAAGCAAGGGATAAACCTTAATAACCTCACTAAGGATCTTGACCAGAGGAAGATCACATGACCGAGATGCGCCTCATCCCAGGAGTGTCATTTGTAGGATTTCATCTAAACTACCCAAGAGCTCTTTCTTAAAGAGCTTGCAAACTATCACCTTTGCTTTTGCTTTTGGTGTCCTCACATCAAGAATTGAAGCCAGGAACCTAGAGACAATGTGGGTTTAACCCAAAATGTCTCTCGGTTCACTAAATGCCCCTTGCCTAATATCATTTTGACCACCACCACCGCATGAGGGTCGATCTTGAGCATAATCCTCTTCATCCATTGGTCGGTAATTGCTTTGAAGGCAGCATGCCGAACTTTGCAATCCAATTGTATGGGGGTGTCAAGCCCCAAACTCACCAACGCCTTCGTCGAAATCTCAACTATGAACTTTGATCTCTCCACCATGCCTACAACCAAAGACCACACTAGGAAAATGAAGCCAAAATTTGGTGAGACCGTGCCACTCTACGATCATTTAAGGGCCCTATTTCGCCAAAGCATGGCACACTTACCATGTTGTGCAAAAGCGTGCATGCCCTCCCTTGTTTCTCGTGCTCCGGCCACCTGTCATCAGTCGTGCATGATGTCGCGTCATGGAGGCAAACTGTATCTGCATTTGATCACCCACAGATCTAGCTAATTATGATATTGTTACCGCCGACACTTGAGGCACGTTTAGGCAGAAGATCATTAATGAAACATCAAATTGCCATCTGACTTGCTTGATCATCATGCCCAAATAACTCCCAGTGAAAAGACTGCCCCTCACCCACATGGAGTGCCAACACAACATGCCAAGTAAATTTCTACCTTTCCTTGTAGGACCCCGACCATTCCACATTCCTCCCACTGCATATTATATTATATTATATTTACATTATATATTATATTGTACAATATTGGAATAATATAATATATATTAATATATAGTGTTAATATATTATTTATTATTTACAATTATATTTGTAGTAATAGTATATATTATTTATTATTTACAATTTATTTAGTATAGTATATAGTGTAATATTATACAATATAATACTTATTATATAATTATATTATATTCAACTTAAGACTTATTAAATATTATATAATAATTTATACATTAAATAAGTTTATTTATTACATAATTAGGTAATATTTAAATTGATAATCAATAATATTTGTCATTTAAATTCCACTTTACATTAAATAATAATTTATAAATTGATTTACTATTATTTTGCAATTATAGAAACAATCTTTATTTTATCTAAAATTAATTTTATAAATAATTATAGTTATCATATAAACTATTTGATAACTATATTTGTATGTTCATAATAATTTTTATTTGGTTGTCTTTGAAGATAATGGTTGACTACATTTCTATATTGAACATGAAATATTTTTGTATCAAACTAGGTTTTGTTTTCATACATGTTATGCATTTATTGTTTCTATTTATACGTATTCAATCTATATCTTCCTCTCTATCTCTATCCCCTATCTCTCTTTGTCTTTATCTCTCTATCTATTTATCTCCCTCTTCCTCTCTCATTCAATCTTCATCTCTACCTCTATTTTCCTATCTCCCCCTATCTCTAAACATGTCTCCCTCTCTTTATACATCCATATCTCTTAGTCTCCCTCTTCTTAGACCTCTATATCTATATCTCTTTTCCTCTCTTTCTCTATGTCTCCATATTTCTTCTTCATCTCTCATATTTCTATATTGTTATCTCTCCATCTTTATCTACCCCTATATCTCTCCCTCTCTCTTCCTCTATATAAATTTATCTCTCCCATCTCTCTCTACCCCTATATCTCTCATTCTCTACCTCTCTACATATTACTTCTCATCTCTATATTTCTCTCTCTCTCTCTCTCTCTCTCTCTCCCTTTCGCAAACAAAACATGAGCTTGTTGGTAATGGACCCTGATTATCTTCCCGAGTTAGAGTTTTTGTTTTAGTGTGTTTGGATCCCTATAAGTGGATGCATAGTTGACTTGAAGTTATCATTTCTCCATTGAGACCTTTCTTGCACAAACAATGTCATTTGATAAATGGCCTACCAATTGACCTCATGTACTTCACAAATGATTGTAAAAAAAAATAGACCAATATTTTCCCTAATTGACCTTCCCCACCTATTTGGCGTACCCATTGCACGCCAAGGTGCGATTGCTAGTATACCTTACATTTGCAAGTATGAAAAATGGGCTATGTTTGTAGGTATGGAAAATGGGTTTATTACCAATGTTGATCTCTATTTTATATTTATGTGTGTGTTCAAAATGAAATTGAAAAAAGGTTTGTGGGATGGATCATCTATTTTCCAAATACACAAGAATGAGGTGACACAGTGGGAGATTCCCAAGCTTATTTGTCAACCCCTCCCAATAAGGAAAAATTAAAAAAAACTTAAAAAATAAATTATACTATTAAATTTGTTATAATTTCATATTGGTGTAGTTTTTTATATTTGGTTTGTAATTTTTAATTTTTAATATTTGGTTTGTACTTGAGGGATTAATTTATTCGTCTAATTCAATATAGAGATATGGATCAAACAATATTGGCAACTCTATCTTGGATTTTAATAGCATTTTGGTATTTGTATCAATGAAAGTAATTATACAATTTGCATCAACAAATATCATGATAAAATTTAATTAAAGTAATTTCTTTTTGGGGTGAAAATTTTATAATAATTGTTCCACTGACCATTTGTAATAATTCATTTAAGGAATACAATTCAAGATTGTATAGTAGTGTTTTAATTTTCTAATGGTAATTGATATCATGCCACAAGAAATAGATAAAAATGTATTAAAGGAATGTTGTATGTGTTTTCCTACTATTGCGTGAGTCATTAAGTGTGAATCATAAGTGAATTTGTTTGTGATTTTGTAACAAAGAAGAGTGCAAGTAAACCAATTAAGATGGTTGTCAAAAATATAGAAATTTTAAGTTGGTGAGTTAATTATTGATATCTATATTAATTATGGATTGTGAAGATTAAATGCATTTGTAGTTTCTCTATTGACTATAGTTGGATAATTTTAATCTTATGCATCTTCAAATTATAGATAAAGAAACATTAAAAAACCTCCTATGGAAGTTAAAGAGGACAACCAACTTGTTAGTGGTTTCAATCTATAGAGAAAACTGTAGATTTTTTTGGGACCATTGGATATATTAGTCCCAACATATTGTTCTCTTGACAAATTAGCGGATTGTATAAAAAAATCATTAGGAAGATATCTATCAAGAAACCAAAAATTCTAGTTACATCAACCCTTCATTTCTAGGCAAAAGTGTCTCATAACTTCACTATTATCCAAGTTAAGAGGCCAAGCTAGGCCTGCAAAAGAGAAGAATCAAAATGGGATTGGAAGACGATATGTTCAAATTGAATCTTTCCTAGTAATGCTAAAAATTTATTTCACATTCCATGGGGATAGTTTAGAGACTTAGACAATTTACTTTGGGCAAGTGTAATGTCCCACCCCAAATGAGAGTTTTGACTTGCGATTTTGCTCAATTAAACTTCAGTTTGACAGATGGAACATTTTGCCAAATACTTCACAGGCTTTTTAAACTGAATTGTTTCAGAGGATATGTGATTTGCAATAGCGTAAATTAAAATGCACAGTTACAACTCTAAGGACACACTATTTCCATACACACATTCATTCCATACTTCATATAAATATTGCAACCATCAACAAATATTATTTCTGGTTTCTATGATAGCTATTACAATATAAGCAAACGGTATTGCTTTATCACATACTGTAACAACAAAATGTGATTCCAATAATTGAAAATCTAAATCAGACTCAAACGTCACAACAACACTTTCTTTAGATAGGTGTCACCCTTTTGGAAAACCATGACCTGTTGTAGGTTGTCACAACCATAGAAGGAAAGAAAATGGAAATATGTAACAGTTCAACCTTCAGAAACCTCACCCAACACATAACACAGGTCTGTAACAGTGATTAGAGGTGACTACATGAGGAGGTCTGCACATTACATACCCTCACGACATCCTACTGTGATATCATGACCTTCCATGCACTGTATTTGTGACTGCAGAAATGATGGCGCTAGGGTTAGAGAGTCATACGCCCTTCCTTAGCAGCCCACAACCTTCAGTCTTGCAGCCAATGACAATGGTGACTGTGGAAAATGTTTTAAATGTGCACCATGAACAACTCCACACCCTCATTGAATTCCACACCTAAACTGAAAGTGAAGTCACAACGTTTATACAACAGAATGGAAATACCACGACCTGTTCTGAATCTCCTAATTTTGGCGTCCAAGATCAGATTTGCAATTACCTCAGGTTAGAATGATAATATCAGATTCTCCCCAAGCAGATTGATGAAACATCTCAAATATGCAAATAATATCACGTCCAACCTTGAATGCCTCTGAGTATGGCATCCGCGTATATGCATCAGTTAAATCTTCAAACCCTTGCCTGGCAACCCCACGCCTGCAAACACTTTGTATATTTCTTTGGAAAAACCCTTTGTAAATTTCTTTTATCTCTATTTCTCTATCACTCTATCTCACCATCACTTTGTATATTTTTTGGAAAAACCCTCTAAATTCCTTATATCTCTATTTCTATATCACTCTATCTCACCATCTATATCTCTCTATCTCTCCCTCTCCCTCTTCCTCTATATCATTTTATCTCTCCCTCTCTATCTCCCTATCTCTATATTTATTTTTCCCTCTACCTCTCTCTATCTCTTTATCTATTTCTCTCCCCCCCCCCCTACCCCCCCTCCCTCTCTCTCTCTCTCTCTCTCTCCTATTCCTCTATGTCTATATCTATTTGCCTCTATATCTCTATCTCTCTCTTATTCATTCTATCTTTCCTTCCCCCCCTCTCTCTATATATATCCTTCTCTCTACCTCTCTATATTTCACTTCCTATATATTTATCTTTATATCTCTCCATCTGCCCCTCTCCTTGTCTCCCTCTTTCTACCTCTATTTCTCACTCTCCCTCTTCCTCTCTCCTTCCATCTCTCCCTCTATATATTTATCTCTCTTTCTCACCCCCTCTATCTTTCCCAAGTTATATCTCTCATCTATCTCTCCTTTAGATATCCTAATCCGCCCCTCTTTATCCCTATATCTCCCTCTCACTCCCTCTTTCTATGTCCCTCTACTTCTCTCTCCTCTCTCTATTTCTCTCCCTCCCCCCTTCTCTCTCTCTCTCTCCATATCTTTCCTTCACACTCATATGGGGATATTTTTCTATATAAATATATTTTTCTTATTATTATGTTTATGAATTCTAGCTAGCAGTGACTATAATATATGATTGTAACTTCAATTTGAAGCATCCACTTACTCTATGCTTTTGCACTCTCTCTATATACACACACAAATTCAAGTTCTCATTTTATTACATATCAAACATCAAATAAACATTTACAACTAACATTGACTAAAGATTTCAAATCATGGGAGTTGGAGCAATAGAGAAACCCCTTATTGAGAGGCATTTTTGAAAAGTGGTGAACATTATAATTTCCCTCATTAGAAAATGTAAGTTGAAGCACACATATTTGGATGAAGAATTTACAAAGATGATAAATCTATTGGCAAATAACTATCGGAAAATGGTTCTTCAAAGCATATTGAGTGGCCATTTGGTCTCAAAGAATACATGAATTCTCATGCTTCAACAACCCTACATGGACAAACAAGCTCACAAGACCAAGGCAACAAACAATATAAGGTGTCTCTCTCTTGATTGTTTTACAATTGAAATAAAGCACAAACAAGGCTAGGCATAATATACAACACAACCATGTCAAACCTAAACTCCCAATTTCTACCTCTTGGTCTCTCTATCTCTCTACATCTCTTTATATCTATTTGTCTCCAACTCTCTCTATCTCCCTCTTCCCTCTTTGTATATCCCTCTCTTTCTCAGGTCCTCTCTCTTTGTTCTTTATGTCTCACTCTATTTTTCCCTCTATCTCCTTACCCCCCTTTCTCTCTCTTCCCCCTCTATCTCTTCATCTTTTATCCCTATCTCTCCCTCTTTGTCTCCCTCTCTCTCTATTTCAAAAATAACATGAGCCTATTGGTAATGGAGTCTAATTATCTTCCTCATTCAAAGGTTTTATTTCAATTGTGTTTGGATCTCTATAAGAGGATGCATAGTTTATTTGAATTTATCATTTCTCTATTGAGACCTTTGTTGCACAAGCATCATCATTTTCTAAATGACCTACCAATTGACCTCATGTACTACACAAATGTATGCAAAAAATAAACCATTTTTTTTGGAATTGATCTTCCACAACTATTCGACGTACCCATTGCACACCAAGGTGTGACTGCTAGTTTATGCCATATACACCTGCATTAGCTAGGATGTCAACCTCCTTGTTTATCTCCCTATAGATATGTTTGATGGTGTAGCTATTGAAGTTTCTTAATGTTGTTGTGGTCATTTCTAATAGAGCTTACAACTTCCAATTTGGAGTTTTCTTTTCCTCATAGCTTAAGTTCTTGACATAATTAAAGGAAACATCAATGCTTGGAACCTGCCTCATTGTTAGTTCCTTTTGGAAGTGATGTTGACTACTTTCCAAACATTTTTCCCTCCCAACCTCTCACAATGTAGCCAACACCAGATTCACCAGGATTGCCCCTTGTTGTATCGTCAAAGTTCAATTTGTAGTATGTTTTCTTAGGTGGACACCATACATTGTTGTCCCTCAAAAAGTGGGTCCTACCCTCCCTTCCCCACCAATGAGGGGACTCTAAGGTCAAACCAACCCTTCCTCATACTCACATCCCAATCTGAGAAGGAGGGGTGTTGATGCTCCAACCCAACAATCATGTTATTCACCACTTCCACCAATCCCACCTCCACTTTATTTAGGAAGGAGGCTACACTCATCTCTTCTCCTAAAAGAGGTGTCTATTCCTTTCTTTCCATATTTCCTAGATCAAAATTGAAGGGCTAAAAACCCATAGGCTAGAAAATAGGGAGTTCTTTTTTAAGAATGGCCATAATTTCAACAAATTGAGGATGTCATTGGATAAGGAACTTGCCAACCAAGTTTGGCACAAATCCAATTCCAATGGTCTTACACAAAGGGAAAACCTAATAGAATGTGATTACAAAAAATTTAACTTTCTTCGTAGAGCGTACACCAAGATTGTCCATGGTAGCCCATTTTGGAAAATTTGTCTATTTTCAACACTTTATTTTGGAGGGTTGCCCAAGAAAATGTCCCTAATTTTGACACGTAGAGTTTATGCCATAGTAAATGAAGGGGTAGTCACATTGTCAGATCTTAATTTTCTTGAAATTTGTTTCCTTCCTCAGCCTTATACTACCCAATATTAGATGTTGCCCAAATTATTCTATCCTTCCCTTTCCTTATTGTTATGATCATGTTTGCCAGTACATTTCTCACCTATTCGACTTCCTTCCCTAGTAATCCCATCAAACTAGAATCTTTCTATTGCCACAACTATATCCCCTCCACAAAAATTTGTGCATAATCTCTAATGTGCTACCCCCATGCTTGTAATAATCTTCTTTGAGTTTGGTCCACAGTCACTATGATGTCCAAGCTTGTCAAGCCCCCGTGGGTCTTCACAAAATAAAGTTGTTCTCCCATCATGTATGTCCCATGATAAGTAACTTGTGATTAAGGGTTGGCAATCCTTCATGAAATTCCAAGTTCATGAGCCTTGGGGCAAGTTCCTTGAAGTTAGGATGCTTATGTCTTTATTGCTATTCAAATATTTGCTCCTGGAAAGCTTGGCACATTTTGAGTTTGGTTCAATATACATTTTCAAAATTAATTTGGTGCCCAAAACTTTGTTTTGTTTTAGCAAACTTCTCACAAGCCTACCCCACTAGCTTCTTTTGCCTTGCAAATCTTATCCCAAGCTATTAGAGCTCTATCTTATTTTATTTTGAAGCCTCTTTCCAAAAGGATCTCTTCATGTTTTGATCTAGTTTTTGTTTTCACCCCTACAAGGTTAGCTAGGAATGACTTCAAGTAGATTGGGATTGCTGATATAACTACTTTCAGTATGGTGATACACCTAACCCATGATAGCCATTTTCGCTTCCAAGATTTAATTTTATTGTTGACTTTGGTTTGTAGAGGATCCCACAAATTGCTACCTCTTGTGCCCTTTGCAAGAGGTAGACCTAGGTAAGTGCTAGGAAGTTGTCCTCTCTTGAACTTGAGGGATCTTACTATTTCTTCTTCCTTCCTAGGGTTTGTGAAGAAGAAATAGATCTCTGATTTTGTGTCACTGACCTCTTGCCCTAAAGAAAAATCATGTCTCAAGGATTCCTTTCAATTTTTTGCTTCCATTTTTCTTGTGGAGCCAAAGAGCATGGTGTCATCAACAAACTACTAATGTGTTATAATTGACATATTTCTAGTAACTTGAATCCCTTCTAACCTTCCACTTGCCATAGCAATTGTGATAACTCTACCTAGTGCTTCAACCATGATGCTGAATAGGAAGGGGGAGAGGGGATATCCTTGTTTGAGTCTTGTAGATACCTCAAAGAAGCCTTTAGGGGATCCATTGATCAATGCCAAGATTCTAGGGTTAGTTATGCAATTAAAGATCTAACCAACCACTTCTTGCTAAAACCAAAAGCCTCCATAACCTTGCATATAAAGTACCAATCTACTTAGTCATATGATTTTTTGATGCTCAACTTTATCATCATTTTTTACTTTGTAGTCTTTTCTATTGAATGTATTTCTTCTTGGGCTATTATCACTCCTTTTAGTATTTACCTTCTCAACACAAAACTAGTTTATTCTTTGTATATTATATTAGAAAGAATGCATTTTAAGCAATTTGTTGTTGCTTTGGCCATAATTTTGTATATGGTATTACATAGTGATATGGGTTTGAAATTGTCTAATGATGATTTTTCTTTGTTGGGAATGAGGGTGGAATGAAAGTGCTATTTATTTACCTTAATACTTATGTTGAGTTCCTTGAATCCTCTATAGCAGCTCGGTCACCTCTTCCCCCAAGATATCCTAACATTTTTGATAAAATCTTGCAGGAAAGCCATCTGGGCCTGGGGCCTTATTCGAATGAAGTTGGTTTACAACTATCTTGATTTATTCTTTAGTGAAGCTCTCCAATAGCATCCTATTCTAACCTTCTGTGACTAATCTTGGGAAATGTTGAAGCAATTATTTTTGAGTCTTTGAATCACAACCCCCCAATTATTGAGCAAGTTTCTAAAATAGTCTATTGTTTCCTTACCAATCTCTTTTGAGTCCTCAATAGTTGATCCATTTGTTCTCCTTATTTTTGTTATTTTTTGACTTTCCCTATGCACCTTCATTGTATTATGAAACTATTTGGTGTTTTTGTCCCCCTTGTTGATCCACAACTCCTTGGATTTATGTTGCCAAAAGGTCTCCTCCTTGGATAACACCTCTTAATAGTCTTTTAATAATGCTTTCTCTTTTAAGAACATTTTGTTGTCCATCCCTAAGTTTAGCACTTATTCATTAAGAGTTCTCATTTCTTCTTCCAACTCTCTCTTTTGTTTGAAAATTCTCTTGAAGTTTGTTTTGTTCCATGACTTCAACTGTTGCTTGATCAATTTTATTTATTTTGTGAGACTGAACATTTTGGTGCCTATTGGTTTAGCTTCACCCCACCATTTCTCAACCCACTGAAAGAAGTCTTGATCTTTAAACCACATATTTTCAAACTTAAAGGGGCACCTAATTGGTATATTCTCCACTAAAATTTTGAGTTGAATTAGATAATGATCCAACCCCAACTATGGGAAGATGGTGCTTTCTAATGAGAAAGGGAAGCCCCCCTTATCTCCTTTAAAGAAAAACCTATCTAGCTTTTCTGATATGTTGTTGAAGTCTAATCTCCTATTAGACCATGCATGGTTTATGTTTGGCATTTGGACTTCCACTAGTTGGTTTCTCTCCACAAAATCCTCAAAATCTATTTGTGATTTAAGCTTTCTTTGGATACCCCCTCTTTTTTCATGATCATGTAATATTGCATTAAAATCCGCTCCCGTAATGTATGTTTTATTTGGGGCTAAATCTAAAAAGTATCTAATCTCTTTCTAGGTTTCTTTTTTCTTATGCATGTTTTTGTTGGAAAGAGACACTGCTAGTATTACTTGGTGTTGTCATTGATGGAAACCCTAATCATTGAATAGGTACACACATGATCATTCGATCACACCAACAAGAAGATTGAAGATTGTCAAGGAGGAACAAAGTATCGTGTAACACAGTGTTCATCGATCTACATGAACATTTTATGTTATTATTTTGTATTTCTCATCCTAGGGAATGATTTTTGGCATATTATCTATGTTACTACTGAAGCATAGTGGCTCGTATCAATTCATGTGGAAGTTAGAAGATTCGGTTGGCTTATTCTCATATTTTCTTGTATTAAGGCTGACTTCATGAATGTATTAAGTCATGGATGTATGAGAATTAGTTAGTCAAGTATTTATGTGTTTGCATATCTTTCTTTTGGTATTAGCCAAGTTGTGGCCGACCATACCACATTTGTTAGAATTGGCTATGGCTGCCAAGATCTTGAGACCAAATGGAAATCACAAAGAAGAGAATAGAATGTGACAAGAATAAACCTTATTCTTATCAATATGATTCAATGATATGAAGTGATTGTTTACAATATGAGAGACCCCTTGGTTATATAGCCAAGGTGAGAAAATAAAAGGGCATAAGATTATGACAAGTGTCATAATCTTATGACATGAGACAACTATGAAAAACTATCACTCCACCTAAAGTGGAAAAGTGATAATATGATTATCACCACAAATGGTGGATCACCCACAAAAGGTGGAGAGGTAATCACATGATATGTCCATAAAAGGTGGAAGTGATAAAGTAATAACATGATATGTCCACCAAAGGTGGAAAAGCTCCAACTACCTCTTATGTGGTCCCTAAGTAAACTTAACTAAGGTGTAGTCATGACCCAAGACAAGGTACAACATATTTAATTACACCAACACCCCCCCTTAAGTGCAACATAGGGAGAATGTACACAAAATCAAACAATGAAAGATTGGTCCCAACAACGAGGCCATGTTAGGTACCCATGTACAAAATAAAATTCAATCTCTCACAAACGAAGAAAAGGAGAAAACCCAATGGGACAAAACTCCTCCCCAAAAGAGAGATGAAATACAAAAAAGTGAATTGCTCTCAATGATGCATGAGAAGGCAAAAACCCCATGTGAGGAAAAAGACCCCCCAATAAGAGAGAAGTAGAAGAGAGACAAGGCAGCCCCCCCTCAATGTTGAATCTCTTGTAATGATGGTAGAAGCTCGACAGTGAATGTTGAAGATGATCCAATCTAGCTGAACAACATTCCTACCCTTAGGAAGAAATAAAACCAAGAATGTATGTAGGATGTCAGGATGATGGATGATAGATGATGTCTCTGAATGATGCTCAAGTGTCTCCTTGTTGACATCGAAAGCTGACACACTCCAAACATGCGTTCTAGGCCACACTGCTAAAGAGGAAAATCCAACATCTAGTAGAGATGAATGTAGAGCATAATCCAAATACAAGGATATCCCCTCTGAAGACAAAGAAGCCTCCTCTAAATGTTGTCCAAAAGTATCCTCACTCATGTCAAACTACAAAGAATGGTCATGTAGAGAATGAACAAGAGGGTCAGAGTGTTCCCTCACAACAATTGAAGAAGGATCATCTTCATCAAAGAGAAAATGAATGCTATCAATGATGTCCCCCAAATTTGCAATATGAGACTCCACAAACAAGTCTGAAATACCTATCAAGAAGTCATACAAAGTAGCCATATTTGGAAGACAATGTATATCTTGTTGCATTGAATCAGAAGGAACCCAAACTATGGAAACACAAGCATAATCAACTACAATAGTAGGTGGAGGAGATAGAATGCATGGCTCAAATACTGGATCTGATGTGAGAAATCCCAAGTTCAAGTAGCCAAATGTCTCCTTTGAATCATGGTTCATATGATAAACAGTCAAAGGAACAATGTCACCATCAAAAGAAAAATTTGCAAAGTTATACAACTGAGATGAATGATCAACCACCCCAGTAGCAATGATCTCTCTACTCTCCAAGCCTTGAATGATAACTGAATCAGGTGTGAACTCCACAGTTCTTCCATCTCTACCATGTGTAATTTGATATATGGAAAGAATATTGTTCGTCAAATGAGGAACACACAAAACATCCCGAAAAGTGTTGTCCCCAAAACTAATAGATGCCTTCCCAATTACACTCATGTATGTATTATTTCCCATCAAGATAAGAAACATAGTACAAGGCTAAAATGAAGAGAATATAGATTATGAATATGCCATATGATGATATGCTCTTGAATCTAGAAGCCATCTCCCTGATCCTAGACCTGAAAAAGGAACCAAGAGCTTGACCTTTATTTCCTGATGTAGATGCTTGACCTTTGTCCTTTTTACACTGTTTTGAAGAAGGAGAAGAAGATTCAAACATTCTAGAAGGCAAATCAATGTGATTCCTTTTGAGAATATTTTTCAACTCATCAATATCCTTCTTATAACAATAATATTCTTCATGTCCATCCTTCTTGCAATATGCACAAAAAGGTCTCTCCTTCTTTGATGATTCTATTTTTGAAGATTCTGATTCTTTATGTGGCTTGTTCTTTTTCTTCTTTTGCTTCTTATCAAGATTCCATGATTCTTTCTGTACCTTAGACTCACTAGCCATTAGTGCATGTGACTTGGAAGACTTGATTAGACCCATGTTCATTAACTTATCTTCCTCTTGGATTAGGAGATTTGGAAAGTCATCAAACTTAGGATCAACATATGATGCTCCCATAGAAAGTCAATGGGTATGAAAGCCAGAAAAAAATATTGAATACTTAGGACCAAGCTTGGATAACACATTCAAAATCAATTGTAAATATTATTTTTCAATGCTACATTCTTTCAACTATGTTCTTAGTTGCTTGATTTTGGAGATATAGTCTTGGATGTGGTCAAAACTTATGGGATCAAGATTTATCAAATCATTATCAATCTGATATCCCTTAATCTTATCTATTTTACCATACAATTTTTCAAAAGTCTCCCAAGCTTCTTTAGGTGTTTTACATGATTCAATATGAAATTGCAAATCAAATGAGACTAATGAGCATATGCATCCAAGTGTTTTCTCTTGATCAATCTCCCATTTTTCCAATTCTTTAGCATTAATAGGTTTTTGAATAGTGTCCTTTAGATGACCTATTAGACCTTTCATCATGAGATAGTTTCATACTAATTTTCTCCATGTAGCATAATTTTGTGGAGTTAGGAGTTCAATTTGAGATTTCCCCATTGCAAGAACATAATCCAAGCAAAGAATACAATCAACCACTGCAAGATTACCCCCCCCCCCCCCATCACTCGATCATTAAACCCCCCAAGCACTATCTGATTTGGAACTTTATAATTAGTGTGTTTACAGTTGCCACTTTCCAAAAATAGCAAAGAGGAATTTTATCTTGGTACATGCAAATTGCCAAAATAGGCCTCAAGCTCAAAGTGAAAAATTTATAAAAGATGAGATAAATCTGATTACACCACTAAAAAGTACACGAAAAATCATGCACTTTCAAAAAATATTCACCCAAAATTTTACCGCAGGAGCAAGATATGAGCTCCCGAAGTTCCCAAAATGAGGATGAAGTAGCAACACCTGTGAGAATCTGCAATTTTGGAAAAAAAAAAGCCAAAACCAAAAACTGATTGTACCATTGCGACGAGCACGAAAAATTAGCCCAAATAAAAAAAATTGCTCGAAAAAAGGAGCCAAAATTACCGAGTTATGAGGCTTTGAAAATCGACTACAAAAACCAAAATGCAATCCATGAGGGGGTGACAAATTCTTAAGGGCACTGACATCAGCATTGACGCTTTGCTGAAATCAGCAATTCACGGGCTTAAATTTGACGATTTCTCGCCTGTTAGGAGAAAATACGCACCTGCCTAGAATCTTTTGATGCTGACGGAATATGCTCTAAGAGCGAACGAAATATGCTTGCTCGGTTATCAGAATCTTTATTGCTGAAATATTCTTCAAGAATATTCTAGTACTGTCGATTGAGGATTAGAGTGTTGGATTTTAAACCAATGGCTACCGAATTTGAGTTTTGGATGCCGGTTTTATTTGATTTGACCGACTATTTTTGCAAAAGCCTGTTGGTGGAACAAATGTGGTCATCGATAATGTATGTGGGGGCTACGAAGGGCGGAGGAGCCACCGAGACTTGGCAGGTGGCGGGTGGCTGCGGTACCCTCCTGGTACCATAGGTACCTATGGTTGCAGGCACTCTGCAAAACATCTTGGCAGAAAACAATTTTTTTGCAGGAGAAAATTAATCAGCAATTTTTTTATTTTTTTTAAAATAGTGGAAATAAAATGTTATTTTAAATAAATAAAATTGTACCGCCCTACAATTATGATGACCCGGGGGTCGTACGGCTCCCTGGGCAATTATTTTTTTGCCTCATCGGACAATCTGATTTGGATGAATTGACAATCGATCTTAGAGTTTTGGGCCCTTCTGGATGCGAACCAAAATGCTCCAAAAATGCAGCTACCTTATGGATCTGGCAACCACTCCTCAACTTCAAACCCTCATAGTTTTGGCCTCATATGTCTGATTTGGACGAAAAAAAAGACAAAATCAACTTTCTCAAACCTTCTGGATGCAATGGTGAGCTTAGATTTGCACCAACAAGCTCAAATATGAACCTATAATAAAGAGCCAAAAATGGAACCTCCCCAAATCTAGCATCTCTCCTCAGAAAAAAGACTATCTAATGGCACCCAACCCACTTTGATACCATGTTAGAATTGGCTATGGCTGCTAAGATCTTAAGACCAAATGGAAAGCACAAAGAAGAGAATAGAATGTAACAAGAATAAATTGTATTTTTATCAATATGATTCAATGATACAAAGTGATTGTTTACAATGAGAAAGAACCCTTGGTTATATAGCCAAGGTGATAACATAGAAGAGCATAAGATTATGACAAGTGTCGTAATCTTATGACATGAGACAACTATGAAAAGCTATCACTCCACCTAAAGTGGAAAAGTGATAATGTGATAATCACCACAAATGGTGGATCACCCACAAAAGGTGGAGAGGTAATCACATGATATGTCCATAAATGGTGGAAGTGATAAAGTAATAACATGATAAGTCCACCAAAGGTAGAAAAGATCCAACTACCTCCTATGCGGTCCCTAAGTAAACTTAACTAAGGTGTAATCATAACCTAGCATAAGGTACAACACATTTAATTACACCAACAACATTGCATATCTCTCATGATTTGAGGCTGATAGTTCTAATTTTCTTGTGTTCTATTGAAACCGACAAAGTGCAATTGAATCCTATGTTGCGGATATATATAGAAGTTCGTTTGTATCATTTTATATGATCTATAAGGTGTGTATTGGTGTGAATTGCAAATAAGAGAAGAGCAGAAGAGCGATAATGCACAGTTTTGCTTGTGCATAGAAGATCTGTGTTGTATGTATGAGTAGAACAAAGCAGAAGTGCAGATTCAATCTATTGGACAACAGATTTATTATTGTACCTAACCAAAACTGTAATCAAGCATTTGTAGATGCTAATTTTCTCAGTTCAAGCTTTCAAATGGCTTTAATCTGACTTTCATATGTAAGGTAGTGAGCCTTCCCTTTGAGCAGTGAGCTCTAAGTAGTGCGTTTGAATGCAAGTGCATTCCCCTTATTGTAAACTTCATTTGAGTATACTCAGATCAATTGTGGATTGGCCATCCAATGTGGTTTTTCCCCTAACAGGGTTTCCACGTAAAAATCTTGGTGTTATGGTGTTGTGTTCATTTTCATGCTTATGCACTATGGTTGAATGTTGTTAATGCTTTGAAGTTAAAGATTAATAAAGTTAGTTTTTCCACAACACTGATTCACCCCCACTCTTAGTGTAGCTTGTTTCCAACAATTGGTATCAGAGCTAGTTCCTTTGAAAAAGTCTAACCACTTGGGGAGATCTTGGAAGGTGTTTCAATGGATTCAAGCAGTCTTCAACAACAAATTTTGGTGGCCCTGGATGATCTTGATTAGTGAAAGGAAGAAGTTCAGAAATTACAAGCAAATCTCAAGGATGCTGAGAAATTCATTGAGTCTCTGAAAGATAAAATCAATAAGTCTAGAGAGAAGAGAAAGGAACTATGTGATCAGATTAAGCAAAGTGACAATAAGAGCATTGAAGAACAACTCAGTCAAGCCCTGAAAGAAAAGACAAAAGAATGTGAAAAGCTTACTAGAGATAATATAGTTCTAAAACATGAGATGGAATCTATCATGATGAAGATGATCAAGGAGATTGAAGATAGAAAGAAAAATGAAGAGAACCTGACATAGTCCCTAAAAGAGAAATTCAAGCTATGCAGCCAATTGGATAATGAATTGGAACAATCTAAAAATAGTGAAGAGACACTTGAGAAACAGATGGATAATCTCATAAATGAACTTGTTGTTGCAAATGAGTACAAAGAGAAATTCAAAGCCAGCTTAGCCATGCTTTATGAACTAATTGGTAGTCAGAGGACTCATGGTGACAAACGAGGTCTTGGATATGAAGAAGGAGAAAGTTCCAAATCCAAAAAAAGAAGATTCAGAAAAGGAAACCAAGCGAACAAATTTGGAAGGTATACGGTAAGACAACCTAATGCTCAAAGATTTAATGGATATTGTTTCAGTTGTACTAAATTTAGACACATGGTGGCTCAATGCCGGAGTAGAATGAATCAAAGTGGTCCATCATTCTCAGATCAATGTTTTAATTGTCATAAGATTGGTCATAAGTCAAATGAATGAAAAAGTATGATGAATCAATTTCATAAGAAGATCAGATGCTATACATGCAATAAACTTGGCCATACTGCTAACTAGTGCAAATCAAGAGGAAATCAGCGAAATAACTGGTCTGGAAAGAGAAATGTTGTGTGTTATAACTGCAAAAAAATTGGACACATTGCAACACACTGTTGGAAGAGAAGAGGTTTGGTAAATCAGAAGAAAAACATGTTGAAGGATAACAAGGGAAAAGGAAAATTCAGCACAGATGAGATTAGGCAAAAAATGCATAAGAAATGGGTAAAGAAAGAACCTGTCTACTGAAGAAATTTTTCCAGCACCAGAACCCGCTTCTGGTAATTCCTCTGGGAATTAGTCTTAGGTGTTTGGCCTAGGGGGAGTTGTCAAAGAAAATCATATAAACCCCTAGCCAATAAGTGATATCATATATGGATGTGTACAGTAGATGCATAAATGATCAACAAATGTTGTTAATCTCATTGGAGGAAATAATGTGCCAAATTGGAGGTTTACAGATGTTTTATCTGTCATGGTGTACAGTTACAAAGTATCCAGATGAATTAGGGTTAAAGCATTTATTATGAAAAAAGAGTTAGGTGTGTAAACGATAAAAGGTCAGCTCCACACTTCACTATTCACCTTGCATTTGGAAGAGAAGAAGTCTGGAGAGCTCATAGGCAAACATTGGCGATTTGAGGCAAAATTCAAGCATCGAAAGTGTTTCAACATTCAAATTGCAATCCAACAAAAAAGGTATTTTTCATATAACCTTGAAAAATTATGATTTGGTAAAATGAATATTGCTCTGGTAGTCAAAGTTAAGGATCAACCTCAACCTAAATTTAAGTGGCATCCTTACAAATCCCTTGAGACTGATCCTCTAGGAGAATTTTCGTCTGTTCCGTACGGAGTATTACAAACAAAAGACATTAGGGTTTATATCCATGCCAATATTGAAGAACTAGGAAGTTCCCAACTCATGAATTTGCACAATCATCATATCATTGATGAAGATTATTGTGTAAAGTCGGAACATAAAATCCTAGAAACAAAGAAATTCACTCAGATGGTTAAATTTCCCATGTTTCAAGAGTCGGAGTGGGCCCATTATGTTTTGATTCGAGTGCATGATGAATTTATGTGGCTAACTATTATGTTCAAAATTACAAAGGAAGTCATCAGTGCAGTAACCAGTCTAAATTCTTCTGGTGGACTACCAATTTTGAAATCTGTGAAAACCCAAATCGTCGCTGATGCTACATGCTCTACATATGACAGGAGGGCAATGACTATTGACAAAATTATCGATGTAGATGTGAAATTCGCATCCATGGTCACTAGATACAAAATTTATCATTCTAGTCGAGATAAATCTATATTTGAAACAACAATCTATGTCGCCTATCAAATGGTGAAGTAAAACACAGATTATGATCTCTGTGAACTATTGAGAATTTAGTTAATGCAAAATTTGGCAAAGATTAAGAAGGATAAGAAGAACTCTTTCAAATATGGCACCCTGCTTTTGTGTTTGTTATGTTACTTCATGGGTGAAGTTCCGGGAGTTGGAAAAGTTCAGTGGCAAAAGGACAAACTGGTAGCCGAACATATCATAGATCTGTTATATAATTCTCGAGACATGAAAACAAGGAATGCAACTATCTAGGGATACTTCAAATTCTTTCAGGCTATGATGCAAGCAAGGGAAAGAATTCCCACCTCTATTGTAGACAAATACAAGGACTCGATTTGCTTCATGGTGAGTATTGATCAATGTATGATGGAGGTCGTTGATCCCAGGACAATCTGGATCATGCCCATGGGATATGAAGTTGATGGGAAAGTTTTGGATATGTACGCTCAACACATATTGAGAAAACCAATAGATCTGACAGAAGAAAGGTTCAAAACATATGTAGAGAAAGAAAAATAGGTGCACAGTGAACTAAGAAATATTGTGGCTACTAAAAGAGTCAGAAAAGAAGTAGAAGTTCTTGCAGAAAGTATGGCAGTGCCTACAAAATTTCTAAAATAAGCTAGATAGAAAAGGAAAAAGGCTAAAGTTGTAAGGAAAGCAGCTAAGGAAGCAACAAAAGGTCAATCAGCTGATCTGGCAACACCATCTACCCAAGCTAGAACAACTAGAAGCTTCACATCCATTCAGTCCCTGCAACACAATCAATCCCTATGAAAATTGAAGCCACTTGGGATTTGATAAAGATGAGAAGAGAAAGAAAGAAAAGAGAAAAATATTGTATAAGGTTGTTTCTGATGATGAGAAAACATAGTCTGATGAAGAAGTAAAAGAAATCAAACATCAAGGCACCAAGGCAACATCAATCACAAAAGAAGATTTTTGGTGGAGATAACTAGGCAAATAAGAGAGCAAAGATTAAAAAACCAGGTATGTTAGCTAAAGTAGTTGAAAAAGTTATAATCAAGGATGGAAATTTAAAACCACTTTGCGAATGGTATGAGTCTTTTGGTGAATCTAATAGAAGAATTCTTGAAGAAGCAACTATTAAGCATATGAACATTTTCAATAAAGTGTTGATTGAAATAATGCCAAATCTACCAAAAAGCTTATATTAGAAATGAGGAGAGTTAACACCAAAAATGAAGAAGAACAGATGAGAGAAAGGACTTAGCAGAGCTATGTCTGGCAATGTCAGTAGATGAAATGAAAGCTTTCTTGAAAAGAACAAATAAAGAATTTAAGAGAAAAATAAGAGTGAACAAGCTCTTGATTGGGAAAACAGATGAAGTGATAAAAGAAACTGAGCAAATCCTCATAAAAATATTGCTAAATGAGAGAATTAATGTGGTTTCTGAAGAAAAAAATATTGAGGGTGTTCCCTCTGGTTCGGAAAGGGAAGTTGAAGAAGTAAATATTGTAGTTGATCCAGAAAATGAAAAGATAAATGATGATATGATTGAGGATACTCAAATTCCTCCTGCAGAGGTCAACACATAAACTCCTATGGAAGTTGAAATTCTTGAAAATGCATCAGCTAATAAAGCAAAGATCCCTGAAGACAAATCGAAACCTACAACTGAAGAAGTAATAGATGAAGAAAAGAAAATTGAGATTCGTGGTCTGGTTGAAGAGAAGAAAGATGAAGCAAAAGACACTACAGAAGTAGTGAATAAATTATTGGTTGAACAAAAGGAAGAACTGGATCTGGAATTGATTGAAGGTCCTATTGACCTATCTATTTTAAGCCCAATCCAGAAGATGAAAGTAGCTAAGATTGTTCACGCTCAAGCCAACAAAGAGATACTAAAGTCACACATTGAAGATAGTGAATTGCTAAATCTTGTGTCCAGAGTATTGGAGAAGATAATGCCTTGATATGTGAAAGATCTGATGGTTCCCCTTTTAGTGAATTGAAAAGGCTCATCAACTCAGTTGGCACTCATTTTGATTCATTAGAAAAATATGCTATAGTAAAAGTACAAAAAGAGTTTGATGTTAAAAGGTTTGATGGATCGAAAAAGATGATTATCAAAGACAAAATCCTCTTAGCTACATGTGTAAAGAATGTGCAGGATGCCCTATTAGAAGGTGGTAAGATCTACAAAGCATGCTTGTATTTTTCAAATTTTATTGAAGGTACTGAAAAAAAGGTAAGACCTGGAAAACTAGTTAAGCACTATATCTAAAGAATTTGATCCGCTAGCTAGTGGTATTGGAAAGACAAAGAGCGAAGTGGTGTCCCTGCTTGATAAGATAAGAAGCCTAAAACATAAGAATGATAAAATTATTGCAAGGACTTGTGAACTCTGAAGCATTATTTGTCCAAAACTTGACATATTGACAAGTGCTCTAAAGGAAGGAGAAGAATCTCTAGCAGTTGTTGATCCGACCAATTTAGAAGCCACAAACACACAATCTTATCTAATATGTGGTCATATCACAATCTTGGAAAGTCTCATAAGAGTTTGGGATGGAAATCTAATCCAACTAAAGAAATATTTTGCAAACATCTTTCAACTCATGTAAGTTAAGAAGCATTTTTGTGTAACAACTTTGATTGATCCATTTTTGGTATGCCAATTCCCTGCCTTTTCCATTGATGTCAAAGGGAGAGAAGAGTGGAGTAAAAAATGATTAATCATCTCAGGGGGAGAATCATATTTTGAATTTTTGGAGTGAGCAGTGCAATCTATCTTGGTAGTGATTCGACACTTAGCTATTTTTCACTAAGTGTTGCCATCAATGCCAAAGGGGGGGAGATTGTTGGCAAGAGACACTGCTAGTATTACTTGGTGTTGTCATTGATGGCAACCCTAATCATTGAACAAGTACACACATGATCATTCAATCACACCAATAAGAAGATTGAAGATTGTCAAGGAAGAACATAGTATTGATAACACAGTGTTCATCGATCTACATGAAGATTTTATGTTATTATTTTGTATTGTGCATACTAGGGAATTTTTGTTGGCATATTATCTATATTCCTACTGAAGCACAGTGGCTCGTATCAATTCGTGTGGAAGTTAGAAGATTTGGCTGGCTCATTCTCATTTTTTCTTGTATTAAGGCTAACTTCATGAATGTATTAAGTCACATATGTATGAGAATTAGTTAGTCGAGTATTTATGTGTTTGTATATCTATTTTTAGGCATTAACCAAGTTGTGGCCAACCATTAAGGGTACGCATTGCATATCTCTCATGATTTGAGGCCGACAGTTGTAATTTTATTTTTTTCTATTGAAGTCAACAAAGTGCAATTGAATCCTATGTTGTGGATATATAGAAGTTCGTTTGTATCATTTTATATGATGCATAAGGTGTGTATTGGTGTGAATTGTGAATAAGAGGAGAGAAAAAGAGCTATAATGCACAATTTCACTTGTGCATAGAAGATTTGTGTTGTATGTATGAGAAAAACATAACAGAAGTGCAGATTCAGTCTATTGGACAACAAATCTATTATTGTACCTAACCAGAACTGTAATCAAGCATTTGTTGATGCTAATTTTCTCATTTCAGGCTTTTAGATGACTTTAATCTTATTTTAATATGTAAGGAAGTGAGCCTTCCCTTTGAGTAGTGAGCTCTAGGTAGTGTGCCTGAATGCAAGTGCATTCCCCTTATTGTAAACTTCATTTGAGTATACTCAGATCAATTGTGGATTGGCCATCCACCGTGTTCCCCTAACAGGGTTTCCATTTAAAAATCTTGGTGTTATGGTGTTGTGTTCATTTTCATGCTTATGCACTATGGTTGAATGTTTTTAATGCTTTGAAGTTAAATATTAATAAAGTTATTTTTGCACAACACTAATTCACCCCCCCTCTCAATGTAGCTTATTTCCAATAGTTTTTGGGCTATATATGTTCAAAGACATGAAATTTAGACTCGAGGTTAGGCTTCTTACCATACAATTTATTGCTTGCAATTTCCCATTCAAGGTAGATTGTTCGAGTTCTCCAAAATGTGAATAAATTGCCTGAAGCCCCTTCTGCCTCTACTACATCCATTTGCCAATATTTGCATTTCCTTTTGAAGACCTACATTTCCAACTTGCTCATTTATGTTTCTTGAAACATGAATATGTCATCCTTAGATGTCTCCATGCAATATCTAGCCAGGTTATGTTTGTTAGGGGCATTTAAGCCCTTAGCATTCCATGATAGGACCATTGTGGCTCCCCAAGAAGAGTAATCCCCTTCCCTAATCTTATCAATTATGTTATCTCCATCTATCCTTTGCATCCCCATCCATGTTCCTCTTCTCCTGGTGTGTCTTCCTAATTTTTTCTTCCCTTCACCACAATCTAGAGACTTCTTTGTCGTCATTTTGGTTTATCCCTAACTTGCCTACCTTGAGGGGTGAGAGGTCCATTTCAGTCATATTTTTGGGTGAGAGTGGATCCTCGATCTCACTCCATTCCCCTTCTTCTAAAGCCTCCTCAATATCTATGTTCAAGGAAACAAAATCTTTATTCTCATTATCTTTTGTCATTACCCCTAGAACTTCCCCATACCTATAGCCTCCAATATCCTTTCCAATTCCCTTCCCACTTTGAAGATGGTATTTATTGCTTGAAGTTCCTATGATGGAAGCTCTTCTTCACCAGATTTTTTCAACGCATCATCGACTATTATTGTGGTATATTTTTGGTCTTCTATACCTTCCATTACATTACCCTCTTCCTCTGGCTAGCGTAATTTTAATTGGATTAAATCCACTTCTTTCCTTCCTTCCAGATCTAGGTGAGGGATTTCCATAGATGGGCTTCTACTAACCTCCAAGTTGTTCCCATTATCTATATTTTATGTTAATTTCCCTAGCTCTTTGGGGTCACTCTTGTCAGTGTTCATGGGTGGAAAGTGTTTGGGTGCAATGTCCACTTTGATCCTCTACTTCCACCTTTCTTCTTGGGTGATGATTCCAAATTAATCCCACAAAGAGATTCTAGGTTTTATTTCCACATAAATTCTTGCATAGGTCCCTCGCTCTTCATGGTATATGTTCTCATCCATGCATAAAAATGACCTATTTCATTCCCTATCATTTATAAGGCTTCCCTACTCTAGTATTCCAAGGGAAAATTGAAAATTTTGATCTAGGAAAACATTTTTTCCATTTCATGAGTTAAAGCATCAAAGTTGAGTTCCTAGTTTTTGACATAAAAACCTACCCCATCTAACATTACCAAGCCTTCATGCAGTATTGACGTTTTCACATCTTTTGAAGAGAATTCCACCAGAGTGAAATTGTTGGGAAGAAATTCAAGTATTACCTCTTTGCCCCATCTATCCGACCACCAATTTACTATTCTCCTTGTTGATGTTCCTCTACCACACCATTTTGCAAAAAGGCACAAGCCTTTAGGTGTTTCAACATGGGTTGCATAATTTTCTCCAGGATCACCATGGCCTTGTTATTAGTCGATACTTGTGTTGGAATGTGTTGAGATATGATGTTGATTGATTATTATCATTGATGGTTGTCATTGATGTCAACATATCCTGGTTGATCCAGATTGACATGGTTTTGGATGTTGTGTTGTGATGATCTATCTTTGGTCACATTTATCCTAGTCCCATTCATCTTGCAAAATAATGAGATACACTCTTATGGGTTCAGAATGATCTAGAAGTTCGTTAATGTGCTCCAGAATATTGTTTGCATTGTAATGTGTATATCCCATTCTTTGGTTCCAAATATCATGGTAAAAATGTAGCGTGTTGATTTGAGCGAGGAGGTTCTGTATGGTCCACATTTCATTCCTTTCCACCACGGGAATGTTTTTGTGGTGACCTAATCCAAATTGCGTTTGGAAAAATTAGTTTATGGAAGTATGGAATGGAGTTGTGTTTGGCCAACTTAGGAGTTTATGGAAGCATGGAATGGAGTTGTATTTGGTCGACTTAGGAGTTTATGGAAGCATGGAATGGTATAATTAAAATTTGATTATGTTCAATGAAAGAAAGTGTGATGAATGCCAATATAAAAATCCAGACATTGTGAAGTATGTGAAGGTATACGACCGAAGGTAGTAAACAATGAGATTATATCTAGTATCATTGTTGGTGATAGTTATTTTAGTGGAGGAATCCCTTTCATCATTCTTCTAGCAGTGAGCCATTTTTTGTAGGCAGTGAGCCTTTCTCTTTTGGTAGTGATCCTTTTGTTATCTTTGGTTGTAATAGCCAAGTAGTGAGCCCACCAACAATGAGCCACCCAACAATGAGCAATTTGGTAGTGATCCTTTGTAAAAATCACCTTAATCGGTGTTCTATAATTGAGAATTAGAATTCTCTATGGTTTTTCCCTTTTTGGGTTTCCATGTAAATTCTGGTGTTCATTGTGCATGGTGTTGTTATGTGCTTTCATGCTCATATCTATTAGATTATTACCTGATTGATTTAAGTTTTCTTTGGATTAATTAAAATCAAAAAAATTATTTTATAATAACCGATTCACCCCCCTCTTAGTTATCCAGATTATTCAAAAAATGGTATCAGAGCCTTGGTTCCTCGAAGAAGAGCTTAACCGCTAGGGTAGATCTGATGGCACACAAAATGACAATTTCGGTGTTTGATGGATCTAACTACAGTTTTTGGAAAGTACAAATGAGAGGTTACTTGATCTTTCTAGGTTACAAGACTTGGAAAGCCATTGAGACAAAATATGTTGAACCGACAAGTGGTCATTCTACTGCGGATGAGATTTTAGCCTATGAAGAGAATGAAAAGTAAAGGTATGCAATCTTTAGTGCTTTGTCTAAGACTGAGTTAACACAATTTATTTCATTAGGCACCACTTATGAAGTTTGGGAAAAGTTGAAAGAAATTTATGAAGGAAATGATAGAGTCAAATTATCAAAGAAGTTGGCAGCTAAGCGAAAATATGAAAACTTGAGGATGGAAGAAGGTGAGGATATAGCAAGCTACTTTCAGAGAGTTGACAGTGTAGTAAATGAAGTCAAAAATCAAGGAGGCACTCTGACAAATGAAGATGTAATGGAGATGATTCTGATGACCCTACTAGAGAGCTATAGTGATAAGATCTCAGCTATTGAGGAAGTTTATGATCTGAAGAAATTCACCAGAGAGAAACTATTTGGCACCTTGATTGCGTTTGAGATGAGGAAATTTGGAAAAGAAAAGGATAAATCTAAAAAAACCTTCAAAGCTACAAAGAAAGAAGATGATCCAGATAGTAAAAGTTCAGATGAGTTGGAAGTAAACTTCACAAGGAAACTGAAGAAAGGTACTGACAAGTACAAAGGTATGTTACCTCTTAAATGTTTTAGATGTGGAAAGATTGGTCATTTTAGCAACTAAGTGTCTAGAGAAAGGGACAAGATTTTTTTTTTAAAAGACCAATAAGAAGGCCTATTATGTTAATGAGAATGTTAACATTTCAAATGATGAATTAGATCATGAGGATTATTTGTTTTTGGTGGAAAAGGATGAACCTATATTTAATATCTCTAATATTTGTTCAAAATCTAATAATAACACTGAAACTACATTATTTGTTAAAACAAACAAAGATGAATGGTTGATTGACAATGGATGTTCGAATCATATGACCAGTGATAAAAGTAAGTTTTTGAAGCTTGAAAAATATGATGGAGGTTCTATTAGATTTGGAGATGATAAAACATCATAGATTGTTGGAATTGGTTTTATTACCTTTGATGGAAAACATAACACTAGAAATGTTTACTATGTGAAGGGTTTATATCGTAATATTTTGAGTGTTGGACAATTGTGAGAAAATGGCTATAATGTGTTGTTTTAGGACGATGGTTGTGAGATTCGGAAAAGATCCAGAACTGTTATTGCAGCTGGAAAAATAACAAGTGGGAATATGTATCAACTAGGAGGAGCTATAAAGATATGTTTATTATCTCAGTTCAATGACAAATGGCTCTGGCACCAAGGGATGTGTCACATCAACTTCAACAATTTGGTAAGGATAAGCTCAACAAGAGCAGTCAAATATTTTCCAAGAATGGCCAAACCAAACAACACTATCTGCAAAGGATGTCAAGAAGGAAAACAAACCAGATAAATGTTCCAAAGAAAAGAAGAATCATCTACCAATTTGTTGGACCTTGAACACACTGACCTATGTGGTCCAACCATAACAATAAGCTTACAAGGTGAGAGATATTTCATGCTTTTAATAGATGATTATTCTAGACTAACTTGGGTTAAATTTTTAAGAGAACAATCAAAGGCTTTAGAAAAATTCAATATTTTCAAGGCAAGAGTTGAGAATGAAGTTGACAGGAGAATCAAGTGTTTAAGATCTAATAGAGGAGTAGAGTTTATTTCTGATGAATTCAATAGATTCTATGAAAATATGGCATCAAAAGACAACTATCTACCCCTAGAACGCCTAAGTAGAATGGTGTAGTGGAAATAATGAACCAAATAGTTCAAGAAGCAACTAGAACAATGATGATGGAATTAGGTTTACCATAGGTCTACTGGAGAGAAGCAATACACACAATAGTATACACTCTTAATAGAGTACTGTTCTAGAGGAAATATGGAAAGACATCATATGAGCTATGGCATGGAAGAACTCCCACAGTAAAGTACTTCAAAATATTTGGAAGAAAATGGTACATCTAGAGAGATAAGGAAAATCTTGGAAAGTTTGATAGTAGAGTTGATGAAGGCATATTTTTTGTTTACTCTATAAGAAGCAAAGCATACCATTGTTACAATAAGAGACTGAACAAGATATTTCAAAGTGCAAATGTGAAAGTAGATGAAGATGTTCAAAGAAATCCTGACAGACATATTGATTATTTATCGGATGACTTATATGACAAAGAAGAAGAAGACACAAAGGATGCTCCGACAAGTATGTACAAAGAAACCACTCAAAAAACTAGATTATTGAAGATAAGAATAAGTGAATCATCACAAGAAGAAAAGTAGCTCAAGAGCAAGTATTACTATGTCTACTCTCAGAAATTGAGCTAATGAGTGTGGAAGAAGCATGCAATGAACAAAATTGGGTGAAGGAAATGAAAGAAGAGCTTGATCAAATAGAGAAAAATCAGACTTGGGAACTTGTGCCTAGACTGACAAACAAAAATGTAATTGGAACAAAGTGGGTATTTTAGAACAAGCTGAACAAAAATGGAAAGATAATAAGAAACAACGAAAGATTGGTTTGCAAAGTTTACAGTCAGATCAAAGGTATTGATTTTGAAGAAACATATGCTCCTATTGCTTGGATGGAAGCAATCCAAACGTTCTTAGCTTTTATAGCTTTTAAGGATTTCAAAATCTATCAAATGGATGTAAAATCTACATTCTTGAATGGAGAACTAAAGGAAAAAGTTTACATTTAGCAACCAGATGGATTTAAGTTAAGAAGTAATCCAAATTTTGTTTGCAGGTTGAAGAAATATGTATACAGGTTGAAGCAGAAACCTAGAGCCTGGTATGATAGATTAGACAAGTACTTGATTGGACAAGGATTTCAAAAGGGATCTGCTGATAGTAATTTATACTACAAAATTCACTTAGATCAAATTTTGATTGTTGTGGTTTATGTTGATGACATAATTTTTGGAGGAAATGATGATATGTGCAAAAAAAAATTAGATGAAATGCAAAAGGAATTTAAAATGTCTATGATAGGTGAGTTAAATTTCTTCCATGGATTACAAGTAAATTAGAACAAAAAAGGAATCTTCATTTCTCAGTCCAAGTATACCGAAGAATTATTGAAGAATTTTGGATTGGAGAATTCAAAATCGGTTTGTACACCTATCGTTGTCAAATGTAAGTTGACAAAAGAAGATGATTCACCTAAAGCTAATGAAAGTATGTATAGGTCAATGATTGGAGGATTGTTATATTTGACTGCTACTAGACCAAACATTATATATGTTGTTTGTTTGGCTACTAGATTTCAACAAGAACCAAAGGAATCACATGTTGTTGCAGTAAAAATAATCTTTCAATATTTGAAGGGTACAAAAGATATGGGGTTATGGTATCTAAAAGATTCATAGTTCACTCTGACAACTTATACTAATGTTGATTGGGCCAAATGTGTTGATAACAAGCAGAGCACAAGTGGTGGAGCTTATTTCCTTGGCTCCCAATTGGTTGCTTGGTCAAGTAAGAAATAAGATTTTGTATCTTTATCTACTGTTGAATTTGAATACATTTGTAGAGAAGGGGGATTCGCTACTCATGAGTTATCTTCATTCAAAGAGCCTCATAGGGCAAATTTCCCTAAACTACCTCAAGGAACAACACAAAAGTTATAGGATTAAAAAGAGTTTGTCATAGAAATTCTCTGGACAAACTGAATAACTCTCGACCAAAGGGTGGCAACACAAAATAAAAACGATAGTGCGGCACGTCGACGTCCTTGAGGTGCCCTGGCATCTCGTATGGTCAAAAAATCAAGAATGTCACAAAAAATGGAAAAGTGGCTACTTCTACTCTAATTGCTAATAACTTCCAGAATGCAATAAAGTAAAAAAATACGATAGAATTGAAATAAAGTAAAGTAAATGATTGAGATAAAGAGAAGAGATAGAAATAAATTCTCACAACCACACAAGTGATGAAGCCTCCAACACATGAATATATTCAATACATGCATGCGTAATATCTAGAGAAATTATTGGGCCTATATAGGGGTTTGCCTCAGTCAAACCCCGATTTTGGTGTTCCCACCCCCACAAACAACTAGATAGAAAGAGAGAGTGTAACTGAAATGGAAAACGTGTGTGTTGAAAGAAAAAACCGCTTAGAAGTAGAACCCGCACCACAAAGTATGAGTGATATAAGCAAACCCCGCTTGAGGAGGAGAACTCATATCACAAAAGAGGTGATAAAAGAAATCCACGCTCAAGGAGGAGAATTTGTTTCACAATATGTAAATGCAATAGATAGGGGATATGGAATCCCAAGATTCTCACAAGCATGAAGTGAAGGAGATAGAGCTGCAAGGCTTAAAGAAGCCAAAGGGAGAGAGAATTGGAGCTACAAGAGAAAAAGGTGCTACAAAGGGTGTTGCCAAGAGAACTTGAAAGTTTTGTTGTAGCAAGCTGTATGGAGATGTGCAAGCAAGAGTAAAATGGGAGAATATGCAAGATAGAATCCAAGAAGGAGAAGAGGCCAAAATGAGTTGAGAAGATAGCATTAAAAGAGAGAAGAGAAGCAAAAATAAGCTTCCTAGGTGGTTACAAAGTGTTCCCAGTTGTTACCACCAACAAAACTCGCTAACAAGTGGCAAACATGCTCGGGGGCAGTAATTTGAACATTGAAACATCACAGAATGCCAACGTGGCACGTGGAAATCTATGCAATGTGCTAGTGTTTGAACATGTCACGCTACAAAATGACACAAATGGGAAAAGCACAAAGTTCAATGCAAAGTAGACGCACAAGGGTAGTTGTTGAAAAGGGGTGTTGGAGCATCTTGAGAAGGGAAAAAGGATAATGTAGGGGCTAAAATGATCCTACACAAGATGCTAAGGGGGTGGACACTAAAGCAGATGCAAGAATGTAAGTGAAATTGCAAGGGTGCAATTTTACGACTATACATTTTCCCCCCACTTTAGCGGGCATATGAATCTACACTAATATGCACACTAAAGAAAATGTACTGAACATAAATAACATAATATGCCAAAATGATACTATAGAGGAAGAAGATAGCTCTTTGAACCATGGAAGCATGCCCCTAAGTTGAAGACCTGCAAAACAAATGCGTTAGACAAGAAAAATCTGCACCAAACAAAAGTGTCAAAATATAAAAAGCTAAAGGATTTGAGTTAGCAAAGTGAAAGAGACCTCAATGTAAAAGGTTGTCAAGGTACTATGTGTCGTCCCCAAATTAAGAAACTACACACAAAATAATTATAAGATGAAGAAAAGAAGGGCATATACTCAAGATGAAGAAGATGTTGATCTTCGATTCGGTATACACAAGTTGAGAAGAAAGAGAATTTAAGAATGTAAGCACCTCACAAGCCTAGAGACCTACAAGGAAGGTTTCCTCCAAGATCTCTCACATGAAAGGAATTGAGAAAAGCACCTCACATACCTGCAGACCTACAAGGAAGGTATCCTCCAAGATCTCTCACATGAAGGAAACCGAGAAAAGAGCCCTACATGCCCACAAAACTGTAGGGGAGTGAACCCCAAGATCTCTCGCATGGAGGAAGCTCAAAGGAAGCACCCTATAGGCTCGCAAACTTGCAAGGAGGTATCTACCAAGATATATGACATAGAGGAAACCAAATGAAGGGGACTCTGCAGATTTGACTTCACAGACACACTTGCAAAGCAACATGTTTACCCATAGATAGAGCATGTCAAAAAGTGGCCACACAGGAAAGTAAGTGGACAATCATGCAGACCATTGATAGATTAGAAGGCTTTCAAAGGGGTCTCGTGGGGACCCTTCAAAAGAAGAGGGGTCCACTCAAGGGACACATTGTTTGAAAAGCGAGGTCTAGTCAAGCTACCCCCAACATACATGGGAGGAGAACCACACAAAATACTTAGAACATGCAGGATAGAGATAAACCTCGATATCACTTGTCATTTTGAAGAAGAGGCAGATGCATCAGACAAATAAATGAGTGATGGCACCTGAATCAAGAAGTTGTATTTATCTTTCAAGGCCTTACATTCACTAGTGGAATGGCTAGACACCTGATGGTATGCACAAAAAGAATGTTTTTCTTTATCATGCTCATAAAATTTCTTATGTGTAGGAGGAGGAAGAGTAATTAAGTGGGCTTTTAGAAGCTGCAATAAAATATGCTCTTGCTCAGATAAAGGATGAGGAGTAAGAAGCAACCCTTTCTCTTGTGGAGAAAGACTCGACTCCTCACAAGAAGAAGACATGAAGACATAAGACAAAGGAGGATCTACATTGAGAGTATTATTTTGAAAAAGGATATCATACTCCTTTGAGAGATCACCATCATCTTTCCTGACATGATTACTAGCATTAACCTCTTTAGTAGAAGCGCGATCATCTTCCTTAGAAGGAGGATCAACACTAAGAACATTACAATTCACATTCACATCAAAAGAACAATCATCTTTGATGGCAAGTGTGAATGATGTTATTGGAAGGTCTGAGTGGATCGGGTCGAATTTACATTCCACAATGAAGGAATATGTAAAGTCTAAGGAACCCCAATCATCACTAAGACATGCATTCTTTTGAAAAGGGGTAGAAGGAGCAAACTTAAGGTTTCTTGCTTCAGAAGGATCTTCTTTAGGGACATCTATCTCAAGATTATCCTTTGTAGTAGGTATTGCTAGAGTAAACATCGACACATTGGAAGACACTAAAGGAATAAGAGTAGGCACAACCAAAACCTGATCATCAACTGCCATTTCACATAAGTGCATAGCCTCAGGGTCAAATTTGACTGTGACTACTTAATTATTGCAAATGAACTTAATAGATTTATGCAAGGTAGACATGACTGCACCAATAGCATGGATCCACGGTCTACTGAGAAGGAGATTATATGGTAATTTCTCTGACATAAAATATACAAGAGTAGGCATAGTAATGGGTCCCAACCTCAAAGGCAAGACTATCGTGCCTATGGCTTGTCGGTCGATAGTATCGAACCCATGGATGACAATAGAAGAAATACTAAGAGAAGATGAATCAATATTAATCTTAGGCAATAAATTAATACTACATACATTGAGCATCAAACTGGCATCAACAAGAGTACGTTTAATACCAATTTTATTAATGTTAACTATAATCATCAAAGGATTTGCTTTCTTTTGTACTTTCGAAGGTGGGAGTTCTTGTGGATAGAACATAATATTTGGTGAATCTGCATGAATATGAGTTATCAACACATCATCGTTTGCCGGCCTAGTTGAAGAAGGCAAGAGGATCTTTTGCAAGGCTTCCTAAAACATACCTTCGTAAACTGGAGCAAACTGAAGCAAGTCCCACCGTAAGATCTTAGTGGGAGAAACTTGAGGTTGCTTGACAAGATTGTAATCATTGGGTGCTTTAGTCATAGGTTTAAGTGCTTGAAGAAGGCTTGGTTGTTTATTCATACTATTCTCATAAGTATGGGCTACCGTTTTGTAAGAGGGAGCCTTAGAAGGATCAAGCGAATAATTATCAAATGGAACACCATTAATAGAACAAACCCTTTTAGGAGAAGGAATAGCTAGAGTCATGTAAATGATTGGTCTCTTAGGCCTTTGAGGGGCAGCAAAGACATATATTACATTTACAAAATCATCACAACTAGTGGAATAATTATTCGAAGACATATTCTCAACATCGATCCAAACATGATCAAATGTAGAAGGATATTCATCATGCACTAATGCACCATCTCTAAAAGAGAGTGCATCAGAACAAATATGAGATTCATCATTCACAAATGCAACGTCCCTAAAAGATAGTGCATTGGAATGAATAGAAGGTAGAGTTGTTGACACAGGGATTTGCACCTGATGCTAAGTTTGAATCTATGAAATCTCATGCAACATGGGACTATTCTCAGGCTGTGGGTATCTTATGGTGAGAATAGACCTCCAAGTTATGGGTTGGCTCCCTTTGGATATTTCTTCTAAATACCGATTTTAATAAAGGAAAAGGGTAAGAAGGACAATGCAAAAACTAATACTGGAAAACTAGGTGATTCACCAACTGATAAAAATTTGAACTTGCTTCTAAAAATATCACAAAAGACTCAATAAATAAAGCCATACATTCTCACAACTTTTTCATTCATGCCTGCAAAAATATTCAAATGAAAAGCTCTGACTTTTCTAATGCTCCAAAAAAGGAAAAACAGTGACATTTTCACAAATCTTTATGCAAGAGATTGAAAGCACTAACAAAGACCTGCACTATGACATGATATTATTTGCATTTAGCATTGAAGTAATTTGATTAAAATAAAGGATGACACATTATTTTGTCATGTAACTCACACTCAACACTAAAGAACAAAGAATAATGGAGAAGGAAATAAGCTTCTTATTGAAAAATATGAGAAAAATGCATTACAAACCTATAGAACTCACAAGAAAATGAGTTACAAAGTAAGAATAATTTGCATTAGCAGCCACCAATCTCAGAACTAGAGAAAATGAGAGAAGAAGAGGACTTATACAAAAGACTCCAAAAATTTGAAATTTGAATTTTGGCTCCAATTGGCTTGATGTGTTGTCTTCTCCCTCAAATTAAGCACTTGATTGAAAGAAGACTCCTCCAAATAGGTATAAGGATTTCTGAATCTGTAAACAATCAAAAGGGTCGTGCATAACTGGAATTCCCTCAAAAAAGGGGTTGAAACTGCAAGAAACATGGTGCTAAGTGCCTCAAAATCCTCCTTGACTCATACATAACCCATTCGGGTCCTTAAACTGATGTTCAACTACTGATGAGGTCACCAAATTTCCCTATTTTTCATCCACATGTTTGCAAATCTCTTCAGCTACCTCCTAGATACATGCAAAGGCATCAAAGCTTGTGTAACCCTTCCATCACATAAATTTCAAATTGTCTCCCTTTGACTAATTCTCCATAATCAACGTAGCAAGTATTACATTTAACATTATTCTGCATTTAACAATAGTAACTTTGACCAAGTGATTTATAACACAACACTTGACCATGATACTTTACATTATACAAGGAATGCAAAATAAATATAAAATCCATGACTTGGCTAAAATCATAACACAATACAAAGGCATGAGCATGAAATAAGGCATTTAAGAACTACTCTTAAGGCATACACATATGAACATATAATCAAGGTATTAGTTTATATTCACAAAGTTTAAATAAAAGGAAAAAATGCCTTTCACCTATCGGCATTCATTAGGGCAAAAGAAACCCTAAAAACAAAAAAACCAATACCAAACTTGTAAAACATTCATTTGACAGTTGAACATTCTAGAAGTGATGGAAGCCACCATGAGTAACCTAGAGTTGAGTTCGAACTCCTCCATCTCTTGTTGTTTCTGAAGGTTTTCTTGAAGATTTATGTACAGGAGAACAAGGTACATTCTAATATCAGTTAAAATTTGGATTTCATCTCCAATTTCGAAGCCATTTGTGAGTTTTTAGGTTGCGACCATGTACATTTCCTGATGCATTCTCTTTTACTTTGCTCTATCTCTGTATTCAATGCCGCCATCGACGCCTCCCTCCTGAACATTTGAAAGACATTTCCACGTGGGATTTTGATTAGTTTCTCTCCACATAGAAACTTAGGTGAGTTCTTTTCTTCTCAATTTGTGCATAACTAAAAATAAGCTCAATTTGAGCTTCTCTGAACAAAATAATGGAGTCCTTTCTATAGGAGAAATGAGTGACATCCTTTGTGTTTTCCTTATACAGGCCGCCATACCTTATTCTTTCCAAGTTTCACTTCTTCATTTCTATGTATAAGAGATATTGTACATGGTTGTCCCTTATCACTGTATACTCCTTTTCATTATATAATGGATCTGTAAATGATGTATTTTTTCCCTTCATACCTCTTTGAGGGTTTGTTCATGTTCAAATAGCTCAAACTTCTTCTTTTACTCTGTACTTGATTTTTCTGTGCAAAACCCCAAGTGGGTTTGGATTCCTTGAAAAAAGAGATAAACTCTTAGGCCGCCATACCTTATAGAACATGATATGTAATACAGTCCTTAGTCAATTTCTTTCTTTCAGAAGAATATGATTCAAAACTATTGCACAATATGGGTATTACAGAAAACCCTTGCATCCTTCTCTTTTCTGCATGAAATGTACATAAAAAGATTTTGTTTCTTTTCTATGTTTTAAGAGCCTTCATTGAGCTCGATGCATGTAGACCATGTCTTGAACTGTTCTCATATGTCATTATTCAACAAAAAAACATGAAAAAATCCTTCAACAAATAGTATGATATTATCATTTTCTCCTTACTATTCTCTTTGAATGCTTACAGAACATTGTGTAAACAACAAAAATGACTTTTATATGAATGAATTGCTACTTTACTTTTAAATAATTCCTTCATGCACACTATGATCTTCTCTACATAACTTCTTTTTACTGATCTTTTACTTTCACATGATTGTTTCAAATTCACTATTTTTTAATAAAAAATAATGATTCTTTTGAGCTGTCAAGCTGAGATTAATGGATATTTCCTTCATTGATAATAAAGAATTAAATAAACACTATTTTTGCTTTATCCTTCAACCACACCATTTGCTCCAAGATGACTGTAATGTAGTCCTACATTCACTTGAATATACATAAGAGGCTTGCATATATTATAATGATACAGTTATTTATTTCATATGAGAGTGTTTTCTGGAACACAATATTGATCTCATGATGTTCACACTACATAAAAACTTTTAATGAGCTAGGTTCAACCCTTGTGGGAGCCACATTTTCCACCACTCATATGAAATTGATGAACAACAACAAAACTTTTCCTGAATCTACACATGAAGCAAACGAGTTAGAAAAAATAGTGAACTCAGTGATTTCTCGTGATAATTTTTGCTTTTTGATGACTTAATCATTTGATGAATGCTTGATAGGATGCAAATTACATTTCTGTTGGTAATGTAGGTATAAGGTAGAATGTGATTTTTCATTGCTCTAACACCTCCTTTCAACAATCTTGCAGGTAAACCTTGGAGCTGGAGTTGGACCTAGTGCTAGAGTTGAACCAAGATCAACACAACTGTGAAAATGATTTGTCATTCCAGGCAATGACGAATCACCTTCTTTCCCTATTCTTATATTATCTTCAGTTGTGTGATATACATTTCTTTCTTGTATTCATTATTTGATTAAGTAATCAAATCAGGCTACTCCCATGGCTTGTGTGGGACTTTGATTTTTACAATATGAATAAAACAAAAAAATAATGCAAATTTATAAGTTTTTTTGTTGCAAGCGTTTGCATAATAACACTGGAAATTCAAACGTAATCAGATTTGTATAGCAATGAATACTTAGCAAAATATTTTGAAATAAATTGTGTACCTTTTAATGATGAATTCAACTCAGCTCTACCTATTTTGAGTTGTAGCTAAAAATAGGCAACAAGAGTAACATTAAGAAAGGTATCAATGATTTCATCTTCTTGCAACAAGATATCCTCTGAAGCAAGAGGACTCTCATGAGAAGGATCAAAGATACAAAGTGACATGGGAAAAGCCAAGTCACTATCACATGCATAAATGGAATATCATTAACATTTTGAACAAAATTAGATACTGAACTGATAAAAGAAGATATTAAATTCATTTTGGATTTTTTTGGTATTTTCTATATTCTAGTAATTTGCGTTTTCAGAGGTCTTCGGAGTAGAATTTGAGGTCATAACTTGTGCCGGTCCTTAAAATCTAATTACCAAAATCATATTATTTGAGGGATTAAACTATTTCTCTAGGAGACCTTTCCATCAGTGCAAATGATTATGAATTCTAAGCATCGAGTCAAAAGTTATGACCCCGCCAAGTAGGGGTAAATAAATTCCTAGTTATCCACTTCATGTCGGGTTCACCAAAATGTAGAGAAGGGGGATTCGATACTCATGAGTTGTCTTCATTCAGATAGCCTCACAAGGTGAAATACCCTAAACTACCTCAAGGAACAATGCAGAAGTTCTACGATTAGAAAGAGCAGGTCACAAAGATTCTCTGGACAAACTGACTAGCTCTCAGCCAAAGGATGGCAATGCGGAATACAAATGACAACATGGTGTGCTAGTGTCCCTAAAGCATGCTAGAATCTCGTATGTTCCAAATAGTGATAATGTCACAAAAACTGGCAAAGTGGCTACTTCTACTCTGATTGCTAAGAACTTCTAGAATGCAGTAAAGTAACAAAATATGATAGAATTTAAATTAAATAAATGATTGAGATAAAGAGAAGAGATAGAAATAAATGCTCACAGCCACACAAGTGATGAAGCCTCTAATACGTGAATGTCTTCAATACCTGCATGCGTAATACATGTAGAAATTTTTGGGGTTGTATAGGGGTTTGCCTCAGTCAAACCCCCGTTTTGGTGTTCCCACCTCCATGGATAGCCAAATAGAAAGAGAGAGTGTAACTGAAATGGAAAAAGTGTGTGGTGAAAGAAAAACCCGCTTAGGAGTAGAACCCGCACCACAAAGTATGAGTGATAAAAGAAAACCTTGCTCAAGGAGGAGAACTTGTATCACAAAACAGGTGATAAACGCAATCCCCGCTCGAGGAGGGGAACCCATATCACAATATGTAAATGTAATAAATAGGGGATATGGAATCCTAGGATGCTCACAAGCATGGAGTGAAGGAGATAGATTTGCAAGGCTTAAAGAAGCCAAAGGGAGAGAGCAATGGATTTGCGAGAGCAAAAGGTGCTACAAAGGGTGTTGCCAAGAGAACTTGAAAGTTCTATTGTAGCAAGCTATATGGATTTATGCAAGAAAGAGTAAAATGGGAGAATATGCAAGATAGAATCCAAGAAGGATAAGAGGCCAAAATGAATTGAGAAGATAACATTAAAAGAGAGAAGAGAAGGAAAAAGAAGCTTCCCGGGCGATTACAAAGCGTTCCCAACCGTTACCACCAACAAAACTTGCTGACAAGTGGAAAACATGCTCGGGGGCGGTCGTTTGAACGTTGAAACATTGCAAGATGCTAGCATGAAACGTGAATGTTCATGCAACATGATAGTGTCTAGATACATCATGCTACAAAATGACACAAATGGAAAAAGCACAAATTTTGATGCAAAGCGGACGCACAAGGGTAGTTGCTAAAAAGGGGTACTGGAACATCTTGAGAAGGGAAAAAGGCTGATGCAGGGGCTAAAATGATCCTACACAAGATGCTAAGGGGGTGGACACTAAAGTGGATGCAAGAATGTAAGTGAAATTACAAGGGTGCAATTTTACGACTATACAACATTGCAACATCTTCATGTTGCACTCAGGTACTGTGGATGAAACAAACACTAAAGAACATTGACATATCATTTGATGAATCAATCTCAATCATGTGTGATAATACTAGCACAATAAGCATTTCTAAGAATCTAGTACATCAATCCATAATGAAACATATATCCATTAGATATTGTTTCTTGAGAGAGAAGGTTTTAGACAATGAAGTAAGACTTGAATATGTACCTACAAAAGAGTAGATTGCAGATATTTTTAGAAAATTGTTGAGAAAAGATACTTTTGAGTATCTCCGACATAAGTTAGGGGTTATGCCCCCTCCTAGTCTACATTTACACCTAGGTGTGCATTGGTCTAGGGTATTATATACTCACTCTTATTTGGATCAATGCTTGGTGGCTTCCTCATAGGGGGAGCAGAGTATGTTTTTCAGGGGGAGTTTTGCCTTTTGTCTTTGATGTCAAAGGGGGAGAAGAAAAGAAGATAAGAAGTTGCATTGTTTGGTTTGTTATTGATGAATGTTGACATCAATGACAAAGGGTTGATTGATTGTTGTCATTAATGGTTGTCATTGATGTCAACATATCTTGGTTGATCCAGATTGGCGTGGTTCTAGATGTTGTGTTGTGATGATCTATCTTTGGTCGTGTTTGTCTTGGTCCCATTCATCTTACAATATAATGAGATACACTCTTATGGGTCTAGACCAATCTGGAAATTTGTTAACGTGCTTCAGAATATTGTTTGCATTGTAACATGTGTATCCTATTCTTTCGTTCTGGATATCATGGTAAAAATGTAGCATGTTGATTTGAGCGAGGAGATTCTGTATGGTCCATATTTCATTCCTTTCCATTGCAAGAGTATTTTTGTGGTGACCCGATTCAAATTGTGTTTGGACAAATTAAGAGTTTATGGAAGCATGGAATGGAGTTGTGTTTGGTTGACTTAGGAGTTTATGGAAGCATGGAATGGTATAAGTAAAAGTTGATTTTGTTCGATGAAAGCAAGTGTGATGAATGCGAATCTGAAAATCCAAACATTGTGAAGTATGTGAAGGTATACGACTGGAGGCAATAAACAATGAGATTCTATCTGATGTCATTGTTGGTGACAGTTATTTCAACGGTGGATTCCCTTTCACTATTCTTCTGGCAATGAGTCATTTTCTGTAGGTAGTGAGCCTTTCTCTTTTGGAAGTGAGCCTTTTGTGATCTTTTGAGTTGTAATAGTCGGGCAATGAGCCCACCGACAGTGAGCCACCCTACAGTGAGCAATTTGGCAATGAGCCTTTGTCAAAATCACCTTAATTGGTGTCACCCTAATCGGTTTTCTATAATTGAGAATTAGCATTCTCCGTGGTTTTTCCCTTCTTGGGTTTCCATGTAAATTCTAGTGTTCATTAAGTATGATATTGTTATGTGCTTTCATGTTCATATTTGTTAGATTATTATTTGATTGATTTAAGTTTGCTCTGGATTAATTAAAGTCAAGAATATATTTTTATAATAACTGATTCACCCCCCCTCTTAGTCATCTAGACTGTTCAACAACTTGCCTTTTGTTTTTTGCCCATTCTTGAAATCTATGTCAATGCCTTTTGGGTTGTCATTGCCTTCATTCACCCTACCCTTTTGATTCGAGCCTTTTGATGGAGCTTTGTCCCTTACCCCTGTCTATTCTCTATCCTAATTGAATGACATTAACACCCATCACAAAGGGGGGATTTTGCCTCTACCCTATCCCCTCGATGATTCCCATTTGGTCTTATTTCAAAAGTTCAATTGCTTGCTTTTTGTCTGCACTTTCCAAACCTTCTCACTTCGAAGTGTTGTATTCCTTCGTCTAAGAACATTTTGGGTCTTATCTCTTTTTTGCCAAAATTTTCCATACCCTTGGCTCTGCATCCCTAATTCTCTCCTCCCTTCATTTTTCTCATGTTTAGTAGAATCATCGATCCTCCATCCACCGCTCCTATCCAAGTTCCTTGCACTCACCCAAATTTATTCATTGTGAAATTGGTTATCCATTCCAATTTTAGTTCCTCGCCCACCTTGCCATGCCCTTGGGTTCTTGTCGATCTAATCTTAGCTATTCCCTGATGATTTGAGGCCTCCTCCTCTTCGTAGATCCTCCTTTCTCCATGGTTGTTCTTGCCTTGGATGGAAGTCTATAGCCTCACCCTTCCTTGTCGCCTGCAACTGCATGTCCACATTTCACAACTAGACGCTTTCTAAAATTTTGTTGTAACATATCATTCATCTATAATTTTTTAATTCTTTGTTTTAATTTTTAAATTGAATTATATATTGTAGATTTAACATTCCTTATTGCTAACAAATATCATGAAACCATAACTTTCTAAAATTTTGGAGCTCAAAATATCAAACTTGTCCTTTAAAAATCCATGGGATCCATCATTATGAGGTGATCCTATGTAGGGGCTTCAAGAACTATTTTTATGAAGTAGGGGGTCTCATGAGACCAGAAAAATGCTACAAGATTAATTAGAATCTTACTCTATAAATATGATCCCCTACTTTTTAGTTTGTAGTGTGCATTTGGGGCTTCAAGAACTATTTTTATGAAGTAGGGGTCTTATGAAACAAAAAAAAATGCTACAAGATTAATTAGAACTTACTCTATAAATAAGATCCCCTACTTTTTACTTTATAATTTTACACGGATGTATTTGGGGTGGCTTAAAAATTTCTCCCACCAACTTTTTTTATTTTTTTACCACTTGTCAATTATTTGAAATTTTTAACCAATTAATTTTTTTAATAATATTTTTTGTATTGATCAAAGCAAAATAAATTACAAGAATAAGTTACGAGGAGTAGCAAAGAAACATCAAACTATAAAAAAATTGTACATCAACAAACCAACAAGAACAAAACATTACAAAGGCTATACAAAAAATCAGCGATTACATTCAAGGGACATATTACAAGAGCTAAATAACATTTTACAATAATCAACTTTATTGCCCAACTGAAATTTCACTATTTAATCTTTGATCTGTTGTAACTATTGTGTGGCCCTCTCATTCTTCTTACCTATAACCTAGATCTGTGAAAAACGGACAACCACTTGAAGACATATGTCAGAGTAAAGCCGCGGAGTACTAGCTACCTGATAATAGTTACTAGAAAACATTGCAACCCATCTATTTTTTCATATTTTTTCAAAACAACATGCTAGATAGAATTAACAATCACATCATTTTGCATACCAAAACCAAAAACAACTTCTTTCCAAGTCAAATCGTGATTAAAAATAATTGAGAAATCTTAGAAAACATTAAATTATTGCCTTTTAACACATATATAGTCCCAAAAAATATGTTTCAAGTTTTCCACACTGTTACAAAAATGATAGTTTGCTAGTTGGACCATAATACACTTCAACCTATTCCCCACAAGTAGCTTGTAGTGCAATATCTTCCAAACCAACATTTATGAGTCAAAATCAGCTTTGGAACGACATATTTGAGCACTTAATTTAAACCAAAATTTAGAGCTAAATTTGCATTTCCACTTTTAAATCAAACGGTTAACAATATTCCAACTAAGAATCATCTTCAAATATATATTTTTTAAAGGAAATGATTGAGATGACTGTATGATAACCATTTCCAATCTCTAAAAAATTAGCAATGCCTTGAAGTACATAATTTCATAGTAAGATCCACTAGCACAGGGGATTTAATAAAAAATGATGAATTGTCCATAACAAGAGCTCAACCTCCTTAATTTTGTTCCAAGGAGCCCAGTCGAGTAGATCAAAGTCCCAAAAATCTTTAAATTGTCTAACTCCCTTTTTAAACAAATAATAAGCTTGTTTGAGAAAACAAACAGATCATACTGAAATTATCATTTTATATTTATATATTATGTTGAATTAAATATACAAAATAATAAAATTCAAAAAATACAAAATTCATCCAAAAAAAAAAAACCACTTTAAAATACTCCTATAAACTTTTAACAACACAAGGCCCCTTGGAAACTCCTAAAACTTCTAACATAACCCGCTGAGATATTTTAGGGGCCACAGCCTTACAATTAAGGAAGTCGTGAGTGATGAAATACTGGGAAGCAAATATTCATTATTATTTTTTTATCATCTTTATTGATGTGTAGAAACCCTCGATAAAATGCTCTTCAACGCAGGTGACTACTGCAATTTACAGTGATACACATCTCATATCCTCTTCCTACATCTTCCATTGAATCCAATGTCGTTCGTATTGTTCTGGAGATGCATGGTTTGTTCACGGCGATCTGCATCGTGCCTCCCTTTAACAATCAAACTGCATTCTCCATCCTTCACATTCGCACCATTCTCTCCACTTCCTTCATCGTCAACATCTCATAAACCCTCTCTCAATGTCATTTCAGATTTCTTAACAAAAGAATGTGGGTTTTCTTCTTCTCAAGTGACAACTGTCATGAGAAGATACCCACAGCTGTTGGGGAACAAATCCGACCACACCGCTAGAGAAGCCATTCATCTCCTGAAAGATTCTGGATTCACTGAAAATAAGCTTAAGAGTACCATTCTTAGAAGCCCAACTATTCTTTCAATGAGAGTGGATAGGCAGTTGAGGCCCAAGATGGAATTCCTGAAAGATATGGGCTTGGCTTCTCAAGACATAGCATATATTGTATTTCACAGACCCAGATTGCTTGAGTTGAGCTTAGAAAAGTGTCTCACCCCTAGAATCCTCCATCTTGAAACCTTATTTGGCTCAAAGGTCCATCTGTGCAAGGCTCTCAGAAGGGCGCCTCAGCTATTGACGAGTGATTTCAAGAAGCATGTGATACCTAGAGTGGAGTACTTGAAGAATAGTTTAGGCATTCTAGAAGATTCCGTAGCATTTGCCCGAGCCCTCGGTGTGGTTCTAAGCCTTAGTTTTGAAACCCTGGAAAATAAAATTAAACATATGGCGAGTCTTGGTCTGGCAGAGGAGGAAATCATTCAAATTATTAAGAAATATCCTCGAGCACTTTGTATGTCAACCAAGAAAATAAAGGAAAACATTGATTTTTTGATACGCATTGCAGGTCTTGAGCTCAAGACTGTTGCTTCGAATTCTTGGTTTCTGGGTTTGAGCGTAGAGAAAAGGCTCAAGCCCCGCTATGAAGTCTTTAAATCTCTAAGGACAAGTCCCCACGCCAAGGATCTACCTAGTCTGCTTAGTATTTTTAAACTTAGTGAGCAAGAATTCCTTAAATATTTTGGTCAATACAGTACCAAGTCAAGTCCAGCGATCATACAATCTCCTAAAGCGAGCATTTTCGAGCAGTGACGGGAGTTTCAAAACAAAATCAACCTAGGTTTTTCTTTCTTCAAGGTTTGGATTGGTGTTAAAAGGGATCTGGAACTCATCTTGGCCAAGGTAATGTCTTAAGGATCTTTACCTTCCTGGTTAAAAAATATTATAGATACACTTTTCACCTCTGCACTAACCTTGAGGTTGAAATGCTATTTAGACGCTGGGGAGATATCAAAACCCTAATGTCCCCAAGTTTTATTTGTAGGATATTAGAGTAATATCATGTATGACTTATCTCATGCAGGCCTTCAATGTGATTATGAAAGGGAAGCGATTATGTTGTACTTAAAAGGATGTATATGACCGGATTTATTAATTAGATCCTCGGTAGACATCAATCCTCAAAAGAAATATAGTAATAAATTAATACATAAATGCACTTGGTCCTTATGACCATTCTCTTTGGGTTATCCTTCATCCCATGATTCCAGCAGTGTCAATTCAGCTGGCGTACATAACAGAGGATTGAGAGACAACGACCAGTGTTGAGGAGACTTCAACAGCAACTCAGTTTTCACTGCGTTTTGGTTGGAGACATCTACTGTTAATGGAGGGAAAACCAGAAAATGGGACGAATGAAATCCTTTTTGGAAGAGGTTTTCAAGTTTTGTCAACACATGCAAGCAGCTGTGCAGCACTGAAAAAGGGGCAGTAAAGTCATTTGTTGGAGAGAGAAGCCAGGCAGGACGCTGTGAAAGGGACAAAGAAAAGCCTTTTCGCTTGGGTCAAGAGTAGGATGAAAGAAATACCAATCATATTGAAACAGGAATACAAGGGACTGCGTTGGAAGAGTAAGCATCAACAGGAAGACAAAAAATAGGATTTGGAAGCATGGGAATTTGCTTTGGAATCAGGAGAGCTTGTTCTCCTCCTTTCTGTATTGATTTTATCAGAGCCAAAAGTTTATGAGTATCATATTTATTCAGTCAAAGGATCTTTAGAGCAGGTATTCAGTTTTATTCAAAGCTGCCCCATTTTATCTCTCTCTATTAGTATATGTAAACAACTGCCCTTGAGTATAAGGATTCAGTAGTAGTGTTTGTGAATGTGCATGATGTTTAAAGCTACTTATTTTAATTAAATTCTCAGAAACTAAGCCAATCTGTTTGTCTGGTGTGGATGATGGCATTATGGTTGGTTTTCTCTTTGTCTTTGTTGTCTATTTTAAGCTGTAGGATTGAATGTTTTTTTCAAGACTGCCAGGAGTGGTTACCCATTCAGTTGGGCCACCCCAGGGTCTGCATCAATTCTTTTTCATATAGTTGAATTGCAAGTCATATTTCTCTACCTATGTGTTTAAATTTTACTTACAAATTGGATCATGTTTGGATCATTCTGCTCTAGGTTAAATCAAAGTGAACAGGCATGAAATCCGTTTAGCTCCATCTACAGTTAAGATTTCAATTCACAAGTAAGATATCCATTTACAGAGTAAGTTGACAATTCATTTCGTCTGCGTGGTTTGAATTATAACAATAAGCATGATATTCACAACAGTCTATTTTCTCAAAGCCCAATTGCAACTCTTATAGGCAAGTGTAGTTAATATTTGTTTTCAATATATTATACTTTAAGTTGTGGTATTAACTTTACTCTAGTTAATCATGGGTTTCTCAGTCAATTTTAGATTCTTCTTTTCACATATATAAGTTATCTCTGCTTGCAGCTAATAGTATAATTTATGATCTGCAATATTCTTCCTGTTTTTCCAAATCCATTGCAACAATGTCTACGGTTAACTTGGCTTCGGTCTAGCTCTTACTCCCTAGATGATTAATATTGCTCTGTCTGAAACTACTTCTGAAGATGCATCAGTTTGATAGAATAGCTTTATTTCTTTAATAAGCCTAGGTTAGTTTCATACTTCAGCCTGTATAATTTAAAAATGGTTTCTTATTGCCACCGTAATTTGCACTATTCATGGTGTTTGCTGCATTTGACATGCAAATGGTTTATGTTCTTTTTATCCTTAGAGGCTCCAGTCTAATCCCTGCATTAAAACAAATAAGCTCCATATAAGTCCCATTTTTGGTTGGAATTTACAACCCCTGTACTTGAGGCATTTCATCCCTCATATATTCCATATGGTACAACTGTGACATTATTTGTTAAACTGGAAGATATGGTCAGATAAGATGGAGTTATATTCACTGTTTCTCATTTTTTAAACATTTATGTGGAAACATTTTGTTCTATCAATAATCTGGTAAAGAAAAGTGAATAAAACACAGTTGTTTCTAGATAAATTCACCTAAGATAAGATGGATGTGTCTTCTTAGAAGACATGGTTTGATTGCAAATATGCAACATTATCTGTTAAACTGGAAGGGTATGGTCAGTTAAGACACAATTATAAACTTATATACACTAGTTCTCATTTTTTAAACATTTATGTGGAAACAATGTGTTCTATCCACAATCTGGTAAAGAAAAGTGAATAGAACACTTTGTTTCTAGTTAAATGCATCCAAAATAGGATGGATTTGTTGTCTCAGAAGATATGGTTTGATTGCAACTATGCAGTAATATAGAACAATGCTCTTACTCAAATGGCATGGAATTACACTAATGATTGATTATGTACTTTGCAAATTATGCTTCACCCATTGTTGGTGGGATAGTATTTTCCTTATGGATTATTTTACACATTATTCAAGTTAATCATGGAAAAATTGTGTAGAAGTTGATTCCACCACAAGTGAGAAGCAATTAGTAACCAGATCGTATGCCATGCACTTTTTACTTGGAGAAAAGGTGGGTTTACTGGATCCTAGGTTGTCATATTGATTTAGCAGGCTTTAATGTCTATATTATTTTTTTATTATCAATCACTTTTCAATTTGTATTATTATACTTTAAAGAGCTATCCATATAAAGAGATCCAATCTGCAATCCTCCAGAAAATCTATATGATCTTGACAAAGGATTATGTAGCATGATCCAAGAGGTTGAGATGAATTTTAAAATGTATCAGAGGTCTTGCAATGGACTTTGGAAGCCTTTAAAACACTCTCTAAAATAAACAAATCACATATCAGGGCTGCCTAAAGTTTGTATACGGTAGTGGATACAGGTTTGTATCAGATACTGATACAAGACATAGGTCGAATTTTCAAGATCCCTGAATAGTTAATACATATATGGTTACATACAAATTATTGAAGTATATTTATATTTGTTAGGGAAGAGGACCTAGCATTTGTATACCCTAATTTGCATACCCTAATTTCATGCACTTCAAGCTCTTAAATAGTATGTTGGATTTTCTAAAAAAATTAGGACATCTTTGAAGATGACTGAAGAGCTTAAATCTATTGTTTGGACTTTTGAATAGTAATAAAGATCGTATGATGAGTCATTATGTGGGAACTCCTTAAGTGATCATTTCAAAGCCAGAAAGGAGCCAGAAAAATGTAGTTTAGAGGTGAAGGGGTTGAACAATAAAGTATTTTGCAAAAATTGACGGAGATCTAAGCATTTGTGTAACATGAAATGGGAATTGAAGTAGGCGCACAGATTGCATATTTCTCAAATCTGTTTCCTCTCGTAGGGTTTTCTCAATAGAAGAGTGGAGTCGATTCCAATGGCCACTTGCATAATGCAGGGTCAAATGTGAATTCTTGGGACTGGGACATCGTGATGTTCACAACAAAGCCTTAATATCCTTAATATTGCAGCTCCATCAGGAAATTTAAATGTTAGTTAGTTAGCTGATAGGCTATATATAGTGTGAGGTTTCTGCCTGAAACCTGTCTCACGTGGTAAAACTGCTGTTCGGTTGTCCTGAAACAATAAATGGTTTGCAGATTGTCGGTTGTTGTTGGATGAAATCGTTTCCTTGCGTCATGCGTGAAAAAGAAACATTAACTCGCAACAGAGATATTTTCGTTTACAGCTGCAAAAATAGTGTCATAAAGTGCAACCACTGTAGGGAGATATTTTGAGAAGTGCGTATTCATTTCGGTTAAGCAGAAATTGTTGAATACGAGTGCATCAACAAACCACAATGGTTTCTATCTGGCAGCCCCTCTGTGGTGATCACAACCACCAATTTCTGCGCACCAAACTTTGTCCTCACGGCCAACGAGGGCGGATGGTGTAACCTGCCTCATCCCCACTTTGACATGGCCTTCTCAATGCGGGTATCATACCCGTCCAATGCAAAAGGTAACCGACCCATCTGCCTTCTAGTCCCTCTACCAGGTAATGCTTACTAAATTGTCTGCAGGAATCCTGATTAGATGGGTTTTACTGCAGGGTGAAATACGAGAAGGAAGGAGGATTGCGCTTCACCATCCATGGAAATCATTACTTCTATCTGGTGCTGATTATGAATGTTGGGGCCGATGGAGACGTGGCAGCAGTGAAGGTGAGCATTCTATGGCATTAGCTCAGAAGCAATTTTTAAGAATGACATCTGCATTGTCAATTTCCAATCAGGGCTTAAATACCCTGTATTTTTTTGATAAATTAGCACATATTAACTTGGAATTTTTCAGGATGACATCTGCATTGGCAAATTCCAACCAGGAATTAAACACCCTTCATTCTTCTGATATATTAGCACATATTAACTATTCAATCAGGAATTAAATGCCCTGTAATCTTCTGATTTATTAGCACTTTAACTATGTTCTATGGAAAAAAAACAATCAAAAAGCCTGAATCCCAATCAAGGATTTGGGGGTATTTCATCGGCTCTCTTGATATTAGACCTTCTAGTGGCATAGACATACAATCCTCCACCTAAAAAAACAACACCCAACAGAACAGATAGCCCAATGCCTGCTTTAGCACCTTGGCTGATACCATTCCCATGACTTTTAATGCCATTCAGTGCCCCTGATGAGTCACTTCCTGCAGCGTAGAGCTGATGTGGGCGGGAAGAAAGCTGAGGTGGAGAAGGAATATCAGGGCTGAAGAATTTCACAACTTCTGGAGAGAGCTCTGATGGCATTTCATGGGACAGCATCCCATGCTGCTCCTCTTGCATCACTATGGGTGAAGATGCCCGCCCCTGCAATGTTGCACCTTCACTCTGCAACAAATTCAAAAACAACATTGAGAGAAATGCATAGCAAAACTTGAGTCCAGTAGCTGCTATGTTGTTCTCCATGGTCATTGCTGCTCACACACATTGAATTAACTATACCCACATAAAATGCAAAAAGTTTGATCTGAATTCTACTTCTGAAGGCAGTACTGAGTGCTGATTGTATAATGATTGGCTTATGCTTAGACTTGAAGACTCCTGGGACATTTTTCTTAAGGTGTTAAAGGCTAATGAATAAACAAGATTATAGGGATGCATTAGTGGGTATCAACTAATCCCTTTTATTAAGGTTTTTGAACCTTGTCCAGGTGATAATTGATGTCTGTAGCACCCCCAGGGTACAGGCATGGGAGATAGCTTCAGTAGCAATCATAGAGAAAAAAACACTTCATCCTTTACCTGCTTCAGAAAGTACAAAGATAAATTATTAGAGTCCCAACAAGAAAGTTGGGTTCAGCCTCTGATTGGCATCTGGAATGGAGTAAAAAATACTTTTACAGGTGCTGGCATGTGGAGGGGTGGAGTGGACCAAATCTTTACAACTACTCCACGATGATTTTTGAGGAAAAGATCATATAAAAAGTGAAAAGAGGCGCCCTACATAATTACATTTCCAAGCCAATTTTATAAAATCTCACAGGGTTTTAAAATTTATAAACAGTTACACATCAGAACGAGAATTAGGTTCTATTAGGCAAACAGCTGTCAAGTTATCAGTTCAGTAGAAATTAAAAGAAACCATTACAATTAAGCGGTAATGGCAATTCTAGTGTTGAGGGGTTTTGTACATCAGACTTATTCCATCTTCTATCTTGCAGATCTTTGCCACCATCCACAGAATCTCAACAGTAAAATAACATTGTGATGTTATCAAGATTCAACCGTGTAGTTTTTACGAGTCAAACCCATTGATCCATGTTTCATGAGTAGTGGTTCACAAGAACCCATCTCTCACGCTAATGAATGGCCCACTCAGCATTCATGCATCTAGGTGATGCTTACAAAGGTGAAGCACTGAGCCTTCCCAGGAGATCATCCATCCCAGTACTACTCCATGCACACTTAACCACAGAATTTTCCCAAGGTTAAGCAAACTTTGCTTCCAACCCCATTTGGAAAACCTTCAGCAAGTGTTGTGCCTTATGAACCATTCATTATAAAACCCCTTAACCTCATTAATAACATGTTCTGTTTCTTAGAAAGCATTATACAATTGATTCTATAAAATCCTCCATAAAAATTAAAAAAAAAACAAACATGAAAATTTCCCTTTCATATAGAAAGACCCATCCATATCATTTAAAAGACATACAGAGTGACATGGAGACGGGGACCATCCACCCAAGCTACCAAACAACAAGGTGCGGCTAAGTCCAACCAGAATGCTACCCAGTGGGTGGTAGCAAGTGTGAAGGCTCTCCGACAGCTGTGAGAGCAGCGCCCACAAGATTTCAGTTTTATCATGACAAAGTATGATGTGCAGGGCACAAAAAAAAAATTGTTTTGTTTTTTCAAGACATTTGGGGATGTGTTTTATCTTGTGCTAGTGTTTTCTTAAGTACATTATATTATATATCAGATGTCTAATTCTAATCCTATAAATTGAATTTGTCTTCGCTCTAAGCAGTATTCGTCTCTTGTATGGATGCTTATCAGTTATCACTAATCTCATCTCTGTATTTTGTTAAGAACAGACTGCTCTTTTCCAATTAAAAGTAGAGTGCTTCTTCTCTCTTGAGCAATTCCCACTTGATTTAAAATGCTACAAGATCCAGGCACACATGCGACGCTTGTACAATATAGTTCTAGATTGAAGCTTTGGCTAATAGGTAGTGTGATGTAAGATGTTAGGGAAAAAAATATTTGAGTAGCATAGTGTTTATTGGTTTTAATTATATTAAATCTTTTTTAAATTGGATTAATAAGTAGTGTGATGTAAGATGTTAGGGAAAAAAATATTTGAGTAGCATAGTGTTTATTGGTTTTAATTATATGAAATCTTTTTTAAATTGGATTAATAGTTATATATTTCAGTTAAAACAGACTTTCAAGTCAAAAATTATGATTTCTGTAAGTTTTTGCATTCTGAGGTAGGTGATTACTTCTTTTGGAATAAATCTTGAGATGTGTCTTTTGGCTCTCTTAGTAATCTAGATGTCTTCTATAATAAAATAGTTTCATGCATTTTATTATCCTATTAAAAAAATTTATTTCTATTTTTCATTAATAAAACTTCACACAACAAAAATGTCATTTACATCCACAAGCTACACACTTCAAACATTGTTCTTTCACTACCAAATCAAGAACTCGTATTCAACATTGATAACATATAGTTCTCACATCTTTTCCATCGTGAATTTCCTTATTTTATCCATCAATTGCCTTCGCACAATGCATCCTTCCCAAAATCAGGCATAACCCTCATCCATTTATCATATTAGCACATTCGCAAGTGGTAATATTGTTGTATGCCAATTAAGAGTTGGTCTTTTATTTCTTTGATATACAGGTACTCCCTTTGTTGTCATTAGAATAGGGATTTAAAGTAGCTCATAATTTTAAAGAAAACATGAACTTTTGATATTCATCTCTTGATGATTTGGTAATCTCTATTGTTTTGAGGGTAAAAACCTCATAGTTCTATAATTTTGGCTGATTTCAATTTCTTATTCTAATGACAAGAAAGAGTATTATAGAAGTATTGATTATTTAGTTATTAAAAATGGGTTTCAATTTTTAGTGGCTATTAGTAATATTGCAATTTTTTTTTTAATTGTTTTTAATAGTTTTGTCTTTTTTACATATTCTTTGTGTTTCACTGATTTGGTTTACATTTTTCTCAGCGACCTTCAACTTTTAAGCTATAATAGTTACTTATTAAGATTGTAAAGTTAATAATGTATAATTATATGTGCACTTTTAATCTGTTTTGTATTTTTTTGTAGATTTCAAAATTCAACACAGATAAGGATTCAGTGATTAGGTTACTCCTGTGATACTTCTAATCCTGCTACATCATATAGTGATGGTAACACAATCATTATTCTTCATCATCCTCGTCCTTTCTTCTTCATCAGTGGAGTTGATCATGTGCAGATGGACCAGAAATTAATAATTGTAGTTTTATCACCAACTATTCACATTGTTTCACCATCTCAGCATTTAGAACTTTTGTTCCATACTTTTATGGCTAGCTATCCATGACTCGTAGGGCAAGGCAGGGATGCCAACCTAACCTTGCTATTGAATTTTGATCTTTAACTAGATCTTTGTCTAGAAAGTTGAAACCCATCTCATGTTGTAAAATAGCTAGCCATAAAACAATTTGCCAGTCATCATTTACCGTTCATCTCATCACGTCTTTGCATTTAATTTTTAGATCTTAGAATCAAATCGGGTTTCCTTGACTCGCATTTAATGCAAATCTCTGAAATGTATTTAATCAACCTTTCGTTTATACATTGAAGCAACGGTTGTAGGGAGATCGGCTTTGGTTCTTCAAATTTTCTTGCAAACTTTGCCCATTTTCCCTCTTTGGCCTCGTTGACAGATGTCACAATTTGAGCAGAATCTTGAGGTAAGTCACTTGCCATGGTCTTAGTGAGTCTTATTTTTCAAATTTGTATGTTGCCCTGATGTTTATTTGTTCTGTTTTATTTCATTCTACAACAATTATGTTGTTATATGTTAAATGCAGCCATGTTTCTCACTCCTCTGAAATGTTTAACAAGGATGTGCAGGACTAATATGGTGGCAGTAGTACATGGGAAGTCTTAATAACACCATTGCCTAGAGAAAGCGGTAATATGGAGGCATTGGGTGTTTTTTTCCTTATGCTCTCTTCTTCGTCCTGATGATGGATTACAAAGATTGATCCAAAATGTTAATGCAAAAAAAATGACACAATCTAATCCAGAAACGTTCAACAATAATCATCATGGATTGGGGAAATCCGTCAGCACTAATTTCTACCCTTTTTCTCCCTAATTATATATTCTTTTGTTTTTATTAAAGCCACAGTGGCCAAAATATTGTTTCTAATATCTTTTGTTCTTCTTTCCTACAAGTCGAGATTCATCATTGAGTCTAGATGGCGGTGGCTAAGAAGAGGGAAACGTGGTGTTCTTATATCTTTCTATCGGCGTAACCCTTGCACCCCTTCTGGTGCAAGTTCTAGTATCTATTGACTAATGCAATAAAATGTGTTGGAATATGTTGTCAAAACAAAATAAATATAATTTATTATACATCCCGGTTGAAGGAAGATAGTAATGGAAGATCGATTTAAAACATCTTTAAATTAAAGATTTAAACAAAACAAAGTTGACTTTCCTAGGAGCCGACTTGAATTTTATTTATATTTGCCATGTCAAGTTTTCTGTTATCACCGGTCTGCACTCCCATATGAACCTCCATATGTGAGAACCAACACCAGTGTTTAGTATTGTTAATATCTTGCTTGGTTCATCTGAGTCCAAATATTTATTCTGCAGAACTTTGTTCCACAATACATCTGCAAATATATGTAAAATTTTCCAAATTTCCATTCTCTCTTCATGATGTTATTTCTCTCCTCTTTTCTTCTGAAAATTGCCACAAAGAAACCCTTCGGCGATAAATTGATCATTGGATCTTCCTTCCAATTTTCTTTGATACCATCTTTTGATTTCTTCTCTTGAGAATCTTTTCCCATGATTCTTCCAATCAGGGTAGTTTTCTCTAATTCCGCAACATCTTTGAATACAATTGCAGATAAATTGATCTCCTTTCCGTATTCAATCTCATTCGCATTTTTTGATTTTCCATTAACTGCTTTGCTCTTTTGCACCATAAAATAATGATTGTAATAATTATTTTTATTTATACATGGATTTGTACTAACCAATTCAAAGAAACCTTGTTATTCCTCAGGAAATTTAGGTAATCTCAAAAGTTTGATAAATCTATTATACCTATAAATTGCAGTGTGTCTGACACGTCCTTGGTACCACATAGGGATGGTGGGGAGACTAGACCTCGTGACCTCTTGCGTGCAACTGAATGCTTTAGCCAATCGAGCTAGGCCCACCACCCCTATTATACCTAGATATAATTTAATAATAAAATTTAAATTTTTTATTACAAGAGCATGAAACTATCTATTTGCTAACATTAAAGAATAAAAAAAAATTCCTACTCATGTACCATACATATTACAACAACATGAATAAACCAATTCAAAGAAACCTTGTTATCCCAAAGAAATTTAGGTAACCTCAATAGTTTGATAAATCTATTATATCGATATAATCTAGTAATAAAAATCAAAAGAGTATCACATTATTTAATTGTTTGGCATTATTTTAAACAAATTTAATATACCACTTTTGAGGTTTTATTGTTTTCAAACTCTATTTTTATTATCATATATAGTTCTATATATTTTGTTCACTAAATGTTGATTGATTTAACATATTTGTTCTCTACTAATGTCTTGTTGACCGTGAACTATTTTTTAGTCATGTGAACACATTTCTATTTGTAGAAAATTGACAATAATCAACACAAGATTTTTTTCTGTAAGGATCATGATGTCTCAAGTTTGGATTACAAGTAACAAGTTTGGTAAATATTGGTTTTGAGTTGGATCTATTTATTTGCAAAATAATGTAGGAGGATCAAAGATGAATTTGTACCAATAAATTGCAAGATGCATCTTGCAACTCTTTCAAAGAGTAAATGTTTTAAAAGCATTACAAAGAAGACCAATGGGTCTTTGATATATGCCTATGTGAGGCTTAGGGTTAGTAGTGCATTTGCAATTTGCATGAAAGTTATGCAATGCACATATGGACTCCAAAGTCTAAAGTTTAGTTCTTATAGATTATGCAAGGTGCAATGATTATGGTACAATTTGTAGTTTGCATCTCTTGCAAATTAGAAACGTGTTATAGAGAACCACAATTAGAAGGCTTTATATGGCACATGTTTCAAAATATAAATAACAATTTTTCCTTTTTTTGCAATGTGTAAAGGTGCAATTTTAGTCTACTATTAGAAAGATGTCTACAACCAATTTTACATTGGGTGATCTCACAATATTGGTTTACAATTTTTGGGCAAACTGGACACTGAACTGATTTTTTTTACTAAATCTTCACTTTCGGGCTTCTGTAGTGGCTAAACTGTGATGAATTTGAAGATGATGCAAACTAGAAATTTGTGACATTTTGTTTGTAGATTCTAAATATATTTTTTTCAAAAAATTTGGAATCAGATTGCACTTTTTTTTTCATCTTCAAAAACTAGTTTTTTTTTTAAAAACAACATTTTTAAGGAGTGATGCTCACCGTATACAACATAACTTTTTTTTGCATGAAGGATAAAATTCTAATTTTTTCAAATTTAGATTTGTAACTAGGATATCTAACACTTTCATTTGGTTTCATAGTGTTTTATTAAATATTTTTTCTTTAATCAAGTTTCAAAGTCAAACCAAATACAATCCAAACATAGGTGGACTGTATACAATATAACTTTTTCTATATGTATCAAAATTCAATTATTTTTTAATGGATCAAGGACATCAATACCCAGCCTGAATATATTTTTGAAAATTTATTTTGATAATTTGCTATTTTTTCACATGTGCAGAACAAAGAGCTTGATTTTCGGTGAAAAACCTATGTTTAATAAAACAAAAAAAAATACATAATAAAAAAAAACCATATTAAAATTATATTCAACGGATAGCTCATTTTGATGACTATCATTATCTAATTGGGTTTATGAAGTTTTCTTCATTTTCATCATCAAATTGAGCTTCGAAAGACAAATTTTTACAAAAAATTACTAATCTGTGGAGAGACAAGGGGAAATGGGGGGTTCGCTCGAACATGGGTTCGAGTGAACCCCAAAATAATGTTTGATTGAACATGGGTTCGTTTGAACCCCTTTAAAATAATGTGTGAATTTATGGTTAGACCCCCCCAGTATGGGTTTGATTGAACCCCCGTCGTATACATACAAAAGTCAAACCACTTTTTCAAGGTTTCTATGCGTTTTTCCGAGCTCAATCTGTGTAAAAGGCAATTTCCAGGTGACCCTCATGCTTGTGGGTGTGTCGGTTGAAAAAGACAATTCCCAAGTGAAAAGAGACTAAATTTTTGAGAAAGTTATAAATCTTATTTGTTATTGTTGCATTTCTTATTATCTTTGAGGCGACTGTTGCAGGTTTTTGACAATTCTTTTGTCACAAATTTTTTGCATTTTGGAGGAGAAATTTTTTCGAATCATTTTTAATTTGAAGAAGAAAATGGGACAAAAAGTAAAAAGAAAAAATAAGGCTCAACAAAAAATTTCAAAAGAAAAAGAAGAAAATAGGCACAAACAAAATTTGACAAATTATCATAGAAGGAAACAAGGTATGCGTTTATTTTTTCTCTTTCTCGTCAAATATGGGTAAATTTATGTACTTATAATAGTGGGTTCATCAAATGTCTTATCTAGCAACAAGGAAAAATGCATCACATAATTGATATATAAGAAAATTGAAGGTTCCTCATTTCAATTTTATGAAAATGAAAACTCAAATGCACATCCTCAATGAGTTCTATAAAACTAAAATCTGCAAGTTATCACTAGATTTCATAGTACTGCATTACTCTTAGTTTTCTCTCTTTCTTCATAAATAATTATTTGTAGCATCAATGGTTCATATTTATACATTCTTACTTTCAAATTTTCTTCATTAGATCCATGATACTTTATCACAACTCTATATTCTTCTTCTATGTTACAACCTTCCTTTTTATCACCATCTATCCTTTCTTGCACATCCTTGATTTTTTTATTCTACATCATCACAATTTATTATTCCTTCATATTTAGATTATCTTGAATGTATTTATTATTGTTACATGAGCTGATGTGCATTCTTCTTCAATCTCAATTAGCATCCCTTTTTCATTCTCTACTAGTGTCTCCTCCTTCTTGAAATACGCATTTTGATCCTAGGGCCTTCATCTTCCTTCCTTACTTAAAAACAACCAATATGTAATGCCCCACCTTTTTTTGCATTCCATTAATAATATTCCATATATCTCCTACCTCCTAAAATAGGTTTCTAAATTTGCGGTACTCTATCTAATCTCCATATCAATTGCAAACATATTTGTGGTGCCTACTACTACGCTTTTATGAATCCTTATACTAAATGCTCTACTAGTTTTGATCTAAAATATATTATCTTTATTTGTATTTTTTTGTAGCACCCAATTTTGTATTTATCTATGTTTATGTCCTTCTTTATTCTTATATTTATTTCATCCAATTGTGCATCATCAATTATATCTATGGTAGAATCACCATCTTTCACCAATATTTCCCCCTCTATCTTGGTATCTCCCTTTGAATCAATCTTAGGCGGCTTCCTCAATGAATATAGCCATCTAAATACATCATCTTCTTCTACATCTCTTTATTTTTCTATCTCCTTGTCATAATCTTATTCCATATTCATATTCAATGATATATGCACCATCTAGCCCTCCATGTATAAAATGTCAATTCTTCTTTTTGGGAGTCAAAGATTTCATTACATTCTACATGAACCAATTTGAGATTAAGCAAAATTTGAAAAGCACCAAAGAGTCCTTTTGAATCTCAAACACCTCAAAATTTATTTTTCCTTTAAACCCAAGAGGTTGACCTTTATATTCTACCATGTGCTAATGAAAATTTTGGATGCTTCCTCATCTAGTACTATATCATAAGGAGTATCATGTAAATTTGGTTTCCCAAGCTCCTCCCAATTTATTTTAAGAAAATTTTTAACATCTACTCCCAAGTTTATTAATATATTTTTCATCGATAAAAATGAGTTCTATATGATTGTGCCCATTTAAAAATATTAAGATGTGAAAGAGATGCATTTTGTTGTAATTATCTTGTTCTAATTAATTTCTATTCTAACATGTTCCAAGCCAAAAGTTAAATTATTTGAGTGTTGAAATTTATATATATTTGTTGTTTTATAACTTGAAAATTAGATTTTGTGGTATTAATATAGGGACTGAAGGTTGAGACACAAATCCTAATGATCTCCCATAATGGGATACCTTAGAAGAAAAATAAAATATTTAAATACTAGATCAACTATCTACTTAGATACAAAGAGGCTCATAGACTTACCACACTATCTAATAACATGCTAATTTTATATGGAAACCATAACATTCTTATGTTATAACATGATTGAATTATAGAACTTGATAGTAACAAATCTAAAGCTTAGTCACTAGCATGCATAAATTTAATTGCATTAAAACATGAAAATATAATAGTGCTATCATGTTGTAACACACTCATATTTTTGATGAAAAATAGTCATGAGTAATGTGTGTTATTTTCTTCATGTAATAGGATAAAATTATTGTGTGAGTGTATTTTTGTTGATTTGGAGTAATTTTAATTTAATGGATCATTTATCTATAAGATGGAAGGGGCAAGTTTCTTTAATTTTTTAGCAATTTGAGTTCAAAATTAAATCACTTGTATTCTCATTTATGTTGAATCATTTTTTAATTATTAGAAAAATTGAATACGTCGACACCTCCAAACACTCATCTTTAAGTCAATAAATTATGCACGGTAAATTTTATGTTGAATGAAATGCATAAAATAACCCCCTCAATTTCCTCCATCAATTCCAAGGCATTCTTGTGATTATCAAGTATAGATTTTAGGATGTCTCAAAAATAACAAAATGGAAATTCAAACATTAGTAGAAATCTTTAAAAAATATAAATGTAAAAAATATGCATTGGAAAGATTTTGTAACATCATTTGAGTTTATAATATCTATAAAATATTCAATCAAAAAGAACATAAATACAGGTGGACAAATTTTAGATATATATATAGTGAGCTCATGAATAGTATCATAAATAAAACTACCATGTAAACATGTGAAAGCCAATAAACTGTAGACACTCAAATTTTTTCTTGCAATCATCGCATTATCGTACATATCCGTTTGCATTATTGTTCATGTTCGTTTGCATTATCGTTCACGTCCATTTCCATAAAAAAACATAATAGTTCATTATCATGTAATAAATCCGTTATCATAACCATCAAATATCGTTTCATAATAAAATAAGTATCATTAATCATTTTATTTGTGTGAATCATTAAATTATTAGATCATTAAAATATTAAATAATTATACTCTCAATACCATTCATAGTGCATAATAAATTATAAGCATTTCATGATCATTCATTACCAATCATTCATAAACTATTTTAAATCATTAATCATGATATCGTTTTGACAATCATTTTCATTGCATAAATTCATAAATCATTATGTTTAAAAAACATTAAAATCAATGTTACATAAGTTATTTACATAATCCATATTCCATTAAATCCATAATAAAACATTATTAAATCATTTTCATTCACATTTAGAAATGCATTTAGTCACTTCATTTAATCATTCACCATGCATTTATTTTCCTTTTATCATTTTCATTTACATGCATCTCATTTTACTACGCAATGTGGGATTTTAAAATCTCCTTTTTGCAAATCTTTTGTCCCACATTTGTTTCTCTTAATCTCTCTATCCTCAAAAACATCTATTTAAGGAGCTTTTCCTCTCATTTTTCCCACCACGCTCCACGTTACACTACACACAACTCTTGCATATTTTTACTTCGAGACGTCTTGTCGAAGACTAAAAATTGGAACTACTAACTAATTTGGTGCAGGACGATTGATTGAAGACTTGATTTTGAAACTGACTATCTTTTAGCTTAGAACACATTTTGATTGGTGCTTTAGAACGAACATCTGTTTTCCATCATATATATTTAAATAGGGGGTGAATGAACATTGTTTGTTATGCTTGAGTTGATAGGGAGTATGCTCTCACCTTGTGTGAGCTTGGTGATCAGAAACTAGACCCATCGTCTTTGTATGTGTTTAATATCTTAGAGGGGCTTGCCTCACAAGAGGGAACGACTCCAACCGTTTTTTCACTCGGGCTGGTATATAAAAGGATGAGACTAAATTGTCAAGTCCTCATGGTATGTAGGCCTTAGCCGTGCAGTGCCATTCGAAAATGGGTACCTACCTTTTCTGTTACAGGTATAAGAGCCCCTAGTAGAGTGGTTAAAGCCTTAAGTGGCTTGTTGTACACTTGCGAGGTGTCATGTCCCCGAGTATTCACTAGAACCCTCTTGTTTTAGAAATCCAAAATACCTTCTATTCATTGGTGCAACAACGGTCGTTGCCAAGACATCCACATTCTCGCAGTTCTTAGTAGAGGTGAAGAGTCTGTCATGGGAGATTCATGAGGGCCCGAATCTTGGTTGACCTGAGAAGTGAGTGTCATGTTGGGGGAGCTAGTGTGGCCAAGCTTCTAAGTCACCCACTGAGAATAAGTGTGGATGGGGAAACCCACGTGAAATCCAGTGAATATAGTCCTTGCCAACCTTAGGATTTGTGCTTGTATTGTTAAAATCAAACATTTTGTCTGTTATGTCTTACGTGTGTGTTTAAAAATAGACCTCAAAAAAACATCACACCTAGTACTTGGCAACACCTTAAACCTTGCAAAATCCTAAAACATCAAACAACAAAAACATACAACATGAGCAAGTATCACTTAGATTTCTTGGGCCATCATCCTTTAGTTTTGATTTTTCAATCCTTGTATTCCACCTAGTCTTTCCATCCCATATAGTCCTTGTATATTCATAGCCCTTCCATTCTAGTCCTTACATATTCCTAGTCTTGCATACATAGATCACATCACATAGTCCTTGCATACATATATCATTCCACCTAATTCTTTCATGTACAACCCCTTGCATATCAAGATCATCTCACCTAACCTTTGCATGTTTCATGAATTTAGTCCTTTGCATATTCATCATTGATCAAATAGAACCCTTAGCTTGCACTTCCACTACTATTCCTAGGTCTCAAAATCAACCCATTGGCTATCTATCACCCACATCACTTAAGGTTTATCATGGACTTGAGTTAGGGAACATACCATTATCCTTGAGTAGGGAAATCCTTTTGGAGTCCATCATCTCCTACATACCCTCTATTGATCATTGGTCCCTTGTGTTTATCCATCATAACACAAGTCAAGCCTTGCATCATAACCAAATTTGGACCTAGAGTTGCCTTTGAGCTCTTGCATTCTTAGCTTATCACATCATATCATACCATTTCCATATCCCATCTTAGAATCGTATCCTTTTCATTGCATCCTAGTCTTAGGTTTCATACATTATCTTGGGTTGAAAATAAAAACAATCACACTTCACAATTTAATCACCTCAAATTTGGTCAACAAGAAGAGTAAAAAATCCAAAAACATTAGAAACATTTCAAAAACAAACAAATCTATGTGTCCTCCAAGTCAAGTTGTCCACATCATCTCCAAGTCAAACTTCTCATCCTCCATACCAACCATGCTTAAGCTTTCATCCTCCATCCACCTACATTCACCATCAAGAGTTTCCTAACACAATCCATGCCATTAATCCATAGTTCAAGTGTCCACTTGTCACCCTTATCCTCTATTCTTCATTCAGAGCCTAATAATTGCTTATCATCTATTTTCAAATGCATTTTTTCCATGGAATTCTTAAGTTCAAGAATCTTTGATTTCATTTGATTTCATATGTTCAACTCCACTTATATATCTCATCTCTCACTTTCTTTGCACAATATTTTGTGACATGTAGAAATGGCTCAACAAGCAGGAAGTTCTCAAGCAGAAGTTGAGCCAAATCTAGATATTGGACCAAACGAATCAGTTGAAGAACACATGGACCTTGAAGATAGGGAGGAGGCCCGAGTTCAAACAATGCATGTTGGAGAGGGGTCAAGATCACTTCCTTCTACACCAATGGATGAGCATATAAAAGTAGCTGAAAAGGTGGGTAAACAAATTTCTTATAGAAATTTAGGTCATTTACTTGAAATGGATATGGAGAAACTAAAATGTTATGTCGAACAACCTAAAAATAGGAGTAAGAGGTCAATGAATAAATCTGTAAATAGAATAATCCATGATCATTTCAATGATCTTGAAACACTTGAAAAAACCCAATTGTTATCATGTTTACTTCTTCGTAATGAGCTGAAAGAGTCATTACAATTGTTGGGTGTACATTCTGCATCGAATAAGAGGAAACACATGAGACTACAAAAAGATATTGTTGAAATGTTAAAAAAGGTTTAGATTCCATTGGAAAAGGATCTCGATTAGTGGATAAGGCCATTGCAAGAAAGGTGATTTTGACATCTATTTTAAATAAAGAAATATCAAGAAAAAGAAAATTGTTAGCACTTTCCACTGAATTTGGTTATAGTAGAACCACACTAATAAAATATGAGAAAAAAGAGAAAGGTTTTGGATGAAAGTACTGAAGGCAATTGAGAAATTATGTGTAGAGCTCCCCATTCTGACAAGATTGAAGATGTTGTTAGGAACTTGATCTCAAGCTTTTGGAATGACCAAACTCGTCCGTCATCAAATACTAGAGATGTTATGAGGCACAGGATTGGGCCTGGTATTTATGAAGAAAACATTAAACATTGGATAGACATAATATAGCTTGAGATGTATATGAACTTTTGTAATATGTATCCTCATATAAATATTGGGCAAACAATGTTTGAAAGGTTAAAGCCATATTATGTGAAGATAAAAAGGTTTTTTGAAACTTGTTGTTGTCATTATCATATTGAATTTGATCTCTACTGTCAGGTGTTTCGAAAGATGAGAGAATAAAGATATGGTTTTCAAAAGGCACCTCCTAAATAGGTAAGTTTGTTCATAAAGGATCTATTATGTGATCATGAAAATGAACCTCAAATAAAATACATAAAATGACTCTATGAAACATGTGGAAATTTGGCTAACTTTTCTTGAACAAATGAAGATGCTGACCTAACAAAGACAGTAAATTGCAAGAGTCACAAGTATGTAAAGTTTCAAACAAATATTGGGAAAGAATCCACAAGGTTAAACTATGTAGAAGAGGAGATACCTATTGGGAAATTTATGGAAGATTTTTAAAAATTGATACAACCATACATACAATATTCCTTTTATGCTAAGTGGCAAGCACAAAATTTTTAAACATTAAGAGATACTTTCCCACTTGGAACAATTCTATCAGTAGTTGAATTTGCAGAAAATTACTCTTTTGTACATCAAAAGGAGATTCGATTAGAATATTACTTTTCAAAGCAAATCACTATTATGGTTCATCTGTGTTATCGACATACATAATTGGAATTGGATGGTGTAGAGAGTACAGATGAACAACATGCCATCAATAAAGAATATCACTTTTATATTAGTGATGATAAAGAGCATGACACACTTTTTGTACAACATTGTTTTACAAAATGATTTTTGAGAATTTGAGAAGCAGGGGTGTAAAATTTGAAAAGCATTTTGTATGGTCAAATGGATGTGAGACACAATTCAAATCACCATGGCCATTCTATGCACTATTTTGATATCATAAAATTTACAACATACCACATGTTTGGAGTTTCTTTGAGAGTGGGCATGGAAAGGGTGAGCATGATGGCACATGAGCTTGCATCAAATGTGCTTTAAGAAAGCATCAAATGAGTTATTCAGAAGATCCTATAGACAATGCACATGATGTTGATGAATGGTGCAAAAAACACTTTGCATCAAATGAGGTTGACACATCTTCAAGAACAAATTGAAACATTCCACATAGAGTGTTTTGAGAGATATCGGGTATGTATAAATTACATTTTTGAAAAATTAAATTTATTTAAATTAAAATTTTATATATATACACATGTTTGTTCACATAAGTTTGTTGCAAGTACATGTATCTAGGTATGGATAGAAGATCGATGTATGGATGCAAGATGGTAGATAAAACAAGATCTTTGCATTGTGTCATGAGTTCAGATAGTCACTCTAGATGGACATTATACATGAGGGATTACTCTTGTTTCTGCACCGAGTGCATTGCAGGAAAATCTCATGCATGCAACAACCAAGAAGTTGAATATGTTAGTAAATGGGATATGGTGCCACTATTTTTTTCAGACACATACAACGAAAATGAGGATGAAAGATTTCAAGACATTCCTTTGATTTCAATTGATTATGACCATATTTTAGGATTGGTTAGAAAAGGTACATGTGTAAGTTTTCAATAATTTAAATATTATATAAATTTAATGATCTTTAAAGTCTAGAGACAATTCTAATTGTTTTAGAATTTTATTGTGTAAATTTGGTGTATAGGAGATGTTTTTGCAGTCATAGCAGAGCTTGTAAACATTGAAGGTGTTAGCTATTATTTATTGCATTGCACAAAAGAGAGGAATAAGCTAACACAACCTGAAACAAGCGATGGAATATTATTTACCACATGCGAGTTTGAGTTTAAAATTATATATATATATATATTGTGTACATGTGTACATTACCTTAAAAACATTAAATATATATTGTACAAACCTTGAGCACGAAAATGTTGTACACATTCACATGTCTTACCCCAGGTTCATGTTTATTGTGCAGGTTTTGTTGTAGTGCAAGGGATACATCTAAAACAAGTCAAAGTTGTTCAACATGGGATTCATTTTGTTGACTATCAAGTTGATAACAAGGTATATCAATATAGTCACCTAATAATTGCTACCGCCCTACATCTTCATGTAGTTCCACATGCACATGGATGAAAAAGATGGAGACTAAATAGTGATGACTATAAAAAAAAAATTCATGTTATTCAAGAGCGGGTTGAACCAGAATGTTTGAGTTGGATTATATCCATGATTTTCAAGTTCACTTGTACATGATTTTCAAGTTTAGATTACATTTTTAGTTACTTATAATATATGTTGATGACAAGTGTTTTAAATTTGGTTGGACACAAATTAGTGGTTGAAACACATCAATTTCAAGAATGTTTGATTTCATTTAAAATTTCAAGTCCACTTAAATAGCTAGAAAATGTACTATAAATTGATTCAAGAATTCAATTCTTAATTTTATGTTATGTACATAATGTGCAAACCTTGTTACAATAATTGCAAAGTTTATATCTATTTAATATGACTATCTATTTAAAGGTGAAAAGATTATTGTATTGTCCTTCATATAGAAATTAAATAGAACCTTTAAAGAATCTAGTTCTTTTGTACTCAAGTATTACTTTTGATGGGGTACATATTGGGGCTTGTAATTTAAAGAATATTGATGAATATTTAAACAATGAATATGTTCTATAATAAATTTATTGGTCCATAATGAGTATTCTATAGTATCTAATTTTCATAAAAAAAATCATTGGAAGAGTGATGGTGGGAGTAGAAGGAAATTTAGTGTTAGTTTCAATGATCCCCAAAAGAGCACTTTTATTTATTTATGTCTTCAATATGTTTAGATGGTATTTACCTCATGTGAACCTTTCTTGTACAACTTTATGATAGTATAGAATGACACTTAACATGATAAATATCGTAAAATTATTGGTTATTTTATGTTTTAGTTCTAGTTTATTGGGATCCAAATGAAAAATGTGAGAAAGATTGATTAATTTAATATTCGACAATATTTTCAATAAGCATTTTTTATGTATTTTTGAATATTAGTAAGAGTCATAAGAGCATTTGATTGAAATAAAGTAAATTTGCACGAATTATCAAATTGATGAACATTTTCCTTTTTGTCATTACTTGGTGAACCATATTTAAATAATAATATTTATTTGAATTTTGAAATAATTATTTTTCAATGTCTGTAAATACATAAAATATACAAAGACATTGAGGTGCAAATTATCCTAAAATTGTATAAATAAATACCTTAATAGTGGATTTAGTAATTATAATAGTAAGAGGGTTAATGATAGGTGAGATGGTTGTCGATGAATAGTATAGAGTTTTAGTACATCATATGGCATGTGGGTATGATAGATAGTAAATGCACTAACCATAGTAGATGATGCAATATTAGCACTAAAGACAATATACATTTAAAAGAAGCCATATCTTAGGAAAACTAGCACCACAAATATATCTCACAAATGACATAGTTTTCTAGTTCAATATAATTTACCATACCTGGAGACATCTATTAGAAAATAACAATAAATCACATATATAATGAATGCCATGAAAAGAGTTTATAGTCCCTAAGACGAGTTCCTTCAACTTTACATACAATTACATATGCACTCAAAATTGCCACAAGCATAACTCTTAAAACCTTTCTAGGATATTATCTTTCAAAATTTATAACATAAGGTATATAATGACAAATAGAGAATTTCATATAGGTTTGATATTTGTATAATAAAGAGTGATAAAAATTGGGAAACAAAGAAAGCCATATAGAGATACAAAGAAAGCCATATAGAGATACAAATACAAATTTGATCCAAAATGAGCACTAACACCATAATAATTTTAGTGTGGAATAAAATGAGTGATCGCAAAAAATGAGTACCCAATCTAGATTTCATGCCTCTAGTAGTAGATAACTATAGATAAAAAAATATGTCACTTATGCCATTATCCACAAATAATATAGTTCAACGACAAAATCAGAAAGTTCATTGGAGACTACAATATAGAGCTTGAACATATTAAAAGATTGTTATCATTGAAGGATTCAAATCTTTTACTATAGAAAATGACCATTAATTTTTTGTCTCAATGGGAAGAAACATCACATTATTAACAATCATCTATAAATGGATTGAATAGAATTGAACAGGGCCCATTCAACACACTTGAATTAATTATTGTTATAAGAGCACCAAAATACTTAAGAGTGCAAACAATAGAGAAATCTAGGATTTAGTGTTAACACTATTATGATGGAAAGGGTTTCCACGTAGTTATCTAAGAGCTCTCTCAGTTCTAACTCATGACTTTATTGGAATTTATTGTTGTGCATTAATTATATTTTCTATGTCATAATATCCTGAATGGAATATTTTTAATAGATGTTCGGTTTTGATTCCCTTGAATAATTTATCATGGTTAACCCAAGGCAATATGGAATTTTTTTGATCTTTAATCCATATAGTTTTCTAATGAATAAATTATAGATTATATCATCTAGTTGTCTATGTTAGACAAAGCACAAAACTCATTAATTAAACCACAATTTTCCACATGACCATCATAATCATAATCTCATTGTTATTCAAACCACAATCATTACTTGAGCTCAAAATGAATGTTCAAATTTAGAAATTGGTAATATCAATATTGCATGTATATGTATATCATATAAGCAAATGTACTAGAGATCATCAAATGTACCTGTAACAATGTATCAACAATCTAAAAAATGTAGCCCAAATCATATATAATGAACATAAAACATGTAGTCCAAGTCATAAAACATAAAACATGTAGCCCGAGTCATAAAACGTAAAACATGTAGCCCAAGTCATATATAATGAACATAAACAACTCATAAATCCAGATCAGCCTAATATGAATATCTACTCCTAGTCGAACGATTATCTAAATGAGAACCCTACTCTGAAGGATGTGCTGAGCCCTGCAAATAAAATTGTGTACAAAATGTGTTAAATACATATAATATATTATAAATTTTATGAAAGTTATTTTTAAGAATGTACATGTATTTTTAAATATCTATCTAGATCTATATATACATATGCATGTACACATACATGTCTATATATAAAAATTTAAAACTCACATGTCCACTGCTAGCAGAATCATCCATAGAGTCATGATGATGTACATGATTTGGACCAAGGCTTAGAGTAACATGAGGCATGTCCATGTACAATATATATACATATATATTACATGAATATCTAATTAAAACTAAAATTTAAAAATATATTTTTTTAAATAATTGAAACATGCACATGCACATCATGTGGTATCGGATGCTCTAGGTCATCTACCATAGTTGTCTCCACCAAATCAACTAAATTCTCAATCGATGTGTCAATCTGAGGGCCTGTGGCATGTTGTGCTAGAAATGATGAGTCGATGGGACTATGCAGCTGAGATGGCATCGACGATGAATCAAGACGGGTCAACAACTCCATAAAATGCATAGTTTGTGTAGCAGTCGAATGATCTGTAGGTGGATCCTCATATCCACTACTGTTAGGGTGAGCGTGTGATAATGATGGGATCCTGGATGTGAATGAAATCCTAGAGCCAAATGGCCTCTAACATGGTCTATAGGGATCCCATAGTCCAATGTGATGTAAACATATGCCTCCAAGAAGTCCTCAACCAAAGAATTCATAGTCCTCTGTGCCATGTCCCTTGTAAGTCCATTGAGCACTGTGGGTCTAGGGATTCCTTCTACCTCAAAAGTATCTATTTTGTTGTCATTTTTTTTAAATGGTATGGATCACAAACATCGAGACATCAAATATTAACCCACATGATCAGTAGATATTCGAGTGGTCAAAGTTGCAATGTCGCCTACACTGTCAATTGCTTCCTTTTGGGAAGCAATGATAACTTGGTCAATTAAGGGGGCCGGAGCTGGGGTGAGAACAAGAGATCTATCACCAACCAATACCCTAAACACTGGGGTTGGTCTATCCGCTCGACGATAGATGGAAGTATTGGCAATTCTACCACACCCCTGACCAACATATGGTGGAATGTCCATGTAGTTGACTTTGAGGCCCAAATGGACCTCAACATACAATTGCTGAACAAAATATAATGGAAGTTGGTCATTTTTTTGATACTTACCATGCGCTACAAGAAAATGTGGGTAGATCAATGGGGCCATAAGAGGATCCACACATTTGGTGACCTGGTATCCCTTCACCTTACGTATATTTTGATAGAATGGAAAAGAAGTAGGTTTTATCATTTCTTTGGTCACAACCTCCTGTATCTGTTTATAAGGAACATCACCATGTACTTCTTCCCGCATGTGGGAAATAATCATAGCTACTCTATCGGGGGAAAATCACTAGCCTGTCCAAGTTTATCTCTTAATTGTTCTAAGATTTGTCAAATGGACATGCAAAATTTTGAATATATGCCTGCATCTATACCATCAATTAATGAATCTCTCAATCTCCTAATCTCGCTATTAGTATTTGCAAAGATTGTTTATGGAGGTGGAATAGGTGCATTTTCCATTATGATATGTATGTACCTAAAGGAGGAATAGACCTCGGTTTAATATATCTAGATCTAGAGAATAGAAATCTAAAATAGTTCTAAATAAATTTACAAACTTGTGCACATGATATAGAATGTATTAAACATGAACACTATCTATATCTAGATTTAATAGTTCTCACTTGTGCAAACATACATTCAATAAATTTAATGTAACTTCTAGATACATTTATTAATAAACAAGTTTGTACAAGAAGTAAATCAATTTGAAATATTAATAAATCTTTAAATTTACATAATGAACAAATTCATGCACAAACTCATTTCACCAAAATGTAGAAACCTCTAACTATACATTTAAATATATAAAATGATCTTAAATATATGATCCACATGAATAAATCACAAGGGCCAACAAGTTCTAAATTATCTTGAGATTTGAAAGCACACACATGTATAGATTAGACATGTTTCTTCTCAAATTATTCTCTAACTATGTTGCTACCATAAAGGAAACAAGATGTAATATGTTTATTTCCAAATCAAGGGATTTATAACATGAATGATTTAATAATTGGAAATTATATGAAAATTTGTCTATATCATACAATCATGTGGCATGTAACTCCTTAAATGATTTTCCCCCTTCATTCCATTAATAACCTGAAGTGGGATGAATGACTCACACATGATGGGATGATAATTTTAAAGGTTATATAATTGGATTCCTAAGATTTATTCATGCCAAAATATCTAGCTTCTTTGTCTACACTCATTGTTTTCCATCTAGGTCCACTCTACCTTTTTTATTTAGATAAAAATTGAACTCCACATATGATTGGTTAAAGAGGAGGAAAAAATATAAGTTTTATGTTGATGAATGGCTTTTTCTAATGCATCCATTCTATAAATGTAGACTAAAATGTAGGATGACCAAGTGTGTAACAAAAGCTTTAAAAAGAGTCACTTTATTTCTTCTTCATCTTGGAACAAAACTTGAATTAGACTAAGTTGAAGGAACTAAGGGTTACTAGTTTTGTGATTAAAATTATTATTGTTAATGCTAGGTGCCTTATTCTCTATTGATTAACTTATGGATGGTGTAGATTTTATTTTGAAACAAGATTGTCTTATGGAATTAGATTATATATTATTGGTTTAAAACACCAAATAAATTATAGAAGTATGTTTTAGATTAAGAATTGAAATAAAAGGAAAGGCATTCTTGTATTCAATCTTAAATTTTGAATAATATAAAGTAAAAATATTTTGATGGAAAATTTTCTCCCATAAATGTTTCCCATGTAAATATCCAAGTATTATGTAAGATTGTGTATTTTTATTATCCCATTTACTTCTCTGAATGTTGTTAGATGTATTTTTTAATATAATTAACTATTTTTGGTGTACATAATCCTATGTTTCTTTAATCCTAGTCTATCAATTACTTGTAAAAGGGGTGTAAAACCCCAACATTTGGTATTAGAGCGTAAGTAGATTTATAGGAAGCTACCACATAATTAGGAGTCCAAATCATAGTGTATACAATGGAAAACCTAGAATAACATATTTTTTGTATTTTATGTATAACTAGTCACTAAAGAAAACTTTAAATTTTTTTATGAGAAGATATAATATTATTAAATCAATAGCTAGAATATCAATGGTTAGAACTTTGAAATATAGAAGTTTAAGATGGAATATCTTCTAGTGGAAAGGAATTAGTGGTTTGATGTATCTTCTTCAAGTAAACCCTTAGGAATTTCTAATGAGGATTAGATAAAATTGGATGAGAAAGTTAGGAGTACGATCCAATTGTATCTATGAAATTGTTTGTTAATGAATGTGTCTAAAGAATAAAGTATAAATTTTATTATGGAAGAATATATGAACATTATATTAGTCCAAGAGCCTAATAAATGAACTTCTCTTGAAAAATAAGTATTCGTCAAGAAAATGAGAAAATGAGACCCATTATAACTAATCACTTGAACAAATTTAATATGATACATAGTCAACTTGTGTCAATATGATTCAAAATGGATGAAGAGGATAAGTGCATCCTATTAATTTATTCTTTACTCGGTTCATGGGAAAAATTGATAATATTTATCAATATTAATAATCTCACTTAAATTGGAAAATATCATATGAATTTTGTTAAGAAAGGAAATTAGAAAGAAGTCCATGGATGAAACTTTATTTTGATATCGTAGTTGTTAGAGGTGGGTCTAAGGAGAAGAAAGGTGAGAAAAATAATTAGGATTATAAGTCTAAGGGTAAAGATCTAGACTAAATATCTTGGAAAATCCAAAGTAAAATGTTATAATTGTGGAAATAAAGGGCACATCTTGAGAAGGATTCAAGATTAAAAAATAAAGATGATTCTTCTGGTAAATCCTCTAATAATGATGAATACAATAATGATACCTTTATTTCTACTAATTTCATTGGTGATGACTCTTGGTTGATTGAATCAAGTGCTTCTTATCATATGACACCTTATAACAAGTTGTACCTTGGATATGTAATGTGATGAAGGTACAAGGTTTGTCTTGGTGATAACATTTCCTTGAAGATATATGGTCAAGAAAAGTAAAGGTTTAATTCATGGATGCAAGAGGAAGGTCAATCTTAGATGTTTTGCACATATTCCAATTTTGGCAAGGAAACTTATGTTTATGTCCAAAATGGCTGACTCAAATATATATTTATGTTAGTTTTGATGGTAAAGGTTACAAGTTAGCATGAGGAAACTTGGTACACTAATGGAGTGTAGCATGGTGCTCTAGATATAGGTTGGATGCATCAATTTTTTTAGTGTTCTAAAGTAATTACATCTAAATCAAGGTTGTTGTGGCATATTAGGATGGGTCACCTAAGTGTAAAATGTCTAAAAAGTTGTAATTAAGAATATTATGGATGGAATTGTTGATTATTCTATTTTTATTGACTTTTCAGAGCATTGTATCTTGGGAAAATAAAATAAAGTGTGTTTTTTTTCTAGAATCACTAAAGCAAAGGAGATTTTGAAGCTAATACATGTAGTGATGTGTTTTTTCCTATGGATATCCACTCCATTGGTAAATATGTATACTATTCATCATTTATTAATGATTTTTATAGGTACTTTTGGATTTATTTTATTAGTGGGAAGTATGAAATATTTTTTATTTTTTAGGAGTTTAAATCTCTTTTTTAGAATCATATTGTTAAGAAAATCAAGGTGCTTAGGATAGATAATGTCAGTTCTATTTTTTCTCTAAGGAGTTTAAAACAATTTGTAGACACAATATATTTTTTCTCATGAACATGACACCAAAAGATTGAAGTTAAAGAAGGACTAGATAGGGGCTTGAGCTTAATGTAGGAGATTATTTTCAATAATGATATAGAATCTCCTCTTTATTTGAAGTATTCATAGAAAAATATTTTCAAGACATCCCATGTTCAAATGATTATAAATTTGACCTGACACATAATGAATCCATCACCTTGCCTCTAAAGGAGGTGGAAAATATTTTGAGAGCCATAATTTTATCAATGACATGGTGCAATGAGCACCCATTAGTAAGATCCTTGATATATTATTTTGGAGTGAAAAATCCTTCCTTATTCAAAATTGGAAGTTCCTTTGAATAGTAGTAGAGCTAGTAACTCATATCTATTGACAAGTATGAGAGAGCCAACATTTTCCTAAGGGATAAAATATTTATTCCTTTTAATAGGAGAGCCATGAGTGGATAAAAAGGAAGAACTAAAACCAAAGGTGTTGGATCAAGAGGAGGAAATCATAGATAATTTCTCCCTAGAGGAGGAAGGTCTTCTAGTTCAAAAATACTTAAGAATATTTCTTTGGCTCGAGACTTAATTTATATTTGTCTCATATAAGGCCAAATTAATTTTTTAAGAGTTAGAGAATGCAATCACCAAGTGAATATACACTTCCTGAAAAAGGATAAGCTCTCTCGATCTTCACCAAGATTGAAGAGAGTGGATAGTAAAATTGCAATTATGATATTTAACATAATTATGAACTTGAGTATTAGAGCTAGTGGGATGACTAAGTTGATTCCAACTGGGTGTGATAGTATGTTGAGTTTTGGCTATGGATTTTTCTGATGAATAGGCAACTATCTATATTGATTTAAAGATAAGAGTACATATTCACAAAAAAGGGGTGGGTGGTAGAGAGGCACACCCCGAAATTCACATGGGCAGTGCCCAAAAATTACCAAAATTTAATAAGTCACATGGGCCCAGTCCAGAAGTCCAAGATCATAAAACATAGAAACAATAAACAGGCCAATATGCGGCCAAAGCAGTGCTAACAGAGTCAGGAGGGTCTCTGTCATCCATGTTCTTCCCCCATACATCAACGGGGTCTAGAGTGACATCATGAGGAGCACCCCAGCCATCATCATCATCTTTTTATATTTATCTTCTTCCTCGCACCAGGGCAAGATTGCGAGTGCTAGACGCGGAAAGCATTTACTACTATTTGGCCACCAAGAACTAGAGGCAGGCAGAGTATCAAACGTCCACTTGTAACTGCCACTTCCACTCCCCAAAACACCACCGAAAGGCCATCCCTGACCAGCCTATGGCAGAGGAGAGCAGGCATGCCGAGGAGGATGAGAGTCCCACCAAGTAGGAGGTTGAGAGCGGGGACACACATAGCTACTCCGCTGTCGGCCCCGAGAAGGCGACCAACCGCGAGAGGAGGAGGGTGAGTCGGGGACCTGAGCCACAGTGCATGGGGCATTGCCTAAGTGGTCCAATAGGACTTGGAGGTGAGCAACCTCCAGGGAAACCTTGTTTGATTGCACCTGTATCTGTAAAAGCACGTTAAAGAAAATAACCACTTTAGCATAGAGAGAAACATTAATATCCATTTGAGAATGAGAAAATATGTAGGTATTTATATCTTTCCAGTTATTGAAGAGGATTTCCACCTTGAAAGTGTGCCAAAGTTGGGTGAACTTAGCAAGAATCCTAGATGGATCTCCCAGCATAACCATATGCCAAGAAAAAGATTCTGACTGAAAGGGCCGAAAGAAATCATGAATCCAAGTCCAAAGTTGCTGAGCTCTGGGACAAAACTAGAAAAGGTTCTTAAAGCTTTCAGGTTGCCCACAAAAAGGGCAACGAGGCTCCTAGACCCCCAAGTGTATAAGCCAAGAATCCATAGGCAAGCCTTGGAAAATAATACACCAAGCAAAGTGGGCCAACTTTAGATTAACACTCGTAGACCAAGTGGCAACAAATATTTTATGCCAAACATGAGTAGAAGAGTGAAGAAGCCACCTATAACCAAGCCGTGGCTTGTAGCTACAGAGAGGAGTATCTGGAAACCACTTCCAGTCTTTCCACCAAGGTTTGTTCCCATGAATTCCAATTTTATGAAGCATTTTTGTTGGAATGGAACTCACCAGACCATCAAAAGTGGTGACATTAAATTTCCTAGGAATTCAAGCCATACAATCGCAACGACCAATTATCTAATACAAATAAAATATGAATTTGTTGCACCACTAATTTTGTTAGTACTTGATAAGATCTAAAAAATTAGGAACTTGCATATCCATAATTAATTTTGAATAACTTCACGTGATCCTCCATACAAAAGATAGATTCATCTTTTATTTAATACCTAAGACTAAACTAGTTAAACAAACATTACCACTATATCTATGATGCATACCATAAAACTACTTTAGCATACAACCCACCTTATTCTAACTAGTTACATAGAGATACATGCACATGTACTAGATTTTTAGGTTTACTAGGTAAGAGGAATCACCAAGTTATAAGACAATAAATAGTTTCAATATGGACCTACAAGTGTGTGTATTCCCAAGTAACCTGTGATAAGTTAAAAGAAAAGAGAGATGAATATAGGTCACAAATAAAAAGGGTATAGAAAAAATATTTTTCTATTTGAGCACAGTGATGATGTACATGTATAAAACAATAACACATAGGAGTTGATGCCAAGTGTCAAATGTAGTGACAATAGGAAAGCCTAAATTGTTAGCATAAATAGCTTAATGAAAATAAAAAATAGTGCAGATTGAGGTTTTAAGTTAATATTTTATTTTCCTTTATGATTTGGATCCTTCAAGTTTAGTTCTATCTGCATGGTTCCTACCACTTCTTTTATACCTTTTAGGTTAGTAAATATTCTAGGAAAAGTTTTTTCATATTTTTTAAAATTTTCCACTTGCATCACTTATCTTTCATCCCATTAATCTCCATTTTTTTCCATCTTAGGGTTCCTTCTAAAATTATATTTTGTTCTCTAGTCCTCAATGGTTCATGTTGAAATATTTATTTTTTAGTACATTATTAGTGGCTATTTCATAAAATCCCCTTCTTCTACTTATATTTTTTCAAGTTTTAAGGATTTTCTTCTCCTTTGGATTCCATAATTTATTCTTAGAGGCACCACTTAACTTCTATTGTGGTGTTTCAACCTTATCCATCCACTTTAAATCAAGTTCCAAACGCTTGTCTCCTTTGGCAATACACTCTAATGTTCTTTGTGAAGGACTAAATTTCTACTAGATATACATAGATACGATAATGTGCTTCATTTTAGTACATTGTGGATTAGCTTGTCAATATCATGGAATGTAAATGTTTTACATATTATTTTGTCCCATCATCCAATTGTTGACCTTCCTCCTCTATTTTCTTAGTTAAAATATACCTTTTTTTGCAATAGATGATCTAATGTCCAATAGAAAAGTTGGTACCTATAAGCCTTTCATCATATTCTCTTCTATTTGTCCATTCCGTAATGCAAATTTGAAGGTTTATTTCAAGTTTCATCTTGCCAAAATATTTTAGATTAAGGTTATAGTCTCCTTTTGATTAAGTACTTGGTTCTTATAAGGACCAAAACTGTCTTCCCAATTGGGATATTAGGTTTGTGCGTGTACCACCATATTCTCATGCTACAAAGTATCTTCAAGAGATTATAATCTCAAATTTTATTTCTTAAATAATTTTTCCATGTATTCTATACATGTTAAAAAAATTCCCACCCTATATTACCAAGTCCAAGCTTAATACATGATAAATTCCATGCAAAATTTGTGGTTAAATTGTTTTGACTTTTAGTATGTGAAATTTGTGGGTTACTAGGTAGGAGGAATCACCAAGTTATAAGACAATTTAAATAGTTTCAATATGGACCTACAAACTTGTGTGTATTCCCAAGTAACATGATAAGTTAATTGTTTTGAATCAACTTCAAGTCTGTGTTGTCAAGAGTGTTGATGACTAAACATAAACTACTCTAGGTAATCTTCTTGTTGAACCATAAGTAGGTTTATGAAGAAAACTAGGCAATGCTTACCATTAACCAATCCTTATCATTGAAGTATTGTTGGACTATGGTAAACTTTGTGGTCTCTAGGTCCTTGACATTGTCCTTGACAATGATGCTAAAAATTCTAGGTTCCAAAGGGGGTTGAATTTCATAAGGGATTTTATCAACCAAAATATAATCTAAATAGTTAGCTTGACTAATTGAAATGCAACTCAAATTGTTAGAAAAGCCCTAGTTGATTTACACTCATTCAATTAATTTAACTAGTTGAAATGCAATTTGAATGATAAGGGATTTGAAACTTAAAAGGTAACACTCTTGGTTACTTAGATGTCAAATCTTAGGGACATAAATTGATGACAATGACGTGGAAAATCTACGTTGGGAGCAACATGTATTTAGTTTGAGAGCCTAGATTATTTTTTTCAAACCACTTAAGAATCAAAACTAACTCAACAAATTAAACATTTAATGTTCAATCCATTTTGAAGAATAAATAAACCATACTATTGAAATAAGCATAAAAAAAATTAGTAAACATTAATATACAAAATGTGGAAGCATAGACAAGGCGCATGAACTGTTTGACAGGAAGAAATGCATTCTCATGAAATGCCCTGAATGCACAAGATATTCACAAAATGAATTTGTTGAAAATATTTTAGAAACTTTAAAGCAAATATAGTTGCAGGTGTAAATGGGTTTCTTGAAAAGGCTTTAGAAACTTTCAAGCAAATGCAAGTGGCAGGTGTAAATCCAAATTCCACTATGCCTGTGCCAAAAATGGGAGCATTGGAATAGGGTATTGATTTGCATCAAAGCATTGGAAAAAGGGTGTTGAAAAATGATGTAGCTACAACTACTCTGTTAGACATGTATGCAAAATGTGGAAGCATAGACAAGGCATGCAAACTATTTGACATAATCCCTCCAAGAAATGTGTTCTCCTGGAATGCGCTGACTGTAGGGTATTCAAAAAAGGACTTGTTGGAAAGGTTTTAGAAACTTTCAAGCAAATGCAATTGGCAGGCATAAAGCTAGACTCTACAACCTTTACCACCATCCTCCCAGCCCATGCCGAATAGGATCATTGGAACATGGTATTGACATGCATCAAAGCATAAAGGATAGAGGAATTTTTTCAGATGTTGTAGTTGCAGGTAGACATGTATGTAAAGTGTGGAAACATAGACAAGGCACACAAAATGGTATTCATAAAATGGGTTTGTTGAAAACGCTTTAGAAACTTTCAAGCAAATGCAATTGGCAGCTATAAAGCCAAAATCTACAACCAGGGTTTAAATTTTTTCAAGCAAATACAATTTTTAAACAAACACACCAACCTGTGTGAATACCGAGAGCTGAGGGTGGTCGACTATGGAGGGTGATGAAATGTTCGTCATCATTTTTCTCATCGTTCACCATCCAAAGTTTGCTCGAATGCTTAGTGAAAATGATGACACAATGTTGGTTTTTTTAATCCTAATTTGGGGGTTCGCTCGAACCCATTTTTTAAAATTTTTTAGCCAACGTCAAGGGGTTTGATCAAACCCAAGGTTTTGCTTTAACCCATTTAGGGGTTCGCTCAAACCCCTTCAATTTGTCGGAGGGTCAAAAATTGAATTTTCCTTCCTCTCTCAAAGTGTTAACCACTTATGTGGGATCACCCCACCATGGCCTTAAAAAATTTAAGTGCTTCTCAAACCAACCTTCTAAAGACCATCTAGAGGCACTTGAATACTTGGCATTATCTTTTGACATAATTTTTTCAACTTTAAGACTATGAATCTCAACCGAATATTGAAAAGATTACAAACAAGACACAATATGAATACTATTGATATTCCCACACAAACCAACACATCTTAATAATTATCAATGACCTTCCAGTGGTCATATCAATTTCATTAGACATCTCTTTAATGAATCCCAATACTTCAACTAACTAATTCATTCCAATTTTTTAAAAGAAGAGTTCAATACTAATTGCAAGTATATATCCTCAAAACTAATGCATAACCCCAAGATAACAATGAAAATTTTAAATATAATTTAAAAGAAAAAAATTCATGTCATGCACTGATACAAAGTCATTCCCCCTAGCATTCTACTAGCAAGCTGCATACAAAAGAAAACACAAAGATAAAATGAAGTTTTCTTCCTCATGCAGAGGATTTTGTTTCCCAAGGGCTTTTAAAGGCTTTATTTGTCCCAAGACATACAAATTTTTTAGGCTTATCTATTAAACATTCATTCTTATCATTAAGCAAATTAATATTTTTTTCTTTACAAAAAATATGAACAATCTATTTAACTTCAACTCGTCTTAAAATTTTAAATATGTTAAATGTACATGCATATATGTCATTGAATTAACCCAAACAAATCCTAGTTGGTTGGTTGGGTTGTCCAATTTGCAAATAGATGGCCTAATAGGTTATCAAACTATTTGAAGAGTACAACCCCATGATAAACAAAACTGCTATTCCTAGAAATGAAAAGCAATTATAAACCCTAAAAATTAGAAAAATGTATGGAGGACATAAATCCTAACAATAAATATGTACAATTTATTTAACACCAAATCCTTTTAAAATTTTAAATATTTTAAATGTACATGGATATATGTCATTGAATTAACCCAAACAAATCCTAGTTGGTGAGTGGTTATCAATTTACAAATAGATGGCCTGATAGGTTATCAAACTATTTGAAAAATAAGGCCCCATAATAAACAAAATTGTTATTCCTAGAAAGGAAAAGCAATTATAAACCCTAAGAATTAGACAAATGTATGAAGAAGACATAAACCTTTGAAATCCCATTTGCATACGAAGTTCAAAGAATTATAAACTTATGTTAATAACTAAGCCCTCAAAGTTATAACATGAAGATTAAATATATGCACCAAGTAGCTATCTTGCTCATCATGAAGGTTCATTTCATTATCATAGTGTTAGCCTTCTCTAATGGTTCAATAACTAAGCCCTCAAAGTTATAACATGAAGATTAAATATATGCACCAAGTAGCTATCTTGCTCATCATGAAGGTTCATTTCATTATCAAACTAGGGACATGAACTTGAAATGGGTCAACACTGTATGTGCACTAGGATTTCATTGTAGCCATCCTTATCCTATAACTTTAGAAAATAAATAATACTGGAAGTGAAATACTTGAAATGAAGCAGCATAAGTACTGAGCATAAACCAACAACTAAACTGAACTGAAATGAATTACAAAAAAAAAAAGTCTCAGTAAATAGATAGGAAGTTACTTTGTCTATCGTGGCTGCAGGAATAGACACAAAACAAAGTTCCAATGGCTGTAGGAACAAACAACTGCTAAGACTGTAACTAATTGTTGAACAAAAAAGTAACTACTGAACTGAATGGATGGAATTCTCATGAAGTGGCCCCCCTTGAATGAGTTTTCCCAAAACTAACTTAGATGAAACAAACTAAAATATCATTTTATTCATTGAAAACATGATTACAACGTAGCATGAACATAACTATATTTCTTGAAACTAAAAATGAAGTACAATTCTTAGAACATTCAACCTCCTAAAGAGGAGCATCTGACCATTATTTATAGAAGGAGAGATTCTAACTAACTTAACTAACAAGGCAGTCAACTCCAACAGATTAGGAGGATGCCACTTATTGAAATCATGAAAAAGAGGAAGGAGGTTATGCATGCACAAGATTCGGTCAAACCAAACTTGCTTCAACAAAAATCTAGCATAACAACACCTAAATCTACTCAACTAATAGACATGGCCATTATGGTTAACTTCCACACAAGCTATAAGTTTCCAACCGCTTGAATTCTTCAATGTCCATCTCTACTTGACTTTTTCAGCAATCAAACAACTAGCATGAACTTCCTCCACATTGAAAACTCCATTTATATTTGCACTTTAATCTGGACCTGCATCATGGCATTAGTGTGTACAAGACAAATGTATATCCATAATCGCCTTATGATAGCATTCATTCAATCACATGCAAAATTAATATCTAGATATATCACATAGTAAGCTAATATCATTAAAAGTTATAGGAATAAGTCCATATCTAGAGTTCACAAGTTCAGGGAAATAACATAGAAAGTATTGGAAACTACGTGCTAAAACCCCATAGTAACACTAACAAACCTATGATAAATCCTAACAAAAATGAGTCATTATTTGGACTCATCATCTCCCCCCAACTTAAGGATCTGCTAGTCCTCCAATAGAGGGAACTTAATTCCTTTGTCTCACAATAGCCCTGAAATCAACAACTTTTGTCTACCCTCTATCAGTCTTTGCAGTATTTGAGTTTGGATCCCAGTAGAACCCATGCTTACTTTCCAATTTGCCCCATCTTGGTCTCTCTGCACTTATATCATACTGATAAGTTCGATAGTCAGGTACTAGCCACCATAGAATAGGTGGTTGAAATATTAATGGAAGCCAATCTAGTTGTGTTGTTCTTCCAAGGTGCATATACCCGATGCTCCTTTTGCATGCTACATGATAATTTTGTAGGGAATGGGGTTCCACTTGTTTTAATTGATTTGGCAACTCATTCCATATTTGTGACAAGTACCCAAATATTGTTCTTCCTGTAGTAGCAACTACCTGCTCATATTCCATGTATGCTTCTTCTCTAAAGGGCATGATCTTTTGTTTTTATGATGGCCTGTAAATAATCCTATGCCATGTATAGTAAATTTTTGAAGGATTACTTGATTTGGCTCTTATAGACAGAGGTGTGTGGAGCTCCTTTTCTCTATATAGTTTGAATTTTTCTCCCCAACTATTTTCATTTTGAATCCATGACATCAATGCTCTTAAATGAACATCTCCAATATACAACAATGGATTCCACTAATGATCATTAGAAACAACATAGTTATGCAGATACAATTGACATAGTAAATTTTTAACCTCAAAAGGAGAAGACTGGTAAGCTTAAAAAAAATCATGTGGGCTTTCGATAGAAGGGCCTAAACTAGAAACAACCCTTGACAACCTAAAAGAGAGATAAAACTCTTTCAAATGTAATGCAAACACCCATGGAGGATTCCTACATTCTAGAATTTGTGGCACTAAGGTCACCACATTGCTTACCTTTTCTTGTAATGTAGTAATTTCTGCATTTTTCTCCTCAATTTCTTTATTCTTCTTATCAATCTCTTCCTCCAACTTGTGTTTTTCTCTTCTCCATTCTCTTTCTTTTTCCCGCATCTCTTTCTATAGATCTAGGGCTATAGATGCCAATGAAAGAGAAGAAGGTATGTGTATTACTACCATGATCTTCCCTTGTGTTGGTTTTTGATGTTTAATTTGCTAAAAAATTGGATGCTCGACCTGCTCTACAACTTGGTGCTCAACTTGCTTTGCAACAGCAACAAGTTCTTCCAACCCAATATTTATCAGCTCCCTAGGAGTTTCTATCAAATATATATTTACTTGTTCACCAGGGGTCTCTGGCTTCTTTTGAGGTGTCTCACTGAGCCTATGACTCCTTCTTGGAGGTATATCAGCAACAAACTTGGTCAATTTTGACTTCTTGGGAGGACTTTTACTTTTCTTTGTGGTTGCAGGATGTTTTGCTTCTATAGTTTTCCTCTTATTAGGGCTAAGGTTTATCTTCTCTATCTCATGCTTCTTAGATTTCCCTTTGCTACAATTTAATCAAACAGTGATGGGAAAAAAATTTTTCCCTACCTTTTTGTGTTTCAACAACAATAATTGTAACAAGGTTGAACATGACGTTTGGTACATTCATTCTCCTCCCATGCCTCATATGATTCAATAGCTTGAAATGAATGGAAGGTAGACAAGATTGGTGACTCTCACATGTGATATACGTGATAATAAAAACAATAGCTTGTTTCCATTTCTCTGGCAAAGAAAGTCTTCTCGTACCTTATTTATCTGCAATGAGTGGAGGATCACTAGGCTCTATGAATTCAGCCCTAGCTGACCTAACATCTTTAGTAGTAGGGTAGGGTTCTCCCTCAGCAGGTAAACCTGACACTTCGACAATTATTTACTTTGTAGCTATGAATTTTAACCCCTTAACCATTGCCCCACCATTTGAATTTTTTTGAGAAAACTCCAGGGCAATGTCCTCATTGAAACTATCTAGCTTCGGGAAATAATCCAAACAACCATAATTTATGAATTCTTGTTCACATAGTGCATTTTGCAAGAGTACCTAGTGAATTGTTGGTTAATTTTTGATCAACAGACCCCCATTGTTTCAACTCATACAAAGACAAACACTTCTGCAAAGATTTCCTCCTATAATCCTTCAGCCAAAAAAAATGTCTCTTCTACTTCATGTAGTTCTCACAAATAGCAAAAGAAATGTCTAAACCTCTCAATTTTACCTTTCCAATGACATCATGATTTCGAGTAAGGCAATAAAGAGAGTGTACTATCAAAGAGAATGGCGGTAGATTAATGTCACATGTAGTATGTCACTTCAATTTATCATTTCAAATTTATTGCCATGCTAGCACATGGAATGCGACTGATGTGACTAATGATATGTAAGACATATGACACATAAGCTTACACTTCCCCCCAACCTAAATTAAGGCATGTGTCTACATAGGATGGAATGAGAATTGGATAAAACAAGACATTTAAATAGGGGTTGCTATGCAAAATATAAATATTAAAGTATAGTAATCAAACATAAAAATACAAGGTAATTGATATAGATTAAGTTTTATGCATGTACCAGAAAAGGTGGAACATTTTTTCCAAAGAATGTAGATGAAGTAATGGTTATCATAGAAGTCCAGTTGAGTAATTAAATGAAGTGGTGGTGGAGTGAGGTGGAAGAGAGAGATAATGGAAATGAATGGGCGGATAATCTTTATTGATGGAGAAATTAATTCCCACTAAAAGTGGAAATATTTATTATGATTGCATGTGTACCTTTAATTAGGTAGAAGGTTGAACACTAGGTCCACTTCCTTCAGCTGTAGGAACTTCAAAATTCTAGTAATTAACAAATTGTTGCATGAACTCCTGCTTTGAGGCAAGATTATGGTATAGCCTAAGTTCATGACCATTGACCAGGAACTTGAATTTGACAGGATCAATTGTTGTAAGTTGAAAAAAACCATTGTATACCTCTACAACTTCATATGGTCCCAACCAGTGGGTTTGAAGTTTTCCCAAGTTATCTTTATACCTAGAGTCATAAAGAAGTGCCCAGTCACCTAGCTGGAACTTCTTATCTTTGATATATTTATCATGCCATCTAATTCTCTGGTTCTACACCATTTCAATATGGTGGAGAGATGATTTCCTCATCTCATCCAAGGAATTTAATTCCATAACCCTATCCTTCTGCACCTCAAAGATATCTATTCCAAGGTCTAGTGTTATTCTAAGAGTTTTGTGTTCAAACTATATAGGAATCATTGTTGTTTTTCCATACAACAACTTAAAGGGAGTAAAACCAGTTGTGGTTTTCCAAGTAGTTCTATAGACCCAGATAGCTTCTGGCATCCTATTTTCCCAATATTTTATGTGAAGTGCTATTGTCTTGGTCATAATAGATTCTATTTCCCTATTTGTTACCTCAGATTGTCCATTGGCTTGTGGGTGATAGGGAGTGGATTTCCTATGTCTGACATTATACTCATTCACAAATGTTGTGACAAGAGTGGATGTGAATTGAGCCCCTTGACTTGTGACTATCTCCCTAGGAACTTCATAGAATGTGAAGATTTATTCAGAGTAATTCTGCAACTTTACTGTACCTAGCATGTTTCATGGCTTTTACCTCAGTCCATTTTGTCACATAATCAGTACAAACTAAGATGTAATATTTTCCATTTGATAGTGGATCAATTGGACCTACAAAGTCAAGTACCCATTTATCAAATGGTGTGATAACTACTTGAGGGTATAAAGGAATCTCATCAATTTAGTTGGTCGACCCATTCTTTGACACCTATCACATTTCTCGGTGTACTTGCTTGCATCCTTATGAAGTGTAGGCCAGTAGTATCCTATGTTGAGGATTTTCATGGTTGTCCTCTTAGCTAAAACGTGTCCCCCATAGGGTTTATCATGGCATGCATGCAATATATCATAAGTCGCATCCTCTCTGACACATCTTGTAAACACATGATCTAGTCCAGTATAGAAAAAATAACCTGTTATCTATGAGAATGGAAAATTTGTCTCAATAAGAACCCTTCGTTCTTTTGGAGATAAATGAGGGGGAAATCTTCTCATAACCAAATAATTAGCTATATCTGCATACCAAGGTGTATGCACATTCATGGAGAACAAATGTTCATCAGAAAAGGAGTCATCAATGACTTGAGTGTCTTCTGATGTCAATCTGGAGAGAAATTTGGCCACAGCGTTTGCTTTCCCTAGCTTGTCTATGATGGTGATATCAAATTCCTACATTAACAACAACCACCTTGCCAATCTTCTTGTGATCAATGGATTTTTCATAAGATATATTATGGCTACATGGTCTGTATGGATAAAGATTTGGTATCATGTGATATAATGCTTGAATTTGTTGAGAGCATAAATGAATGCCAACATCTCCTTCTTTGTCACTATGTAGTTAAAATTAGCCCCTTGTAGGTTCTTGTTGATAAAGTAGATTGCATTCTCTATTACTTCCTCTTTTTTTCCTAAGATAGCCCCTAGAGCATAATCAGATGCATCTTTGTGAATGTGGAAAGGAAGTTCCCCATTAGTGCCTTTGAGCATAGGAGCATGGGTTAATGTTGTTTTTAAATAAAAGAATAATTTATCACAATCTACTATCCATTAGAACTCAACATATTTAGTCAAAAGAGTGTAAAGTGGTGTTTCCATCTTACTGAAATATTTTATGAAATGTCTATAATAACCTGCATGTCCCAGGAAACTTCTAACATCTTTTTTCTTAACAGGAATAATAAGATTGGTAATTACCTCTATTTTGGTTGGGTCCACTTGAATTCCCTTATGAAAGATATAATGGCGAGGGACCACTCCTTCTTGCATCATCATAAAACATTTCTCACTGCTCAAGGAGATATTATGGTCCTCACATCTTTGCAAAGCCTTTTTAAGGTTTTATAATGCCTCTACAAAATAAACACCATAAGTAGTGAAATCATCCATATAGATTTCCATACAATCATGTGAAATATCTGAGAATATACTAATAACTGCTCTTTGGAAAGTTGCAGTTGCATTGCATAGACCAAATGGGAGTACAAAATAGGCATAAGTTCCCCAAGGACAAGTGAAAGTTGTCTTGTCCTGGTCCTCAAGTGCAATCTATATTTGATTATATCCACTGAACCCATCTAAGAAGGAAAAATACTTCTTGCCTGCAAGTGAATCCAATACTTGGTCTATGAAAGGAAGGGGAAAGCGATCCTTTTTTGTGGTAGAATTTAGTTCTCTATAGTTAACACAAAATATCCATTTACCTCCCATTTTAGGCACTATCACCAAAGGGGACACCCATTGGATGTCTGAGATAGGGTAGATAAATCCTGCATCCAACAACTTTTGCAATTCTCTTTTCACAATCTCCCTCAATGTAGTGTTCATTCTCCTTTATGGTTGCCTCACTAGTGTGTAGTCATGCCTAATGTAGATCCTATGAGTACAAATTTTAGGATCTAAGCCCTTCATCTCATGGTAATCCCATGCAAATGCTTGTTGATGCTTCTTTAACAGGTTTGTCAGAGACAACTGTTGCTCCTGAGTAAGCTTATTATTTATATTCAAATGTTTCCCCTCTGAAACTTGTACTTGTGTGGTCAGCTCAATCATGGTTGTTTCACTGATGCTTGGTACTTTTACTTCATGAGGTAACAATGTATGAAATATATCCGTTGTTGCAAGAAATTCAGGTGCAGAAGAAGCCGGTAGAAGTATCTATAATGGACATGCAAAACTGGATTCTTGAGTGGGTGCTTCTTTATGCACTTCATAACTGTTCTAAGTTATATAGGATAATATGTCATCTTCATTTTGAAGCTACAGGAAAGGACTTCTACCTATCATCATGAGTTGTGCCACCGAATTTGATTCCTTTGCTTCTTATCCAACTTGTGGCCAGACTGGGTTGTCCATATCATGGGATGGTTGAGCAGGAGGATGAATGCCAAGCATTTTAGTTATTTTCCCATAAGAAATAGTCATGTCCCCTGATTGAAATCCAATGTAAGCATCTTCTATAGCTAACCACGACCTTTCCAGAATAATAGGATACCCTCCTAATGTAGCTTTAGGGGAAAGGATCATAAAATCAGCTAGATATTCTCAAGAGTCTAGAATAACAACAAGGTATTCAACTATACCATCTGGTTTGACAGTGGAACTGTCAGTAAGCTGCAGGATAGTAGAAGTAGGTATCAAATTTGTAACATTCATTTGATGCAGGATATCTTTAGTCATCACATTGTTAACAACTCCCAAGTCTATTAGAGCATTTTTTACTTGGATTCCATTTATGATGACTCCAACTATAGGACTACCTGGGTCAGTATAGTTAGTAACAATTACTTTCCGAAGCATGATATCGGCCAATTGTCCCATCACACGAACAGTAGTGGGGTCCTTCTTTTTCCTCCTAAGCTTTTTGAGGCATGCTTCCTTAATTTCCTTACCATATATTGGAACATATTTTATGGCATGTAACAAAGGTATCTTGACACATATGTGTTTTAGCTGATCCAAAATATTAAAGGTTGCTTCCTCCTTTTGCTTAGAAACTTCTAACCTTTGAGGAAATGGTGGGTTAGGATCAATTTGCTGAATTGGTTCAGGATTTTTGGGCACACTTGTCTGAGTAGGAATATTAGGTAATATTTTATGCTCCTCCTCTTCCACGATAATATCTATGATAATAGGAGTGGAATGTGGTTCCTGAACGTAGAGGAATATTACTCAAACTCATAACATATGCAGGATATTGGTTTGGATTTGCAGAGTAGACCGGTTTTTGTTGTGGTTTGTTATTTGGATTGGGTGTGGATTGAGCTAGTAACTGAGTAGTTCTAAGTGTGCTATCATTTTAGTTAGGAGGATGCATTATGGTAGGTTGTGCTGCATGTAACCAGTTGCTCGGTTTGGCCATTGTTGTCCTCCCCTCCATTGGGATGTTTTTTTCCAATTTCCTTGAGGTTGTTGCCAATTCCCCTGGGGTTGGTACCATTGAGGTGGAGTGTTTTGGTAATTAGGACAATTATTTTGAGGGTTGTTCCAAGGCTGAGGTGAATAAACTCCAAAATTTTATGGATATTTTGGTTGCTATTGATTACCATATGCATAAGAATTCATATAAGGTCCACTAAAATATAATGGGTATGGTGGAATACCTTGTCTTGGAGCCCATGGCCTTCTTTGTGCAGCATGAAAAATTTGATCTTCATCACCCTCAATTGGCTTGAATTCAGGTGGAATGTGCTTGTTGTTAATATTGGCTACCATTTTACATTTGCAGTCCTTTTTTTTTTTCCTGCAATGAGGACAATATTCTGCCAAAATTGCCTTTGCCTCCTCATGTTTCTTCTTTGCTTGAAGTGTATCTAGTTGAGTTGCCATATTATTTATGATTTCCGACTTGAATTCTGACAGTAAATGAGTTATTTCCATCCTTGAAACTCCATTAATGGAGGATTTACCCATAAAAGACTGGTAACCTCTCCCTTTCTTTATAGTTGCTTTGGAGTAATTATAACATATCTTCTTAATATCATCCCATGGCACTTGGGTGATATCTCCTCCTCCTATCAAGTCCAAAGCATCAACACAACTCTCACTAATCCCTCTAAGGAAGAACAACTTTTGAGACTCTTCATTAAGTGCATGATGTGGATATTTTTGCAGACTAAATAGGAACCTTGACACATAGTCCTCCAAAATTTCATCCTCCTTCTGTTGCATCCTGAAGATATCATCTCCTCTCATATCACTACCTCTACAATATTCTTTATACTTCTCAAGAAAATTTTCCTTCATAGCATCCCAACTATTCACAGTATTCCTACATAAGCTTATAAGCCATCTTAATGAAACTTCTTTCAAATTAGTGGGAAACAAAATAAGCCTATGAGCATCAGTAGTTTAATCATAGCTTCTGCAGAGGATATCAAATTTGAACAAAAAATTATCTAGGTCCTCTATTACAAGCCCATAGAATTTAGGAAGAACTGAAGCAGGAATGTTCTTGAGGTTATCAACATCATTTTGTTGAGGGATAGGGAATGGAAAGGTTGGATAGTTAGGCCTAATTGGGACAACCATATTTTATTGATGGATTATCAAATAAAATGAATTCTCAATCAAGTTTTGGGCAGTTTGCTCTTGAGAGGAAGTTTCAAAACTGGCCAAATTGGGAAATGCATCAACAAAAGGGTTTACTTCTTTTGGAAAATTTTGAAACTCAACTAGTTGGTTATCAAGATTAGGATCAGGGGGAAGGAATATCCCTAGAGCATCTCTTCTCTTGCCCCTATGCATGTGGTATTAACTCAGTATCGACCAACTCACACAAAGAATTGGTGAAAGAATAATGGATCATTAATGAAGGTTATGTTGAAAACAAACTTCAGACATACCAAAAATAGGAAAGAAACTAGAAATGACTCCTAAGAACTTCCTAGTTTGACACCATCCCCAGAAATGACACCAAAAATGTTAGCCTCCTCTAATGGTTCAATAACTAAGCCCTCAAAGCTATAACCTAGAGATTAAATATTTGCACCAAGTAGTTATCTTTTTCATCATGAAGGTTCATTTCATTATCAACCTAGGGACATGAAATTGAAATGGGTTAACACTGTATGTGCACTAGGATTTTATTGTAGCCATTCTTATCCTATAAATTTAGAAAGGAAATAATACTTGAAATGAATCAGCATAAGTATTGAGCATAAACCAATAACTAAATTGAATTGAAATGAATTACAAAAATAAAAGTCTTAGTAAATAGACAAGATGTTACTTTGTCTGTCATGGTTGCAGGAAAAAACACATAATAGAGTTCCAGTGGCTACAGAAATAGACAATTGCTAAGACTATAACTAATTGTTGAAAAAAAGAAGTAACTACTGAACTGAATGGATGGAATTCTCACCAAGTGGGCCCCCTTGAATGATTTTTCCTAGAACTAACTCAGATGCAACAAACTAAAATATCATTCTATTCATTGAAAACATGATTACAACGTAGCAACAACATAACTATATTTCTTGAAACTAAAAATGCAAGTACAATTCTTAGAACATTCAACCTCCTAAAGAGGAGCATCTGACCATTATTTATAGAAGGAGATATTCTAACTAGCTTAACTAATAAGGCAGTCAACTCCAATAGATTTGGAGTGTTGGAAAAGGTGCCTCAAATTATTGGCTTGATTCTCTGTAAAAGACTTGGTGAATTATCTTCTCTTTCTGCCTTTACCTCTATATTTCTCGAGGCTTTCAGGGATGGTGCGGGTTGTGTGGTTTACCGCCTTATCGTGGGCCTCTCTATTTGGTCCAATGGTTGGGTGGTTTTACCTCCATACCGCAAATTCATTCTTCTTCGTTGGCAGTAATGCGGTGGTCTGGGTGGTCAGACAAAATGTTTACCTCGGTATCGTAGGGGTTGCTTGAAGGTAGCACAGTGGCCACGATGAAGGGTGACAATTTGCAAAGAATGCTTACCTCCATACCGCGATGGCCTTTTGGCCATGTCATGGTGGCGCGATAATCCATGGCGGTCAGTGGAGTTGCTTACCTCCTTACTGCGAAGGTCTTGTAGTCGGAGCATGGTAGTGCGGTGGGCTCGACGGTTGACACAATCGGTTACCGCCATACCGTGGGAGGTTTTTATCAGCCTTGTGGTTGGGAGGTGGCACCGCCATACCACGAAAGGCTTCACAGTGCTCGGCGGTGGTGCGGTGATGGGAGATGGGCAGACAGACAAGTCTCTACCTCTATACCGCAAGGGTGTTAGGAAAGACTAACGGTTACGCGGTGGCACCACCATACCATGGAGGTCTGTCAACCTTGGAGCGGTGCTGTGGTGTCACCACCATACCGCGGTGGTATTTTAGGCTTGGCACGATGGCGAGGTAAAGAGATTGTGAACATAGTTTGATTGATCTAACTTGACTGGAAGCGATGAACGAATAGCAAGGCGACACATGGCGAGTTATCAATGAATAATTGGTTGAAGTTTGAAGTGGTGCATGCATTAACTACAAGACATGTTTTGGTGGATGACAAAATCTGATTATGGCAAGAAGAATTAAATGTCTGGGCGGCCCGATGTGTGATTGTAGGGCGGTCGGTCAGTCAGGGATCAGATTTGCGTGTCAGATAGAGGTGTATAATTAAGACACTCGATTGGTTGGTAAGAAAAGAATGTGATGTAATACTTGTAATAGTCAAATACATTGGTAATAGTCACAAAGGAAGGTGAAGTATTCATTGTATGTTGAAAAACATTGTAATAGTGAGTGTAGTAAGAAAAAGGTCTGTTGTTGTGAGCTAATGTCAGAGAGAGAAGTTTGTTAACTTTGTATGTAATCTTTTACTGTAATACAAAGTGATTTCTCTTGGTCTGGTGGGTTTTTTCCCATAAGGGTTTTCCCACGTAAATCTAGTGTTATCTTTTTGTGTATGTTTTTATTTATGTTACTCTTGTTATCCTGTATGTGTTCATCTTAAGTGTAGGAAGTTTTAAAACTAGTCTTTGCACTTCTCCTTTGTGGTTTTAGCGTTAGGAAAGAGTTTTCACATTATTTCTTTTCCTTTCAAGTGGTATCAGAGCCTGGCCATTTATGTTATCCTTGTTAGTAGGGTTGGTTTTTTGTGCTAATAATGTTCCAGTGGGAATCTTGAAAACTTAGAACCTAGTTCTATTTGAGATGGTGAGTACATCAGGTAGAGTAGAGATTGAAATTCAATGGCAACAACTTTGAGTTGTGGAAACTCAAAATAGAAGATTTGCTTGTGGATAGAGACCTTTGGGTTGCTGTGTCTGGAACTATGCCATAGGGTATGAAACAAGAAGATTGGGACCTTGCAGATAGAAAAGCTAGAGGCTTGATAAGACTCTGTCTAGCTGATTCTGTACTCTTGAACATCCATGAGGAGAATATTGTAACTTCATTATGGAAGAAGCTTGGTGATATTTATCAGGGAAAGTCTGTGGTAAATAAGTTATTCCTAAGGAAGAATTTGTACTCCTTGAAGATGGAAGAAGGTGCATTTGTTGCAGACCATCTGAACTCATTTAATATAAGCATTGCTCGGTTGGCGTCTTTGGGTGTGAAGATAGAGGAGGAGGATCATTGTATTCTCTTGTTATGTTCGTTACCTGACACTTGGGATCATTTTGTAATGGATATTGGAAGTACAACCACTACTTTCAAGATGGAAGGCGTTGTTACCTCACTATTATTTGAAGAGATGCGGAGGAAGTCTTTAGAGATGGCCAAAGAGGCCCTTGTTTTTTGAGGTAGATCGAAGGAGAAAGGCAAGAAGAAGGAAAATAAGTCTAAATATAAATCTAAAGGGAGATCAAAGTCTCCTGGTAAAAATTCCAAAGTGAAATGCTGGAATTGTGGGCAGTTTGGCCATATCCAGAAAGATTGTAAGGAGAAGAAGAAGAAGAATAATGCTTCAGACAATGACTCTTCTCAGAGTGATGTAGATGCCTTCATTGTAGCCTTGGCAACTCAAGCATCAAATGATGTCTGGCTGGTTGACTCAGGTGCATCTTTTAACTTGACGTCTCATAGAGAGTGGTTCACTAAGTACGAAAATTATGATGGTGGACAGGTGTACTTGGAAAGTGATTCAACACTGGAGATTGTTGGCCATGGAAGAGTCAAAATACAATTCCTTGATGGAAGAATCAAAGGGATTGGTGATGTACTGCACATACCAAGTTTGGCTCGTAACTTACTTTTTGTCAGTAAGCTGAATGATGTTGGTGTGGAAGTTTCTTTCTTGAGTAAAGGATGTAAGATGGATAGAGGCACAATGGTGTTGGCTAAGGGTGTACGTACTGGCACTCTGTACAAGTTGGATACATGTCTTGTTTAGTGTAACAATGTCTCTATAAAGTCAAGCAAAGATGTTCTTGTAGAGAAGGATGATGAAGCTCCTCTGGGTGCAAATTCCTTGGAGGTGAAACTCCTAGCAGAGAAGACCATGTTGTGGCATCACAGACTCGATCACATCGATGAGAAAGGTTTAAAAACCTTGAAAAATAAAAATCTTGTTGATTGTAACGTTGAGTTCAATTTTTAATAACATTGTATTTATGGAAAGCAACGTTGTGTTTCATTTTATTTAAGTCCTCATAAATCTTCTGCTGTATTGGATTATGTTCATTCTGATGTGTTTGGTCCAGTTAATGTTCCTTCATTATCGAAGTTTAGATATTATGTTTATTTTATTGATGACTATTCGAGAAGGGAATTTATATACTTTCTTAAGAGTAAATCAGAAGTGTTCAGTCGGTTTAAAGAATTTAAAACTTTGGTAGAGAATCAGACTAGAAAGAAAATTAAATGTCTGAGGATGGATAATGGAGGTGAGTTTTGTTCTCCGAATTTTGAAAGGTAGTGTAAGTACCATGGGATTAAAAGGCATAAAACTACACCTTATACTCCACAATAGAATGGAGTTGATGAAAGGTTGAACAAAACGTTAATGGAGAGAGCGAGAAGTATGTTGAGCAGTGTTGGTCTGGAGAAAATGTTATGGGTTGAGGCTGTGGCTACAACATGTTACCTGGTAAATTGTTCACCTTGTTTTGCTCTTGTTGACAAAACACCTTTGGAAGCTTGGCTGGTAAGAATCCCTCTCTGAGACATATTCGTGTCTTTGGCTGTGAGGCATATGCATATGTGCCAAATGAGAAAAGATCAAAGTTGGAGAACAAGGTTATTAAATGTATCTTCATCGTCTATGGTGTTTGTGTGAAGGGATACAAGCTTTGGAATCCTAATACTGAGAAGGTTATGTACAACAAAAGAGTAATATTTCGTGAGCTGAAACCCTCAATAGTTGATCCACAGTTAGAGACAGATCAAAGAGAAAAGAAGAATGATGTAGTTGAAATTCCTCAGACTCTAGAAAAAGAGGAACTACATGGTGTACCTAAAACTAAGGAGAGTTTAAGTAGCTTTGAGAGTTTTGAAGATGAAGAACCACAACCTCAGCCAGTAAGAAGGTCTACATGTGAAAAATGACAACTTGATAGGTATGGTTTCTCTTTGTTAGATTCAAACTGTGCCTATTCTTTGATTACTAGTAATGATGAGCCTAGGACTGTAAAAGAGGCAATTAACATGTCTGATTCAAATTCCTGGTTGGAAGCCATGAATGAAGAAATTGAATAAATGAAGAAAAATGAAACCTAGGATTTGGTACCTTCTCCTGAAGGGAGAAATCCTGTTGGTTGTAAATGGGTATTTAAGAAGAAGACTAGTCTAGATGGTAGTGTTGAAAAATATAAGGGAAGGTTGGTTGCAAAGGGATTTCCCCAGATAGAGGGAATTGATTATGGAGAAATATTTTCCCCTGTAGCTAAGATGACATCTATTAGATTTCTTGGGCAGTAGCGTATGACTTAGAGATCGAGCAGATGGATGTGAAGACAAAATTTCTCCATGGAGATCTAGAAGAAGAAATTTATATGTCCCAGCCTGAGCACTTTGTTGAGAAAGGTAAAGAAAGTTTGGTTTACAAGCTAAAGAAATCTTTGTATGGTTTGAATCGATTTCCTAGAATGTGGTACCATAAATTTGACACTTTTGTGTTATCTATGGAATTTGTGAGATCAAAATCTAATCATTGTGTGTATTATAAATCTAAAAATGATAGTGTGCTTATTATTACCCTGTGTTTGGATGATATGTTGTTCATAGGAAATAGAAAGTCTCTGATTTCTAATCATAAATCTCAGTTGTCTGCAAAGTTTGAAATGAAAGATTTGGGTGCAGCAAGGTATATTCTGGGGATGGAAATAACCAGGGATAAAATGAGTAGAAAGCTTTGGGTTAGCCAAAGTAAGTATGTTAACACTATTTTGGAGAGATTTAGTATGAATGATTTCAAGCAGCTAGTTGTTCCAGTTTTGCAAGGAATGAAGCTATCTATTGAGGATTGTCCAAAATCTCCTACTGAGATAGAGGAAATGACCAAGGTGCCTTATTCAAGTGTTGTTGGTAGTTTAATGTATGCAATGGTTTGTACAAGGTGAGACACTGCCCAAGCAGTGGGAGTTCTTAGCCATTTTATGGAAAATATGGGAAGGACACATTGGGATGCTGTTAAGAGAGTGTTTAGATATTTAAAGGGAACTTCAGATTTTTCTCTGTGTTACCATGGTAATCTGGTTGCATCATAGAGAACACTCAATATTCGAGGATATGTGGATTATGATTGGGTAGGGGACATTCATAGTAGGAGATCCACCAGTGGATACACTTTCATGTTAAATGGTGGTGCAGTCAGTTGGATGAGCAAGTGACAGGTTGTAGTCGTTTTGTCCACTACAGAGGCTGAATACATGGAAGCAACACATGCCTGCAAAGAAGTTGTTTGGCTGAGTCATTTGTGTTCTAATATTTGTTTTAATATATGGAAGATTATAATTTTTGTGATAGTTAGAGTGCCATTTGTTTGGAAAAGAACCCTACTTTCCATACCAGGACAAAGCACATCGATGTGCAGTATCACTTTGTTAGAGACATGGTGGAGGATGGAAAGGTATGTTTAGAAAAGGTTGAAACTTTGAAGAATGTTGTAGATGCATTAACGAATCTAGTAAGCACGAAAAATTTTAGATGGTGCACATATTCGATGGGCCTTGGGGCCTATGATCATCAGTAAATTCAAAGTCTAGAGAAGCTAGTAAACCTTTATCAAGTGGGAGCTTGTTGGAAAGGGTGTCTCAAATTACTGGCTTGAATCTTTGTAAAAGACTTGGTGAATTATCTTCTCTTTTTTCCTTTACCTCTATATCGCTGGAGGCTTTTGGGGATAGCGTGGTTGTACGATTTACCGCCTTACCATGAGCCTCTTTGTTTGGTTTGGTGGTTGGGTGGTGTTACCGCCATACCGCGGAGTCATGCTTCTTCACTAGCGGTAACACGATGGTCTAGGCGGTTAGACAAAATTTTTACCTCAGTACCGTAGGGGTTGCTTGAAGGTGGCATGGTGGCTGTGATGAAGGGTGACCATCTGCAAAGAATGCTTATTGCCATACCGCAATGGCATTTTGGCGATGTCACAGTGGCGTGGTAAGCCATGGCGGTCAGTGGAGTTTCTTACCTCCTTACCGCAAAGGTCTTGCGGTTGGGGCACGGTGGGCTCGATGATTAGCACAATCGGTTACTGCCATACCGTGAGAGGTTTTTCTCAGCCTCACAGTTGGGCGGTGGCACTGTCATACTGCAGAAGGCTTCGCAATGCTCGGTGGTGGCACGGTGATGGGCGATGGGTAGATAGATAAGTTGTTACCTCTGTACTGCGAGGGTGTTAGGAAAGACTAGCAGTTATGTGGTGGCTTCTTCATACCATGGAGGTCTGTCAACCTTGGAACGGTGTTGCGGTGTCACTGCCATACCATGGTGGTATTTTAGGCTTGGCACAGTGGCATAGTAAAGAGCTCGCAGACATAGTTTGACTGATTTGACTCAACTGGAAGTGGTGAATGAATGGCATGGTGACATGTGGTGAGTTATCAATGATTGATTGACTAAAGTTTGAAGTGGTGCATGCATTAACTGCAAGACGTGTTCGGCGGATGACAAAATACGATTATGGAAAGAAGAATTAAATGCTTGGGTGGCCCGATGTGTGATTACAAGGTGGTTGGTCGATCAGGGATTGGATTTGCGTGTCAGAAAGAGGTGTATAATTAAGACACTCGATTGGTTGGTAAGAAAAGAATGTGATGTAAGACTTGTAATAGTTGAATACATTGGTAATAGTCATGAAGGGTGGCAAAGTATTCATTGTATGTTGAAAATCATTGTAATAGTGAGTATAGTAAGAAAAGGTCTGCTTCTATGAGCTAATATCAGAGAGAAGTATGTTAACTTTGTATGTAATCTTTTACTGTAATACAAAGTGATTGCTCTTGGTTTGGTGGGTTTTTCCCGTAAGGGTTTTCCCACATAAATTTGGTGTTATCTTTGTGTGTATGTTTTTATTTCTATTACTCTTGTTATCCTGTATGTGGTCATCATAAGTGTATGAAGTTTTAAAACCGGTCTTTTTAAATATCCTCTATGGTTTTAGGGTTAGGAAAGCGTTTCTGCACTATTGCTTTTCCTTTCAAGGAGGACACCACATATCGAAAGCATGAAAAAGAGGAAGGGGATTATGCATGCACAAGATTCGGTCAAACCAAACCTGCTTCAACAAAAATCCAACATAACAACACCTCCTAAATCTACTCAACTAATAGACATGGCCATTATGGTTAAATTCCACATGAGCTAGAAGTTTCCAACCACTTGAATTCTTCAATTTCCATATCTACTTGACTTTTTGAGCAATCAAACAACTGGTATGAACTTCCTCCACATTTCAAACTCTATTTATATCTACACCTTAATCTAGACATAAGACAAATGTATATCCATAATCACCTTATGATAGCATTCATTCAATCACATGAAAAATTAATATAGATATATCACATAGCAAGCTAATATCATTAAAAGTTATAGGAATAATTCCATGTCCAAAGTTCACAAGTTTAGGGAAATAACATAGAAAGAATTGGAAACTAGGTGTTAAAACCCCATAGTAACACTAATAAACCTATGATAAATCCTAACAAAAATTAGTCATTATTTGGACTCATCAATTCCCAACCCTCAGATGTTCAACTTCAAGGTATACAACATCAAAGAAAAGTATAAACTAGAAAAACCATAAATACATTAATTAAAGAATCACCCACAAGGAAATAGAACCTTCAAGTTACGAAATACAAAGCAAAGGCAAACACACAAACAATTGCAAAACTATAAATGAAAGAAGAACCCACAATAGATTATCCTATGGTTCATTGCTTTAGTGAGGTAATAAAACCTCACCTGGGTCAAAAACCGCTCAACGAGGACTTGGTAAACCAAGTGACAGTAGGCTATCCAATCTATAATGTGAAGCTTACAAAAATTATTAAGAGGAAGAAGCATTCAACAAGGCCAAATGGAAGCAGAGAAATAGATTGAAAATCATTCAACAAGCAAGCAAATAATACCATTTTCCTTAGCAAAAAACATCCTTGGGAAGAGGGGGAAGTACCAGTAACCCACCATGGTGTAGAGGTGTGGAAGTAGCTTTAGTAGGAAAGGTTCTAAATATATTACAAAGTTGAGCATATATTAGTGCCTATTGAAATGAACACATAGTGGAGCTGAATATGTATTAATGCCTATCAAAATAAACACTAGAGAAGGTGTGTGTAGACATTGGGGTGTGGGTGAGAGAGATAAGCAAGGTTGTGAAGCATTTAATGCTTCAATTCTTTGAAAGTTGGCACCAAGGGATGAATAGTTAATGTGGGTGGTTGGGAAGGAAAGAGTAGACGTTGTGTCATAAATTCGAGGAAGTGGATGTTGTAGGTGGTGATCTTTTTGCTTGTCACGTGGCTTGATGAACACAAACCTATGTCATGCCACACAATGACCGAGGTGGTCCCGACCCATGATCGATCAACCATCCAAACAAACAACAATTTTATCTATTCCATGAATCAAATGTAGACACATGACATATTGCATCCAAATAGGTGAAATGAAATTATTGGGGTCATCCATTACCTTTTTGATGTGACGGATAAATTTTTAATAGTTTTTGGTCAATGTGACACTCTATGTGAACCCTTGAAGTTAGGTTGCTCCACTATGGTCTCATCTCCCCTATATTTATTAAACTTTTGTAATTTTGTGGGATCAATTGATCAATTATTTTAATTACTCTTGGAGATTTATGCAATCTTCTTACAAGATGAAATCCCTTGCCCGCATTCCCAGAGGTTAGGACGAAAATGCTTTCCTTTTATTTTATCAGTTTCTTATTGAGTATAGTGAATTATAGTGAGTTGTGCATCCCTAACTTAGGTCAATGTGAAGATTAATAGCTATCATTGATTTCAGACCTTTCAATCCTAGTGCTAACCACTTCACTATGACACCACCTTGAGGAGGGACATTCAAAAACTCGATTTGAGATTCTGATTTTCTCCTTGCAATATGAGTACATTAGTAGATAAATATTAGTTGGTATATGTTGAGAATTTTTGTCTCAACTTCCAGCCTGTTGCCCCACCCTTAAAGTCTTTTCATGGAATTTCTCTTTGTTTCAGCCTTTTTTCCCTTATTGCGGCGGTTCTGTTCCTGGCGATTATCGCCATACCGCGGCCAGCCAAAGGGCTGATCGCGGTGGCCATGGTAAGCCGCTTGCGGCTTGGCCTAGCGGTTACCGTGGCTTGCCTTAGGTTTGACTGCGGTTACCATGGTACCGCGACCTACCTTTGGCCTGACCACAGTGGCCGCGGTAAGACCGCCAGCGGTCTGGCTGGCGGTTACTGCGGTACCGTAGCCAGCCAAAGGCCTAACTGCGGTGGCCACAGTATGATTGCCAGTGGTCTGGCTGGCGGTTACCGCGGTACCGTGGCCAGCCAAAGGCCTGACCACAGTGGCCATGGTATGACAACCAGCGGTTTGGTTGGCGGTTACCGCGGTATCGCGGCCTGACCGTGGTGGCCGCGGTAAGACCGCCAGTGGTCTGCTCGACCGATTATTGCGGTACCGCAGGGTTTGCTCAGGATGGCCATGGTAACACGGTAAACCATGGCAAGCTTGATAAGCCTACCATCATACCGCGGGGCGAGCTCGGGTATGCTGCGGTAGCGTGGTAAAGGGATTTCTGAGCTCAGTGAGCTCGGCGACCAGGTTTTGACCAAGTTGGACTTGGGTCAGAACTCGACAACAAATTATTTGCAGACACGTGGCTCAGTGACAAAGGTTGTTACCAAAGTCATAACAACAGTTGTTGCAGGCCGATTCAGGGTGGCGAATAGGACCCAAATTGGGTAATGGCTTTAATGCCTGGGTGGTTCGATGCATGAACTCGATATGGGCAGTTCAGTGGTGCGATTTGATCTGAGACAATTGTAGTTGGTGAGCGGTGTTTTGTCTGACAACTAAAATGAAATGCATGACTTATGTAAGTTGGATTTTTTGTGATTGAGAGGTAGAGTGAAAAAGATAATTTTTAAAAACTGTATGTTCTGAAAGAACATTGTAACAAAAAGCTATTATCTTCTCTAGTGTTGCAGTGAGCTGAATAGAGAGATGTCTGTGAATTGTATGTAACTGATTTTATTACTGTAATACAAAATAGACTTGACTTTGTGTGGTGGATTTTTTACCTGAAAAGGTTTTCCCACGTATATCTGGTGTCAAAACTATGAATGCTCAATTGGTGTAATATTTATTTTACATACATGTTTCATCTCTAGTAGTTATGTTAAGCTATTGATCTAAGTTTTTGCTTTACTCCTTTGTTGTATTAGTGTTAAGGGAATGTATTCCGAACTATTGGGTCTCTAGACTCGTGCCTATTTTTCCCTTCAAGTGGTATCAGAGCTTGGCCAGTTAGGTTATCCTTGTAGGAAAGATTAGTTTTTTGTGCTAATACTGTTTCAGTGGGAGTCTTGCATTATTAAAACTTGTTTCTATTTGAGATGGCAAGTACATCTAGTAGGATTGATATTGAAAAATTCAATGGCAGTAACTTTGAGTTATGGAAACTCAAGATAGAAGACTTGTTTATGGATAGAGACCTTTGGATAGCTGTCTCTGGAACTAAGCCACAAAGTACAACCCAAGAAGCTTGGGATCTTGCTGATAGAAAAGCAAGAGGTTTGATAAGAGTCATTCTAGCTGATTCTGTTCTCCTAAACGTTCATGAGGAACAGACTGCAGCTTCTTTGTGGAAGAAGCTTGGTGATATTTATCAGGGAAAGTCCCTAATAAATAAGTTATTCCTAAGAAAGAAGTTGTACTCCTTGAAGATGGACAAAGGTACATCTATTGCAGACCATCTGAACTCGTTTAATATGAGTGTTAGTCAACTGGCATCTGTAGGTGTAAAGATAGAGGAGGAGGATCGTTGCATGCTTCTATTGTGTTCGTTACCTGATAGTTGGGATCATCTTGTGATGGCCATTGGAAGCACTACTGCTGCTTTCAAAATGGAAGACGTTGTTGCCTCATTGCTATCTGAAGAGATGCGGAGGAAGTCTTTAGACATGGCCAAAGAGGCTCTTGTTGTTCGAGGAAGACCAAAGGAGAAAGGCAAGAAGAAGGACAAGAAGTCAAAATCCAAATCTGCAGGGAGATCAAAGTCTCTTGGTAAAAAGTTCAAGGTGAGGTGTTGGAACTGTGGGCAACCTAGTCATATTAGGTTGGACTGCAAGTAGAACAAGAAGAACAGTACTTCTGACAATGGATCTTCTCAAAGTGATGCAGACGCCTTCATTGCAGCAGCCTTCACAACTCAGGCATCTGATGATGTCTGGTTGGTTGACTCAGGCGCATCTTTTCACATGACATCCAATAGAGAATGGTTCTCCAAATACGAAGAGTATAATGGTGGAAAGGTGTACTTAGCAAGTGATTCAACGTTGGAGATTGTTGGCAGAGGGAAAGTCAGAATTCAGTTTCCTGACGGGAGAGTCAAAGGCATTGGTGACATACTTCACATACCAGGTCTGGCTCAAAATCTTCTTTCTATCAGTAAGTTAAATGATGCTGGTGTAGAAGTTTCTTTTTCTAGTAAGGGGTGTAAAATGGTTAGAGGTGCAATGGTACTGGCTAAGGGTGTTCGTACTGGCACTTTGTACAAGCTAGATGCATGTCCTGTTCTTTGTAAGAGTGCCTCTGTAAAGACATGTAATACTACACCTATAGAGAAAGATGAAGACTCTTCCCAGGCTGCAAATTCTATGGAAGTAAAACTCTCAGCTGAGAAGACTATGTTGTGGCATCACAGACTTAGTCACATTGGTGAGAAAGGTTTAAAAACCTTGAAGAATAAAAGTCTTGTAGAAGGTCTTGATGATTGTAACCTTGAGTTCGATTTCTGTGAACATTGTATCTATGGAAAGCAACACCGTGTTTCTTTTTATTCTAGTCCTCACAAATCTTCTGGTATATTGGATTATGTTCATTCTGATGTGTTTGGTCCAGTTAATGTTCCTTCGTTATCAAAGTCTAGATATTATGTTTCTTTTATTGATGACTGTTCGAGGAGGGCATTTGTATACTTCATGAAAAGTAAATCAGAAAATTGTTCAGTCGATTTAAAGAATTTAAATCTTTGGTAGAAAATCAGATTGGAAGAAAAATTAAGTGTTTGAGGACAGACAATGGAGGTGAGTTTTGTTTTGCAGACTTTGAGAGGTACTGCACTGATCATGGGATTAAAAGGCACAAGACAACGCCTTATACTTCACAACAAAATGGAGTTGCTGAAAGGTTAAACAGGACACTGATGGAAAAGGCAAGGAGTATGTTGAGTGGTGCTTGTTTGGAGCAGAAGTTCTGGGCTGAGGCTGTGGCTACAACATGTTATTTGATAAATAGATCTCCCTGTTCAGCTCTTGTTGATAAGACACTTTTGGAAGCATGGTCTGGGAAGAAGCCCTCTCTGAGGCATGTCCATGTGTTTGGCTGTGAGGCATATGTTTATGTGCCAAATGAAAAGAGATCTAAATTGGATAACAAGGCTATCAAGTGTATCCTCATCGGCTATGGAGTTGGTGTGAAAGGATACAAGCTTTGAAATCCTGATATTGAGAAGGTTGTGTATAGGAGAAGCGTGATATTTCGTGAGCTAAAACCTTTAGTTAGTGATCAACAGCTTGGAACAAATTAGAGTGACAAGAAGAAGGATGCAGTTGAGATTCCCCAAACTCCAGAAAGGGAAGAGCTGCATGGTACTCATGAGACCGAGGAGAGCTCAAGTAGCTCTGGAAGTTCTGATGATGAAGAATAACCTCAGCCTGTGAGAAGATCTACACGAGAAAGAAGGCAACCTGATAGGTATGGTTTTTCTATGCTAGATTCAAATTGTGCCTATGCTTTAATTACTAGCAATGATGAGCCTAGGACTGTTAAAGAAGCAATCAACATGGCTGATTCTAAGTCTTGGTTGGAAGCCATGAATGAAGAAATGGATTCTTTGAAACAGAATGACACCTGGAACTTGGTGCCACTGCCTAAGGGGCGAAAGCCTATTGGCTGTAAGTGGATATTCAAAAAGAAGACAGGTCTTGATGGCAGTGTTGAGAAGTATAAGGCTAGACTGGTTGCAAAAGGTTTTTCTCAAATAGAGGGAATAGATTATGGAGAGATCTTTTCCCCTGTAGCAAAGCTGACATCCATCAGATTTATTTTGTCTTTAGCAGCTGTATATGATTTTGAAATTGAGCAAATGGATGTGAAGACAACATTTCTCCATGGTGAGTTGGAAGAAGAAATCTACATGTCCCAGCCTGAGCATTTTGTTGAAAGAGGTAAATAAAATCTGGTCTATAAGTTGAATAAATCTCTCTATGGTTTAAAACAATCTCCTAGAATGTGGTACCAAAAATTTGACACTTTTGTATTTTCAATTGGCTCTGTGAGATCAAAATCTGATCATTGTATTTATTTTAAATCCAAAAATGATCGTTTGCTTGTTATCACCCTGTATGTGGATGATATGTTATTTATTGGAAATAGCAATACTATGATTTCTAATCTTAAATCTCAGCTATCTACAAAGTTCGAGATGAAAGATCTTGGTGCAGCTAGGTACATTCTTGGTATGGAGATTACCAGGGATAGAACAAGCAAAAATCTTTGGCTTAGTTAGAGTAAGTATGTGAAGACGGTTCTGGAGAGGTTCAACATGGATGACTGCAAATAGCTTGTGGTTCCAATCATGCATGGAACTAAGCTATCTATTGATGACTATCCAAAGTCTACTTCAGAGATGGAGGACATGACCAATGTGCCTTATGCAAGTGTTGTTGGCAGTTTAATGTATGCTATGGTCTGTACAAGACCAGACATTGCCCAAGCAGTGGGAGTTCTAAGCTGATTTATGGCGAATCCAGGAAGATCACATTGGGATGTTGTGAAGAGAGTTTTCAGGTATTTGAAGGGGACTTCAGATTATGCATTGTGTTACCATGGCAACATGGTTGCATCACAAAAATCTCTTAGCATCTAAGGATATGTTGATTCAGATTGGGCAGGGTACATTGACAGTAGGCGATCCACCAATGGATAAACTTTCATGCTTAATGGTGAAGCTATCAATTGGATGAGCAAGCGACAAGCAGTGGTTGCTTTATCCACGACAGAGGCAGAGTACATGGTTGTAACTCATGCCTGCAAAGAAGTTGTTTGGCTGAGGCGTTTGTGTTCAGACATTGGATTTGATGTTGGGCATATTACAATCTGCTGTGACAGTCAAAGTGCCATTTGTTTGGCAAAGAATCTGACCTTTCATGCTAGGACCAAGCACATTGATGTGCAGTATCATTTCGTAAGGGATATGGTTGAAGATGGTAGGGTCAGTCTAGAAAAGGTAGACACCTTGAAGAACGTTGTAGATGTTTTGAAAAAGCTTGTGAGTACAGACAAGTTCAGATGTTGCACTAAATCGATGGGCCTTGGGGCCTATAACAGACACTGATTCTTGTTTTCTTGGGGTTGGCTAGAAGTGTTCGCCAAGTGGGAGCTTGTTGAGAATTTTTGTCTCAAATTCCAACCTGTTGCCCCACCCTTAGAGTCTAGGCATGGAATATATCTTTGTTTCAGCCTTTTTGCCCTTACCATGGCAGTTACTGCCATACCGTGGCCAGCCAAAGGGCTGACTGCAGTGGCCACGGTAAGTCGCCTAGCGGTTACTGCGGTACTGCGGCCTGCCTTAGGCCTGGCCGTAGTGGCCGCAGTAAGACCGCCAGCGACTGGCTGGTGGTTACCATGGTACCGCGGCCTACCTTTGGCCTGACCGTGGTGGCCGCGGTAAGACCGCCAGTGGTCTGGCTGGTGGTTACCACAGTGGCCGCGGTATGACCACCAACGATCTAGCTAGCAATTACCATGGTACCCCGGCTTGCCAAAGGCCTGACCGCGGTGGCCACGGTATGACTGCCACCGGTCTGGCTGGCGGTTACTGCGGTACCGCTGCCTGCCAAAGGCCTGACCACGGTGGCTATGGTAAGACCGTTAGCAGTCTGCTCAGTCAATTACCGTGGTACCGCAGGGTCTGCTCGGGATGGCCGTGGTAATGCGGTAAACCATGGCAAGCTCGGTAAGCTTACCGCCATACCGCGGGGCGAGCTCAAGTATGTTGCGGTAGCGCGGTAAAGGGATTTCTGAGCTCGGTGAGCTCGACGACCAGGTTTTGACGGAGTTGGACTCGGGTCAAAACTTGACAACAAATTATTTGCAGACACGTGGCTCCGTGACAAAGGTTGTTACCAAAGTCATAATAGCAGTTGTTGCAAGCCGATTCAGGGTGGTGAACAGGACCTGAATTGGGTAATGGATTTAATGCCTGGGTGGCTCGATGCATGAACTCGATATGGGTAGTTCAGTGGTGCGATTTGATCTGAGACAATTGTACTTGGTGAGCAGTGTTTTGTCTGATAGACTGAAATGCAATGCATGACTTATGTAAGTTGGATTTTTTGTGATTGAGAGGTAGAGTGAAAAAGATAATTTTTAAAAACTTTATGTTCTAAAAGAACATTGTAACAAAAAGATATTATCTTCTCTAGTGCTACAGTGAGCTGAATAGAGAGATGTCTGTGATTTGTATGTAACTGATTTTATTACTGTAATACAAAATAGACTTGACTTTGTGTGGTGGATTATTTACCTGAAAAGGTTTTCCCACGTATATCTGGTGTCAAAACTATGAATGCTCAATTGGTGTAATATTTATTTTACATGCATGTTTCATCTCTAGTAATTTTGTTAAGCTATTGATCTAAGTTTTTGCTTTACTCCTCTGTTGTATTAGTGTTAAGGGAATGTATTCCGCACTGTTGGGTCTCTAGACTCATGCCTATTTTTCCCTTCAGTATAGTGGTTAGGGCATGAGTTTCTCTTGCCATTTCATCACATGTATGTTTGGGCAAGTGAGGATATCCATATTTTTCACTAGGTTTGGGGTACACAAGTCAAGGCATCACCAAATCTAACCACACAAATATCAACAACCGGGTTTATTTACAACAAATTAATCCCAACACTTAGTAGTCACTAGGTTTAAACCCTAGCGACATGCTCTCATTCACAAGGCTCATTAAGCATATCTAAAATAATCGGGATTTTGTTGGGCACTTTGACTAATTAGTAGATCTAAAAAATTAATGAATAGCTCAAACATACTAGATCAATTTGTTCTTCTATATGACTATTGTGCATGTGATTTCCCCCTATTTTTCAACTAGACATATAAAATTAAGGTCAAAGAGGGAGACATCAATAATTTTCATAACAAGGATAATACAATTTGTCTAGTTATATATCTACAAATACACAAAGATGTAAATATTATTGATAGTAAATATGTTTACTCATTAAATTGCTACTTTCCTTCAATTTTGTCTATACAAATTTTCCCAAATGTATATAGTTCCCTATTCAAAATGTAGATTTGTAAATGCATGAATACAACTATCTATACTTGTATATATGGTTGTATATGTATATGGAGTTATATAACTATCTATATAACTAAATTTGTAAACACAACTACTATATGGTTTTATAGAGTTAATTGTACATATTTCCAACTCTCTATATATGCATTTGTGTTTTTGTTTGCACTTGTAAGTTACAAATAAAATTATTTGGTTGTGTTTTTTAACATAAGTGCATTATATATACAACTAAATATGGAAATTTACTATAAAATTGTGGTTTTTAACATAACACGCCTGCCATTCTTAAGATATTTTGTTCTATGCTCATTACTACCTAGATTATATGCCTCAAGTTTGCAAGCATGGAAAATGGGTGATGTTTGTAGGAATAACAAATGGGGTTGTTATTAACGTTGATCTCTTTTTTTAATTTATGTGTTAGTTCAAAATGTGATGCAAGAGAATATTGAGGAGGCATTCAAATATTTATTTCCTAGAACTATGACTTGTTTAAATCTAGAAATTGAAGTAGTAGCGAATATTCTTGGCTTCTAATTTCATTAAAATAGTTTCAACATAATGTGAAGAAATGGGTGGTGACTTCCCTAATAAGTTTTGGGTGGTTTTAGAATAGAAAATACATGAAAGTGGGAGCATGGAGTTTAAAAGGGACATGCGAATCTTAGGTGGCCAATTCCTCTTCATTATTTTTATCAGTATAATACATAATGGGTTGTGCTAAAAGTAGATTTTGATAGGTTTTAAAGAGTACAAAAGGGCATTGGAAATTAATGGAGGAATAGGTGGTAAGAATGAAGTGAGATGGTGTGGAGAATTGGATAGGGGTTGCCTATTTTGGGCTATATAATAAAAAATTAAAACAACACAAGTAAAAAAGAAGAAGAAAGCGTCCAAAGGATATGGGGCATGGAAAATATTAGAAGGTTGGCATTTAAAATGGAGAGAGTGAAGTGCTACCATGGGAGGATATCACCCCATCTTGAGGTTTCTATAAACAACAATAACATTTAAAACAAATACATGGAGGTTAAAGGGAGAAGGTGTAGGTGTAGTGTCGTAAATTGCCACCCTTGACAAATTTAGACAAGGTTTGACACCCTCTTAAGTGAATGTATCTAATCATGCTTATAAATTACCTATTTAATTGTCATTTTAGGAAATTCAATTAATCATCATTTCATTTACTTAAATAGAGCTAAAAATGCCTAGACTAGGAAACCAGTGCCCTTGTCCCACCTAACTAGACCCTAAATTTCAAATATTTTTGTCGGCCTCAATACGTTCAAGAATTCAAATTCAATTGTCAGCTTATTTTTATGGTTAATGCAAAATATGCTTAAACTCATATAAATATAATTTCTTCCCTCCATTTGAACATCTAATTGAGTTATGATAACTCTAGCATCCTAAAGACAATTAATGAAACATCATGAGCATAATAAGAATATCTACGACACAATTACAACCAATTGTAGTTTCTAACTCATCAAAAATTCATGTTTATGCATTTTAAGATGTTTAATGTTTTTTGTTATCGTTTTGATTAAGCAAGAGAAATAGGTTTTGAAGGGACCCGAAACCCTTTACAATATTTTTAACAAAATGCTACTAAAAATATGGGCCATAGTGTACCAAAAATAGACCAACATAAAAGAAACTAAGCCAAAAAGAGTGTTGAACAAAAGAAACAACAGTGAACCAACAACATCACTCAACAACGAAAAAAAGGAAAACAACAAAAGACCACCTATAGACCAACAGAGTAAAAACAAAAAAGCTATGACTAATTCATACTGCTTAAGGTGTTGGCCAACTCAAGCTCCTGGCTCCTATGTAGGTCAATCATTTCCAACAACTCCTTCTTCTCGGCTTGAAAAGATATTTTCCAACCAGTCAAACCTTTAGTAGCAAGGCATTTAGTGTCATCTTTCGCACCCTTCTTTCATTTTCCTTTAGTCATATGCTCCTTCTCCATAAGCTTAGAGAAATAAAATAGGTCCTTTCTTAAATCACTAATCTTTTTGAACAAGACTTCTAGGGAGTCTGTGCTATTTTTCACAGAGATATGGCACACATGCAAAAAAAAATTGATGTCCGCATTGGTGCCCGCAACCTTAACTTCCAGCCCATCCAACTATTCATCACATCAGGATTTGAAATCCTAGAGCGAACCTTTGAGGTCCATAATCCTGTCAATAAGAATGTCCAAAAACATAAATTTTTGGCACATTCTTCAGGTTCTCCTTCAAATCCCTAATTTTAATATTCACTTTATTGAACTCCTGAAGAGTCCACTTAGTTAATTTAAAAGTACCTGTGGCCCCAACCCTAGCCATAACTAGCAACTAAAACATTGAGGGAGATTCATCATTTAAATAAGAAAAATCCTCAGAGAGGGGGTCTACCTTCAGGGGCTCTGATTTAGCATTCATCCTATTAGAGTCATCCTCACCTTGACCCTTATTCTCAGATTACATTGCATCATTAAGTAATTTTCGGGTCGGAGAGTCCTCAATATTCCTTGCATTATCACCAATAGTCTTCTCCTCATCTGACACCTTGGCATCCTTCGCAAGAACATTAGAGACCTGGTTTTTCAACTTAGCAATCCATTTGGACAATCTCCTTGGATGGTCCTTAGCCTCTGAGCTAGACACGTTCTCTTGTAAACCCTCCTTACCACCAACATCAATCTCACCCCAACCAACAACCAACTCCACCTTCTTGGGAGAAGAATCCTTTGACCCCACCTCTGTTTCCTTGCTATCAGAGAGAATGATGCACTTAGGTGCACAACTACTTTTAGGATAGATCTTCTTCCTCTTTTTCAAAGAGGTGGCCTTAGGAGAGTTAGGACCCACCTCCTCCTCTTCATCCCACTCATTATCTTTGACATGGCTGGTATTTGAACCAATGGAATCTGACACATCACTCAGAGTCTTCTCCTTACCAAAAATACCAGGGGCAGGGATGAGAGATTTGACATGCTCCATGATCAGAAGAATGAGACCCTCATAGAGGACCGGGGTCTTCCTATTTTTTAAATGAGCATAAACTGAAATATCCATAGATGAAAGCAAGAAAAAAGGAAAAGAAACATACAACCCGTGTTTGAAGTGATTTAAGAGAGTGAAATGGTGTCCTAGAATTGTAGTAAACCTACCTTTGAGTGTCACATAATGAATTATTACCTCAGCCACCTCCACCCAAATCTTCTTAAGTGACTTGCGTTTGTATCCCAGCTCTCCATTTTCACCAGCTTCTTCCTCTCATCATCCTTAAAGAACTGAGTCATCATGTCCTCATTACTCTTGTTGTCCTTAAAAAACTTGCAGCCTACCATCGACATCCCCATCACAACAAAAATCAACTCCTCATTCACCTCCACTTCCAAACCCTTTATCTGAAGCTTCATACTGTGCCAACATGAAGCAAATTACATCGATGCATTTGATTCATTCCCATGAAGACGTTCGAGGAACGACATAAAATTCTCATGGTGTAAAATCTTCCATAGTTTTTCTTCGTCCTCAAACCTGGGCAAGTGTACAATTCTATTTTCCTTCTGTTGCCACCCATTTTAGCAAACACCAGATGGGAAAAAACCTTGCAAAAATTGTTAGAATAGAAGCAAGCTATCTCAAAAACCCACAATACGCGTGATTCATAATAAGGTACTAAGGCTTAAATGCCTCCATCACCAAAAAACATCCCACTCTAGATCATTCCTCATTAAACTACGAGCTCTCTCGGGAATGATTGATCCCTCCTCCCACATCCAAGACTCATTTAATCTGATAGCTTCATTAGCAAAAGAATCTGCCAAAGAGTTTCCTTCTCAAAAAATGTGAGATATGTGAGTCTCATCACACACACTTAACATCATTAAATTGTCTTTAATTAGATGCTCCACATTCCAATTTGGTACATGGGTTCCACTTAGGTAATTAACAATGTTTAAAGAGTTTCCCTTGACCCATAGTTTTGAATAACCTTAGTCCATAGAAAATTTTATGCTTGTATACACAGCTTCCACCTTGGCACAGTGATTGGTCTAAATTCCCAACAAGAGTGTCACTGCACCTAAGAATTTGTCATCCTCACTCCTCAACACCTCCCACAACCTACAGGCTTGGGGTTCCCCTTTGCTGCCCCATCAAAATTAACTTTAACCCACCCCGAAGGAGGTGGTTTCCACTTAGTATTTAATATTTTATTCAAACTCGGATTCAAGTTTATGATAGGAATGGAAGGAATCTTCCAGTTTGAAATCACTAAAGATCATAACTAGTCAGATAGAGAGTAGGGTCACATCGAGGAGATTCAAGAAAACAAATGGAAAAAAATTCTATAATCGCCCTACAAACCTTGAAGTATAGTCTGCCAACTTCAATCTTGGAGTCCTGAAAGATTCTATTGTTTTGTTCTTTCCAAATACCCCATGCAATATGTGGGGCCATAAGGCCCCAAAGTCCACAAAGAACAAGAGAAGTGGAAGGGCACCTCCATTTTTCAAAAACATTTCTAGGGACTCCGGGAACACCCACACTAAATTCAAAACACCAATAAATTTACTCCAAAGTAGGGAGGAGAACTTACAACCAACGAAAAGATGGAAAGAACTCTCAACATCCACCTCACAAAGAACACATCTATTAGGAAGAGAAAGGCCCCTTTTACAAAGATTATCTTACATTAAAATTTTACCTTGCATAAGAAGCCAAAAGAAAACATTCACCATGGGAACCAACTTCTTGTTCCATAAGTTTCCCCAAAAAGGAATAGAGGTAGGCTTATCCATCATCCTACTAAGGGTAGAAGCAAATGAAAACTCACCCTTACCAAAAGAGGTCCAAACAACTTTGTCCAGCCTAGGAAAAGTGGGGATATGAACCACTCTTAAAAAGTCTTGAAGAACCTTCAATGATGGGTCCCAATCTTGAAATTTTTTCCATTCCCCATTATGGATATAATCTGCCACTCAATATTCAAAAAACCTTTTCCACATCAGAATGATGGGGGTGGTCTAGTGAGGACTGACCAAAGGCTTCATTCCACACCAAGTGTCTTCCCAAAACATAATTTGATAATCGTTTCCCATCAGCCATTTAACACCATCAATGATCAGCTCCTTGCAAGGAGCAATACTCCTCCAAAAGCATGAACCAGTCGAAATATCATCAGAAGTTAACAAGATCCAAGATCTGTCGAGACCATGCAAATACTTATTATGAGCCACTAAAGCCCAACCCGCTTCATCGTTAAGGAGCCTCCAAACATTCTTTGATTAAAGGGACTTATTAAAGGCTTTGAGGTTTCTAATGCCAAGACCACCCCACTTCTTTGGTCTAAATACCAAATCCCAAGCCACAAGAGGAATTCTAGCTTTGGTTTCAATGCCTAACCACATAAATATTCTCATTAGTTGTTCCATTTTCTCTTTGAATTTGATAGGGATTCCAGAGAGGTTCATAGCATACATTGGTAGATTTTGAAGAGTAGAAGTAATTAGCTACAACTTCCCAGCCTGGCTCAGCAATGCCCCTTTCCAACCCACCAACTTTCTACTGAACTTGTCTAGTAGGCCCAACCTGAAGGAATATGGTATCTTCAAGATACACAAAGGGAGGCTCAAGTATGTGGACAAGAGGTCACCCCTATTACACGATAGGATCCTAGCAAGCTTCAACTACAAAACTTCAGGTGTATTAAGGAAAAATAATTGACTCTTCAATAGATTGATATGGTTACCAGAATCCCTCTCATAGACCTCAATCAAACCCCTCATAGCTCTGAATTCACATATAGAGGATTCACCCATCATCATAGTTTCATCCAAAAAAATTGATGGGTAATAGGAGCACATCTAGAAGAAGGAGAAAGTCCTTTCAGAGCCCTTGCAACCAAGGCCTTCTAAATATTTCTCCCCAGAGCCTCCACCAACATAATGAAAAGAAATAGAGAAATGGGATCTCCCTATGATAGCCCCCATGAGCTCCAAAAAAAATGGGATGGGGAACCATTCACAATAGTAGCAAATGAGGGAGTAGAAACAAGTTGATCACCAAGCTGAATGAACTTCCTACAAAAACCAAAATGACCCAGAACTTCCACCAAAAATCTCCAATTTACCCTATCATAAGCTTTTAGCAGGTCCAATTTAAGGAAGAACCTCGATTTCTATGAAATATTAATAGAATGAGCAAGTTCATGAACCATCACAATAGAGTCAAGAATCTATTGACCCTTGAAAAAACCACTTTGTTGAATAGAAATAAACTCCGGGAGGCACTTCTAAATTCTAGTAGCTAGAACCTTTGAGAAAATTTTATATACAAAATTATAGAGGTTGATGGGATGATACTCACCAAAGTTGTTAGCATCCGTAGACTTGGGGATTAGGACAATAAATTTTTTTATCTCTCTAAGTAACTTTCTATACCCAAAGAACTCCTTAGTAGCATTAATAACATCATCTGCAATAATTTCCCAACACGATTGAAAGAATAGAAAAGGAAAGTCATCTGACCTAGTGGCCTTATTTCCTTCAAAAGAGAAAACCTCATCTTTTATTTCAAAAGCAGGAGGAATGCTTGTAAGTAGCTTGATCAAATCATCAGAGACAAGATTGGAGATAACCTACAAATAAGCCTCCACCCTATCTTGATCCCACAAAATGTCATCCTTAAGCATATTCTCGAAGAAGCCAACAACCACCCTCCTAATATCCACCTCATCCTCCAACAACACCCCATCAGCCAAAAATGAATAAATCCTATTAGATGATTTATGCCTAAGGGTCGTAAGATGGAAGAACTTGGAAGTATGATCTCCAGACTTAAACCAGATAGCACACAATCTCTGTCGCCAAAAATATTCCTCCTTTTTCCACAATTTCATGCGATTGAGCAAGTAAGTTATCATCCTGTAGGTAGAGATCCTTCGAAAGACCCTTGATCTAAATATTATTGTGGATATTATTCAATCTTTGAAGAACCAAGGATTTAGACTCAAATATATGACCAAATGAATCTCTATTCCATTTCTTAAGATTTTTCTTAATGAAGGTCAATTTTTTGGCTAATCTGAACATCACACAACCATCAATTTTCAGTTGCCACCAATTCTTAATGCAATCCATAAATTTGGGGTCCCTAAGCCACATAGCTTCGAACCTAAAGGGGGAATTTTTTTTACCTCCGAACTTGTTAGCCACGAAGGAGATGGGAAAATGGTCAGAACCACACCTCATGATTAAGGAGAGAGAACAAGAAAATCCATAAACCAGGCCGCCAAATCCATAGATCAATCCAACCTTACTTGAATATTATCCACACCAACCCACCTATTAGACCAAGTATACTTAGCCCCAGTCATTTTGACATAAATAAGGGTGTTGTCGTCAATGAACATTCTCAAGTCCAATCAACTATCAGGATTGGCCTGTGAGCCACCCACCTTTTTATTGTCACAGAGAGGAGTGTTGAAATCTGCCATCACAAGCCAGGTGAAATCCAAAAAACTAAGCCTCAGATCCCCCAGATCATCCCATAATTTCTTCCTAGCTCTCTTCTAATTAGGGGCATACACATTGGAGATGACCTAGGTATAAGAGTGCCTAATCCAAACAAACTTTGTCTCCACATGATTAAACCCATCCACAATTGGAACACCTTTGATTAATCTCACATTCCAAAATGTAGCAATACCACTCGAAGCTCCCTCAGAGATCATCCCATGAAAACCAGAATCCTTGAAAAAGAGAGACTTCAGAGCTTCCAACTTATCAACTAGCATTTTTGTTTTTTGAATCAGCAATATATCTGACTTATGATGCTGAACCAAATTCTTCAAGAGGTCTTTTTTATGCAAATTATTCAGCCCCCTAATGTTCCAGGAAATAATCTTCATTTATAAGATGAGGGAGTGCTCTTCGAGCATAGATCAAAGAGGGTTTTTCGGATCCCTTCAAAAATGTATCACTTACAATCCCTCTCCCTACTCTTGTGTAGGTAAGGCCTTCCCTAGCTCCTTAGTTCAGACCCACAATCTTCTTTGTTCCTTCTAGTGGTGACACCCCTCTGAGGTTGGGATGGTGGGAAGCTGAAGGTTTCTTATTCCTACCCCTCAGCAGAATATAATCTTCTTCACCTTTGGTTCCTGTATCTTCAACTACCAACTCACCATCACCATCCCCAACCTAGATTCCCCATCCAACAGAGGAGATGATGCAACAACATGCTCCAGAATAGGACGTTTGGGGGATCACAAGGAGTCTGAAACATGATCCACTTCATGACCCACGAATTGGCCCACAACCTCTTCCATTGTTTTCTCAGGTTCCTTACTAGCCTCAAGAAGAGGTGTCGTATGATCCTTCGAATTACCTTCACCTACCAGGCCATCACCAAGAGTAGAACCACCCTATACTGCAGAGTGTCTCCCTTGGTCTTTTTAATCTTTCATACCTTTTTTTGAGGAGCACTTGTGGGCTAGGTTGGTTTGTCTGGGAAATATTTGGCCCAATGACCCACCTTTTTACATTTCAAGCATGCAAACAAAATATTTTCAAAGACAATTTGCTACTTCCAAGATCCCACCTTTGAGTTGAGGTGGAAAAACTCGGGTAGAATAGTGTCTTGATCAATCATGACACAAAATCTAGCTGTAACCAGCCGCCTTCTAGAGAGGGTAGCTTCATCAATAGAGAAAAAAAATCCCTAGAGAGTTAGCCACAACTTTGAACACTTCTTCATCCCAATATTCCAAGGGTGAATTTGACAACTTAACCCAAATAGGCGCAGAGTGAAAAAGGCATTTGGAGAGATCCATCCCAGGTCTTCATCACAGGAAAAGGCAAAGGAAAAAAATACTTTAGCCATCACTGCAACTTCCACCTGGCCTTTGAAGACCCACTTTTTTTGAACCCAAGAACGAACCTCCTCAATATTGGGTTGAGGCCCAGAGAACTTGCCACCTAGAAAATAGTCCATTCTAGCAATATTTTTATCCACAAGGCAGTCCAGGGTAGACAGAGAAAAACCACCTTCAGCATTGGAAGAGGTCACAAATTCAGAAGTGATGCCCTTTCCTTTAAATTAGAGGAAAAAATATCAACCCATCTCTATCCCAACATAGATGATTGACCTCCCGTTCGACCATTTCTCATCGGGATGTGCTCAATCTAGGGAATACTCGGATTAGCCACAAAATATTCTCTAGATGGGGCCCGCCCATTATCACCAACAACATCTTGATCGCCAGAGACAATATGAACTGCATCCAAAGTAGGAAACCCATCACAAGCCGCCTATAAAGCCTCACTCGCACCTTTGACCACATCCTTATCACATGACCTATCCTTTCTCATTGCATCCCCAGAAGACACCAACACATCTCCACCAACTGATCCAACCTTCCCTGCATCAACATCAGAAAACCCCACATTCGTATCCTGCCCAAACTAAAATTCTTTATGACCACTAGGGATTGAGTTAAAACTCAAATCACTCAAGCCTGCCACTAAAACAGTTCACTCCCCAATGGTCTCCTCACTCACCATCACCAATTTTTTTTTTCCAAGATTTTGCCTATTTCTCGCTATATTTGATGAGTAAAGTGGCTTTAGTCCAACAAGGATTTCAAATATGAGTGGAAAGCTTTAGGTATGTTATTTATTCTTCATTTTTATTTGTTTGCCTCTACTCCTCTAAGTGCACATGATATATATCACCATTATGATAGCCATTTATGGAGTGGAAACACTAAAATGGGGTTTGACCAAGGCAAGCCCCTATATGGCACAATCCTTTTTTCATTTTCTATCTTGAAAGTTATAGATATAAATTTGATCGAAGTGGATTTGATATCTCAAGGCTTCGAAACCCTAGTTCAAGAATTCATGCACTACTTATCAACAAATTAGTACAAGCTGATTATTCACACATTATCAATCTTTTGATATGAGTTTTCATAGTTAGAGACCTGCAGACATTGCTACACCTGTACCAGCTCAGGAACCCTAATATTAAACACTTTTGGACTAGATTTTCCAGTTCCCTTTTCCTTCTAGTTCAACCTCACATTTTTATTCCAGGTTCCTCTCTATCTACACTCTCCAAATCTACTCTTTATTTTTGTCTTTTTATTGTGCATTTTTTAGATTCTATAATATATTTTCACTTTGGCCTTAATTGACCTAGTTTCACACATCTCATCAATCAATCACAACCTTGACAGACCTATTTGGATCTCCCTTGAGGACGTATTCAAATATTGTCTCTTGGTTAATTTTATGTATCTCAATGTTTATGGTAGAATGATTGATTTAGGCTAGAGTGTTTAGCCTAGATCCCATTTCACCATCTTATAGTAGAATAGAAAAAATACAAAGGTGTTGTATATAATGTTAATAGAGAAAGATGATAAGAATGAGGTAGCTACTAAGAATAAGTAGGTAGTGAAGGCCATGGAAGGCCATTAAAATTATTGAATTTACAAAGTTTTTCATTTTAATAATTTGTAAACCTTTTTTAGTTTAATATAAGAATACAAATTTGTTATCTTCTTTGTATGGTTTTGAAGTGTAGAGTTTTTGTGTGAGTTTTTTGACAAGTTGTGAGGATTGAAAACTCCAATGTGGTTCCCTGATCCTCATTCTACATCAATTTTTATCATAGTGGGTTATTTGTTGGGAGGAGCGTTGAGGAATTAAAATTGATGTGATTGAGGAAATGGAGATAAAATATTTGGTAGTATAATGGTGGTCCTCAAACAAGAGAATTATTGGGTAGAATATGTGTTAATAGTACTCCATTGTGTGGAAGTGGGTAGTGGTTGTTTAGAGAGTGTGCATATTCCAACAACATTGTTAGGTAGAGGATAGTTTCTAAATGTGAGTGATTTTATAATAGATAATTGAGAGTGAAGATATCTTTGAAAAAGAGGATTTAGATTGTCTTGATGAGGTCAGTTGAGTGGACAACTATGGAGCAATATTGAAGGAAAAAAACCCTTAAGATGATGATGTACATACATTTAAGATAGGATAGGTTGGAGGCTATGCAACATGGAGAAGTAGTAGACATGCTCAATAATGATGAAGAATATCATCTAGATGAAATGAAAGCAAAAAAAACCAATTTGTAGTTGAAACATGTCTTTTTAGCAGCATGGATGTGTTGATGGATGATATTGTAGAAAAGAAGGGTGATGATAGAAACCTTGTTTTGTCTCATATTGTTTTGTTTGAAAATAAGGGGGAAAGTGAAGATTGAGAAGTGGAAATCCTTGTACTAGAGGATAATGGAGAAGAGAAAATGGTGACAAAAGTTAAAGAAGTACAAGTTACAAATGATAAGTGCTACTACTCTACAAGTTTCTTTGCAGATAGTAGCTGATCTAAGTGTTTATTATTCAAAAAAATATATTGTTGTAGATAAGAATGAAGAAGAAGAAAAGATTAATAAACTCCGCTAAAAGTTGTTTATGTTGATTTGTACACAAAAAAAATGGTATGAAAAGAAGTTGATGTGATTGAGATCCATGATATTATAATAAGTATTTTAGAGGAGATGCAAATGCTAATAAATGTGGAGTAGTGCAAAGAAGAGTACCTTGATGAGGTGCCAAATCCCAAAGTAAAGAAGGAGAAAAAGTTGTAGTGGTTGAACTAGAGGTGTTTACAAAGTAGATAAGGAAGAGGAGTTAATTATATTATTTTGATAATTTTTTTATAAATAAGGAAAAAATTGAAGAAAAGGTGGTGATGAATATTTATTATTTTCATAATGTTGGTAAAATAGTGCTTGCAAGCATAATATCATATGTAATCATTTTTTATGAAATTTATTCTGAAGATATGAGTGCAAGGGAAAACAATTAATGGTAGAGGAACATAGTTTATAGTGGGTTGAGTCCCGTGAAAAGGAGAAAGATATGGTGGAGGAGAAAAGTGACGAGGAATGATTTAGCTTATGGTGGACAAACATCCAAGAGAGGTAGAATAATGTTGAATGAAATTGATGGAAATAAGTAGGATTTATTTTGGTCAAGTGTTGGAAGAAGCAAATGAGAAAATATTCTAAGGAGTTTGGTTTGACAATGGAGTTTATTATTGAATGTGTGACTTTATTGGCTCAAATTTGTGAACTATGGTCACAAAATTCTTACTTGATGAGTTTGATGCAAAATCATATTGAGGAGGTATTCAAATAATCATTTCCTAGAGTTTTGGCTTGTTCAAATCAATAAATTGAAATAGTGGAAAATATTCTTGGCTTTTAACTTCCTTAAAATAGTTTCAACATAATATGAAGTAAAAATGGTGGCTTCCCTAATAAGTTGTGGACAGTTTTAAAACAAAATATATATGAAAGTGGGAGTGTGGAATTTAAATGGGACATGAGAATCTTAACTGCCCACTTCCTCTTCATTATTTTGATTAGTATAATACACTATGGGCTACATTGAAAGTAGAGATTTTGGCAAGTTTTAAAGAGTAGAAAGAGGTGTTGTAAATTAGAGTAGTAGGAGGTAAGAATGAAGTGAGATTGCATGGAGAATTATATAGGAGTCACCCATTTTGGGGTTATGTAAAATCAAAATTAAAACAACAATAAAATAATTTTTTTTATAAATAAAGTGTTGTAGGATATGAGGCATGAAAATAGTATATGAGGGTTGGTGTTGAAAATGGAGAGAGTGAGTCGCTACCATGGGGGGTCGCCCCTTCTTAGGGATTTTGTAAACAATAATAAAATTTAAAATAGCTTTGTGGAGGTTAGAGGGAGAAGGCATAGGGAATGACATAGAAAAAAGAGAAGTGTTGCATAAATGGTTAACAAATCGAGATGAGAAGAATGAGGCCCAACTGCTAAGAAGAAGTAGATAGTGAGGGAAATGAAAATTATTGAATTTACAAATTTTATTATTTTAATAATTTTTTAATATATTATAGTTTGATGTAAGAATGCAAATCTATTATCTTCTTCATATGTTTTTGTGGTGTAGATTTTTGTGTGAGTTTATTGATAGGAGATGATTGGCATTAGGGTTCCTCAATCCTTGATTTGCATCAAAATGCATCTAGAAAGACGTTTATGGGATGCATCATATATTTTCCATGTACATAGGAATGAGGGGACATTGTGGGGACAGTCCCAAGCTTATTTTTCATCCCCTCCCAACAAGAAAAAAAAATTAAAAATTAAAATCTATTAAATTGATCATAATTTCATATTGGTGTATTTTTTAATTTTTAATATTTGGTTTGTATTTGGGGGATTGATTTATTATCCTATATTAGATAGAGATCAAATAATATTACCGTGTATAATTTTGATATCGTATTGGTTTTTGTATTAAAGAAAGTAACTATACAATTTGTATAAATAAATATCATGTTGAAAATTTAATGAAAATAATATAATTTTTATTATATTCAATTTTTTTGAGGTGAAAACTCTATAATAATAATTTGTTAGCTTTGGGTAGTTATAAGAGTTGGATGTTTGACAATTGTATTTTTCTTGGCAACCCTCTAGCTCTTTAAATAGACTTTGTATTTTCAAGGAAGAGGGTATGATCAAGTTTGATCCTTGGTTGATAATCTCTTGTCTATTTCTATAACAATTCAATGTGCGGATAAATATATATTTTACTTATTTTTTTGGTATGTATTTTTATTTCTTCATTATTCCATTTATTAGTTTTATTATATAGAGTATTAAGCATTTGGAACCTTTTCCTTAAAATAAATCGGGTCATATTTGAGAGATTCATGCCCTTAGATCCCAATAAAGACAAGAAGATACCACAACATGATCAAGTTCAAGGATTTAGTTGATCTTAAGGGTTATAGAGAAAAGAGGATGGGGAAGTGGAGTATGTGAAATTGTTGAAGAAACCCTAATTGTACAAGATCAAAGTTGGAGTTCATCTCGAGAAGAAAAAGTCAAAGTCAAAGTTAGAAAACTAAAAAGACTTGCACTACAAGAAAACATACAAAGGGAGAGTGGGAAGAAATATTAAGGCACTTACCAAGTTACTTAATGACATGTGGGTTGACCTTTTTGACCAAGTATAAAATCCAATACAACTAGTAGAAGGATGAGAGATAGAATCTAAAGATTTGTTGGCAAAAGCCTATGCGAGTAACATTCAAGGCTTAAAAGATTATTGATTGAAGAGGAAGAAGAGCTAGAAATTGAATGATTCAATCCAAAAATAGAGCCAAAGGTGTGCAAGAAATAGCTTGAAGGAAACTCGAGTTTTTTAAAATATTGAAGTAGGATTTAAGGTTTCTCAGAATAAAAACATGGTAACTCCTCCATGAAGTCCTAGTGCCAAAAGGTAGAAGCTAATTGAATTCATGGGAAATGGGTCAAAGGATCTTGCAATGCATTATAAAACTTGTGAAAGGATCTAGACAATGAAAGGATAGGACAATATATCATATTGGATATGATGCCAACCCTAAGGGGCATAGCTATTGACTAGCACATAGAGGTTGATTAGACCTCCAAAACTACTTGGGAAAGATTAAATATTTTTTGAATAGGAGTTCAAATTAATATGAGATGATAATGAAATTATAATAGAGATTTATAATATGAAGCAAGGAAAATGTGAGAGCATCAAATCTTATAATTGTAGGCTCAAGGAACTCTTAGTAAGGTTAAAGAAGGAACTAGACGGTGACCTCAATAAGTAACAATTTATTGAAGGCCTCATTCCCTCATTGTGGAACAAGATGAAGGTAGTGTTAGAATTTGAAAAATTTCCTTTCCTTATCCATTTTTTCTATGCCAATAATTGATCTAAGACATCTGATTGGGTTGTTTTTTCTTGGCACCAATGGGTAGAGCATGAAAAGTTAAGTAGGGTTTCTTTTTGAAGTTTTTTGAAATTTGTTAATTGTAAAAAGTTATGAGCATGCAAATTTTCATCTTTCATCCAAACGAGGCCATCTTCCCCACAAATTTGTAGTTCAAACATTTTCTCCCACAATCATCTAGTTGGGTCATATTTTTCCACTATAAGGTTTTTGATGTAAAAAGTGATTAAGTTTGCAAATCTTCCCTCTCTATCCAAATTTACCATCTTCTCAATCTCATCCTAGACTTCACTTGGTTTTTTCTATATTGTGGGTGGGTGGAATCCATCTTCCCGTGTTTGATGATGTCATTCTCTCCACTTGTGAACTTTCTCTATCCATCCATCTGAACCTTTTCGACCTTTGACATCTGGTTCGCATTGACCTTTCCACAAAACAATTTCACTTAATTCTTCTGCATCCACACCTTGTTGACATCATCCCACCTCACTTACATCATCCTATGTGGAACTTCCATATGCTTCAAATTTGGTTCACTTAGAGGTTATTTTCTTGCATGTTCACTTGAAGGTCTCTGACCCACACAAAGAAGATTTTGGTGTTGATATTCAAGTAGGATGGTTTATGTGTGAGTTTGTTTAATCCTATCATGTGCACCAAGGTTAGTGTTCACTAGAAAATTAAAATCTCATAGTTTTAGAATCTATGATAATTGTTGATTTATTTGATGAAAAATTGTGTTTTAAACTTATATTCACTTTGATCCTACAACTTGATAACTATTAGATGTCACAAAATATATAAGATCAATGAGCCACACTCAAAAGTGTCAAGTGACAAGGCAATGCATTTCTTTGTGCACACATACAAGCTATAGTACTCAAATTTAATGAATCTAACAACCCCAACCAACATTTCTTGAGCCCAATATTTCAATATGATTCCATAAATATTTCTCCATGACTTATGAATGGATTTGCATGCCACCATGCTCATTTGATGCTATACAAAGCACTTTCAGTCATCTTAGATGCTTCAACCCTCCTCTACTATAGATTTCAAGGGAGTTATTGCACTCAAGTCATAGATTCTTCATGTCCAAACATGATTACAGTGACAAAGGATATTCTCCACACATAAACAAATTTTATTGTGTGTAAAGGTTAGATTTCTTCCTTTTATGTATACAACTAGGGTTAAGGTTTTTTATTGATCAATCATAGAGTTACTCCTAAGCTATAAATGCAAGAATTGTACTTTTGAAGGGTTATGCAATTTTGATTCCAAATAGATATAAGTGTAATGGGGATTGCATAAGTTTGTAATTGGTCCTAAACTCTTTGTCTAAGTTTTGTAAGTCATTTTGAGTCTATAATAAACATCTTAACCTATAGCTTATATGAATACATAATTTTATATGATTGTCTCCAACATTGTAATCCTACATGTAGATGAATACATAGTCAAGGGTTATTGTGTTCATCTTACAAGTTATATTGCATTTTGTATTGTCTTAAGTTGCTTTATGTTCAAATAATAAGGTAAGTGCTTCTTTAGAAATACATGGTGTGTATTTGATTATGATTGGATTCTTAAGTATGATCATGTCATTAGACATCCCTTGATTGTGTTGCTAAAAGGTAGTGATAAATTTGTGACCATAAAATTATGATTATATTGTAAGAAACAAATAATTGTTGCATCTTCTTAATACTCTAAGCATTGATCTAGTTTTCATACCCCTAGGGTTCAGGAAGATCCACTAAATTGAATATAAAAAAATTATTTATATTATATTTTGATATGTATCATCTCATATAAAATCCTTAAAGTCCATAAGAGTTGCATAATGTTGGTATTTGGTGATTGATCATGCTATACTGTACACTTTTTAGTACTATACACTCTTCATGTATCCTCGCATTCAGGGGTGGTAGCCCCGAGAAAAAAAAATTCACCCTTTTTCGCTTTGTCACTGAAAAAGAAAACAACCAACTTTGTAAACCCTAATTTCTAGAAGCTTCTAAAAGCTTGTTATAAGCAGTTGGAATGGAGATTTGTAGTATGGAATTATTCATGATATTGTAATATATTTTGCACTGGATAATAAAATCATTGGATGCCTATAGTTTTGTGGATGTAGCCCAGATTGGGTGAATCATGTTAAATTCTCCGTGTTGTCTTCTATGTGTGTTTTATTACTCTATTTTATTATTCAAATATGCATTTAACTTGTTATATATCTGCCTTCTAACCCTAACAAGTGGTATCAAAGCAGGTTGTTTTCGATTATCATTTGTAGGAAAGTCTCACAGTTGAGTGGGAGTCTCACGGTTAAGTGGGAGCAATGGCAGATGAGGGTAAGTTGAAGGTTGAGAAGTTCAATCTATCAGTTATGGAAGATGCAAATGGAGGACTACCTCTATCAAAAGGATTTATGACGACCATTGGAAGGGAAAACCAAGAAACCCACAACAATGTCGGATGAGGACTGGCATATTTTGGATAGAAAGGCACTTGGTAGTATTCATTTATGTCTGGCACAATCAGTGGTGTTCAATATTACAACAACAAAGAAAAATCAAGAGTTGATGGAAACCCTAGCGAAGTTATATGAAAAGTATTCCGCTTTGAATAAGGCATTTCTTATGAAGCGTTTATTTAATATGAAAATGGTAGAAGGTGGGTCAGTTGGTGATCATTTAAATGAGTTTAATACGGTTACCAGTCAATTAACTTCTATAAAATTAAACTTTGATTAAGAAGTTAGGGCTCTTTTGATTTTGTGCTCTTTTCCTGAAAGTTGGAATAGCTTGGTAATGGTTGTTAGAAATTATGTTTCTGGTTCGAATAGATTGAAGTTTGATGATGTTGTTGGTGTTATTTTGAGTGAGGAAATTCCTAGGAAAAGCTCAGGTGGAACATCCACATCAGGAAGTGTTTTGAATGCAAAAATTAGGGGCTGAACAAAGGAGAGAGGAAATAATTTTGGAAGTCGTGGGAAGTCGTGAGGAAAATAAAGGGACAAAATGTCCCAATCTAGAGACAAGAAGGATTGTTGGTATTGTGGTAAGCCAGGTCATTTAAAGAAAGATTGTTGGTCTCGAAAAAATAAAGGAGATAAAAATAAAGGAAATAAAGAGACAAATGTGGTAAGTGATAAATCTGAAGAGGTTGCTTTGATTCTTTCCCTTGACAATATTGATGATTCTTGGGTGTTAGATTCAGGGGCTTCATTTCATGCTACACCCCATAGAAATTATTCTCTTGATTATGTCCAAGGGGATTTTGGGTTGTTTTATTTGGGAGATAATGAACCATGTCAGATTGTTGGAAAGGGAAGAATCAAGATAAAGTTGTAGAATGGGAATCATTGGCTACTACATGAGGTAAGGCACGTTCCAAAGTTAAAAAAAAAAAAAATCTGCAGGGCAACTAGATGATGAAGGTTGTGTTGTTATATTTAGTGATAAAAATTGGAAGGTTGAAAAAGGTGCCTTAGTGGTAGCAAAAGGTGTGAAATTAGGCACCTTATATCTTTGTACAGGTCATATTGTACCTTCTACTTTAGCTATTGCAGATAAAAATCAATGTTCAGGAATCGTTGTTGCAGTTCAACATGCAGAAAATTGGATAGTTGTTGTGGATTCTGAATCAGCACTATGGCATAATAGACTTGGGCATATGAGTGCAAAAGGTATAAAATTTCTTCATTCAAAGAATTTTTTACCAAGTCTGAAATGTGTTAATATGGATTTCTATGAAAGTTGTGTGTATGGAAAACAAAAGAGAGTTAGTTTTCTCAAGGATGGGAAACAAAAGAAAGATGAGAAATTGGAGCTTGTGCATACGGATGTATGGGTACTAGCTCAGGTATCTTCTCTCGGTGGCTCTCAGTATTATGTTACATTCATTTATGATGCAACTAGGAAGGTATGGATTTATTTCCTTAGGAAAAAATTTGATGTATTTGAAAATTTTAAAAAATGGAGAAGCTTGGTTGAGAATAATAGGTAAAAAGCTAAAATGTCTGAGATCTGATAATGGTGGTGAGTATTATAGTAAAGAGTTTGAATATTATTGTTCCTCTAATGGTATTTGTAGGTAGAAAATAGCTCCAAGGACTCCACAAGAAAATGGAGTGGCTAAGCGCATGAATAGAACAACAATGGAGCGTGCATGAACTATGAGATTGCATGTTGGGCTACCTTTAAACATGTGGGTAGAGGTTGTAAACACTATGGTTTATTTAATTAATATAGTTTCATCTAATCATTTGGGTTGTGGTATTCCAGAGGAAGCATGGATAGGTAAGAAGGTGAGTTATTCTTTTCTCACAACCTTCGATTGTGAAGCATTTGCACATGTAGCTTCTGAAAATAGAACCAAGCTTGATGCAAAATCAAAGAAATGTATATTTTTTGGATATGGAATTGATGAATTTGGTTATAGGCTTTGGGATTTTGAAAATAATAAAATTGTGAGAAGCAGGGATGTGATATTCAATGAGAAATTGTTGTACAAAGATCTATTGCAACAACATGAGAAGACAAAAAAGGATTTGAGGTCAAAGGTAAGGAGAAACTAGTGTGCAGATTGAAAAAAAGTTTATGTGGCTTGAAGCAAGCATCTTGGCAATGGTATCTTAAATTTGATAGTTTTATGGTTGAGCAAGGCAACAAAAGGTGTAATTCAGACCATTGTGTTTATTTTAAGATGTTAGGTGAAGATAGCTACATTATTTTATGTTTATGTGTTGATGATATGCTTGTAGCGGGGTCTAACATGGATCACATAAACGAGTTAAAACAATAGTTAGAAAATTCATTTGCTATAAAGAATTTGGGGGCAGGAAAACAAATCCTTGGTATGAAGATTACAAGAGATAGGAAAAATAGGAAATTGTTTTTATCTCAGACTGATTATGTTGAAAAGGTGTTGCAGAGATTTCATATGGAGAATGCAAAAGCTATCATCACACCTTTGCCCAGTCATGTAAAATTGACTAGGGATATGTGTCCAAAGACACAAGAGGAGGAAGAAAAAATGTCCAAGGTACCATATGCTTCAGCTATAGGTAGTTTAATGTACACCATGGTATGCATGAGACCAGATATTGCACATGCTGTAGGAGTTGTTAGCAGGTATATGAGTCATCCTGGAGTTGAGCATTGGAATGCGATAAAATGGATTCTCAAGTACTTAAGAGGTACATCCAATATATGTTTATGTTTTGGGGGCTTTAATATAGATTTAAAAGGCTATGTTGACTCATATTTGGTAGGGGATAAAAAAACCAGATGGATTACCACAGGTTATGTATTTACAGTTGGTGGGACAACAGTGAGTTGGATTTCTTGGTTGCAAAAGGCGGTTGATTTATCCACCACAGAGGTAGAGTATGTGGCTGCAATAGAGGCAACAAAGGAGATGATATGGCTACAAGTCTTCATGGAATATTTGGGAAAAACATTAGCTGAAAATCACTTGTTTACAGATAGTCAGAGTGCTATACATCTTGCAAATAATTTTTCCTTGCACTCTAAAACCAAACACATACAACTGAGATATCATTTCATTCGATCAGTATTGGAGGATGGACAGGTAAAGCTGGAAAAGATACATACAGATGACAATACAACATATATGTTTACAATGAAAGTGAGAAGGGAGAAGATGAGATCCTCTTCATCTTTGATTGGCCTTCAAGTTTGAATTCAAGTATAACAGAGCAGAAGGGTCCAAGGTGCTTATTTCCAGTGGGAGTTGTAAGTGCAACGGTGTCGTCCAGGATTAGTCTCCAAGTGGGAGATTGTGTTGGTATGGAGCTTGATCAGTCTCCAAGTGGGAGATTGTCGATATGTGGTGATTAATCATGCTATACTGTACACTTTTTAGTACTATACACTCTTCATGTATCCTTGCGTTCAGAGGCGACAACCTGCGAGAAAAAAAAATCATATTTTTTTGCTTCGTCACTGAAAAAGAAAAAAGCTGACTTTGTAAACCCTAATTTCTGGAAGCTTCTAAAATCTTGTTATAAGCGGCTGGGATGGAAAGTTGTAGTATGGCATTATTCACGATATTGTAATATGTTTTTCACTATCATTGGATGGTTGCGGTTTTGTGGATGTAGCCCAGATTGGGTGAACCATGTTAAATTCTCTGTGTGTTTTATTACTCTATTTTATTATTCAATTATGCATTTAACTTGTTATATATCTGCCTTCTAACCCTAACACATAAAACCTTATAAAATATTTCACAACTCTTGTCTTATTGTGTGGGATCAAAATTTTTTGCACATTACTTGATGTGTGACCAATCATCAAGTAGTGTTGAAGGGAAACCCACATAGCTTTTGCAAAGCATGAAGAATAGGGAGAAACTATCATAATGGTGGTTCTTTGTTAGTTGGCCAAAACCTTAAAATTGTTGATTATAAAACTTGGCTAATTTTTGGAAGGTTTTAAGAAATAAATTGGAAGCACCAACATATTAGAAACTCTGCTAAGGATAGACATGATTAATTATATTAGGACCCAGTTGCAGTTATGGGGATAGAGTTGGTAAGCCATTTTTCGGGTTGAGTTATAAGTGCTAGTGGTCTCTAGTTCTTTTCCCCTAATTGGGTTGTGACTCTAAAACAATTATAGGACCAATGACAAACACAGATGGGATTCTAGTCTTTTAGAGAACTCTAGAAGGAAAGACAAACATGCATGGGATTACAGTCATTTAGAGAACTCTAGAATGAAAGAAAAATACTCAAGTAGTCCTTCTTCTCCAAATCATGATTCAATATGGCATTCTAAAAACGTAAGACACATTGAAAATGCTAATGATAGACATAGATATCTTAACTTCAAATTTGATAAGGATACAAATAAGGTGGTGTTGGAGAAGAGAAATAATACTAAAAATATTGAGGAAACTTGGGTGGGTTCTGAATATCAAAATTATTAAGTGACCTTGAGAAAGAAATAAAAAGATTGAAAATATAAGCTAAAATAAGAGAAAAACATTTCTTAAATATTTTTCCCTCAAGTAGTGTCTATAGAGACAATGTATTTGATGACAATGTTATATCTCCCACAAAGATTAAAGAGAAAACCATTTTCGATACAAGGATCCTCCTACTCATAGTATCCTATTAGTACTTTTGGTTTGAGTATTCCAAGGGATGGTGAAGTGATAGAGGATTTTGATAATGAGAACACACCTACAACAACTAGAGTTGAAAAGGGTAAAGATATAGATGATTCCACAAAACAAGATCTCCTCAAAGAATTAAATAATCTCAAGGTTGAATTGGATAGACTCGACGAAGCTAGGATTAGAGATGGCATAAGAAGAAGAATTGATGCTCTAAGAAATATTGACCAAAATAATAATATTGGGAGAAATCAGAGAATACCCCAAAATATTGCAAGAAATCATGTTGGAAACAATGCATTATCATGTGAAGACAATTTAAAGGAATTTGAGAATCTGATTAATGAATTTGAAATAGAAGATGAGGATGTTATGAAATTTTTTATCCAATATTTAATTTATGATGCTAGAGATTGGTATAGATGGTTACCAAATTCAAGAATAAGCACATGTGATGAATTTAAGACAATTTTTTCAATGAACAATATGGAGACAAAAATGATCCAAGATCCATCATTAATGAGTTCGCTAATATTAGCAAGGCATCAAATGAGTTTTTTTTTTATTTTATATTATATTTTCCAAATTAATGAATAAGATTTCTCCATATTTAAGGTCTAATGAATCTATGGGTTTATTCTTGCATTGTAATGCTTATGATTCTAAGATGGGGTATTTGTTGAAGGATAAAGAACCTCAAACTTTGAGCGATACCTTAAAAATAGTCATCCATATTGAGAGTAATGGAAGAACACCAAAAAAACTAAACAAAAGGAGTAATGTGAAACTCTAGAATAGGGATAAAGGAAATCAAAATAAGGAAGCTTCTTTAGAAGAAAAATCAGATAAAATCATGAGTGTATTGAAAGATTTGAGTTCTAAAGTCCAAAAGTGAGAAAGGTTTATCTCATGATAAGCCATACAATAATAGGAATAATGTAATGCCTAAATTATTTGATCAACTCAATAATACCAAATGGTATAATAAGAAACCAATGCACAATAATAACCATAAAGGTTATAATACTAAGGAGACTCCAAACCCACTCAAGAAGTTTGATGCTAATGTTGTGGAGGAAAAATTATGGCCTACTACCTATTAGTTACCTCATTATCCTTTACAATGTATGGTGGAACAATCTACTGAAGCCTATAATAACCCATTTGATGATAATAGTGATCCTAACCATAATGTTTCTCATGATGATATTTATCATGATAGAAAGAATGTGTTCAGTTTTGGAGGAATATTCTTCACTAGAAGAATATGGAATGGAGGAAGAAATTAATGACTAGAGATGTCTGATAAATAATTATCATAAAAAAAAATTCTCAGATGATGAGGAGGATCATCATGTTTATAATGTAGAATCATCTAGTCAATGTTTTATACTGAGAAGACCCTCTAATGAAGAAATAAGATCCATAACAACTACTACAGTTGGTAAGGTTAAAAGTAACTATAACTTGATAAGTAAGGTTAATCAAGGTAATGTAGGTAGTATATTCATCAAAGAAAAGAAGCATCAAGAGAAGAGTGTGCCCAAGAACAAAGGCCATGAAAGGAAGGGAATAAAAAATGATGTGTCTATTGAACAAGTTTTGTCACCTTTGATGAAGGATAAATTTCAAAGTATGAAAGTTGAAGAAGAAAAGACAAAAGGTAAATCCACTCAAAAGGAGGGCACTATAAAAGAAAAATAAAAGGTATGTGTTCTCATCCCAACTAGTGGCTCAATTGGTAATGTGCCTAAGTATGTGTCTATGGATATGACACCATTTGTAGAGTAGACTAAAGTCTTATTTCCCTTGTTATAAATGATGAGAGTTATTGAACATAAAGACTAGCTCTAATTATAATGTTGAGTTAACCACCTCTAATAACACACAAACAATAGAGAAACAAGAAAAATTCCAATAAGTAGGTAAATAAGACTTAAATTGATTCAATTCCAGAATTTTTTAAAGTGTATTGGGTACTATCTTAAAAATGTATTCATCCCAAATAGACCCATTCTATGCCACTTTGATAATAAATGATTAGTTGGTAAAAAATTATATGATTGAATATGGTGCTTCTACAAATGTAATGTCATTATTTGTCATGAATCAATTAGGTCTACAATTCAATAAAACTTATGGTAAGTTCTTTCTAATGGACTCAAGAGAGGTCTCGATCATTGGCATCATGAAAGATGTCAAATTTAAATTGGAAGCATATCCAAAAATAACATATAGAATGAGTCACATAGTGGTTGACATTCCACCTCAATATGGAATGCTATTATCAAGGATGTGTTAGCTACATTGGGTAGATTATTCAGATGGATTACTTATGCTCTCATTCCAATAAATGGAAAGAATTCCATATTAGATATAGAAAAAAGGTCTCCTTCAACTATGGAGGATGTTGAAAGTAATGAAGAGGAATTTTTTTTTAATATTGAAATGGAAAACTTCAGAATTGAAGTAGTTTGGCCCCCACAAGCTAATTGAGATCATGTTTCAAAAGAAGTTCAAGAAGCTATTAATTGAGATAGAATTTGGTTGATACAATTTGATGGTGCATGTCCTAAAGATGGATCTAGAGATGGAGTGGTTTTGAATTCTTCTTGTGGTAAATCTCTCAAGCTCTCTTTAACAATAAAATTTAAATCTAAAAATAATGTGGATGGGCATGAAGCTTTATTGTCAAGATTGAATGTATTTGTAAAACATGGAATTAAAAAACTTAAGAGGTTTATGGAATTCGGAATTGATTATATCCTAATTTAATTCAAAGTATGTCTCCAAGCATAAAAGGTTAAAGCAATATGAGTTGCATTTTGGGATACAATTGAGATTTTTATGCCTTTCCCATTGAAAAAGTAGAAAGAGAGAAGAATGTAATGAGATCTTTTTTGGCCAAAATAGCTATCAAAGAAAATTCAATTACACTTTTTGGAATATCCAAGATAGAAGATTTGAAAAGACCTTCTATCCCTGATAACATTTTTTATTGTTAAATTTTCCATTATGATAAAGATTTGGTGAAATTATTGCATTGTATTAATTAGTATCATAGCCAAGAAATTGATTTTTCAATGCTTTATGAAAAAATTTGATGGGAGAGATACAATCTTTAGAAAGGAGATCATAAAAATGAAGACAAACAATCTCCCCAAAGTTTTAGTTGCATTAGAAGTAGCTTTTTATGGTGTTGATAGAAACATCGTTAAACTAACCCATGTGCATGAGAAATAATTAGAAAAAAATAATTTGGGTGTAGATATAACACCTCAAAAGGTATACATTGGTAAGAAAATAAGTCCAAAGGTTAGGACTTGTTGCATCACTAATAATATTAAAATGTGTTTTCTTGGTCATATGATGATCTAAAGAAACATAGGAAAGATCTGTTCCAGCATGAGACCCCGTTGAAATTAGATGTTAATCCCTTCAGATAGAGAAAGTGACCAATCAATCCCACATTAGCTCTTGATGAGTCCAATTATTAGTTAATTTCCTAATATATTTATGCATGCTTATAGACATTACTAAAAAATTATCCCATACATATTCCTACACTATGCTATCTTTTATGCTTATTATGCAACCTTGAACCTAAATTAAAGATTATGGAAATATGGTTACAATATAATGGCATTGCATGATTTATGTTTAGATATGTATGAATTGTGATTGGAGATATGTGCTTAGTCATGGTTGTTAGTATTGTGTACATTTTTTGTGAACTAACCCCTTGTAACCAGAGGAGGTATTGTAGCCTGCAACAACTGCAAGACACAACCCACATCCAAAGGATTTCTTAGAAAACAAAATAGGGGAGGTTCTAGAATAAATTGGGTGCAATAACTACAACATGGAGGCACTTTATGAATATGATTGTGTATCATTATGATGTTCAATAAAGACAATGGATAAGAATAACCATGTTACCATTGGGATCCTAACATAACCGATTTGAGAATTCCACGTCCTAGTTTTGTTACAGAAAAGTCATAATCCTACTAGGATTCTTCTTCCTTTTCAGTTGTAGTTAGATTACTGAATCTTAATTACGCTCTAATATCTAGGTAGTGGTAATTAATGGTTTTAGTTTAGAGTTTTGTTTTGAATAAACTCCCCCATACCTATATATATAGCTTTGTGGTTGAGTCTTAGGAGAGCTAACTAGTCAATTGGTTAATCATTCAATAGTGAATACAATTATCAGATATTTCCAATTTTAGTTGCTATTACACAAACCATGTTTATTGTTCAATCATGATTTCATGAATAAGATCTTTTAGCAGAATATTATGTGATATTCTAGAGTTGTGCAATGAATGATTTCTGAGTTATTATGATTGCATTAAATCTAAAATATTAGATTTGGTTAGCTTAGTGGAGATAGTTACTTGAGCAAGGGCCACTCAAGGTAACTGTCCTTCACTCCATTTCTATTATTTCATTTCTAGTTTAGCAGTTACTTCATAATTGCATGTTATTTTAGATAGATTCTTATGTTACAATTATCAATAATTTTTGCTTCACATTTATGTTTCATTTACTCAAGCTTGTTGTACTTCAGAGTATAATATAGGTTTAGTTATCATTTTTAGTTAGCTCTAGCATTTATCTCTTAATATTAATTTAGTCACAGACTATGTTGTAAGTACCCGTAGCCATAGTGTCAGCTTTACTTCTTTTACTTTTATGCATTTTTATGACTTTCCAGCAAGTGTAATACCTTTACTAGAGTGAGGTTATTCCTAACAAAGAATCTTCCCTCTCACCAACATATACTACCAACACATAGGAAAATTTCTAAACCATGGTAGGCATAGTGGTGGAGGATCCACTAGAACATGTGATGTTTGAGTCCCCTATTACCAACCAAGAAAGGGCTACTATTATGAAGAATATACCACCTTCAATTTTACCTATCTTCTATGGCTTGGTGATTGAGGACCCAAACACATTTGATATCATATGTAGGAGCTATGACTACACTACTAATGCTCATAGGCTCAAGCTATTCCTTGCAACTTTGAAAGATGTTGTCATGAGATGCTTTATGGGATTAGGTAGAGATGTTCCAAATTGGAACACCATGAAAACAAAGTTCTTGGAGAAATGCCAAGACTATTGTAGAGGGGTTGATAGGAGAAGAGATGGAATTTTAATAATGTCCTAGGAAGAGGATGAACCATTGGATGATTATGTGGAGAGGTTCCAATTTTTCTTGAAGAAAAACCTACAAAATAGACTCTTAGAAGAATACTTGAAGCTTGTGCTTTAAAGAGGATTCAATGATGATTTCATGGATTCCCTTAACCTTATTAGGTTAGGGGATGTGTCTCAATTACCCTTTGAAGAAATTTGTAAGGTACATAGAAATTATTCAAGGACCTTTGCAAAAAGGATAAGGGAAGAAAGAACATCTACTGAGGTTCCAAAAGTAGAGTTAAGTAACCTATTTTCTAGCATGAAAGAAGACATTATTAGTCATCTAAATACTCAGTTAGACACTCTACATATAAAGAAGAAGGAAGAAGAAGCTAAGGCAATACTCACTAAGTACTGCCCCAATTGCAGATAAAGGAAGGCCAACTACAAATGTAATTAGGTGGCGAACATTACAGAGGAAAAACCAGTTGTGAACACAAAACCTGCACAAACTAACAATAGACCAACAATCAAGTGTCAAACATGTTAGAAAGAAAATCCAATGTTCCCTATGAAATTATTTAACCAAAATTACTAGAAAACATGAAATAACAAGAAATTGAACAAAACAAAGCATGCAATCTAAGTAAAGTAAACTAAACCTCCATCCCACAGGGGGAGTGGTGCTCCTTTGATGTGAAAAAAATTTCTTTCCCAATCCCTTTGATAACCTTGATGAGGTGTAGATGATATAAGTTTAAAATTGACTATAATCTAGCTAAATTGCTTGAAAATGATAAAAAACCATGGAGTGAAATGCCTATAATGATGATGCTCTAAGTTGTGGATCCATACTATGAAAAGGATGCCTTTATTTATAGAATTCAAGGAATGAGAGGGTTTGATGAATGTGGGATAAATTAAGAGCCAATGAGAATGTGCCAAGTGTCACAATTCTATTGGATGAGGGTAGAGAACATTTTGGGAAATGTGTGAGTGGAGGAGGATGGAAGAGAATTAAATGTTGACGGTTGAGAATTTGAAAATGGTGTAAGAAGAATTGAATGAAATTGGTTGAGATTTGAGAGGATATAAGATAATTTATTGCATTTGTAAGAGGATGTGATAGCTTTTTGAAACTTTGGAGGGAAATTGAATAGAGGGTGGTTGAGAGGAATACTCCCTAGAATATACTTTGATGGGGGAAAATAGAGGAATTAAATAATTAATTGAAATTATTTTCATGTGCAACCTGGTTAGTTGATCATGGGTTGATTTAACTCTTGGGGAGTTAAAAGTTGGAGGAATTATTAATGATGATTAGAAAGATGATTTAGGATTAATTAATCCATAATTAATTAATTGGAGTGAACTAGGAGATGTGACATTTGATTTAATTGATTTAATCAAATGGGAAGACTTAGGGGGATTTAATAAAATTATTTAATTTAAAGATGATGGAATAATTAGTTAGAAGAAGGATGAGTTAATCAATAATTTTAATTATTTTATTAATAGCTGAATTTGTTGAATTTAATTAAATAATATAGATTATTCAATTAATTGGTTAATTCAAAGTGATTTAGGAAGAAACAATGTTAGTTAATTAGAATCAGATGCATAGTGTCAATCGGGACCTTTTTATGTGTCTACATTTTGCCCCTCTTTAAAGTGAGGTACTTGTTGCGTCGGTTCAAAGAATAACACTACCAAGATCAAAATTCAATTCTATTTTTTTGGATGCCTCACTGCTGCCCCAACAAACAAAAATATGCTGCTACATTGCCCCCTCGAGAGATCGAGCAAAAATTGCAAAATTTGGTTGAGCTCACGAAAAAGATTCAATAATGATTCAGGAGCGGAAAACAACCCACGATATGTGAATTTAGGCTTATGATGATCAAAACGGTCTTCGCTCGGGCAAAAACAGATTAAATGGGTTCAAAAACCTTGAAAAATACCCTAAAAAACCTAAAAAAGCTGCATAAATAAGGTTAGGAGGGCCATTTTCAAATCATTTGCACACTTGACCCTTAGAGATTTTGGCAATTTTACTCTAAGGTGCTGACAGAATGGCTGCTTGTGTGCTTCCCAAACATCAGATGGATTGGGTTTGTGAGTTCCAACGACCTTAGGATGTAGGACCCTTAGTAAGCCTTTCAAAAAAAATCTCATTTTGTGTGATTTTAATGCATTTATTAGGGTCCATTTAGGTCGACCAAAAGTGGTCACCTAGGATGTCACTTTTGTTACGAGCGGCATCACATTTGCAGATGTTGACCCGCGTTTGCACTAGAGAGTTGCACAACGCTACAGGGTTCCAGAGTCACATAAAAATGTTGACTCGCCTTTGCAATATTGCATCGTGCCGCCCTAAGGAATTTTGGCGTCGCTTAGAAATGTCAACTCGCCTTTGCAATATTGTGTCGTGTGACCCTAAGGAATTATGGCGTCACTTGGAAATGTTAACTCACATCTGAAGGATAGCAACACTTTTGATTTTAGTGTCATATTTTCAAGACGCAGAGCGTCACTTTTGAAAATGTCGCACCACCTTTGTCATGTCGACTCCCTTTTTCTTTTTGAAGGATTTTTAAAATTTTGAAAATGTGTTTGCTTGGTGAATTTTTGATGTTGCATGCATTTTGATTGCAGGAGGTCCTGCCAGTGCTCCATTCGAAGTAGGATAGGAGTCGGCTTCTGCACCGAGTGAGGCATTTATTGGACTAAGCCAAGTTTTTCCTTGGCGCAATCGGATTCAACCATATTGCCCAGATGTGCGAGCTATAGATGCATCTCGTGATGATGACAACATTAGTTGAGAGATGGTAGAGCGAGACCTCTTTGTTCCATTTACCGACCGGTGAGGCCACAGTCACCTTGGAGGATGTATGGAAGATCTTGAGGATCCCTATTCATGGTGAGCACATTATTTATGATGTTGAGGTTGGCACTAATTCCGTTTTCCAATCATTTGGCATTAATTCATACGAGGTGGACAGCAGCTAGATAGACCTTTGCTGATATGAGGGGATTGCCCCTAATTTGACTTTGTTTATCGGTGCATTGATCTCGGGAGTCCTTCTTTCTGACCGGTGATCCAAAGGATGCATCATTCGATGGGGGATCATTTGGTCTTGGATGATGGAGGAGATGACGATCTATGCCTAGGGGCTAGTCATCTTGGCATCTTTGTACCATGACATGCACCAGGTTGTATATAGTGAGGTTCGTAGTATTATGGTCGGAGTTACACTTCTTCATGTGTGGGCCTATGAGCACATTGTCATTTTGAGGCCATAGATAGTAGACATCGAGACTGACCGTGATGATCCTGCAACATACAAATACGGTGGGATGACCACCCTCCATTACATAGGTATTACAGGCATCCCACACTGGAGGTGGGTTCTCGATGAAATGATAGTATTTCAATGGAGGCCTTGGACCCATTTTCTCTGGTGGCATGATGATGATGATCATCTCTTTTATTGTTGGTAGTCCTGATATATGCAAGGGAGAGAGCACTATATGGTTGAGCAATACCTCCTGGATAGGGTTTCTCGCCAGTTTAGGGAGGTGTAAGATGCACTCGATGACACAAAGAGAGCCATATTTTATCAGTGATCCAACAAGGCAGCTTGGGGACAGAGGATCCCACCTTAGCAGGCTATCGATGACTTTAGATAGCCAGTCATGGTGTCATGGGTATATTTCGAAGGTCCTACCGATGCGGGGACCGCCCAGGCTTATGATACATATTGATGGGCACATGCCCCTATTCGATTGACCTCACCAATTGTGCCAGTTGCAGCTAGAGGATGGGTCAAAGAACCCAAGATTAGATAGGTTATGTAGTAGCTAAGAGATTAGCTAGAGAATGGATAGGACGAGGGTGGAGATCATGATAGGAAAATCCCACCATTGTTAACACCTATTGGAAAAAGGTCATCGGTCTAGCCCCATCAACGGCCAAATCAACATATGCCACCCCCACCATCACCACCGAGTCTCGATCCTAGGGATGGATAGATAGTAGCGTTGCAAACATAGGTATAGGTTTTGATAGGATAGCTTCAAATATTGGTCTAGGAGAGGGACCAGGCTCAACAAGAGGTGGCGCAGGAGCGCCAAATGAGGCAAGATTAAGATATGGCCTTATTACTAGAGACATGATAGAGGCATCAGTTAGAGGCTGCAACATAGCAGATACAGGGACAGGCCATGGTCTCGATCGAGATGTATGGTCAAGCAATGTAGGAGGCATCATACTATCGAGGAGTGTACTACAGAGCTATGCCTCAAGAGCGGTGGGAACCAACTTTCTCCCATTTTAGCTAGATTGCTCCTACCAGGATCCCTCATGTAGGCACATCAAGGATACCATCAGGGTCTCACCATCAGAGTTGAGGCAACCATCATGGAGATAGACAGAGAGAGGACAACTTAGGATACTGATAGTACACTAGGGCACATTTTTTGTACAACCTAATTTATGATGTGTATACATTCATTGGCTGAGTTTTTAACTAACCTCTTGTATATTTGATGATGATACTGTATATTTGATTCCAATGTATCATAAAATTTAGCTTTTTTGATATATATATATATATATATATATATATGAGATGGCGTTGATGTGCATATGTGACATGATGCTTATTTTATTTTATGTGATATGTTATGGATGCATTTTATATGGATGGATGTTTATAATGCTTATACTATGATGCTTTATGTTTCATGATATGCTATGATTTATGATGTATGATGTGAATGCTCATGGATCTACATGTATGCATTTATATTATGTTTTGATGTATGATGGATGCAATGTGATGATATGCCTATCTTTTTCAGTATCTTTTTTATGTGCAATGCATGGATGATGTATGTAATGATTTTTGTTAATGCAAATGTGATCATGCAATGGATGATAATACAAATGTGTGTTTTATGAGATGCTTAGAATAACAAATTTATATTTATGATGTAATGATTTTTCCTATTATGATGATATGCCTAATATGCAATATGTTGACCATTTGTGGATGCAGGATGGATGCATATATAGATGTTTTTATTTCTGAATGTCATGATACCATGTTAGTATTAGTATATGGAAAAGATAGAAGTGTAGACATGTAAAATATACAATTCAATCCTACACACCTGATCTTGATCTTACTAACATTGTTTCTTCCTGAATCATACTCTCGGCTTATCATCACCTTTCATCCGTTAATTAAATAAATCATTATTTATTTAATTAGGTCTTTCTCCTCTGTTGATTAAATTAATCAATTTAATTTAATTAACCCTCTATCTCTGTTCATTTATATAATTCATTTTATTTCAATTAAGTCTCTAAAGTCCTCTTATTAAATTGCATAAATTAAACCTTATTTGATTTAATCTAACATTATCCCCTTTAGTTAAATAAATCAAAACATTTATTTAATTAAACCCTTCCTTTCAATTTGATTTAAATCAATTCATAAATTTAAGTCTAAATTGTCACATCTCCTAATTTTGCATTACATTAATTAATCTTTGATTAGTTTAATCTTAAATCATGTCCCATCCTCTAGCTTTTACCACTTGCACATGAAAATAAATTTAATTCATTTATTAAATCTCTATTTTCTCTCAACATGGCATAAAAGGGGAATATTCCCTCAAATTTGAATTCAAATCCAAGTGGACTTAGTCCTTCCAACAAGGCATTTAAGACCTCTTACATGTCCTTTGCATTGAGCCAAGTGACATGAACTCCATTTCCCTTCCCTCTAAACATGTGACATTCAAATTTCAAATTTGAATGTCATAGTATTTATCATGCACATTGACCAAAATGTGCTCATTTCTCCTCCAATCACATGTGGACAAGTGGCCTTCTCTCATTGATTGGTCTTTTGTCCCACATTGCTCAAATCTTGCTCATTCTTCCAATTTGAAATCTATAAATGAGAGACTCTTCCTCTCATTATTTATCCACAATTTGAGAAAAGTTACTCTTTTCACATTGAGAGCTAATTTTGTCTACTTCATAGCAAGTTTTCATCATTTTCATGGTTTCATAGCTAGGTTATGCCAAAATCTCATCAAGGAGCTACAACCATAACCAAATCATCATCAAGCTTACAAAGGAGTTGGGAAAGGGCCAATTTCGACACACCAATTGGCACCAACTCCCCCATGGCATTAAGAGTTTGCATTGCTTAATTAGGATTTCATTTGTCTTTCATGTTTGTTCTTCGTTTTTCCTATTATTAAGCATTGTAGATGGATTTCATGGGGAATCCTGATTCTCACTTGCATATGAGCTTACTAATGTGTTTGTTTGCTATGTTTGTGCAGGTATAGGATCGAGGTTCACAAGAAGAAAGAGAAATCAACCATTTAATTCAAAACATGATGCAAAAACATGATGATAATGATTATGATTTCTTACCAGAGATTGGGGACAAAAAGAGCTTACTTTCATTATTTTTGATAACACAGATAGATACAATACATCAAGGTATAAAGAACCAGGATGGTGTTGTACCTAGTGCGATAGACTTTGACTTAATAATCAGATAGGAGTATCCTTGCTCACACCTGACATACAAAACCTTATTTGGGATGTAGTTAAGATATTTCAAACATCTCAGACCAAAACATAGAAGGGAAAACCTTGCCATGTGGTCAACAAGACATCCAAAACACCCTCCCTACAGACCAAACAAAGTAAGCATGACCAAAGTTATATTACAAGAGTATCCAACAAGCACACCAGATAAAATACAATGATCAATGCCCCATTCCTTTCTCTCTAAATATTTTTGAGTAGACATCATCGAGAGGTCATTGGAATGAGCGCAATAAGATAAATCAAAAGAAAAAGTCAAGTAAACAAACAAGCTAATGTTCTTCATACCTCTAGCCAAGACTAAACTACGGTGATGCCTGATGTTGATGTCCATTGTAGGAAAGATGTATCCTAGGACATGATGTTATCAAATGATTTTGGAATTAACTAGATGATAGACTATTGATGTGAAGAGTTGACCAACTTGTTCTCCTACTGACCTAGACTTAAGATCCCGACGTTTGAGGTTTCACTTTTAACTGCTAAGCTTGCTTTTGATTATTTTGCCAAAGGATGAAAGTGACGATTGATTTATTATGAGTGGATTCTTGTTATGGGTGAATTTTGAAATGGGATGGATGTATTTTGGGTTTTTTGAATGTTTTTGGTATTTTGAAATGTTTTGAGGTTGTTTTGGGATTTTTGAGGTTTTAAAAATGTCTTGATTTTCAAATTTTCCAATATTTTTGGTGTTTTCTAGGATTTTGACGAAGAACCTAACCTAAAGACCTATCCTAGGGGCCTCAAGGTCTGATTAAATATTATCCTTGCCTACGTTATACATGCAAACACCACATAGTTTGACTGACACAGACTCATTTATTGATGAGAGATGAACAATGGATTGCTAGTTTATTGTGATGAACTCCTAAGGATTGACCTAATGTGTCTTGTGGACACATCAATGATGGTCTTGCTTAATTTCAAGCTTAGAGACCTATAGTCTGACCAACATAGACTGAATTTTTTGAATTTTTCAATTTTGGACCTATTTTTGGTTTTTTCGAGATTTTATGAATGTTTTTGGATTTTCTGATTTTAAGGAAGATTTCAAGACTATACATGAATCTGATCTGGTGTAGATATGAGAAAATTCCCCCAGCATGAGGTGATAGACTACTCTAATATAGGCAGGACAAACTGACCTTAGGAATGTGCCAAGTAGTTCTAGGGTGGAACATGGTACAAACACAAGATCAAGCTATGATGCGAGCGTGGATGGGTGATGGAAGGATCGATGAAACGGAAAGGTGATGTGGAACCAGTCAAAGAATTCATGGTGGATGGGAAGTGCTTTATTTACACAAGGTGCCTATTTTTCAAGTTTTCACCAAGGTACTTTCCCAAAGCACCACCAAAGTGGTTTTCAGTAGAGGATGATTTTTTCTTTACTGTTTTCAATCATTTTTCTAATTTTATTTTATTTTTTTGATTTTCTGGATTTATACCTTGAAAATTAGGCATGAAACTCTTTGAGATGGGATTTTTTGATAAGCTTTTGTAGAGTCTCACCCTCAGGTGTTGACAACTGATATTCCCCAGATTTATAACTTGCAGTGATGACAAAGGCTCCCAACCAGTTGGGTTCAAACTTGCCCTTGATATTTGGATTTGGTACGTTTTTCTAATTTTCTTTCATCACAAGCTTGCCAACTTGAAAGGACCGATTACTTATCTTCTTGTTATAACTCCTTTTGAGATGATTCTGGTAGATTTGTAGGTGGTTCAGAGCATCCATGCACCGCTCATCTAATAGCTCCAGCTCGTTCAACTAAGATACCTAATATTCTTCATCTATAATGAGGTTTTGCAATGATATTCTTAAGGATGGGAGCTCAATCTCAATGGGGAGGATGGCTTCTGATTCGTAAAGCAGGGAGAATGGGGTTACACCTGTTGGTGTGCAGATACTTGTTTGGTAAGCCCATAGGGTGGGGTTCAACTGTAAGTGCTAGTCAAGACCAACTTCATTGACTGTATTTTTGAGGATTTTTAAGATGGTTTTATTTGTAGCCTCAACTTGGTTGTTACCTTGGGGGTAGTATGGAGTAGAAAAGTGATGTTGGATATTGAATTTTTGGCATAGGTCTTAAATATCCTAGTTTTTGAAAGGTGTCCCATTATCTGAGATAATGGCTTGTGGGACACTGTATCGGCAAATAAGGTAGTTCAAGATGAATTTGAAAATCTTCTTTCTCATGATATAGGTCATGGGGATGGCCTCTACCCACTTTGTGAATCACTTCATAGCAGTGATAACGAACTTGTGTCCATTAGATGAGGTGGGTAAGATTTTTTCAATGAGATCAAGCCCCCATTGTGAAAAGGGCCAAGGTGTTATAATCAGTTGGAGCTCTTGAGCTGGTGCATGGATAAGGTCCTCATGCAATTGACATTGCAAAAACCTTCAGACATATTCATGAGCTTCCTTTTCCATGGTTGGCTAGTAGTACCCCATTCTCAGTAGTTTCTTATCCAAGGTCATACCACTAGAATGAAAACCATAAATTCCATTGTGTACCTAAGTTAAAGTAGTCAAAGCTTCCTTGATGTTTAGGCATTGTAAAAGGGTTCCTTCAATACTCCTACGGTACAGGATTTCATCTAGGATAATAAAGCGGGATGACTTCTTGATAAAGGTTCTTTTAAGGTTCAGAGTGATATCAGTTGGGTGGACTCCTATTCTTAGGTAGGTGTATATGTCATGATACCACAGGTTACCGGGACCAATGATTTCACACACAAATTCAAACTCTAGTACCTTGAAAGCTAGTACGAGAAGTTTCTCTACTAGGAATTCATGCTTAGGGATGTTGTGTGGGATATCCAATAGTGATTTGATCATTACCATGGCATTTGTTGCTTTGTTTTTTTCCCTTGGTATTTTCTCAAATGTGATGTCAATGAAGAATTCCTTGAGGTCCTCCACTAGTTTCTTGTATGGGGTCAGTTTTTCGTCCTTTGTTTGGTACTGATTGTTGAGTTGGTTGATGATCAATTGTGAGTCTCCATAGACTTTAAGTGCCATGATTTGCCACTATACTGCAATTCTGAGTCCAATCATAAGGGCTTCATATTCGGCAATGTTGTTAGTGCAAGGGAAAGATAACCTGTAGGATTTAGGAATACAATCACCTTGTAGTGTGATGAAGAAAACACCTACTCTAGATCCATATTTTGTATATGACCCATCAAAATAAACCTTCCAATGATCTGCAGCATTGAGGTTGAACACAGACTCATCTGGGAATTATGATATAAGTGGTTTCTTTGAATAGATGGGTGCTTCTACTAATTGATCTACAATCACTTGTCCCTTGATATCTTTTCTTTCCACATATTGAATGTCATATTCTAATAGGATCATGACCCACTTAGCCATTCACCCCGTAAGTTCTGCCTTAGAAAGTAAATACTTGAGGGGGTCTATTTTGGAAATGATTTTTATTTGATGAGCTAACATGTAGTGCCTGAACTTTTGTGAGGCAAACACTACTACTAGGAAAGCCTTTTCAATGAATGTATAATTTAACTCATGCCCTAACATGGTTTGGTTGATATAGTATATGGCTCTTTCCTTCCCTGTCTCATCATGTTGTGCTAATAGAGCCCCAAGTTTTGTTGTTGCTTCCAATATGTACAAGATCAATGGCTTATTCCAAATTGGTGGCATGAGTACTGGTGGTGTCAGCAAGTATTCTTTGATTTTATTGAATGCTTGATCACAGTTCTCATCCCACGTGTATGCTACCCCCTTGAGGAGTAGATGAGAATAGGCGATAGCCTTATCTTCCAACTACGCTATGAACCTGCAGATTGATTGGAGTCTTCCTTGCAAGCCCCTTAATTGCTTCAGTGTTCATGGTGCTTCCATTTTACGAATTGCTTTGACTTTGGTAGGGTCCATCTCAATTCCCTTCATTGATAGAATATACCCTAGGAGCTTTCCTTATTGCACACTGAAGACACACTTCTTAGGATTGAGTCTAACCTTATATTCTTCTAGCCTATCAAAGATGAAGCTTAGTGCTGCTATGTGGTCCCTCCGCTTCTTTGATTTGGCCAATATTTCATCCACATAATCTTCTACGGACTTGTGAATCATGTCATGAAAAATTAAAGTCATATCCCTTTGGTATGTAGCTCCAACATTCTTTAACACAAATGACATCATGTTCCAACAGTAAGTCCCCCAAGGATAGGTGAAAGCTTCTTATGTTGATCATCCTTGGCTATCATAATTTGATTGTACCCTAAAAATTTGTCCATTAATGATAGCATTTCATGCCCGACTGTCATATCCACAATCATGTCTATATTGGGAAGAGGAAAATCATCCTTAGGGCATGCTTTGTTCAGGTCCCTGAAGTCAGTGCAGATGTGGATGCCCCTAGTGGGCTTAGAAATGAGCATTAGGTTGGAAACCCATTCAAGATAATCAATGGGTCATATGAATCCAACATCAAGGAGTTTTTACTCAAGCTTGACCAACAATGCGATATGTGGATGCATCTTTCTCAGCTTTTGTCTTACGGGTTTTGCCTCTGGATAGACAACAAGATAGTGGACTACGACTTCTAGATCAAGGCCAAACATGCCAACATATGTCCATGCAAAGTTTACTTTTCTTTCCTTGAGAAATGCAACCAATATTTCTTGTTCCTTTATCAAAAGAGATTTTGCATAGAAAGTGATGTGTGGTGTCTCTTATGTTCCTAGATTGATTGGATTACATTTCTCTGCCAAGACTATTGATTTTTGTTGATGAATATCACTAAGGGGAAGATTGAATCCCTCATCCTTTGGTGCCTCAGAGAGGTTTTCACCATCGAATACATCCTTTTTTTTCTATTTTCAGGTCAGAAAGTGCCACAATGTGGTTTTCACTTAAAGACCTAGATATTACAATTTTTAAATTTTCAATTTTGTGACTAAGAGATTCAATCGTTTCCCCATAGTATGCATGTGTGTCTAGCTCAATGTTAAATCCTTCTTTATGGTCTCCACATGGTATATTATCCCTGAGTCCCATGAATTCTGAGAGAGCTTCATCATTTTTGAATGTGTCTAAAACTAGTGGTCCTCATTGCTCATACTCTATTAGCTTGGGATAAACTAGCTTTAATTCATTAGTTTGGTTGTTTGAATCAAAAGATATAGTGGAAATCATGGACAAGGAAGAGTCCTCAAATAAAATGGGTAGGTCAGTGATGGGATCCTCATCACATACATCAGTTATATCAAAGGTATAGCTGTCTAAGGGTAGACCTGTGGATACTTGTAATAGAGGAGGAGATTTGACTATTTTAATAGGGGTACCTCTGCCACATATGGTTATCTTCAGAGGGGTACATCCAAGGCCAAGATTCTTTATGCGCTTCTCAAGAATGATGGGTTCTAACAAGCCATTGTCATTTTTTCTCGAGTTTCTTATTCTTTTTGTAGCCCATGCCAAGCATTAATTGTAGCCCTTTGTTATCATTGCCCATTGGAAGAGACGACACAAGTCTTTCATCTTGATATAGCAAGCTTGATATGTCCTTTTTGTCTCCCACTTCTCAGCTTAGTTCCCCCCAACTTCTAAATCTGGAAGGGTATACTCTGAATGTTTGAGATATTGTTTCAACTAGTTGTGGCTATCCATGGGACATAGGAGATTGAGGTAACTCTCCTATTACAAAGGAACTTTTCTTCATCTTGTAGTCTCCACATTTGTTATCTTGGATAATGAGTTTAATATCAAAAATGTCAGGTATGGAGGGTGTCTTTATCTTAGAAGTGGAGGTTGGGGTGGATGGGTCTACATCTAGAGTCGTAGGGCCTTCATCATTCTTGGGAACTTGTGGGATTTTGTAATATTTAGCCTCTATATTTTTATAGTAGTAAAAAGGCTCGGGATCACCATGGATGGTGACCTCTTGATTCTGATAGGGGAACTTGACACATTGATGGAAGGTGGAGGCTACAACTTGCATCCCATGAATCCATGGACGCCCCAAGAGAATTTTATAAGGAAGTTCAAGATCAAGAACTTGGCAAGTGGTTTCCATAATTATGGGTCCTACTTGGATAGGGAGTTGGATGGTTCCTTGAGACACCCTCTCTTAATCATCATATGCCCAGATAGTGATACCTTTTCCCTTTTCAATAACATCTTTAGAGAAACCCAGATTCTTTACCAGTTTCAAAGTACAGATATTTAGACCTGCACCTCCATCCACCAAGACTCTTTTGACTTTAATTTTATGTACTAGGACTTTGATATGGAGTGCACAGTTATGAGATGGTTAGGTTGGGAGATCTTGTTTAGAGAATGTAAGGAGATGTGGTGTGGTGATATTTTTGACCATAGCTTGGAATTGGTCTGCATCAAGATTTGTGGGTATGGAAGACACAACTAGTGCCTTTTCTAGAATTTCCCTATGTGCAGGCGAGATTTTCAACAACTCCATGATGGAGATCTGGGTGGGGGTCTTCTTCAGCTATTCCAAGACATTGCAACCATTGGCAACTAACTTTGAGTTTGCAGGGGTTACTTTAGCTTGCATGGATGGTCTGAGGATGGTGATTTTGTCGCCTCATGTAGTAACTCCACACTCAAATTTGGACCCTTTGATATTTACAACTGTGAACCATTCATCCAAAGATGTGATGGCATGGTCAGAAACATGGTTTATACTTTTATACTTCCCCTTTCCATTGTCATTGTTTCCCTTATTATGATCGAGAATCAGATTCGTATATTTCTTGAGGTCCTGATTCTCGGTGGGTTGTTCGATAATGATAGTGTTGTCATTTGTTAGATCTCGGATCAGATTTTTTAGGTGCAGCTAGCCATCATGTGTCCCTTAGTATTATAAAAGTCACAAAGATACTTCTCGTTGTACCATGGTGGCTTAACTTGAGGCTCTTGGTAGTTTTCATAAACAGGGATTTTGATGAGATTGTCTTGCACCAACTGTTGCATGAATGATTCAATTGGTTCCCCAAGCGGTGTGTACTTTCGCTTAGGGGGTGTTTGTTCCTTGTGGATGGTCCACCTTGATCATTGATGTTGTTGACTATTTGTGGGTTGGTTTGTTGTTGAGATGTGTTGGGTCGTGGGGTGTTTTGGGTGTTGTTTTGAGGTTGTTGGTATGTTTTTTATTGTGTGTTTGGCCTTGGAGCACTGATTACAACCTTGGCATCAACAACACCATCATTGGTAACATTTTTGTTTTTTTCCCACATTCGAAGTTTGTCATTGTAGCTTGTTGATGGATGATTATCTTGATATACGAGTGTCCCCCCTTGTGCAATGAGGGATCTTTCGATGTTAAGAGCTTTGGGGATGAGTTGATCATAAGTGGTGATGCACTACATTTTTAGATGGAAGGCTAAGATCCCTTCAAGATTTGAGATGATGGTTTTGACTTGTTGTTCTTTTGGTATAGCCCACTTTATCCTATTTTCCTTCAATCACCATCATTGCAAGAAGGATGTGAATGTCTCTCCCTTGTTTTTCTTTAGGTTGGACAACTCTTCCAAGCTTACGTCCATGCCCATTTTAAATGAGTAATTTTGTATGAATGATTCCATAATTTCTTGGAAATTTTTAATTCTGAGAGGAAAATGGGAGAACCATTCCATGGTTGGGCTAGCTAGACTTCTTGGGAAGAGCCTCATTAAATAGGATTCATCATAGACAACTTCCATGCAACGTACGTGGAATTCCCATATGTGATCTTCAAGATTTTTGGTTCCATGATACTTGTCGAATTTCAATATCTCAAAACCTTGTGGGAACAAATTCATCACAATGCTTTTGTTGAATGGATAAGGGCATAAATTCCCTTGTGATTTTGTGGTTTTCCCTAATTGTATGTCCAACACCTGCTGCGAGAGATTTTTTATTTGAGCAAACAAATCATTTTGTAGATTAGGTGGTGGAATGAATGTGTTTTGGGTTGGTGTAGTGGATTGAATGATGGGTGGGGTGACTTGTGGGCTTGGTGGTGCATTTGTGGGAGATTTTTGTGCAAATAATGCTTGTTGATATGCCTGTAGTTGTTTTTGCACCAACAAAGCTTGTTATTGGTCTTCTTGTTGTTGTTGTTCCAACAATGCTTGTTGTTGGGCTACTTGTTGTTGTGCTTGGTATTGTTGCAAAGCTTGTTGGTAAGCTTGTTGTTGTAACAAGGCTTGTTCTTGAGCTTGTTGTGCTTGATATTGAGCTTGTGACTACACTTCATCTTATGCTTGTGTAGCTTGAGCAGTCTGGGTGGCTTCCACAGCTTGTGCAGCTTGTTGTTTTAGCAATGTGTGTGCTTGTGCTTGGGCAACTTTTTTCACTTGTTGTGTAGCTTGCTAGGCTTGGAATTGTTGAAATGCCTTTTGGTATGCTTGTTAAGTTGTTTGCATGGAAATTTATTGATTCAAATTTGGGGGTGGATGTGGTGGACTTGGAATGATATGAGATGGTGTGATGAGATTTTGTTGAGGCGGTTGTGGAGGTGTTTGAGTGATGATGAGGGGTTGAGTGGATGGTATGGATGATACACTTGGTCCTTGGGGGACCGTGTTTTGGATAATTTGGGGTGTTGTAGATGGTGTAATGGTTGATTGGGATGTTTGGATTGGTGTCACCTAGTTTTGCGATATCGGTGGCATGCTTGGAGGATTTGGTATGTTGATTTGATTCATGATTGGAGGATTGTTTTGACTTAATTGATTTTCGATTTGTATGTTGGGTAAAGGGGGTTGCCCTAAACCTTGGATTGATGTGGATGTAGATGTTAGTGATGGAAGTGGTGGGGGATAGGTGGTATGTTTCCTTGAGAAAGTGATGATGAAGCATCAAAGATTCCCTCTTGCCTAAATAAACCCCCTTGTCCTTGTGATACCATGGGGAGAGAGATTTGTGTTCCAAGAGGGTATGTCAGTGTTGCAAAGAAAGTGGATGAATTATTGGTGTCATGGAAAATGATTGGAACATATAGATGTTTTGGGTCTTGTGGGACAATGTTCGACATACCCAAGATGGTGTTTTCATCTAAATTTTGGTTTTTTACAAGGGGGTAAGTTTGAAGAGCTTGGAGAAATGAACTCCCCTTGGTGATCATGGGTTGACTTGGAGCATGAGATGATGTTGGTTGTGGGATGGGTTGAATGATGTTTTGGAAGGATAGTGTGAATGATACCGGTGGCATAGTCCCAAGAGGTTGTTCCATGATAGTGCTTACACCGTAATCAAAAGGGAGTTTAGCCCCTTCCTTTGCTAATGCTAGCATGTATTGTGAAGGATTGAATCTCATCATTATATTGGACTATCTCCATGATTTCATCTTGAGTCATTCCTAGGACATTGTTGGTAACGTCCTCCACTTGACAACCTCCCTCTTGAGGATCTTGTGGTAGTTGAGGAAAGTTGAGTGGGGGGATGTTGGATCCAATAGGGTTAAATTCAGGTGCAGTTTGAATCAAGTCACTTGAAGTGGATGTTTCTTTGTTTTGCTCCATGTTTTCCTTGTTTTGAGATATAGTTTGGACCATAAAATAAGGATCAACTTTCAGGAATATGGGAAGAAAACCTCTAATTCCTTAGGTTGGTCTCAACCTTAGGTACAAAGAAGAAAATATAAGTTTTTTTAAGGACCAAATGATGGTGATGGGATAAATAAAAAATGGATGGTGTGAATGATTGAACTCTTTAAGAAACCTTGGAGGAATACTAGGCTTGATACTTTTGGATTTTTTTTAATTTTGGATTTGATTTGGATTTTGGATAATGAACTCATAAACCTCAAGATGTTGGATGTTATCTTGGAATTAAACTTTTCCACAAGATGATAATTTAACTAATTGTATGAAGAAGGATTCATCCACACACAGTCAAACAAGATGAATTTTGATTTTGATTTGAAGGATTATCAAAAGTCTAGCATGAATGATTTTTCCAAGATTCTAAGAGTTGTTTGTGAGATGGGATTTGATTGATGTTTGGGGGGATGGATGAAAGTGTTGATTTTGATCCTAGACAAACTTATAGAGACTTTTGTTTAGAAGACCTAGGTATTGAAGAACGTGCTATACTCCTAAAGTGCTCATATTCAAAGGACCAAAATTTTGACTTAGATGAGTGGTTCAAATTCAGCATACATATTTGGATTGTTCAAAGGAATGAGTCTATAAAACCTCATGAACCTATTTCTTATCTTGGTCTATTGCTTGAGGTTGCACTTCCTAACGTACTTCTTGATAAATTTTTGAGTGTGACACCTAAACTTGAAGCTTTTGCACAAAGATTTTTGTTTTGGGATCTTGAACTTTTTTTAAATCATGAGAACAAGCACATATGTGGGGTTCAATTGTCTTTTATCTTTTCTCAATGAATTATTTTTACCACATCCACACTTTCTTGCTTAGATTTTCAAACTGAATGTCTATGTCTCAATTTATTTTCATCCCACAAGGTCCATTATGTGGAAATCAAGAAAATCAAGGCAATAGTTCCCTAATGCTAACTTTAGAGAGATAAAATTGAGATATAGGCCCAAATACTTAGAAGTCTCTAAGCATAGAATCCCTAGGGACAAGTAGTAATATATGGGCTTTTCAAAGGTATTTTCTCTTTCCAAAGGGTTTGAATTTTGATAAACTTGTTGAATGTTTGTTTCCATGTTTTGAGATTTCAAGCAAAGTGTTTTGATTCTGAAACAATGCACAACCCTAGGATAGAAAAGACAATATTTGTTGGATTCCCACTTGGATTTCTCTAGCTACGCTTATTCAGAGTGGATGATTAGAAGCTTGACCACATTGGCTCTCCTCCACAACACTCACTTCTACGGGTCAACTAAGCTTTGAGTTCTCATGAATCTCCCATAAAAAAACTCTTCATCTCTACTAAGAACCACAAGTATGTGGGACGGATTCAGAGGTTTGACCTCCTGACACCAACAAATAGTTAGGGATTTTGGATTCTACACAAACTGGTTCATAATCAAGGCACCTGTTCAAAAGACCACATATGAGGCAAGATCAACTCCTATAAGGACAATTACCTAATTTTTTGTAGGAGCTCCTATAATGTTGAGATTTTCTCAACATTCTAATTTATATACCGGTTGGGAGTGGCTTGGAATTTAGCTCGTTACTAGTTTGAGATGTTCCCTTGGGGTGAGTACTTTTTCCCACCAAGGCAAACTCTCTAAAGGTAAACAATAGCGAAGAATTAAATTTGTAGTTTGACCACCTAACGCTTTTAGGAGGGAACACACACAATGCCTTTTCTTCACATTCGCATGATTTTTCCATTTTTAAAAACCCCAATTTGAAATGTAGAGGCAATATTTTAGACAACCTAATGCCACTAAAATGCTTTTTATTCTCAAGATCATCGTGAAGCACAAGAGAAGTGCATATGCATTCGAATGGCATGAGTTTGTAGAGAAGATTACAAAAAAAACAAACACAAATTTTTTTTTACTCCTCAAAAAATAGTAATGAGTTCTTTTTTATAGCACCAAATTTGAGTGTGAAGTTGATTTGTTCAATTTTAATCCAAACTCAAAATTCTAGTAACTATCTAAGGTTCAACTTTAACCAACTTTACAAAGCTTGAATTGTAGGTTAATTTTAAGCCCAAATTGCATCTAGTTGGTCCTAGGAAATGAATTCCAAAAATTCAAACCCTAGATTATTAGAAAGAGTATTGAAAAATGCTTTTAAGTCTTCAAATTTTGATCCTCCCCTACTTCCTACATATGCAACAATGGACTTCAAATGCAACTCTCTACAAATGTCAAATGTGGCACTAAAATAAATGTAGCACTCTGGTGAGTGCAAAAGCGACGCTCTACATAAATAGAGAACACGAATGAGGCACAATTACAAAGGTAGCGCTTTGTGGTTTATAAAATTAGACAGAAGATAGAGAAGTCGAATGCAGTGGTAAATCAGAAGTGGTGCAATAGAGGCATGCATATGTGGCATTAAATATCAAATGCAATGTTGTATGGAAAAAGTGACACTTTGCGGCGTCGCATATGCAAAAAGGTGGCGTCACGTTCTTATACCTACAAAAAATGGGAAAATCAAGTGAAATTGAACATGTTAAGTTGATAGCCCTCCTAGCACCAAAATGTGAACACCAAACCTGCACAAACTAACAAGAGACTAACAATCAAGTGTCAAACATGTTAGAAATCAAATCCAATGTTCCCTATGAAATTCTTTAACCAGAATTACTAGAAAACATGAAATAACAAGAAATTGAACAAAACAAAGCATGCAATCTAAGTGAAGTCAGCTAAACCTCCATCCCATAGGGGGAGTGGTTCTCCTTTGATGTGAAAAGAAGCTATTTCCCAATCCCTTTGATAATCTTGATGAGGTGTAGATGATCTAAGTGTAAAATTGACTATAATCTAGCTAAATTGCTTGAAAATGATAATAATCCATGGAGTGAAATGCCTATAGTGATGATACTCTAAGTTGTGGATCCATATTATGAAAAGGATTCCTCTATTTATAGAATTCAATGGTTGAAGAATGAGAGGATTTGATGAATGTAGGATAAATTGAGAGCCAACGGGAATGTGCCAAGTGTCACAATTCTATTGGATGAGGGTGGAGCATATTTTGGGAAATATGTGAGTGGAGGAGGATGGAAGAGAAGTAAATGTTGATAGTTGAGAATTTTAAAATGGTGTAAGAAGAATTGAATGAAATTAGTTGAGATTGAGAGGATGTAAGAGAATGTATTGCATTTGTAAGAGGATGTGATAGGTTTTTGAAAACCTTTGGAGGGAAATTGAATAGAGGATGATTGAGAGGAATATTCCTTGGAATATGCTTTGGTGATGGAAACTAGAGGAATAAATAATTAATTTAAATTATTTTCATGTGCAACCTGGTTATTTGACCATGGGTTGATTTAACTCTTGGAGAGTTAAAAGCTGGAGGAATTATTAATGATGATTAGAAAGTTGATTTAGGATTAATTAATCTAGAATTAATTAACTGGAGTGAATTAGGAGATGTGACATTTGATTTAATTGATTTAATAAAATGGGAAGACTTAGGGGGATTTAATTTAAATATGATGGAATAATTAGTTAGAAGAAGGATGAATTAATCAATAATTTTAATTATCTGATTAATAGTTAAATTTGTTGAATTTAATTAAATAATGTTGATTATTCAATTAATTGGTTTATTTGAAGTGATTTAGGAAGAAACAATTTTAGTTAAACAAAATCAAATGCATAGTGTCAATCAAGACTTTTTTATGCGTCTACACCAACAAAAATGGATTTTCAACCACTAGAAGGAGAAGATGGAAAACTTATTTTTATAGCACAAAGAATGTCATGGAAGCCAAGACAAGGTATGCCTTAGGACCCTCTAAATTTTAAGCACAATTTCCAATTGGTAATAAAAAAAATTCTTGGTACCCCCAGCCTTAGGAAAACATCCAAGGCCAATGGCCAAACCCTCATCAAAATTGCAATCAACAACAACCAATTGTATGGCCGTAATAAAATTTTCAAGGACATATTTATAATCCTCAATGGCTAACCCAAAAAAATTGATAAAACCAATGGCAAAAGGGACAACAGTGGGAGAACCAAAACATGAATTACCAATAGCCCTTGTTGCCTCCTCAGCCACAATAACAAACCATCATGCTTACCCCATCCAATCCAACATCCTAGCCACCAAGAGCACCTATATTACCTACCTAACCTATACCTAACCCAAATAAAAAGTATGTTCAACATGCCTATACTAACAATACCATTCAATAACCTATTTATGGGGTAGAGGTGACTGATGTTCACCTCAGGTCAGGAAAAACACTAGTTGGACCCTCATCATCATAGATAATTGATATGGTAGATGAGGAACCCATATCTGAAGCCATGGACAATACACCCCTGGAGCTTGAGTCAAATTAGGTAAACCAAACCATTTCAAGTCTAGAGCCTCCATTCCTTGAACATTTCATTGGTCCAAGATATCAAAACCAAGTTAAGACAAACCTATTGGATTAGCTAAAAGATATTTGTATCAAAATTCCCCTCATTCAAGCCATCAAGGATATTCCAATTTATACTAATATAGTAAGAGACCTTTGTCTTAAAATTTCAGGGAGAAAGAGGAAGGATCCTCAAATAGTACATGTCCTAGGGAACCTTGTTGACATTATGTTAGGGAATATAACTATCCCTAAATATGTAGACCCTAGAAGTCCAGTAGTGGATGTTAAGATAAATGGGACCCTTATCAAAAATGCCTTGATTGATTTAGGGGAAGAAATTAATGTCATGACTAAGGAAACAATGCAACTCCTTCAATTAGCCCACTTGAGACCTACATCCATTATTTTATAGTTGGCAGATAGGTCAATAGTAAAACTTGAGGGATTTGTTGAGGACTTAGTCATAGCATTAGATTCTTGGGAATATCCTACAAATTTTATAGCAGCCAAAGGCCAACCTTGCAGGCTATCCACTTATTTTAGGTAGACCATGGTTAGCAATAACTGATGCATTCATCGGTTGTAGGTCTAGGAATATGATAATATCAAATATAACTGTGACCAAGAAGTTGGTCCTCTATCCATCAACCCAACCTCATGTTAATCTTGAGAAAACTATTTGGCTTGTCTTGGATGAATAAGATCGCTATTCCCTCTAGACTCTAATGACCATAGAACATTGCTCTCTTTTGAATGATCAAGATGAGGATGACTAAATTTCCCATATAATACAAAATGACTACGGTAAGAATCCATAGCAACAAGACTGTCTTTCATGCCTGTAAGATCCTCTGTAGAACATTATACCACCAAACTCATCAAAAGAAGTATCTCAATTTTTCCATTCCTTATTTCCACAACAATCTATCCCAAACATTCTTGGACTTGACCTCACATCTATACAATCAACATAAAAAACACTATAAATCATGTCAATAAATTGTGTGAACATAAACAATGTATTAATTGTAGATTAGAAAAATTCCCTGAATGTTGTGTTGCAAGAACACACAACATGATTTGCATGGGACTACCATGACATGAAGGGGATAGATCCTAACCTATGCATGCATAGGATCTATATAAATGATGGTTTTAGGCCAATTAGACAGCCCTAAATAAGGACTAACCCTACCTTATGAGATATAGTAAAAACTAAGCTTCAAAAATTACTTGATGCAAGATTCAGCTATCCTATTTCTAATAGCTAGTGGTTGTCACCTTTTGTCATTTTTCCCAAGAAAGGAGGAAGATTAAGGGTATATGTGGATTATAGGGAACTAAATATAGCAACTATGAAGGATTATTTTTTATTACCCTTCATTTACCAAGTGCTTTATTCCCTGCCCAGGAAGAAGAAATTTTCATTTCTAGATGGATTTAGTAGCTATAACCAGATAAAAACTGCTCCATAGGATCGAGACAAAACTACATTCACATGCCCTTGGGGTATCTATGCCTATTTTTTCCTACCCTTTGGGTTATATAATTCTCTATCCAATCTTAAAAGGGAAATGTTGAGAATCTTCTCTAATTATGCTCATGATTCTATGGAGATTTATATGGATGACTTCACCACATATGGAGAGACTTACGAAGAAGCGCTCAGAAATTTGGAGAAGGCTTTGCAAAGATGTAAAGAACATAACTTGTCTCCAAGTTGTGGAAAGTGCTTCATTATGATGACTCAATGAATTGTTCTAGGGTATATCATATCCAGTGAAGGGATCCAAGTGGACCCACATAAGATAGAGATCATATATCTACACTACATGTTCCATAGAGATAGAAGGATGTTAGAAGCTTTCTAGACCATGCAAGCTATTATAGGAGGTTCATCCAAGATTTCAGTAAGATTGTACTACCATAATTTGTTATGCTAGCCAAGGATATAGAATTTGAATGAACTTCAGAGTGCCAACACTCTTTTGAGGAACTCAAGACAACCCTAACAAGAGAACATGTCTTAAGGGGGCCAAATTGGACAATACCCTTCCATATACACATTTATGCCTCATATTTTTCCATAGGAGAAGTATTGGGTCAAAAAGAGGGTAATAAATAATATTTTATCTATTACATCAACAAGAAATTACAAGGAGTAGAGCTAAATTATATTGTCACGGGGAAGGAAATGTTAGCAGTTGTATATGCCATCAAAAAATTTAGGCATTACATCACTAGGTATGCATTTTTTGTCCACAAAAATCATATAGCCATAAGATACTTAATGAATAAAATTGTGGTAGGAGGTAGAATAGTTAGATGGTTGCTCTTGCTACAAGAATTTGATATCACAATAGTGGATAGGCTTGGGAAGGCTAATGTAGTGGCAGATTTTCTATTTAGGTTGCCAACACAATCAACAAAAGGGGTGGCAGATGACTCATTTGTAGATGAGCATTTTTTTACTCTTAATATGCATACACCTTGGTTTGTTGACATTATAAATTACTTAATGATAGGACAAATACCATCACAATTTTCTCATAGGGAAAAGAGACAGCTAGTGCATAAATGTTTTCCATATTCTTGGGTAGCTGGTTATCTATTTACAAGGCCCAGACAATATCATGAGAAGATGTATAAGAGAGGATGAAGTCTTTGACATCCTAAAGGATTTCCATGATGAGCCTTATGGGGGTCACTTTGCATAAAAAATAAAAACATTTAAAATCCTCACAACTGATTATTATTGGCCAAATTTACACAAGGGTTCTATCAAGTATACAAGGAGTTGTGACAAATCCCAAAGAATGGGTAAGCCAACAAGGATTCTATCAAGTATACAAGGAGTTGTGAAAAATTACAGAGAATGGGTAAGCCAACAAGGACAGATGAAATTCCCTTACAACCACAGTTGGTACTAGCTCCATTTGACAAATGGGGGCTAGAATTCTTTGGCCCAATTTCACCTACATCTAACTACAAGGAGTATATATTGGTCTGTACTGATTATATGACTAAGTGGGTGGAAGTTAAGGCATTATAATTTTCAAGAGATGGTAATGTAGCAAAATTACTATATGAAGACATCTTTGCAAGATACATAGTACCTAGGGAAATTTTGATTGATCAAGGTCCACAATTTACTTTAAAGATCATTACAAAATCGGTTGAAGAATATGAAATTAGACATAGAAATTCAACACCCTATCACCCCCAAGAAAATGGGCAAGTGGAGGTCACCAATAGGAAAATATAAAGTATCCTAACCAAGATAGTACAGATTCAATGCAAAGACTAGGCATCAAGATTTCCAAAAGCAGTATGGGCTTACACAATATGGAAAATGACAACAGGTTTCATACCTTATGAACAATTATATGGTAAAACAACAGTTATCCCAATAGAGTTTGAGTATAATCTACACTAAAAATAAATAAAATTAGACATGGATTTGATAGCAACACAGAAGGAGAGGTTACATAATCTAAATGGGTTGGATGAAATCAGGATGGAGGCAATGCATCATACAAGGATAGTTCAAAAATAGAGGACAAAGTGGCATGACCCATTTATAAAGACAAAGGAATTCAATGTAGGAGACTAGATTTTATTGTATGATTCCAGATATAAATATTTTAAGGGAAAGCTATAGTCTTGATGGTTGGGACCCTATGAAAAAAGCCAAGTTTTTCCTAATGGAGCAGTTAAATTGCAGACCATAGATGCAATACGGTTTTCACTATTGGTTAATGGTCATAGGGTAAAAATTTATAAGAAGTTGGTACAAAAATAATACTTCATTCTTTCTCTCATACAACAATATGTCCCTAGTAATAATTATGATACACACATAGTACCACAAAATGACAACTTAGCAACAAATGTACCAAATTATTCAAGTGAATCAGTAGGTGGGCTACACAACTCATTCCCTAAGGTCACTCAGGTATGAATTACTATCCCACACTTTTAAGCATACACAACATAGCTACTATGATCCATAATATTTTCCAAGTACAATTCATACTACCATAGGGACCTGCAGCTTAGTGTATCAAAGCTACCACAATTTAGTTTGGGACTTGTTGTAGTAGGGACATGTAGCTTAATACATAAAAGTTTCCATAGTTCAATTTAGGACCTGTTGTAGAAGGTACCTGCAGTGCTATCTATCAAAAAATTTAAAATTTTGCAGTGAATTAATTATAGTTCATCACCTTTCACTCCACTTTTTTCATACATGCAGCCATAATCCTTTCATATCAGTACATGCAACATGCTCATTCTATTCCACATGTCCTATTCCAAATTTTATGAATTCAAACTATCACTTCACATTCCATCATCTGTACATACCACTTCCTTTCACAAACATGCACCATCCTATCGTTTATTTCACCATACATTGCAATTGACTCATTTAAATCACTCATGTTGCAAACACTCTTCCTACAACTTCACACATGTGGAGTTATGTTCATCACATCTAATAGGTATGCATACTCAACTTCCATAATTAACATGGATTCTCAATGTTTTTATTACGTACTCGCATTAAATTTTGCATGTTATCTATTGATTAATTTAATTTCCATATTTTACAATTATACTCTTTACCTATTTCACATGAATTGAAGTGAGGTCACTTCAATATTTTAAGTAGCCATATTTTTTTTCTCCACCACCAAAAGCCAAACATAGAAGAAAACATACAAACCCCTTTTTTCCTTTATACTCTTTTACACCTGCAACATTTTGTTGTCAAGTCAATTGCCTAAATTTAGAGCCAATTTAAAGGAATAGAAGCTGAAAAAAGGAGAGAAGGGCATAGCAATTGAATTTGTAGTGGAAGAGATGCATGAAAGTGTAGTAGATATAAATGGTTGGTGGGCTATTGAAATTTAATTTTGAGTTGAATTTCCATAAGATTTGAGCAGAGTCGGGATATTTCACAATGGGAAGTGATATTGTCATAAGGGAACCATCAACACACAAGAAAATATTGGTGGATAGGTTAGTTTTTCCCATCTTCACAAGGGAAATATGGTTAGACTATTTTTTGAAATTGATAGAGTTTAATGAGGACATGACAAGATAGTTTGCAACAACATTACAACATAATGAAGCTTCAAAGGCTGCAATTGCAGAAATTTCTAGTCCACCAAGGAATGGAGTTGAATTCCCTATTTGAGCCAATGCAATAGTTGCTAGGGACGAGTTCAATGATCCAAGAGAAAATATTGACTCATCATCACAAGGCACTAAGAGATTATCACTTCCATGGGTATGGACCTCTTGTGCTTCTTACATTATTAAATATCTTACTTGTGATGGTATGTCGTCTCTTCTTTATACTATGAATTTTAAGTAATTAAGTCATTTTTGTCACAATAGATAGGTCAATGTACCCAATTTTATTTATAATTTTCTAAAAAGAATGGGTTATGAGTATCAAAGGAAACAAAATTATTCAGCTTTGACACATTAATGTCTAGTGACCCTATTAATAAAAGGAGCCTTAGGGTTCAATATCCACAAGTGCCTTAGGAGAGCTTTACAAACTATCAAAATATTAACAATATTCTTGAGGAACTTGCAATTCTAGAAACCCTAGGGTCACCTACTACATCTATAAGGTAATCGCCTTATGTTTCACTTGCTACTATGCCTACCCACAATAGAGGTGAACCAGAGGAAAAAAGTATGCAAAGATCACCACATGCAACATTTGGCCAACGTGCAACAAAAGAGACCCCATCTTCCTCTAAAATACCTAAGACCAAGAAAAAGAGAGGTAGTTAAAGATATCCAAAAAATAAAAATTATCCCACCAAGGCGATCAAGCAGCTTGGGAAAGAAAGGTGCTATGAGGGGAAGTATAGAGAAACCAAAAAAGAAAACAAGGGATAAGGAACCAAAATAAGGAGATGTTATGATGGTTGAGACTAATTTAGAAGTGAAAGGTATTTCTTTTGATAATTTGCATGTTCCTACAACAAAGAAATGGTATATATCCACTAGCTTTGACTCAGATTCAAAGGACATTTTTGTTGCTTACAAAACTAGGAAGAGAACCCCAACTAACCCTTATAGTGAGGGTTATGAGTATACATGGGGTTGTGATGAGAAATTTTTAAAAGATAAGGAAATATTTTTAGAAGAAATGAATGTTAGGAAGGAATTGCAAGAAGCATTAGAAAGGATCAAATAGTTAGAAGAACTAGTATAGGCCTATGAGCAAAGGGACAAAGAGAGGGAAATAAAAATTCAAGAGTTGGATGAAAACCTACAAACATATGGACATGGGGCTAAATTGGACTTGTTGGCACAACTTTCCATAGTCAAAACAAGATATAGAGAGCTTGTAGCTAAAAACAAGAGACCCCCTACTACAAAAACTCCAACTTACCATACAAATTTGTCCCTTGGATACCAACTATGGAAGGTCACTCAGGAATTTTCTCAGAAAAAGGAAATTTGGGAAAAGGAAAAGGAGGCAATAATTGCAGAGCATACTAAAATACTGGATGATAAGGATATTGAATTAAAAAAGTTAGCAGTAAAGGTGGAAGAGGAAACAAATAAAGATTTCCAAATTATCAAATATAGACCTCCAGCTAGGACCTATGCTTTGTTTATACAGGAAAATTTCTAAGTTTTCAATTTAGTAGGTTAATAAGTAACCAACCAGTTTCTACAAGTGGAAATTTTGTTTTCCTTAACATTTTTGTTGATGCCACACCAAAATAACAGGACCAACTCTGTGAATATTATTTGCATAATTATGTAGTGCCAGAATATACATAATGGAACCCCTTAATCTTTGCAGTGGATTTACAAGTAAGGGCACTATATCCTATTTCAGAAATGAAAAGTTTAGGGGTAAACTTATGGAAGAATATGTGGAGGGAAAAATAAATTGCCCTACCAATGAGAAAATAATTTAAGAACCCTAATGAAATCATAGATGAATGGTTACAACTTCTAGATCACAAGGGTGTAGGAAGGAAGATCATGAATTCAAGAATTCAAGATTATGAAATAATGTGGACATTGACTGTTGGAATCATTAATCATTGTTACAGGTATGTGTAGGGAAGATGGGATAGTTTAACTCTTGATTTTTAGAGGAAAGAGCCCCACTTAGTGTATAACTTTATGGCCATGCTTGAAAGAGTACATAGATATATGAATATTTTTGTTGACAAAGGACTTGAATGGGTGTCACTTACATTCCAGCCACCAATACTCCTTTACCCAATGCCAGACTAGATAGGGGAGAAGGGTGAGGAATGTGAGACAATTGAATTGATCAGAATGAGGAGACTTACATTCTATAGAGGCTTTAATTTAAAGAAGGTAAAAAGAGTGGATATTGTCATGGATCTCAGGGAAATCACTCTACACTACAACCTCTAGCCCTAGTTGATTTTCTTGAGGAAAAGAAAATGGGTAGCTAGGGGAAATGACGAGTCCATTTGTTAGTTAATTTCTTGATATCTTTATGCATTCTTATAGACATTACCAAACAATTATTCCATACATATTCCTACACTATGCTATCTTTTATGCTTATTATGCAACCTTAAACCTGAATTGAAGTATATGGAAATATGGTTATGATATAATGAAATTGCATAATTTATGTGTAGATATGTATGAATTGTGATTGGATATATGTGCTTATCCATGGTTTTTAGTATTGTGTACATGTTTTGTGAACTAACCCCTTGCATCCAGAGGAGGTACTGTAGCCTGCAACAACTGCAAGATGCAACCCACAGTTAAAGGAGTTCTTAGACAACAAAACGAGGGAGGTTCCAAAATAAACTAAGCACAATAACTATAGCATGGAGGCACTTAATGAATATTATTGTGTATCATTATGACGTTCAATAAAGACATTGGAGAAGGAGAACCTTGTTACCATTGGGATTCTAACATAACTGATTTAAACATTCCATGTCCCAATTCTATTATAATAGAATCACAATCCTATGAGGATTCTTCTTCCTTTTAAATTATAGTTAGATTACTAAATCTTAATTACACTCTGATATATAGGGAGTGGTAATTAATTGTTTCAGTTTAGAGTTTTGTTTTAAACAAAATACCCCATGCCTATATGTATAGCTCGGTGGTTGAGTCTTAGGAGAGCTAGCTAGTTAGTTGGTTAATCATTTAGTAGTGAATACAACTATAAGATATTTCTAGATTCGGTTATTATTACACAAACCATGTTATTGTTCAATCATGATTTCATAGATAAGATCTTTCAACAAAATCTTATGTGATATTTTGGAGTTGTGAAATGAATTATTTTTGAGTTATTATGACTAAATTGAATCTAAGAAGTTATATTTGGTTAGATTAGTGGAGATAGTCACTTGAGAAAGGGCCACTCATGGTAACTTTCCTTCACTCCATTTTTTTATTTCATTTATGGTTTAGTAGTTACTTCATAATTGCACGTTATGTTAGATAGATTCTTATGTTACAGTTATCAATCATTTTTTATTCACATTTATGTTGCATTTACTCAAGCTTGTTGCACTCCAGAGTGTAGTATAGGTTTAGTTATCAGTTTTAATTAACTCTAGCATTTATCTCTTAATAGTAATTTAGTCACAGACTATGTTGTAAGTACCTGTATCCATAGTGTCAACTTTACTTCTTTTACTATTATGAATTTTTATGAATTTATAGAAAGTTTAATACCTTTACTAGAATGATTTAGGTGGTCCCAAGTCTTTGAAAGCACATTCAGTTCCAATTCCATCACAAGCTTGCTAGCCCTAGTCGATAATTCAATGAAGGTATTTCCAAATGTTGAGTGGATTGTTCAACTAGGTTTTCCTCTGAATTTTGTGATTGCCACCAAGTTGACGAGACACTAGTAGGCACTCTACAAATTCTAACATGAAACAAGAACTAGAAAAACATAGAGAATGTTGAATAATCAAGCCTATCAGACATTCCACTTGGATTTATTACCTAGTCCATGTTAGGAAGAAGAATGATGATATTATATTATATGTGGAATTTATAAATATGGATGTATCTTAATTGAAATACAAATATCCCTCGCCTGATATGGAGGCTATGATGCAATGGGTCACTAGATGTAAATTTTTGTCCATAATGGTTGGATTCTCAAGCTATAACTAGGTAAAATTTAAGGACTTTGAGTAGTATAAAACAACTTTCATAGCTCCATAGGGCACACATGTGTATGTCAAAATACAAATTATATTGAAAAATGCAAGAGATAATACCCAAAGAGCTATGGATGTGGAATTTTCTAATTTAATTGATGTTATAATGGTTGTATATCAAAAAGAATTAATAAACTTTTCCAAGAAAGTAAAGACCATTGTATACATCTCAAAAATATTTTTAATAGAGCTCTTTTGTATGGAATTTCTTTGAACCTTAAGAAATGCATGTTCAAAGTAACATAGGGAAATTTTTGAGGTTATGTTGTATCTAATAATGGAATCGATATTGATCCTAAAAGGGTAGAAACAATAAAGAGAATCTTAGCCTAAAACTATAAAAGGCATATAGTCCTTCTTTAGCCAAGTCAACTTTTTTAGGAAGTTTATTCCTAACTTTGCAAAAAAATCTAGAGCCATATAATCAAAGATGTTGAAGAAGGGATAAACCATAGCTTGAGGTAGAGAGACTATAGATGCATTTCAAAGCATCAAAGAATCAATAAAGGAATATCTAGTTTTGAACTCACCTAATTTTGTAAAAACATTTCAATTGTTCTCCTTTGTATCTTTCTATACAATTATTATTGTTTTATTGTATAAAAAGATTGAGGGGTATGAAAAACTTATATCATGCTTCAATAAGTGATGTAGGAGCATCCTAAGCGAATGAGCAATCAACATCAATCAAAAAAAGGAGGTTTAGTTTTGTTTATGATTTTTTTTGAATTTTGGTGTGATGGGATTTCATATTTTTGGCCTTTTCATTTTATTTCCATGAGAATTTGAATGTCAAGGCATTTGGAGAATTTGAATTTGCATTTTGATATGTAATAATGCTTCCCAAATAAGTGAAAATGGACAATAATGATGTTTTAATTTCAAAATTCCTAAAAAAGAAAAGGTGGGCGTTGAGTTTGACTTGGGAATTAGTTTTCTTGCATATTTTAAAAATCCCTAAAAACTAGGGAAGTGGAGGTGGACACCCAAGTGGATAGGGATTGGAAATTGCTTAAAAATATAAGAAAGGGATAAATATGCCACTTTCTTTTTGCAACATGCCATAAATTTAATTGATTAAATTTGGCATATCATTTATTAATTTTGCTTCATTGTAACTCTTCCAAAAATGGGCGCGCAAGTTGGAAATCTTCATAAAATTCCAATAAATTAAACACTTCATGGGTAAGGCATAAAAAGATTGGATTTTTCATTTTCGTTTTAGTTTTCCTATAGCCTGGGTGGGAAGACTCAAGGAGGGCGTGTAATACCTCCAAGGAGGGTTTTAGGAATGATGTTTTGTAGGTTTTATGGTTTTGATGCAGCCATTGAGACTTCAGAGGTTGGTGCAATTGGCCATAGTTATTTGTGTTGAATTTGTGTTGTTGTAGGAGCCGGAAGGAGTGGTTTTACAAGCCATTGGATTTATTGTTGCAAAAAAAAATTTACTTGATTTTTAAAATCTTTGTAAGGGGTTTTCAGATTGAGATATTATAGGTTGAAGGTATGGAAATGAAGCTACAACATTGTTTGATCATTAGAGATTGTTGATTGTAGGTTGCCTATGCTTTGTTTATGCATTATTTGTAGGAGAGGGTTTGAATAAGGTATGGGCAGATTTAATTTTTTGTTGTAGTTGTTATTTTTGTTGTTGTTTGTGATTTCATATGGGCCATTTTGTAGCCCTTTAGTCCCTTGAGGACTAATGTAAACATTGAGAAATAGTTTGTAATGAAATTGGTGATCTGGTTGAAAGTAGCAACCTGGTTTTTATGATATTATTGCAGCAATGTGTGAATGAATATTTCATGTTTATTTTATATTCAAGGAATGGTTTTGTTTTGTGAGAGTATGTGTGGTTTCCTCTTTCATCAATAAGTCTCTTTAGGTTGTAGAGCTTAATTAAGATGCTATAGAAAAGCGAGCATATGCACCAGCTATGATGGTAAAGAATTTTAGGCCCTACCTAATATGAGTCGAAATTGTTTCATATGTCCCACTTCTTGTGTTCAACGACATCTTCACTCAACAAGAGGTCACAGGAAGAAGATACAGATGAGTAAATAAAATCTAAGAATTTGACATTGAGATCCAAATCACAAAATTAGTGAGAGGACAATGACTAGCTAAATTGATGGATGAAACTAATCTTGAATTTTCTCACATAAATTATCTTGAATATAATTCTACTATAAAGGTATGTAATCTGCATAACTCTCCTTGGTATAAAGATATAGTTCATTACCTACAACATATCGCGTGTCTCGATGATATGAATAACAATCAAGAGGACTCTAAAATTAGAAGCCTAATTTCAAATACTTATTTGAAAAAAGGGATTTTGATAAAATATTTCACTTATGAGGATCTAGTCATGATGTGGGAGGTCAAATTCCAAGATAAGGGTAAGCAGGGAAATTTGTATCCTCTTTGGATTGATCCATAGTTCAATAATAACAACCATGGTGAAAGTTGTTATTTTCTTAGATATTTAAATGGTGAAACTAAAGAAATTTTAGTGCACACACGATTCTTGAAGCATTGCTTTGCTTGCGTTTCTACTTCCCATGCATAGTTGTAAATTACATATATATGTTTTGTCTTGGTTTTTTGGTTTCCTTTTGGTTTTTTGTTCTTTTCTCTTGGTTTGTGCCCATTTTTAGCTTGCTCTGCATCTTGGAGTTGTCTAGATTATTACTTGCCTTAGTTGAATTTAATGTCTCAAAACTAGAGCCAATATTGGCACCTACAAAATTTCATTTCCTTAGCCATTTTTTCCCATGTAGATAACTAATCTAAGGCATCTGATAGGGTAGGTTTTTCTTGGCATCAATAGGTAGAGGATGAAAATTTAAGTAGGGTTTCCTTTTGAAGTTTCATGAAATTTTCTAGTGGAAAGAGTTATACTCATACAAATTTTCATCTTCCATTTGATGAGGCCATTTTACCCACAAAGGTATAGTTCAAACATTCTCTTGTGGCCATTTGGTTGGGTTATATTTTCTTCGATAAGGTTTGTAATGTAAAAAGTGACTAAGTATATTTTTGTGGAACTTCCCTCTCTATTTGAACTTCATCTTCCCAACCTCGTCCTGTTCACTTAGTTTTTCTATATTATGAGTTAATGGAGACCATATTACTACATTTACTGATGTCATCCTCTTCACTTGTGAACTTTCTACATCCATCTGTATGAACCTTTTTGGCCTTCCGCATTTGGTTTAGATTGACCTTTCCACCATTCAATTCCACTTCATTCCTCCACATCCACACCTTTTTGACATCATGATGATGTCATCACTCTAGAATTACATCATCTTATGTAGAAACCTCCCTTTTTGGATTTGGTTCACTTGGAGGTCATTTTCCCGCATGGTGCACTTGAAGGCTTTGACTCAAACAAAGAAGATTTTGTTGTCGATAGTCAAGAAGGATGGTTTGTGGGTGAGTCCATTTGAAACTATCATGTGCACCAAGGTTAGTGTTCACTTATGTATCAAAATCTCATAAAACTTCACTTCTTACAACCTCGAATCAAGTTGTGATATACTTGTATTCTATGATAGTCATTGATCTATTTGATCAACAATTATTTTTTAAAGTTAGATTCACTTCGATCTTGTAGCTTGATAACCATAGTATTTATTATGAAAGATAAGATCAATGACCCACACTCAAAATTGTAAAATGGCCCCACATGGTGGACTTCTTTGTGCATGCAAAAAAGCTACATTGCTCATTAATGAATAGATTCAACCCCAACCATCATTTCTCAAGACAAAGGTCATAATGTGATGCCATAAATGCTTCTTCATGCCTTGTGGGTGGATTTAAATGCTACCAATCTCATTTAAGGTTGTGTAGATAAATTTTAGTCATCTCAAGTGCCTCCAACCATCCTATGCTATGGATTTCAAGGGATATCTTGGACTCAAGTTGCAATTTATTCATGTCCAAACATAATTGTAGAGCCAGAGGATATTCCCCATCTGTCTATTGATGTGATTGATTGCACAAAGGTTAGATTTATTTCTTTTGTGCATACAACTAAGGTTAGGGTTTGTTAATGATCTATCATGGATTTATGCCTAAGATAGAAAGGAAAGAATTGGGTTCTTTTTAAGGTTTTTGTAGTAATGAGTCTAGAGAGATATAATTGTAATAGGGATTGCATGATTTTGTAATTGGTCCTAGATTTTTTTTCTAAGGTCTATAAGTAATTTTGAGTTTATCATGCACATATGAACCTATAAATTATATGAATGTAAATTCTTGTGTATGATAGTCTCTAGCATTGTAATCCTACAAATTGATGAATAAATAATCAAGGTTTATTTTATTCATCTTACAATTTATCTTGCATTTTTATTATCTTATGTTTCTTTCTATTCAATGAGCAAGGTAAGTGCTTCTTTGGCAATATTTAGTGTGTAGTCAGTTATTATTAGATTAAGTATGATCATGCCATTATCCCTCCATTGGTTTTTATTCTTAAGTATGATCATAAAAGTGTGAATATATTGCAAGCAATAAATACTTGTTGCATCTTCTTAACTTTGTTCTTCTAGGCACTGGTCTAGTTTGTATACCCCTAGGGCTCAGACAGATCTACTAAATTGGATAAAAACAAAAAAAATTATTTGTGTTTTATTATTGATCTATATCATCTCATATATAAGCCTTGAAGTCCATAAGAGATGCATAAAACCTTGTCAAATATTGCACAAATCTTGTCTTAAGGTGTGCTATCAAATTTGTTGTATTGCTTAACATGTTAGTGGTCATCAAGTAGTATTGAAGGGAAACCCACCTAGGTTTTGTAGAGACCAAAGAGTAGAGATAACATATCATAAAGGTTGTTCTCTATCAGTTGGCTAACACCCTCAAACTCTTGGTCATAAAATTTCCAAGGAAGGTGTTTAGAGAGTTTTAGCAAATCAATTGGAATCATGAACAGGTAGTACTAACCTCTTATATAGAAGCATACAATCAAGCTATGGATATAGAGAGTGAAGAAAAAATACTGTCTATGGTAAAATAAAAATAAAGGATGATGAAATTTTAGATGATAGTGGGAGAGTGAATATGAAATTGTGCAATCCTTGAGAAGAGATGATGTGAATGATGAAGGAACTAAAGAAGAGAATAAACCACTAAAGAAAGAAAATAACTTTGGGGGATGAAATGTAAAGGTGAAGGTTATATCAAAAGTAATTGTCTTATGTTAGCAAATGAATTGGCCTTTAAGACAAATCATAAATTATTGACTGCATTACCCTTAATACACTGGACTAATCCGTTAACATCTCTAGAAAGGTCACAATAGAGTTTGTGACTTTCCTCTAAATTAAAGAGGTATAACTCCCTCGTATGATTAACTAAGCAATATAAGTAATTTTGACCAGAAAGCAACAAAGGTAGCGAACACTAGTTCATAAATATGACGCTAATGTGGAAGATATTTTAAAAGGGTCATTGATCATTTAACACACAGACTAAAATGAAGGATGACCAATGTTGCATAAAGAGTAAGATTTCATAACTACAATAATTAATGGATGTATTAGAGCATATCTCACATGAAACATACAACTCAACTAAGCATATGACACACAAATCAATATGATAACACCACATTCAATACACAACTCACAGATTGAAAAATATTGCAATATGAACTTAACATAATCAAATTATTCCTTCCTTGATTACAACATAGTGTATTCTTAGGAGCTTGGACCCCCTTTTGATGTTCTCACCCCAAATATATAAAGACAGTTATTCATCTTGAATGGTTACTAATCAGTTGCCAAAGTTAGCAACGCTTCTTGCCACTTAACCACCATCTTGAAAATAGTCAAAAAATGATGAATGGCCAGAATGATTTCATTATCTATGATGGTACATTAAGCAATAATTAAAAATTATTTTCCCTAGTTCTTGCTTGCAACCACTAAATCTCATGCAATCAATATGATTCATAAATAGGCATTAAATGATAATTTCAAAGGTTCAATTGAGTCGCGTGTGCAAGCTATCCAGTTGAGAGATTGATGGAGAATACTAATTATTTTGGTTCACATAGGAAATTAATTCCAACCATGTTGCCATCCTATCAAGTTGACGAGAGTAATCTTGATGTATTTCTAAATTTCTATAAATTCAATAGGTACCACCACATTTCTCCATCCTGAAACATCAAACATGGTGAGTGCTCAAAGAGATGGTGAGTCAATGAACGACTACATCACTTTGGAAGAGATTGAATGAAGCCCCCTATTCAAGTGTCTATTTGATCAACTAAGGTAGATCTTTGTCATTCAAAGCAAGGTGGAGGAGGAAGTGTTGCACAACATCCTGGGCGAAGCATTTCTGCAATAGGTGCATGTCCATAATGCTACCATCTTGGAGCGCTTCATGTATACTATTATCCAAACTTTTGGTCACCACAATTGGGGCATGTGAGCGAGGAACATCTATTAAGGCCTAAGTTTCACCATTGAGTCAATGTGGCCATCGTTGGCCTCAATCGTTATCTATGGAGCAAACTAATTGGAGATTCTATCTATATCATGACAACAACCAAAAATGAGACCGCCGAGGAGGCTATTACTCTTCTCCACATAGGGCTAGTGAGAAAAAATATAGGGTTATTTTCCCAATTTATGCAATCCCATGAGAACCTATTATCTCTTGCCCGAATAGAACATCTCTAGACTGTGGTGGAAGGGATTCGTGTGTTGATGTTTACCCTTTGTGTCTGATGGAAGAAAAGTGTGTTTTGAAAATCCAACTTTGTAATGTGGTCATTATATATATATAATAATATGATATCATTTTGATACCAAGGTGTTTACGTTCTCTTGGATGATTTGTGCTTTGTTTCTATTTTTGCATATTTTATGGGATTTTTGTTCTTTTCTGTACAAATGAACTTGTTGTTTAAACTTTTCAGTCAAAACACAACACTTTATTTCATCATTCCCTTTTGACACAAGATTCTTTGGCATTAAAGCAGGGATTTCGCTAAACCAAGCAAAACACTCCCTAAGTTTAAAATATCACACTAACTCTCACTCGATCATAAATATTTTCAAAAGGTGTTCAGGAGTGGTCTTTTCAAACCGTCCGCGAACCTTGAGTACGGACTACCCAATATCAAATAGAGATGCAAAGAGTTATAACATAGTGATAAAACATTGTTGATAAAGAAATGAAGACCATGCTAATCAAAAGTGTCAAAGTCCAGTAAGTTATAAGAACTAATGAAAACATAGCACAAGTTAGTAGAACCCTTAAAAACACCGCCCGACTATGAGAGGCAAGATTTAAAAAGGAGGGGGAGAGAAGTATGTGCTTAAAAGGAGTTATCCAAAAATTAGGGTAACAATGGCTCTATCTAGGGATGAGGATTGAACAAGGACAAAGCAAGGAACCCAAGAAAAATCATGACCATTCCTATCCATTAGGCATAGAGTCATACAAGAGAGGAGGAACATAACATCAAAAACCAAGCAAAAGCAGCATAACCAAAAATACACCAAAGGCTATATACAAGGTAGGATAACACCTACCCATTATCAGGAAAAGAAAAGAAAATTCACATGAAACCATTGATAGGTTGAGAGAAGAATGACCTCGGCCTTAAAAGACCCATCATGGTATGTAGCTTTTGGAGCAGGGTAGAAATTAAGATTTCCCAAACATAAACATAGAAGAGGAAAGGCATGTCATATGTCGTACTCCCGAACAACCATTTTTTATCATAAACTACCACTTGATGTAAACAACCCCATGCCAAAACATATAAGCTACTCCAGGCCATTTTTTAAGGTCCCATCAACCAAGATAACCCTAGTTTCAATGACAAATTCCAGACATTTTCCTCCTTGACAACATCATTTCACCCCTTTTCACATACTGCAACCATATTACAACTATTTTGTATCTCTATGGTAATTTGATTTTCCACTATAGTAGGGACCCTCTCATTACCATTAACTAAAAAACATCCCTCTACTATTGAAGGCTCCGGCTCAAGCTCAACAAACATTGGATCCATGAACAAAATATTATTGTGAACTTCAAATTCATCAAAAACAAAAAGAGGATTAGAAATGCTTGACCATTTCTCTTCATTCTAGGTGTTTCCACTAGTAGGATATTTATTTTCTTCATCATTGGAGTAGGCTATTTCACCAATTTTTCCCTCAAAAGTGAAAACCTCGTACTCTGGGATAAAAAGGAAATTTGGCATGGGATCTTTCTTGATAGAGCTGCTAGAAAATGAATCATTTCCAGAGAGGGAAAGAAAGGGAAATTGGGTTGTGGCAGGGTGTCTCTTTGGCGGTGAATAATATTCTTCATCACTAGAGTAATCGAGGTCATCTTTTGTTTTAGTCAAGATATCCAAATAGTAAGTTTGGGAATTGCATCATTGGTTCTCATCTCTTCTATCCTTTTCCTCTCCTTGTGTCCTTTGTACATCCCCCAATACTGCTAGGTTCAAATTTTCAGCAATAGGACGTGGTTGATTTGTGACTGTTAGGAATATTGGGAATTGATTTATGGAAGATTTATGGTCAGCTGTAGGTTCAATGACATTACTCAGCTTCCACTTTCCCATGATGATTGAGTTGTCTTCAACACCTACTACACCACTTTTAGCCTATGTAATTCTATAGACTTTATCCCTTTTTAAAATAAGTTGAACTTCAGGGTCAAGTGCAAAAGTAAACAGATGAAATTGAATTCCCTTGCTTAGTTGTTCAAGTGTTGGGATAATTTGGAGAGATCTATTAAAATGATGCACAAAATCTCTCATAGGTTTATTAATTCCCTTGAAGATTTAAAAAACCTGTTGTAGTAAGGCAATCACATTGATAGGATTTCTGAAACACTACAGAAATTTATCTTTTAAAACATTCCATCCTGTTATATAACTTTTCTATAATCCTCTAAACCATCCAACTACCTTCTCAATCAAACTTTCAATGAACAATCTAACAAAAACATCTTCTTGAATTCCTTGAATTCCACTTACTGTTGTCATGGCAAGGGTATGTTCTTTTGGATCTTGTAAATCTGTACTAGGAAATTTGGGGAATCTCTTCCTTGAGCCATGCTGGGAGATCATGATATTGTGAAAGGGCGATGGGTCCAATATGGCTACCCTAAGGAATCAAAGACATTGATTTCTAGATTCGCCAGTTCTCAAAGGATTAAAGGGAAAAATGCTCCTAGATTAATTCATAAGTGACAAATGAGTTGGAGGTGGGTCTCGAGGTTGATTAGGAGGTTGATTCAAACCCTGATTAGGATGGTGAGGTGGGTTATCATAATGTAGGAACACCAACCTCAGGGGGAATTCAATCATTGGTCTGGGTGAGTGCTAGGCCTGCTCTTCTTCTTACAAGACAATATTTTCTTGCATGTAATCTATTGTTCTCCTTCTGCACCTCCAAGCAAGTGTATTTAATTGAGAAATGATATCCTCTTGCTTTGCTTGCATCCAATCCAGGTTAGGTTGCAGTACAAGAAATACATTATTATGAGGAAGTACCATCTTGTTGCATGATATGATGGTGGTTTATCAAAGTTACAATCAATTCAATCCCCAATGGAGTTGCCAAAAATTTTTTTAGCATGAATTGGCCTTTAAGATAGATCATAAATTATTGACTTTATTACCCTCGATACATTGGACTAATCTGCTAACAGATTTGGAAAGGTCAGAATAGAGTTTGTGACTTTCCTTTGAATTAAATATGTACAACTCCCTTGTATGATCAACTAAGCAATATAAGTTCTTTTGAACAAAAATAAATAAAGGTAGTGAACACTAGTTCATAAATATGATGCTAATGTAGAAGATATTTTAAAAGGGCCATTGATCATTTAGCACACAAACTGAAATGATGGATGCCTAATGTTGCATAAAGAGTAATAATTCATAATTGCAATAATAAATGGATGTAGTAGAGCATATCTCACACAAAACATACAACTCAACTAAACATATGACACACAGATCAGTACAACAACAACACATTCAACACATAACTCATAGATTGTGAAATATTGCAATATGAATTTAACAGAATCAAATTGTTCCTTCCTTGATTATAACACTATTTATTCTCTAGAGCTCGAACCCCCTTTTGATGTTCTCACCCCAAATATATAGAGACAGTTCTTCTTGAACTGTTACTAATCATTTGCCAAAGTTAGGAATGCTTCTTTCCACTTAATCGACATCTTGAAAATGGTAGAAAATTATGAACGAACAAAATGCTTGCATTGTCTATTATGGGACATTAGGTGATAACTGAAAATTCTTTTCCCTAGTTCTTTCTCGCAACCGCCAAATCTCCTGCAATCAAAATGCTTCATAACCAAGCATTAAATTATAATTTCAAAGGTGCGATTGAGTCACATGTGCAAGCTATATAGTTAAGATATTGATGGAGAATACTAATTAAATTTGGTTCACATTGGCAATTAATTCCAACTGTGTTTCCATCCTATCAAGTTGAAGAGAGTAATCTTGATGTCTTGCCAACTTTCTATAAATTCAACAAGTGCCACCACATTTGGCTATCCTGAAACATCGAACATGGCGAGTGCTCAGAGCGACGGTGAGTCGATGAATGCTACATCACTTTGGAAGAGATTGAATGTAGCCCCCTGTTCAAGCATCTATATGATCAACTGAGGGAGATCATTTTTGTTCAAAGTGAGGTGGATGGGGAAGTCATGTATAGCATCCTAGGCAAAGTGTTTCTATAATAGGTGCATTTCTACAATGATACCATCTTGGAGCACTTCGTGTATATTGTTATCCAAAATTTTGGTCGCCATGATTGGTGCATGCAAGCGACAAAACATCTAGTAAGTCCTGAGTTTCACCACTGAGTCAATATGATCATTGGCCTCAGTCGTTATCCAAGGAGTGGACTGATTGGAGATTTTATCCATATCATGACAACAACCCAAAATGAGACTGTCGAGGAGGCCATTACTCTTCTCTATATGGGGTTGGTGAGGAACAATATGGATTGATCACCCAATTTCTACAATCCCATGAGAACCTATTGTCTCTTGCCTAGATAGAACGTCTCCAGACTGTGGTGGAAGGGATTCATGTGTTGATGTTTTATTTTTGCGTCTGATGGAAGAAAAGCATGTTTTGGCAATCCAATTTTGTAATCGAACAAAAAATTTATAATGTCATCATTATATATATATATAATAAGATGATATTGTTTTTATACCAAGGTGTTTATGTTCTCTTGGATGATTTGTGCTTTGTTTCTATTTTTTGCATATTTGATGGCATTTTTGTTCTTTTCTATGCAAATGAATTTGTTGTTCAAACTTTTGAAATATCCTTCAATCAAAACACTTCACTTTATTTCATCATCCCCTTTTGACACAAGATTCTTGGGCGGTAAAGCAGAGAGTTTGCTAAACCAAGAAAAACACCGCCTGAGTTTCAAATATCACACTAGCTCCCACTCGATTATAAATATTAAACCATTCATGAACCTTGAGTACAGATCGCCCAATATCAATCAGAGATGCAGAGAGTTATAACATAGTGATAAAACATCGCCAATAAAGAAATGAAGACCATGCTGATGAAAAGTGGTAAAGCGAGAAGTTAGAATAACTAATGAAAACACTACCCAAGTTAGCAAAACCCTTTAAAACACCAACCGACTATGACTTAGGCAACATTTAAAAAGGAGGGGGAGAAAAGCACATGTTTAAAAGGAGTTAGCCAAAAATTAGGGTAACAACCTAGATCTTTTTTGTGATATTTGTTATGATATGGGTCATTCAATAATAGAGTTCTCCTATAATTTGAGGAGTAGGAGCACACAATTTCTCTCCACATAAGGAAAGTATTCCACTCCACTCAACACTCCATGGAATCAATAGAATGTTAATAATGCATCTCTAAGTGTCCACCAAAATCAAAGAGGGGGAGGTCTGAGTCAAATACAAGATGACTCTAAAGGTTGTCCCATTGTACAATATCCATAATGTAATAAATGGGGACACTTTGTAATAGACTACTATAGAAACAAAAGTACAAGAGGATTACTATGTGGACCTAGAGACCATGAAGACACAAGGTTTTTGAATAAAAAGGTTAGTATCAACATGATTAATGTATAGACTATAAAGTCATAAAAAATATCAAGTTCATTACTCAAGCCTGAGCAAAGAAGGTAGTATTATCTGACCCACAAACAAACAAACAAACAAACAAACAAAAGAAAAAAGACTTCATGAAGTAATAATCGAAGTGGAGAATGATATGGTTAATGAATGATGCCACTCAGATTTAAATTCAAGTATGATAACAAATCAATTACAATTCAATACAAATATTACAAGGAAAGTAATTCAGAATGCCATATCGATTAAAGTAGTGGATAAATTTTAAAGTTTTCTTGTTTTTTGAAATGTTATTCTATCATAGAAGAATGAGACGGTGCATGTTACAACCCATTTGGAATATAGAGAAAATGAAGACCCAATAACTGAACCTTCATTGTCGGGTGACCAAATGATCAATCTAATGTTACTTGATCCTTAACTCTATGTTTTATGTTTTCATTGTATCCACTTTTAGAAATAATTTTATATACAAGCCCATAACACTTTTCCAACTTAGGTGGAGGGATATAATTCTTATTCAAATGCTCATGATATTAATTGGTTCTTTTTCAAGAATGACAATCCTTTCGAATTTTTTTAAAGTTAGCCATTTCCAACACACAAGGGAAAAAAGCTAAAGATCCTCCATCACCATCATGGGATGATGTCTTTGAAATTGTTGATGTAGAATTGAGAAAATGAATCAAAAGACTCATTAGGTTGAGACTGTGAGATTTTGTACTCTCCCACAAAGGAGGTGTAAAATCTAATGAACCCCAATCATCACCAAGGCATGCATTTGAATATGAAGCATTACTTTGATCATTATTGAATCCTTTGATTATTTGGACTTTAGTAGCAAGATTTTACACCCCATTAGAAAAAGGTATAAATCTACCAAATATTGCTCATCATCATTACTCATAGTATCATTAGAAGGAAATGGTTCAACTTTTGAAGATGGAATCAAAGTATTGAGAGAGATGGAAGTGTTATGTTCAACTTCAATTTATGAATTATAACTTTTTGTTTCCACTTTTATTGTATATATATTATTATTAAATTCATTTTTATCTCACAATGAAGAGTAGATGGGACTCCTTTCATGGCATGAATCCATAGTCTACCTAGGAGAAGATTATATGAAAGAGGTCTTGACATGATATAGATAGGGGTAGGAAAAATCACGAGTCCTACCTTAATGGGTAGTGTTATTGTTCCTAATGGTTGCTTACTAACATTATCAAAGCCACGAATAGAAAGATCATTAGGTTTGATAAGATTCTTATCCACACCAATTTTATCTAGAAGATAAATACTACAAACATTAAGACCTAATCCATTATCTATAAGAGTGTGTCTAACCCTAATTTTATTTATGACCACCATTATTGAATCAAAGCTTGATGTTGATTTTGGATCTCAAGCGATCTTAATTAATGTAATATCCAAATTTATTGCTTACATACAATCAAACAAGGATGCTACATCATTTGATTTTATATAAGGTGAAATATCAATCTTTTGCAAAGCCTATTGGAGCATCTCATGGTATGTAGGTGAATTTTGAATCAAATCCAAAAAGAGAGATCTTGGTTGTGCTTTTGTAAGGAAATTAAAACTTTGTGATCATCAAAGTTTGAATATATTGCAAGCAATAAATACTTGTTGCATCTTCTTGACTTTGTTCTTCAAGAAATTAGTCTAGTTTGCATACCCTAGGGCTCAGTCAGATCTACTAAATTGAATATAATTTTTTTGTATTTGTGTTTTATTCTTGATATATCATCTCATACATAAGCCTTAAAGTCCATAATATTTTCATAAAATGTTATTGCACAACTCTTTTCTTAAGGTATGATATCAAATTTGTTGCATTGATTAATGTGTTAGTGGTCATCAAGTAGTGATGAAGGGAAACCCACCTAGGTTTTGTACAGCCTAAAGAGTAGAGCAAAAATATTATAGGGTGATTTTCTATCAGTTGTCCAACACCCTCAAATTATTGGTCATAAAACTTGGAAAAAATTTAGAGTTTTAGGAAATCAGTTGGAAACACAAACATGTAGTACTAACCTCTTATATAGAAGCATACAATCAAGCTATGGATATAGAGAGTGAAGACAAAATGTTGTCTATGATAAAATAAAAATAGAGGATGATTAAATCTTGGATGATAATAGGAGAGTGAATATGGAACTATGGAATCCTTGAGAAGAGATGATGTGAATGATGAAAGAACTAAAGAAAGAAAAGAAATTTGGGGGATGAAATCTAAAGGTGAAGGTTATATCAAAATTAATTATCCTATAAAAATGTCTTTTGATACTTGTTATGCTATGGGTCATTCAATCATAGAGTTCCCATATAATTTGAGGAGTAGGAGCACACAAGTTCTCTTCACATAAGGAAAGTAGTCCACTCCACTCAACACTCCATCAAAGCAGTAGAATAATAATAATGCATCTTTAGGTGGCCATCAAAATCAAAGATGGGGAGGTCTAAGTCAAATACATGATGACTCTAAAGGTTGTCCCATTGTATAATATCTATAATGTAATAAATGGGGACACTTTGTAATAGATTAATATAGAAACAAAAGTACAAGAGGATTACTATGTGGACCTAGAGACCATAAAGACAATGGATTTTATAAGAAAAAGGCTAGTATCAACATGATTGATGTATAAACTATAAAGTCATAAAATATTGGTCATTACTCAAGCCTGAGAAAAGAAGGTAGTATACTTGAACCCTCAAACAAACAAAAAACTTCATGAAGCAATAATCGAAGTGGAGAATACTATGGTTAATGAATGATGCCACTCAAATGTAAATGCAAGTATGATAAAAAATCAATTACAATTCAATACAAATATTACAAGGAAATTCATTCAAAATTCCATATCGATTAAAGTAGTGGATAAATTTTAAAGTTTTCTTAAAATTTGAAATGTTATTCTATCATAGAAGAATGAGACAATGCATGTTACAACCTATTTAGAATCTAGAAAAATGAAGGCCCAATAATTGAACCTCTATTTTCGGGTGACCAAATGATAAATCCAATATTACTTGATCCTTTAATCTTTGTTTTATTTTTTCATTATATCCACTTTTAGAAAGAATTTAAATCTAGACCCATAACACTTTTCAAACTTAGATGAAAGGATGTAATTATTATTCAAATTCTCATGAGAAGAATTGATTCTTTTGCAATAATGTAAATCATTTCTAATTGTTTTAAAGTTAAGCATCATCAAAACATGAGGGAGAAAAGCTAAAGAGAACCCATCACCATCATGGGATGATGATTTTGAAGTTGTTGATGTAGAATGAAACACAATACTCCTCAAGTTGAGATTGTGAGATTTTGTACTCTCCCACAAAGGAGGCATAAAATCTAATGAACCCTAATGTTCACCAAGGCATTCATTTGAAGATGAAGTATTGGTTTGATCATTATCATTTTTAGATTATTTAGAATTTGGTAGCAATATTTTATACTCCCCATTAGAATTAGGTATAAAATCTACCAAATACCACTCATCGCCATCACTCATAGTATCATTAGAAGGAAATGGTTCAAATTTTGAAGATGGAATCAAAGTATTGAGAGATATGGAAGTGTTATGTTCAACTTAAATTTGTGAAATATAACTTTTTGTATCTACTTTTATTATATACATCTAATTATTATATTCATATTTCATCTCACGGTGAAGAGTAGATGAGACTCATTTCATGACATGAATCCATGGTCTGCCTAAGAGAAGATTATATGAAAGAGGTATTGACATTATATAGATAGGGGTAGGAAAAACCATGGGTCTTGTTGTGCCCTCGGCACACATGTCCCATTCAGAAAGGGGACCCTCTCTTTTCTTTCGCTTTTCCTGGTCATTTTGTCGTCGCCTCGCTTTGTGTGCCCCCATTTTTGGTGTCCTAGAGGGTCAGCATGCCTTTGAAGTCTAATCCTAATTTTACCATGTGTCACCCCTCAAAATTTTCCAAGTCTTGAATCCTTATGGAGTTCCTTTGGCATTTTTCCTTTTGCAGGCGGCCGAGGGACCTTCCAGGCCTGGCTCGTCGGGTTTCCCTTGCCGAATTTCCTTATCACATTTTATCTTTCGAAAGACCTTTGACTTGCATCCTTCCAGTGTCTAGGGCCCAACTCCATGATTTCCATTTTGCAACTTGCGTTGCGGTCGACTGTCCTTTGCGACAATCGGGCCTGGTCCACTGGAGTTCCTTGCCTGAGATTCCTTCATGGATTCACGTTCTAAACGGCTGACAACCTACATCTTTCCGGCCATCAGACCCCAGGCCCTCCTTCACTGTTGATTTTTTTCACTTGGAATTTTAGATAGCCATGAGCTCACGTCTTTCTAACCTCTAGGTTGCAAATCTCCCGCCACTGTCTCGAAATTCAAACTCACCAAACTTTTGGTCTGTTGTACCTACATTAATTAGGTGCATTAAATGCACTTAGGGGTATAAATAAATCATGACGACCTATCATTTTCACATGTCAAGAAGTTTAGAGCAGTGCAAAGACCTCCCAGCCTTCGTCACCTTCATGCCCAGTGCCTCTCTTCATCTTTCTTCACGGATTTGCCAGCTGCATTCACCGGGTTCTCGAGGTAGGTTTTTCGTCTGCCATCCTATTAAGCTTTCTATGATTTCATGTTCAAATAATGAGTAGAAATGGATGAAATTGTATGAATTTGACAAAGGAGGGATTGTGCTACAAAACCCATGTAATAGAATAATAAGAAAATCCTTCAAAACATTAAGTCTGCAAACATGGAACTTCTTTGCCCCCACGTCATTCTTTTTAAAGAGCGACAGTGCCCTTTGATCCTGAGCCTTCTCGTCGCCTTGCCCCTTAAAACTCAAACTTCAAACTCCAAAACGGTGGGATGGCTCATCGGTTCTGGATCCCAAAACTCTGCCTCTGGAGTGTCGTTCCCTTTTTGTCATTTCAAATGGCATTTACACCCTATCTACCCGAGCCTCAGAGCCTGCCATGTTGTTCGTTGTTGGGTTTGCAAAGTAACTGTCACATCCTAATGCCCATCAGGTCTCAGTTTGCGAACCTCCGTCTGTGAACCATTGTTGCAACATTTTTGTTTCTAACAACCATCAGAGGACTGCCTTCTGGTCCCCGGACCTCGATAATCTCTCTGTTGCATGAGTTTAAACTAGAAAAATCAAAGTCCTTACCCTTATCAGGCCTCGACCTTCAAACTTCTATCATCGGGACTTCATCCCGTCTTGGCACTACAAAATAGATAACTCAGACTGTCCTTCTGGCCTCTGGGCCTCGGTACTTCAATCGTCGCCAAGAATTCAATGAAGGAACATAAGGCAAAATCCATGCTCGGATTTGATCCGTCGGGCTGCTCCCATTGGACTTCTGCTCGTGGTCCGCCATTCTAAACGGCCATCCTTAAACATATTTTTGGTCTTCATGGTCCGAACACCTCAAACACTTAAGTTATGACCAGCCGTCCTTCAACCTCGCGAGTTTTGGACCCCGAAATGCCACCCCCAGAATGTTGTTTCACCAAGGTTGTCCCAAATAGAAAACACCAAATGGTTTTCCCTCCTCATGGCTCCAGATGCCCCAATAATGATCCAAATGCCTTCCAATATAGAAACAAACATTGTCCCACATGCTTAAATTGGACCCTCTCCCGTATGAACACTTCAATTCATCTGAATATGAGGTTGGGAGAAACCATTCGGGTTGCTCTGCCCTGTTTTTTCTTCAAAACAACATTCTAACCAAGGAAGTTCAGCCTTTGGGGTCTGGACCATCTAAAATCCTCTAGTGAACTACTGATGGTAATGTTGACTAAGTGTTAGATTTTTGAATGATGAATTATCCAATCTAACAATATTTTGCAAGGATTTGGCCAACATTTGTGTTGTCATGATTGATTATGCTCACCTTGCCTCTATGTGCAGGATATATGGAATCAGGTGCAAAAACGTTGGGGGTGGTTGCAGAAAAAGACAAAGGAAAGAAAACAAGAAAATCCCCTCACAGAAAAGAGGACAAATACCAAATGAGGTACCAGTTCCAAGGGGAACCATTGCAATCTAGAGTCACCACAAAATGGAAAGAGATCTCTTACACTAATATCAAACACATGGACATTGATGACTTCACACAAAGGGTCAGGGTCAACCCCAAGACAAAAAGTGTAAGGTTAATCAAAAGCAATGGGATAGCTATGGCTAGAGGATTCCCTCCCTCTCTGGTTGCCCCCGAACTAGTGATGGCTTTCAGTGAGGCATATCAGCCAGAAACTAGAACAATTGTAGATAGAGATGGGAATGTGTTGGCTGACATGTCAGCCTCATGAATAAAAAATACCTTCCATATCCCTACCTTCGAGGAGATGGAAATACCAACTATAAAAGAGTGCAAGGAAATGTGGGATGAAGACCCCATGAAATGCAAAAAGCTTATAAATCAACATTGGCTCAAGGAAAAGAGGGGTAGTGCTGCAAAGATTCCTCAGGAGCTCTTTCATAGTGATTTCTTCAAGGAATATCATGATCTAGTGACCCTACTGAGTAGAGTGATGGGCCTTCCTACTGCGGCCTATTTTCAAGAGTGGATGGTCTATTTCATTGATCAGATCCTCTGTGGAGAGGAGGATACTACATTTTATTGGGGAGGAATAATCAGTGATTGCTTCCATGATCAATTCATGAATGTTAAGAAGACCTCCAAATTCTACATGATATCTTATCTAGTGTACTCCCTGGCTAAACGAAGGCATTACAGTGGTTTTTTCAGAGCTTCAGATGAACAACCTAGCAGGGAGCTCAAGGTTTATGACAAATACCCTCATTTGCAATTCATAAATTTTAAGAAAGACTATTGTAGGGTGAACAATGCTTTCATAGGTTACATTATCAGGCTGCTCGAGGGTGACTTTGAGAGAAGGTTCTCCCATAGTGCTCAAGATTTTCTCAAGCAGTATGCATTCTTGTTCATCAAATACCCTAAGTTTGCATACATCCGCACCCAAGGGTTCTCAGAAAGACCGAACAAGCTGCCTCGGTATCCTAATGACTGGATAATATTGTTATAACTTTCTCAGTAGCTGCAACATGTTCATGCCCTCCTAAGCAGAAAGCAAATAATGGGGATCCCTTATCCCTTACACTCAGCTAGGTGATGTATGAGCTTTATACTTCCATGTTGCCCAAAATTTAGAGAAGGAATTGGTCGAATATCATTTCAAACTCCACACACCCGGCCATAGATGGATCCCTATGGTCACATCAAAAAAGCACTCGAATAGGAATATGCTCATCTTCACAATATTGAAGATTTTTGGGCTAATTGTACGATGAATGAGGTACGAATAAGGCACTATATGCAGATGACCGCATACTTTGTGAAGAAGGTGAACTGGTTCCCAGTGCCAGATCAAATGGAAGAGGATGAGAGCACTATGATAGACCCCAAATATAATGAAATTTCTAATTTTCCACTACCATTAATTTATTGGAATGAGCAAGAGGTCGATGACCTCAACATTCTCGCCAAGCCCATTGAGGCTCGAATGAAAGAGTGGATTGATGGGCAAGTTGCCCGATTGAAGCGACAAGGGGTTGTCTTGACTTATAAGGGACTCGAAAAAGAGCCAAGTGGATCTGATGGTGAGTGGATACTACATCAATAGGATAAAAATAAAAGTCCCCTCCACTCACTCATTCAAATAAGAGGAAAGAGACAGACGAGCAACAGTCTAATCCAAAGGTGTATGCTAGAAAGGCCTCAGAAGGTGAGCCTTCCAAGAAACATAAAAAATTAGGCAGCGTATGTAGTATCCTTTAATCAGGTTGATAACTAGGAACATAAATTCATCTACTCAGGGATTAGGCATCACAATTGGTAGTCATAATCTACTAAAGGACATCATTTTATTGTCAACCCAGGGACGTTAGACTTGAAATGGGTCTGCAAAGTATATGCACTAACCACCTATTTCAGACATGTATTATCTACTAAAAATATTATGTTGGAATTGGAATTGCTGGAAACAAATTATAACTGACTAAATCTATTTAGAATGAAAACTAAATCCAATTCTAAAGATAGGAACTACTCTATCCCTAGTGGTTGCAGGAATAGTTGATAGCTCTGTAACTCTGTCAGTTGTAGGAATAGTCACACTGAAGTTCTATGAAAGGAAGTGCAGCTATTCTAATTGAAAAAATGAAAAGATAGACAACTCCCTAAGTGGGCCCCCTTAGGTAATTTCAAAGATACACAACATATTAGACTGTAAATTCCATGAATGCTTTTATTGAGTTGAAACAAACAAGTACATGGCTCACAATCTTGCAACTGTATTTCTGATAAACTAAAGCTTATTACAATAGCAATCTTCCATCCCTTTCTCTAAAGGAGAATGGGCTATTTATTCAAAACTGAACCTAATGACTAACTAACCTTTCCCTCATAAAATGGGAAGTATTTATTACATCATGACCAACCTAATGAAGAAGTGGATACAAAAAGGAAGGACAGAGTCAAATCACTTTGAAGATTTAAAGCACCACTATCCTAGATTTATGTGCCATCAACACGCCTTTGCTGGATTCCTGGAATGCTTCCCTTGCATGGTGGATGACTTGAAGTTGTTTCCTTATTCTTTGTTGCTGAATCGGTCCTCCTTGAATCAGTCTTTCAACAATCTAGTTGAGGCTAAATCTTCTCCTTGAGACTTGGTACCTGCAAATAACTAATAGCTACCCCTACGAAAAAGGATCAACTCAACACATTTAACTCATTAAGATGATCCATCATTCCACTCATTCATTCATTAGGTATTAGTTTGGAACAAACAATATTTCAGATATGGTTGTAGGGAGGTTTAACAGTAGTGGTTGCAGGAAAGGCATGTCATCACAAAAAGTCACAAGGCATGCATCTTTTGTCAAACTAATAAAACATTTAAGCAATAACCATGGAAAGACTTATCATAATAAACTTGTTGTATTAAGCATAAATTCTATGTATTACTCCCATAATTACTACTAAATGTATTCTCGGCATAATAGAAGATATAGAAATGTTTAAAAACATAGTCTAAAATATGCCAAAAATTGGGCTCATCATTCCCCTCAACTGACTACTTGTTGGTCCCTTCAGCAAGTCTGGCATTTTTCCTTCGAGCATACTCTCTTAAATCAACATTTTGTTGTTGTCCACATTCACCATGTTGAAAACTCCAAAAGTGAGCCTGCATAGACTCCAATCATTGCCACATGCTATCCTCTGAATTCCTATTGTAGGTGTTGTTTTCTCCTCGCATAGCTAGCAGTGGCCATAAGAGAATGGGTGGTTGCATGACTAATGGCAACCAATTCTCCTTCTTTGTTCTTGTGTTTCTCATATACCTCTTTGCTCTCCGAGGAGCTGCATACAGGTTGTTTGGGGTATACGTTTTTTCCCTTCTTAGTTGTAATGGCAAGTGTTCCCATCTTGTTTGGTTGTGTTGTGTAGCAATATTGAGGTCATCATTTACAATTTTGGATTACCGGGTAAACACTTCTTGTCTCAAGGGTTCAATCACTGGCCTAGCCCTTTCATCTACCCACAACTTCTTCCAGTCAAATTAAATACCCATCCCTTTCTTAAATTCATTTCTCACTTTCAGTGGCATGTTAACCTCATCATGTTTGTAACCGTCAAACTGTTCTCCCCTACTTATTTCATTCCTGATCCAGGAGATCAGAGCACTGATGTGTATGTCCTCAACATAGCACAGAGGATTCCATTTTGTATCATGAGGCACAGCCAAACTGTGTAAATAAAACTCACATAGAAGGTGTCTGACATGCTGCAGTGAGTCCCTGTATGCATCATAAAATTCCTCTGGAGTTTTCAAGGAAGGATTCTGACCTTGCCAGATCCTTATTAATTGAAAGTTCAAATATAACTCTTTTAAGTACATTGCATAAATAGGAGAAGGAGGTCTACATTGCACAATTTGTGGGACAAGCTGGACTACCTAATTGAGTGTGTCTGTCAGATTAGCAATTTTTATATCCTTATTCTAGATTACTCTCCTCAATCTCTCAATTTCCAATTCATAGGTAGTCTGTTGGTTTTGAAGTTCTATGTAGCATGACATTCCTGCAGAAAAAATTGTAACATGGAGAGGAGGCTAATGGTTATAATTCGTTGTAGGTGGCCTTTGAATTTCTTCATGTGCCTCTACATTTTCATGCTCGGGTGTCTCAATTATGTCTTTGGCAAACAATTGTCCGAGAATTTCCTATTCCATTTCATCATCTGGTTGTCAGTTCTCTTGTTGTTCTTGTGACATATGATGTTTTGGTGTATTTCCTGCAGCAGTCGGTGATTCATTTATCCCTTCATTATCTTCACTTCTTTCTTCTGATTGAACTATAACTGATTTCCCTTCCTCCCCAATGTACACTACCTCTTCTTGCAGCTGTTCTGATAACCCCTCTTGCATTTTTTCTGCCACAACCACCAGCTCATCAAGGCTAGCCCCTTCTGAAACATGCCCAGTCTCACAAACAGATGGTTCCTCTTCCTCAAGTGCAGGACTAGAAGGGTTTGAGGGTGATGGTGAAGACTAAGAGGTATTGAGTGAATGTTGAGCTACCTGGTTGTGAATCTTGGAGCTTCTTTGTAAGGGAGTGGAGACTGCCTTATATTTCTTTGGGTTCATAGCTACAAGATTAGGAGATTCTCCTATTCGCTTCATCTTAATAGATTTAGGAGCAGGTGTAGGGGTATTTTGTTGGGGGCTTACCATCGATGACTTTCCCTTTTTATTTTTAGAGGAAGTCCTCGGGTTAAAAACAGGGGTTTGCATTGGCCCTTTGGGAAATCTTTCAAAAAGAGGGACCTCATCTTGTGAGTCAGATTTTTCAGAAATAGGAGATGTGGCAGCAGAGGCCTCAACTTTTGACTGAGAGGGTCATTGTTTAAAGGTGATAGGATGACCCCTGGGTCCGACATTTTGAACCCTTGGATTAAAATTAACAAAAAAATCCTCCCAGGTCATTGGTGACACATCCCTAATGGATTTTTCAACAAGCAATTTGATGAGGTAATGGTGGGAAACAAAATTAATTCTTCCCTTTTTAAATTCGGAAGCAGTATTGGAGAGAAAATTATACAGGGTCTGGTATGTTCATTAATAACACATGACGCAAATGAGATAATAGCTTAAAATGATGAGAATGCAAAACAGATTTCCAACCTTCACATGTCAGGTATTTGATTATATAACCTACCTGTGGAATCCAGTCCTATGGCAGACTCATACGTTGGGTTCCTTGTTTATCCACATGTAGAGGAGGATCACCAGTTTGAGTAAACTCTACCCTAGAACTCTGTGTGTCCCTTGCTAGAGGAAATAGTTCACCAGCCTATGGTAAACCTGTTATCTCTGCAATTCTGTTCACCAAGGCATCAATTTTTACTCCCCTGACCTTAGCCTTTCCATTATGAAATGTCCTTGTGAACTCCTTAGCAATGTCTTCATCAAACTTGTCAAGTTTGAGAAAATAGTTGAGCCACCCATACTGTCTGAATGGCGGAAAATGTTGTACATCCTGCAACAAGACATTGTGGTCTGTTGACTCATGCCTAATGGGCTGGCCTCCATTTTTATGCTTGTCTTTGCAACTTATCTCTTCAGGTGAAAATTCAGCCTAGTTATTTTAATTTCTTGCTCAAATTTAACTTCCTGCAACTCAAACCAACTTCTCTACTCTCCCCTCAATCTAAAATTTTGAACTTCTTTCAAAAGATGCAGAAAATTGAAGGAAGAATTTCAAACATTTTAACTCAAAAACAAACAGATTGACAGGGAGGAGTGAAAGACATGCTTGGTCATAATTGCAGGAAGTAATGGAGGTTTTCTTATTTATTGCAAATTTTAAAAAATCTGGAGCTTAAGCCAAAAGGACAGTAAAACGTGATGTGACAAGGCTTTGTGGCAGTGGAAAGTATCGACATGGCTATTAGTTATGAATTGGGAAAATGCACAAACATGCATAAAAGACCGAAGGATATTGCAGCCATATAGGAAATCTGTTTGCCTTACTTAATACCTAATTAAACGTAATAAATGAAATAACTAATCCATCTTAGAGTTTAGTGGAGCTTACCTATAATGAAGAGCTACAAGTGGTTGATGTGACCCATCTTCTTTATTGCAAAAGGTGATCTTTAGAAACGTGGATATGGTGATGTGTGACAGGTGGATGAGGTGGCAGAAGAAGAGATGATATGGATAGCGGATGGAATGGCGATATGGAATGATGGGATGGAATGGGGATCTACAAGGATTACCCCTTTATTATGATTTTTTTTATATGCACTTTCATGCATGGCTTAGGGAATCGAGTCGAGACTCAATTCCTTTGGCTGCAGGATCAGTAGATTCCTACTCTAGTTGAAATTGCTTCAAGAACTCTTGCTTATCAATGGGATTTTGGTAAAGCTTTAGTCAATGCCCATTGACCAATAATTTGAAATTGGCGTCATCAATTGTGCTCAACTGTATTGCACCATTATCAAATACCTCTGTTATTTTGTATGGCCCCAACCATCTAGTTTGCAATTTCCCTTGAATATCCTTGTATCTAGAATCATAAAGCATAGCCCAATCTCCTGCTTTAAATTTCTTCTCCTTTATGTACTTATCATGCCATTTGATTCTTTGATTTTTTATTATTTAGTATGTTGAAGGGCACACTTCCTGAGCTCATCCAGGGCATTGAGCTGAATGATTCTTTCTCTCTGTACAGTTGTTAACTCCATATTTAATTCCAAAGTTGTTCAGAGAGTTTTGTGTTCAAACTCTATTGGCATCAAATATTTCTTACCATATAACATTTCAAAAGGTTTAAAACCTATTTTAGTCTTCCATGTAGTTCTATAAGCCCATATAGCCTTTGGTAACCTTGCAACCCAATCCTTTCTATGCAAATCCATAATTTTTTCAAAATGGCCTCTATATCCCTATTAGTAATTTCTACCTGGCCATTAGCCTGAGGATGGTAAAGAGTTGACTTCCTATGCCTTATGTTGTATTCATTTACTAAGGCTGTAATAAGAGTAGAAGTAAATTGTGCTTATTGGTTTGTCACTATTTCTCTAGGAACACCAAATCTAGTAAAGATTTCTTCATAGAGGAACTCTGCTAATTTTTTGTCTCCAGCATGCTTCATAGGTCTAGCCTCTACCCATTTTGCTACATAATTTTTGCATACAATAATGTAAGACTTACCATTTGAAGGTGGATCAATTGGGCCTACAAAGTCCAGTCCCCATTTATCAAAATGTGTAACAATAAGTTGTGGAAACAGGGGCATTTCATCTGATCTTGTTGGCCTCCCCATCCTTTGACATCTATCACACCTCCTGGTATATTTGGTTGCATCTCTATGTAATGTTGGCCAATAATATCTAGTATTTAAGATTTTCATGCTTGTTCTCTTAGCAGTTAAATTTTCACCACAAGGCTCATCATGGCTTGCATGCAGTATGTCATGAGTGTCTTCCTCTCTCACACATCTCCTCATTAGTTGATCAGGTCCTATATAAAACATGCAATCTACAATCCAATATAAGTTAAAGATTTTCTCTACTAACAATCTCTTTTCCTTAGGTTAGAGGTGAGGAGGAGTTCTTCCTGCAACCAGATAATTTGCTATATCTGCATACCATGGATGAATGACTTTGATGGAAAAAAAATATTCATCAGGGAAAAAATCCTCTATAAGTGTAGAATCATCTTGCCTTTGAATTTGAGATAGAAAATCAGCAACCACATTGGCTTTACCTAGTTTTTCCACAATTGTAATATCAAATTCTTGCATCAACAACAACCACCTAGCCAGTCTCCTCGTAATTGAGCTCGTGTTCATGAGATACCTGATTGTTGCATGATCAGTATGGAAAAATATTTGATAGCCTATGATATAATTTCTAAACTTGTTGAGGGCATAGATGATTGCTAACATTTCTTTTTCTGTAACAGTGTAGTTTAGTTCAACTTCTTGCAAGTTCTTGCTGATATAATAAAGTGCATGCTCAGTTGAACCATCCTTTTGTCCTAGAACAACACCAATAGCATAATCTGATGCATCCATATGAATATGGAATGGAAGTGACCAATCAGGTCCTTTCAAGATAGGTGCCTGAGTAAGGGCAATCTTCAGATCAAGGAATGCTTTTTCACATTATGTTGTCCAAGCAAACTCTGCATCCTTCTTTAGCAAACTATATAGGGGCCCTGTTGTTTGAATGAAATCTTTCATAAATCTTCTATAGTAGCCAACATGTCCTAGAAATCTTTTGAGTTCCTTTTGCTTAGTAGGGAAGGATAGACTAGAGATGACTTCAATTTTAGAGGGATCTATCTGTATTCCTTCAACAGAAATATAGTGATCGGGCATTATTCCTTCTTGCATCATCATGAAGCACTTTTGACTATTGAGTGACAAATTATGATCTTCACAGCTCTGCAGTACCTTTTTCAAATTGTCTTGGGCTTCTTCAAATGTTGCACCATAAACAGTAAATTCATCCATGTATATTTCCATACAATCATATGAAATGTCTGAGAAAATACTAATCACAACTCTTTGGAAAGTTGCAGGTGCATTACAAAGATCGAAAGTCAAGACTAAATAGGAAAATTTTCCCTAGGTGCATGTGAAAGTAGTCTTTTCTTGGTCCTCTGAAACAATCTTTATCTAATTATATCCATTGAAACCATCAAGGAAGGAGAAATACTTTTTCCCTGATAAGTTATCCAAGACTTGGTCAATAAAAGGCAAAGGAAAATAATCTTTCTTAGTTGTCGAGTTGAGCTACCTATAATCCACACACACTCTCCATTTTCCTCCTTTCTTAGGGACAATAACCAATGGAGAAACTTGCTTGCTATCTAAGATTGGGTAGATAAAGCCAACATTCAACATCTTCTGCAATTCCTCTTTAACAATTACTCTTAGGGCTAGATTAATTCTCCTTTGGGGTTGTCTAACAGGTTTGAACTCACTATTGATGAAAATTCAGTGTGTACATAGCTTTGGATCAAGTCCTTTCATGTCACTGTAATCCCAAGCAAAAGATGGTTTATGGGTAGTAAGCATTTGGAAAATTGACTCTTGTTGCTCACTGGTAAGCTTATTATTGATATTCAAGGTTTTTCCTACAACTAATTCCACTTGGGAAGTCAATTAAAGCATAGATACTTCGGATAGAAAAGGATTTCCACTTCATGGGGTAATAAGGTGTGCAAGCAGTCAGTTGTTGCAGGATAATGAGCTGAAGTAGGTGGGGGTAGAATTGTCCGCAATGAATATGGAACTTTTTCACAGAGGGGGTACTCAATACCATAGTTATTCTGAAGGATATTAGACAATATTTCTTCATCTTCTTGTTTCTCAATAAAATGCTCTTTGTTAATCATCATCAGGTTTGCCACATAATTCATCTCTTCCACATCTTCCCCCAAATTTGGCCAGACTGTCTGTCCCAAATCAAGTTGAGGCTGGGCTGGAGCATAAAGGGTGAGCTTCTTGGTGCTATAACCATCAAAGATAGTCATGTTACCAAACCTACATCCTATATAAGCATCCACGATGGCTAACCAAGGCCTTCCTAGAATTATAGGATATCCTCCTAGTGATGCTTTTGGAGATAAAACCATAAAATCAGTAGGATATTCCTATGAATCTAGGGTGAATACTAGGTCTTCAACTACCCCATCAGGTTTGACAGTTGAACTATCTGTGAGCTGCAGGACTATAGGTGTAGCCCTTAGGTCTGAAATACTTAGCTTTAATACATGGTCCTTTGTCATGACATTGATAGCTGCTCCAAGATCTACTAAAGCATTTTTAATTTGAACCTCATTAATAATGATTTCCACAACAGGGTTACCAGGGTCTGAATATTTTGGGATGGTAAGCTTCCCTAGCATCAAATCAGAGAGTTGACCTAAGACATGAATAGTTTGAGGGTCTTTCTTTTTCCTACCCGACTTCTTTAAACACACTTCTTTAATAGCCTTGCTATAGATAGGTACTTCCTTAATTGCTTGGAACAAAGGAATTTTTACACATGTGCTTTAGCTGGTCAAGAATGTCAAAGGTAGGCTCTTCTTTCTTTTGAACAACTTCACCTTCCAACCTTTGTGGAAAAGGAGGTGAGGGCTTATTGGAATCTTTAAGCAATGATGAATTTTTCATGGGCTCATTGGATTGAACTTGGTCATTAATATCTTCTTGCTCATTCTCCTCAGATGGAAATTCTACGATTATGGGAGGAGAAGGTGTAGGTAGCACTTTCCCTGACCGTAAGTTAATATTACTCAAGTTGAGAGCATAAGTAGGCTGCTAATTGGGATTAGTGAAATAAACTTGTTGTTGTTGTTGAGGCTGGTTATTTGGATTAGGTGTTGCTTGAGCAGGTAACTGGGTTGTCTTAGGATTTTGGCTTTGGTTAGCTATAAGAGGTGGCATGATTGACTATTGTTGGGGTTGTTACAGGAAAGCAACGGGTTGATTTGACCATTTTTGGCCTCCCCTCCACTAGTTAGACTGCTACCAATTCCCTTGTGGAGGCTGCCACTGTTTTTGTTATGGTGACCACCAATTCCCTTGTGGGGGTTGCCGATGGTTTTGTTGAGCATTTGGCCAAGGATTATTCCACTGAGTTTGGGAATATGGGCCATAATTTGGAGGGTACTGGTTTTGCCACTGATTATTATATGAACCAAAATTTTACAAAGGGTCCTAAGGCATACCTTGTCTTGGGGCCCAAGGCTTGTGTTGAGCAACAAAGAACACTTCTTCATCTCCTTCTATTGTTTTGAACTCAGTGGGAAGATGTTGCACCTCCAAATTAGTCACCGCCTTACATCTGCAATCCTTCTTCCTTTGTCTGCAATGAGGGAAATATTTAGCTAGCATTGCCTTTCTTCATATTTCTTCCTTCTAGCTTGCATAGTGTCCAATTGTGTAGCAATGTCATTGATGATATCTTGCTTAAAATCTGACAAGAGATTAGAAATCTCCCCCTTTGATACTCCTGAGCCATTTCCTTTTGAAATAGAGGGTCTAAACCCTCTGCCTTTCTTCACAGTTGCTCTGGAGTAGTTGAGACAGATCTTCTTGATATCATCCCAATTGCTTTAGGTGATATCTCCTCCGGCCATGAGGTCTATTGCCTCCATGCAAGTATCATTAACTCCTCTTAGGAAGAGAAGTTTTTTAGACTCCTCATTCAATTGATGTTGAGTGTTTTTATGCACACTGAACAAAAACCTGGACACATAGTCTTCCAAGGTTTCATCATCTTTCTGTGATATCTTGAAGATGTCATATCCTCTCATATCATCCCCCCTAAAATATTCTTTATAATTTCTCAAGAACAAAGTTTTCATTTCATCCCAAGTGGTTGCTACATTGCCTCCTAATCCCATGAACCATCTCAAGGTTGACTCCTTAAGGGTAGAGGGGAACAACTTCAGCTTGTGTATGCTAGTGGTGTAGTCATAACTTATACAAAGGATGTCAAACTCAAACAAGAAGGTATGAGGGTCTTTTGTAATAAGTCCATAGAAATTTGGAAGTAATGAGGCAAGGATATTCTTGAGATTATTATTGTCATGTAGCTTAGGAATTGGAAATGGAAAAGTAGGCCTTGCCATCCTTGGTGGTGTTCTTGGGTTAGCTCCTGGCTGATAAACTACAAGGGCAAGCAGATTATTATGCAAGTCTTGGTTATTGGAAGTGTGCAGATTATTCAAATGCTCTTTGAGTGGACCAAGGTCATCAGGCTCATCAAACCGGTTGAAACTTAACTCCGAGGAAGAAGATGAGGTAACTAAATCTTGGCCAACATCCAAATATGGTTCTTCTTGGAAAAAATCAGGGTCAATTTCTTGGATATCTAATCTTCCAGGAAGGAATCTTCCAAATTGGTCTCTTCTTCTAAGAATACAGCAAAAAGTAAGTCTAAACTATGGAAAAATGCTGAAATGCTGAATTCTAATCTAAATGCTAGGAATGAAATTTCAAACTCTCTACTAGCATGTCTGCAATAGATTTTTAGTTTGACACCATCCCCGACAACAATGCCAAAAATGTAGTATACTTTAATCAGGTTGATAACTAGGAACATAAATTATTCTACTCAAGGATTAGGCATCACAACTTGTAGTCATAATCTACTAAAGGACATCATTTGATTGTCAACCTAGGGACGTTAGACTTGAAATGGGTCTGCAAAGTATATGCACTAACCACCAATTTCAGACATGTATTATCTATTGAAAACATTATGTTGGAATTGGAATTGCTGGAAACAAATTATAACTGACTAAATATGCTTAGAATGAAAACTAAATCCAGTTCTAAAGACAGGAACTACTTTGTCCCTAGTGGTTGCAAGAATAATTGACAGCTTTGTAACTCTGTCAGCTGTAGGAACAGTCACACTGAATTTATATGAAAGGAAGTGCAACTATTCTAATTGCAAAAATGAAAAGATAGACAGCTCCCTAAGTGGGTCCCCTTAGGTAGTAGCAAAGATACACAATAGATTAGACTGTAAATTCCATGAATGCTTTTATTGAGTGTAAACAAACAAGTACATGGCTCACAATCTTGCAACTGTATTTATGAAAAACTAAAGCTTATTACAATAGCAATCTTCCAGCCCTTTCTCTGAAGGAGAATGGGATATTTATTCAAAACTGAACCTAATGACTAACTAACCTTTCCTCATAAAATGGGAAGTATTTATTACATCATGACCAACCTAATGAAGAAGTGGATACAAAAAGGAAGGACTGTGTCAAATCAGTTTGAAGATTTAAAGCACCACTATCCTAGATTTATGTGCCATCAAGATGCCTTCCCTGGATGCCTGGAACGCTTCCCTTGCATGGTGGGTGACTTGAATTTATTTCCTTATTCTTTTTTGTTGAATTTTTCCTCCTTGAATCAGTCTTTCAACAATCTAGTTGATGCTAAATCTTCTCCTTGAGACTTGGTACCTGCAAATAACTAACAGCTACCCCTACGGAAAAGGATCAGATCAACACATTTAACTCATTAAGATGATCCATCATTCCACTCATTCATTCATTAGGTATTAGTTTGGAACAGACAATATTTCGGATATGGTTGTAGGGAGGTTCAATAGTAGTGGTTGCAGGAAAGGCATGTCATCACAAAACATCACAAGGCACACATCTTATGTCAAACTAATAAAACATTTAAGCAATAACCATGGAAAGAATTATCATAATAAACTTGTTGTATTAAGCATAAACTCTATGTATTACTCCCATAATTACTACTAAATGTCTTCTCAGCATAATAAAAGATATAGAAATGTTTAAAAACATAGTCTAAAATATGCCAAAAACTGGGCTCATCAGCGTCACTGAAATGTTTATAATTCAAGAAGATCCACTCCAAGAGGGAGAGTAAATGGAGGTTGATCAACCATAGTCTCCACCTATCCCATCTGCTACTACAACCATTGTTGTTGTTGCCACCACCCCGCTAATCACACATGCAGTAGTTGCTACCTCTCCCTTTGTGGTGGACATCGATGTCCACCTTGTCTCTACCTCTCCCATAGCATAGGTAATACCGGTGGATTCATCCTCATCCACCACCTCACCAATTTCCTCATCATTCATGTCTCCATCTTTTCCTCTTCCAACTGCCACCGCAGCAACTATAATGCCTGCCCTTACCCTTCCAAAGTCCTTTGTTAAGTATATGTAGAATGTACCATCTAAAATCTCGAGGATGTTTGCAAACCCAACGGTGCAAGCTGCAATTGCTCGAGTGATAACCAATCTCCCAGTTCCTCCTCCTCCTATTGAACCACCCACAATGGAGGCCACCATGTATATTTCTAAGGATGTGGATAGACAGCAACAAAGGGAGGTAGCTAAGAGCTTAGAAGAGGAGGCAGACGACTACCATGAGCACCCTGTATATGAGAATTGAATAATTGATGAGGTCATCTATGAGTCCTCTGAAAATGATGGCGAGGATACGGATACAAATATTATTGAAGAAACCTTTGAACCTAAGTTTGATGTGGAACAGGTCAGACAACTCAAGGAGATTGAAGAAAAGGAGGTTTAAAGACAACCTATTATTGAAGAAAGAATCGTCGACACAGAAATAGAGGGCAATAAATCTCTAGCAGAGGAATTCAACCATAGCCCTAAGCATTATGAGGAGGTGCTCCCTCATGGTGAACAGGAAGAAAAGGAAGAAGATAATCCTAAAGAAGAAGTTGAAACTCATGAGAACCCAGAGATTGAGCAACTCGAGGAGCATGGGCATGATGAAGAAAAAGAAGAAAAGGATGTTGAAGGGGAAGAAAACCCCAAGGAATTCCTACCCATCAAATTCCCCATCCAACGCACGGTGTTCATCCAGGATTTTGATGAAGAAAAGGAGGATACAAGGACAAAGCAAGAAGCTCTTAATGGGAAGGACATTGAAATCAGAAAAGATGAAAAGGAGGGTGACTAGGAATCACCTAAGGAAAATTTCTCAATGCTTGATTGGTTGGAGAAGAAACTGGAGAATAAGGCTCCTACTCCCTAGGACCTAGAAACAAGATTGGAAACTATATTGGCTCGAGCTCAAATTAGCACTAAGAAGGAAAAGAGACCAAAAATCAGATCAAAGGTGACAATGGATGTCTCCAGATCCAGAGCACTGTAGGTAGCTATTCCAATGGTTGGATAACAAGGAATAAGTTACAACATCACCACCATTGACTTGGGAATGGCTACCAGAGAACAAAAGGTGGATCACCTCTAGGAGTCTGTCACCACGTTTGTGCACCTAATACAACAAGATAAAGTTTCAAAAGAAGAGCTCAAGGCACAAGTGGCTAACCTAACAGCTTACATTCAACAATGGTCATCGACAGAGGAGCAAGTTACCACATCTTTGACGCCACCACAATTTTTGTCCAAAGAATAGATAGACAAAATTGAAAGAAGAAAAAACCTAGACAAGACCATGGAGAGTTGGTTCCGACAGGTCTTGCATACTGGAAACACAGTCATCAACCACACCGTTGGGACAAAAATAAGTTCCTAGATTTACAAAAGTCTCTTGAGGGCACAAGGAAGTTTTGTATAGACTTCCCAAGAATATATGGGTCCACTTACCTTAAAAATTGGGGCTATCCTCAAACTACCAAGTGTGACTTGGGAAAAGGAACTAGCGTTCAGGAAGGATGACCATTGGCTGATGGATGTATGGAAACAAGATTTTGATAATCAGAAGGAGAGGATGGAACAGGTGCTTGATAAAGTAGAACCAGACATTGAATGGGCCAGGGATGTCAGGGAAGATTGTCTTCGTACTTGAGGCTAATGACTAGGTATGATTAGCCTGATGTCTAGGTTGATTCAGAGAAGGTAAAGCCTCATTTCTAGAATAAGATGGAGGATGAAATGTCAGATGAAATTACCATTGATTTCATAAGTTTTACTATCTGAACCTTCACTCGGTCTGAGTTGTTCAAATATCACACCATCGAGTATGATGAAGACTGGTAAAAGCTCTCAAACAGGTCCAAAGAATGGAGTTACCAAGTGTTGCGATTTGATATCATAGAGGTCAATAAGCTCTAGCCGGTGATTCTAAAGTTCATGGAGTATGCTGCTTTGAAGAAGTGGGAAGGAAACCCTATTATTGTTGAATAATTTCTTACAAAATAGCTACAGCAAAGGGCAATCAACAAGAAGACAAAATGCTACAATGCTTCCACTAAAAGCCAAAACAAGGATAAGGAAAAAATTGTATTTTAAAATGTAATATATTGTGGGGGTAGGTAGAACCCTAGTTTTGTTAGTGTTTCTTAGATCAGATTAAACAATGAAAGCACTTAATAATATTGCAACGCATAAGACAATGAACACAACAAGATACCCTAGGAAAACCCTCCTCTTGAGGGAGAAAAACCCAGCAAATGAATCTCTTATATAATGTAGCACAAGAGCAGAAATCTGCTTACAACTCAGGCCCAGCAATGGCCAACAATGAATACAATGAGGTTGCACCTCTCCTAGATGCACAAGATACTAATGAATATGTTCTTCCTTGAAATCGGATCTACTGCTATGAAGTGCGAATTCTGCTCTTAAGGAAATGCGAACTTGCTTGGTAGATTGGATGATTTACAATGACAAGAAAACCTTGTATTTATGCAAGAGAGGCACCTCTTCAAGTTAGGTCGGCCCCCTTTAAGGAAAACATAAATAATAAATACAATTTAGGGTCGGCCATAGTAAGTGCGAATCCTTTAAGGGTCAGCCCTTTGACATTAGTAAATATTGTAATCATGAATTAAATAGCCGAAGGCTATTCATTTAATTCATGTACTCCTTCTTGTAAATTGTGTGAAGGAAGTGCAGCCCTAAGCTGCTATAACATCAATACTCCCTCTCAGCTAGGGATGAACTTCCATATGCACAAGATACATCATATCAGAATGAAAAAAATAGAATATCACCTCATTGTGATATAAACCATTATGGCTACCTCCATAGATGGTATGAACAAGTGCTCAACACTTAATGTGATGTTGTAACCTCAATGTGACTTTCACCATGGCTCTCCCAGAGGGTGATACACAAGCACAAATAAATCATCACGGATTCCCTCACGTGATGTTGTCATGGAGTCACACACATGACATCCATCATGGCTCTCCCAGAGGGTGGAAAAAATGGCTTTCACCTCAAATCTCTCTCAATAGAGAATTGCATTATCAAGGGCTTGCACCTCAACTCTCTCTCAATAGAGAATTGCATTATTAAGGGCTTGCACCTCAACTCTCTCTCAATAGAGAATTACATTATCAAGGGATTTCACCTCGAACTTCTCTCAAAGAAGAACTCATTAAACAAAGGAACACTGATATTGAGACTCCCTCTCGATCCTGGCTTCAAAGATTGCAAAGAAGACTTTTGGAGATGTACTCCCTCTAGCCACCAACTCAGTCCCTCTAGTGTTTACTCCCTCTTGATCATTTCTTTGGTTGACATGACTTCTTCACAAGATGCCTCAAGCTTTTCATCACTAAGTAATCTCTTATCATCTTCTTCCCCCTAAACCTGTCCAGGAAGCATTTTAGATAGAGATTACTAACAGTCCATAATTATCCAAAGAAATATCAAGATTAGAATCGTACAAGTTATATCATGAATGAAATTTTTCCAAAGATCTTATGCTAGTGAACACAACACAATTCAAGAGAATCTACTATCTCTCTTAATTACAAGATCCAAAGAATAAATAAATGATATAACTCAACAACCAAAGAATACTTATCTTTTTAACTATTCTGATAGGTCCAAATGTTGGACATAGTATGATACGTTGTACTTGAGCTCAGATCAATCCATACCCTTCACAGTTTGAACACAATGACGACCTAAAAGGTACTTTGACTTCGAGAGATATCTTCAGCCATCAAGATAGTCCAATGATTGCAAGCTATGACTCCAAGCTTGATCATTTCTTCATTCAGTATGACTTCGATATCCAATCTTTCCAGATATAGAATGTTATAGCATGAATTAATAATTACAAAAACAATTCATGAACATTATTCAACCATGCAACACTTATCTCATGGATTTCAAAATCTCCTGAGTAATAGATAATTAATTCATCAGTCATGACATGTCTTTCTTTCAATTTCACAGAAGAACTAATCTTAGCAAAACAAAAGACAATCTTCACAAATTAGCATGATCCTACTTGCAATGAATAAATCTAAAGAATCTTAACACAGTGATCACTATTTACTGGTCACACATAATCCTAAGTAAATAATGTCAGATTTGCATAACTCAACAAATTGAATTTTAGCCTAGAATAGTAAATATAATAAAAAACAAAGAATACTTATCTCTTAAATATTCTGAAGGGTGGACACCATATGATATGTTGCTCTTGTGCTTAGTTCACAACCTTCACAGCTTGAACATAGGCCCATGACTAGAGTATAAATTCACTAGAATCATTTTGGGGAGAGATCTCAATCACATCCACAAATGAAGCATGTTGATTAGGCCTGGTAGGAAAATCCTTCGCATAGTGACCAAATTTGTCACATTTAAAGCATTGAACATGAGAGAGGTCCCACTTCTTCTTGAATGTAGGAGCACCATTTGACCCATTATCTCAATTCCTTTTAAAGAATCCTTTCTTCCAAACTTTTCCTTTCTTCGATGAATGAGAGGCGAGAACATGTAAATCTTCATTCTTTGAACTTTGACTAATGCCCCTTGCCGTTAGTCTCGACTCCTCTTGAATGCAGTCAATCCTCAATTGATCAAACTTGGGAAGTTTAGATCTTGCACTGATTCCTTGAATAAACGACTCCAATGAAAGTGGAAGACCATTGAGAGCAATCATGGTCAAATCCTTGTCATCAATAATATCACCAATGGTAGAAAGTTGATCTCTCAATTCAGAAATCTTCATGAAGTAGGTGATGACAGACTCTTCTTTCGCCATCTTAATGTGAAGTAGTTGTTGCTTCAAGGTTAGGGCATGACTGGTGTTGTTGATTTCATACATCTCTTCCAATGTTTTGAACATCTCCCTTGCAGTATCCAGCTTGAAGACAATCGGAACAATATGATCTTTGACGGAATCAACCAACACTTTCTTTGCCCTAGTATCTTTCTTCCTCCATTGCAACTTCTCTTCTTCCTTCTCAGGTTCGAGAACTTTTGTTTTCACAAACTCAGCCAAATCATTCTCTTCCAATGTGAGCATGATCCTGAACCTCCATGATGTGTAGTTCGATACTCCTCTGAGTCTATCCTCGATTTTTAGACCGTTCACCATCTTGAGAATTTTAGAAGATAGACTGAAAAAGAATAAGGTGAGTGTAGCAAACTAAATCTGATCACGTTCTTTTTCACACCCGCTCTGATACCATGTTAGTGTTTCTTAGATCAGATTAAACAATGAAAGCACTTAATAATATTGCAACACATAAGACAATGAACACAACAAGATACCCTGGGAAAACCCTCCTCTTGAGGGAGAAAAACCCAGCAAATGAATCTCTTATATAATGTAGCACAAGAGCATAAATCTGCTTACAACTCAGGCCCAACAATGGCCAACAATGAATACAATGAGGTCGCACCACTCCTAGATGCACAAGATACAAATGAATATGTTCTTCCTTGAAATCAGATCTGCTGCTATGAAGTGTGAATTCTGCTCTTAAGAAAATGCAAACTTGCTTGGCAGATTGGATGATTTACAATGACAAGAAGACCTTGTATTTATGCAAGAGAGGCACCTCTTCAAGTTAGGTCGGCCCCCTTTAAGGAAAACATAAATAATAAATACAATTTAGGGTCGGCCATAGTAAGTGTGAATCCTTTAAGGGTCGGCCCTTTGACATTAGTAAATATTGTAATCATGAATTAAATAGTCGAAGGCTATTCATTTTATTCATGTACTCCTTCTTGTAAATTGTGTGAAGGAAGTGCAGCCCTAAGCTGCTATAACATCAACAAGTTTGTAGTGAATCTTGGCCACACAAATGTAAATCAATCCTGGCCATTCATTCTACTTTTTGGACACTATAAATAGGGGGTCTCCTCTCATTTTCAAGGGAGAGTTGAGTTGTTGTAATGACATGCTGCAAAAATTTTAATAGAAATACATTGACTTTGGTGGATTTCTGAGTTTCTTTGCATGTTTCATGATTCTTCTCTCATAGTTAGATGATTTAGTTAGATTTACTATGTTGCTTTAGTTACTTTCAATTAGCTTTGGTAGATTTAGTAATGTTGTTCTATGGTTGTCAATATTTTTGCAATGTAGATGCCTTCTTAGTCCATACTTTTGGTTGGTTGTTGCTGGTAGATGGTTGTGTAAAGTTAGTTTGGACTTAAATTCAAAGTTGCTCTAAAAATTTGTCTTTTTTCATGCATGTACATGGTGAATGAATGATAAAACATTTGCAGTCCTTAGAAGATAGCACAGATTTCATGACACCATGAAATTTTTGGTTAAGTGAAATTTTGTTTTAAGAAAGCTATCCATGGTAAAAACCTCCATGATCACTGTTCATTCGTAGTTACAAGTCCAAGAACCTCTTCTCTTCCCTGCCCTTTTTCCTTTTTTTTTTAATAAGTAACCTATGCTAAGGTTCATTTCACATTGTAAAGCCAAATCTTAAATCAAAACTAGAGTTCAAGATTGTTGTTTGAACCTGCAGCAAACACACAACAACTTTCCTATCTTAAAAACTCCATTTGCAAATCCAACTTCCTTCCAGCCTAGCTAACTTTCATAAGTTTTCCCTATGATTACTAGCAAAATCACATCAAACATCAACTGAGATATTTCATGCAAGTTATGACCTGGCACTCGAGAGACCTTGGGGTAATTTTCAGCAACTTGTTGTTGGATATTTCCTTTCAAGAGAGGTGATGCACCTATGCATTACTTGTGTTGAGAAAGTGTACCAAAACACCCATCAATAGAACTAGAGCTAGAAGGAGGGATTTTTGGAGCTAAGTTGGATCAAATTGGGTCTTTCTCCCCTGAGATATTTCATAGAATACTAAGGTCTACACCAAACAAAGGGGAATTTCAAGAATTACCACCCCTTACCCGAGCTAAGAGGGCCAAGAAAGGAGAAGCATCCAGCTCCGACGCATTTGACCAAGCCATTTCCCTTTCACCATCATCTCCTTCTTCTATCCATTCATCTTTGTCTTCTCCCTCATCTTTGGCAGCACCTTCTCCCACTCATCCGTTCCAAACAGGCTTTCAGGATGCCGCTCCCACCGGGCTAGACATTGCCTTCCAGCCCAACACAGTCCCATTTCTGGGTGTTGTCTCATTGACTATTGTCTCCCTTCCACAACCTCAACTCAATCTAGCACAACCACCTCCTCCAATGGTGTGGTTGGCCAATAATCCATCCCCTTTGGCCTTCAACCTTTACCATTATATGCCAAAGAATCTGGAAAGATTTTGCACGAAGTTCAATCCTCAAGATCCACAGAGGACAACGGAGGAACATATTAAGATTTTTGAGATAGCCTTAAAGACTATTCAGATTATTTATGAGGATGTGGCTTGTCGACTCTTCCCCTACTCCTTGGAGGAGGAGGCATTTTATTGGTACGTCAATTTTCCGGTAGGAACTATCAACACATGGGACCTCTTAAAAATGCTTTCCTGCATAAATTCAATATTTTGATCAGCCCTTCGGAGTTGTACCGATATTTTATGTCCATTTGAAGAGAGTTCAATGAACTAATCAACTCCTTTAATGATCACCTCCATAGGGCATATACTCGGCTATAGGACCCCTGTGCGCTCAATGATGTTGTTGTTCTACCGGTTTACTATGCGGAGTTGGACAATCTTACTTCAACATTGGTAAAAAGGATGTGGCTGCCACCTGCCAAACTAGTAGATGCTTATTTCAAGGCCGTCATCGCTAGTATAGACTTGGGACATAATATTTCTGGTCTACTTCCCTCTTTGGGGCAGGTCGCTCACCCCTCGCAAATTCAAGGGCTTACTCAAGCTCTGCAGCATCAGATGCCCTTTATGAATCCAGTACCGCAGCTGCCCATAGTACCTCACTCGAGGCAACCAATGAACCAGGTACCTCTGCTTCCATAGTACCTGTTGCCCCATCCATAACAGGTCCACTCTCAACAACCCCAAGTACCAGCATACCTCCAAGCCTCTGAATTCTCGTACGCTCATCAAAATCAACCGACTACACAACCAATTTTCCTTTAGAATTCCACCTCATAGTTGAGAAACATGAAGAAGGATTGGATCGATGAGCTAACATAAATGATCAAGAAAATGTTGGAATAATGGATGTTGAATCATCCAATGAAGCTGCGCACACTTCAAAAGGACCTGCCAAGAAGAAATTCAACCACACAGAAAGTGTTGCAACTAAGGGCATACAAATAGAGATTATCTTATTGATATTCAGAATATATGATTACAAAGAGTACATATGCCTGATTATATAGGCAAGAGCAAAACCTAAAAAGCATAAGATGTTGCCAAGTGTTCAAATCACACTTCATGTGATAACAAGAAACCCTAACAACCTACCTAGGGAATGATAACAAGATGGAGATAAGTTCTAGAAAAGACAACTCATCTTCTAGAAGGGAATCTTATCTCAACAACTTTATTAAATGATAAAAAGCAACCTAGGACTAATATGATTAATTAATGCCTAAGTTAACTTATGCTAGTGTGATAATTAATTAATTAATTAATTACACTAACAGAAAATGTCCATAGAGATGGCTCACTTGAGGAATCAAAACAATTAGGTGCAGGCTTCACAGAGAAGCATCCAAGAAAACCTCAATCGAGATAGTCGTGACAACCGAGAGAATCATGATGCTGGCACATCTTTCAAAAAAACTTATGATAGGGGCCAAAATTCTAGGTAGAACTTTGACAGAAGGCCTTCCCAAAGACAAAATCAGACATGGAACACAAGGCCAAAAAATGGTGGTGTTCCTACTCCCTTGGACTAGCCCAGTAACAATGATAAGACTACAAGCGACATCTATTTAGCCGAGGCTTCCCTATCTGGCTGGTGTCGTATCCATAAAACAAGCCAACATTCTAAATTTGACTGTCCAGAATTCCTAATAATCGTTGAAATTTTTTAGATCGAGGTCCAAAATGTCATAGATAGCTCAGGATGCAGGGATATCATTCCTTCAGAACCATACAACTCCTCGGTGTTGGTGGTCAACCAGGATCCCTTTCCAAAGGCTGGGAGCAACGTGCCAGAAAAGGAGGATGCCATTACAAGCAATGACAAGGCGAAAGAGGTAAGTGTCGAAATTCCTTTGGCTCAACTTTTAGATTCAGTAGATAATGGTCTCGTAGATGAGGAAGAGTTGAGAGAGGATGAGATCCAAATGTTTCATCAAAGAGCTACCCCTTATGATTTAAGAAATAGACAAGTTGGTGGGCACGTCGGTGATCCTTTCACCACCTCCACTCTGCCTAACAATTTTAGCACCCCTCCTGACCCAAATACAAGCAACAACCTAGGTTATCCACACGTACCTACGTGCTACTTTAACAAGAATAGGCCACATAATCAAAACTAAAACCAACCTACTGGCTCATCCCAGAGTACCTCTTATGATGTAGAAATTGAATAAATGGGTGAGTATATTGCAGAAGAATTTAAGGTCAAGTTAAGCGTGTCTGCCTTCGAGATGCTAAAACTCTTAGGTTTTAGGAATGAATTCATTAGAATGATCAATGGAACTCCATCCAAATCAGACCAGGACACACCCCCAAGGAGGGTTTCCTTTGAGGATTAGTAGAGTGAACCGGTTGTACGACAAGTTTTCAACAAGAAGGTTGATTCACTTGCAAATTAGCAAGCAAATAAGCAACCTACCAAGGAAACAAATTAGACACAAGCTCAAAACAAAGGCAATGAAAAGGATAAAGGTCAGGTAGCCCAGGTAGATGCTTTTGGAGGACTGTTTTAGGGAAAATTTGAAACCCCTCCCTTCCTAACCACCATTAGAATATTTGGAAAGAAGCTCCATAATTGCCTACTAGACTCGGGAGCTTCCACCAATGTCATGCCCTTGAGCGTGTGCAAGGCTTTCGGGATAGTTCCAACTCCTTCCCAGTGTAAAGTAACACAACTTGACAAGACTAAGATCAACATAGTGGGTGAGATTAATAGAATACCTATGCAAATTGTTGTTGATCCCAGGATACAACAAACCATTGACATCCAAGTTGTTGATATCCCTGATACTTATGGCAACAGACTACTCTCATCTTTGATTGTCCTGGAAAGGGGTGCCAAATCATATTCAAATAGATTGGGAACCACACATGAAGTTTATGATCATGGAGTACAACAACACAAATGAAGTGTTGTTTTCTGAAACATAATTAGGAAATTACTGCCCCGTGGCGTGCTCAGATGAACATGAATATTGTGAAGAAGAGGTGGTTGAGGAAGTCATCCTTATGTCCTACAGTCCACCTGCCAACCTAGCCCATATCCCTCAGAGCATAGAAATATTGATCGAGTCAGATGACGAAGAATCCTATGAAGATGGAAATCTTGGATTGTTGGATGGCTTCCAAGAATTTATGGAAAAATATGTACAATATCAACTCATTTTGGGAGCTAAAATGAATTTTTAGGAACTCATGCTGCCCAGTTGGTGTAGGGTACACAATGCTACTCATTTAGAATTCAAATGTTTCCTATGCCAAACAACAATTGAGCATATCAATGGATAGGTTGTTTCGAAAAGGGAGGCGTAGTCCACACCGCCAGATTAGATACATCTGGAATCTACACCCCCTCAAAAGGATGCAGAGGCAAGGCCGCCCTCGGAAGAAAAAATCAAATCCATTGATTCTGAGATCAAGGGCTCTCCTCGGTTCTGGACGTTGTGCTTTTACAGGTCTAAGTCTAAGCATGGAGCTGGAGCTGGGTTCGAGTTGACTAGTCCCAAAGCTAATTCATACATCGTTGCTCATAGACTCCAATTTTATTTCACAAATAACATAGTTGAATACAAGGCATTGGTCTTAGGACTCCTCATGGCATTAAGAAAAGGGGTCAAAATTCTACAAGTCTTTGGAGACTCGAAGTTAGTCATAAAGCAAGTAATAAAGCTCTATTCTTTCTATGATCAGAGGTTAACTAATTATAGGCATAGGGTATGGGATTTGTTAGAGGGACTAGATGTGTTTGATATCCAGTTGATTCCACGCTCTCAAAATCATACTACCAACCCCCTAGCACAAGTGGCTAGCACCGTGTAGCCCTTATCATTGTTTGGCCTCAAAAGGTTTACCATTGAGCTCACCTCCATTCCATCTATGCCAGATAATGTGGCCAATTTTTAGGTGTTTAATGATGGTAAACACATCTTGGATTTGATCACCAACTTCGATGTGTTTGCTACTCAGATAATTGATGAGATTGAGCCTGAAGAGGTCGAGCTTGATATAGAAGGGGTTGTTAACCTCAAGATGAACACTATTCGAATAGGAATAGTCCAACTAGAACAGATATTTGATCTGGATCAGATCAGAGGATAGGACCAACAAACAAAGAGGGACCCCATCAGTGACCAGTGTGACACCTATAACCTTGGAATGGTTGAGGATGCAAAGAATTTGTTTATTGGAAAGGTGTGCACATCAGAAGAAAGAAAGGGCATAGTGGATGCTTTGAAAAAATACCATGAAATCATTTCTTGGAGTTATGAAGACCTAAAAACATATGATACATCAATCATCACTCACACCATCCCTCTTAGACCGGATGTAAGACCATTTATATAGCAACAACATCTTGTCAATGCTATACTAGAACCAATCATATATAAGGAAGTGCAAAAGTTGTTGTCCACCAGGATTATTTTCCTGGTTAGGCACTCCATGTGGGTGGCTGACCTGGTTCCAATCAGGAAAAAGAATGAAGAAATCAGGTTGTGTGTCGACTTCCGCAATCTAAACAAAGCTTCAGAAAAAGGATAATTATCATGTGCCATCATTGGATGAGGTGTTGCAGATAGTTAATGGCTCTTAGATGATTTCCTTCTTAGACAGGTACTCTAGATATAATCAATTTATGGTGCAGTACAAAGATCAACACAAAATGGCATTCACCACTAAGTGGGGCACTTTTGCCTATAAATAAATGCCATTCAGACTCATCAACGCTGACACGACCTTTCAACATGTAATGGATATTTCCTTTAAGGATATGATCAGAAAATACATAATCATCTGCATGGATGATTTGACTATATTCTTAAAGCAACGAAGTGACCATGTTTTTTATTTGTGCAAAGTCTTTCAAAGGTGCTGAGAATTTGGGGTATCCCTCAATTCGAAGAAGTGTATCTTTGAGGTCACTGAAGGAAATTTGTTTAGACATGTCCTCTCAGAAAAAGGAATCTCCATTGACCTCGAGTGCATTAAAGCTATAATGAAGATCTAGCTATCAGGCAACAAGAAAGAGTTAAAGTCCTTCTTTGGGAAGATAAACTTTGTTCAAAAATTCATCACAGGCTTTGCTAAAATTGTCAAGCCACTCAACGCTATGTTAAAGCAAGACGCCAAGATTGAGTGGATCCCAGAGGTGAAGCAAGCCTTTGAATAAATCAAGAAATTAATTGTTGACACAACATTGTTAGTCAGCCCCAACTATCTGAAGTCATTCTACATTTATTTGTTCGCTTCGAACAACTCATGTGCTAGTATATTGACTCAAAAAGACAATGATGAGAACGAGCACCTAATTGCCTTCATGAGTGCCCCATTAAAGGACATTGAGCTTAGATATCACAATGTTGAAAAGAAAGCATATGCTCTCATCCATGGAGTCAATAAATTCAGGCATTACATCTTGAGAAACAAAGTATTTTCCACCATGCTCGACCCCGAACTAAAGACATTGCTCATCCAAAATGAGTTGGGAGAACGCAGAGCCAAATGGGTGACCCTACTATAGGAATATGATATGGAAATTCAATTGATGAAATTGGTTAGAGGGAAGGCCCTTACCAAAACAATAGCTGAGACAGTAGCTGAGGCTAATCCTGAACTTATAGTTCAACAGTACTGTTGATGGTGAAAATGACACAAACAACGTTAAACAGAATATCTCTACTCTATTTCTCCTAAAAAAGAAAGACAAAATATAGTAGCCTAACTCCCAAGGTCTTGGTAGTTGGTTCTCAACTATCTGGTGTCACTCAATTGGTCCATGCAACTATAATATTCAAGGGGCCTTTGTTGGTAATAAGGAATGCAAGCAATGACAGATTCATCAATCTGTCTTTAACGAAAAGGGGGTTTTAAATAAAATAAAAAGATAGATCAAGGCATACATCAGTGAAACATGAATAAAAATAATCTAATATCCAGACATATATTTTCAACAATGAATGTTCCTCCAATAGATCAAGAAAACCATAATATAATGCAATTTACAGAACAATCCATACTATTGCATCCATCTAAGGTGCTTAGTTTCACCATCACAATCACACATCATAATACTTAAAAGATTCAAAAAGACCAAACTCTCATTCATTCCTAAAATCATAGATCAACAAACATTCAACAATTCAATCCATAGACAATTTAATGAAATAATCTTTAAATATGGTTCCTTTTATTGATTCTCATCAAATAAGAACCACTTATGCCTCAAGAAACTCGCTGGCATACAAACAGATTATAATTCATTAACATTATCCAGTAAACTCAATTCCAACACAATACTACGTAAAAACTCATATTTGTATTCAACTGTAATTAATAATAACAAAGTATGTTTGCAAAGCTATGAAATTCCTAATCTACTACTATCAGGTGGCTAATTCTATTCTCATCAGCCGACCCTTACAATATGATACCCCAAAAGTATATATAGACGTACAAAGCATAAAAATCCTCTCAATCAAAATTGAGATCCACAATTATAGGAACTGAAACTTTCTTGGGAAACTCAGATTGGTTGATCTCCAATTCCAACGTTAATTACAAGAAATAATAAAAGAAAAGAAGAAAAGAGGTCATGCGCCCAAAAGACTACCATTCATCCTTGCATAGTTTTCTCCAGAATGTATTCATCATAACTGGAGAAGACCTGTTGAAGAATATCCACATCTGGCCCATCAATCCAGTTGTCCTCAAATTGAATTCTCTTCAGTTCTACTGAGGCAAACTCCTTCATGTCTTTTAACTTAGTCAACTCTTTTCTCGCAACCTTTACTCCTTCCTGAACATCCATTAATCTATCCAATAATAGATCCTTTTCATCATCTTCTTTTTGCATAATTTCTTGGAATCTATTATCCCATTTATCCTTTAACTGACTTAAAGGAAAGCCCTCTTTAACATGTATATTAATATTAACTAGAATAGCTACAACAGCTTCTAGTTCATCAAGTTGTTCATTTAAATCCTTACTCGCATCCTGGACTTCATTCCTATGCCTATATATAAAATTAGATCTAAGCCAGATTATGCTAGAGGCCTTTTCCAAAAATTATACATTGTCTTCCTCAAGAATGGACTCCTCAAGCAGAGTAGACTTTGGTAGTTTGTTGATGTCCTTTATTTTTTGAACATATCCTCTATATTCTTCCTCTTGTTGTTCCAACGTTTCAGCATGGTGTTTCATCTCTTCTATTAACTCTAATGCCATCTTCTGAATCTCAAAACTGTTTACTAGCACCTCCCCTACCTCTTGGTTAAGCTTGTCTGTCCACCTATCCATCATTCTAGCCTTATTCTTTACTTGCACTAGATCATCCACCTCTCTTTTGCTAAGTAACACTAGTGTCTCCAAGGCAGCAAGTTGTGATCTAGGAGCAGAAATATCCTTCAAAAAGGTGTGTAGTTGATCCAATTGAGCTTTGAGCTCATCCTTTTTCTGCTTGTCCTTTATCAACCTTGACTTGGTGGATGATGCTACAACATCAATCAAATTCATTTGCTGATTCCTTGTAGGCCTTCCCAAATTGACAGTACCTAATTGATAATCAGTGACCTGCATATCTCCCACATCCTTATCCACTACCAGTATTGCACATTTTGCAATAATTTCACCTACCTCAGTTAGCCTTGTGGAATGAAGAATTTGAGCCTTCTTCTTGGGTATTTCCTTCTCAATTTCTTTCATCATGTCATCCCAATTAAGAGGTTGTGAGTGTGTTATTGGTCTCTTCTGAAGATCAAGCTTCAACTAGGTAGGAGCACTTGGAGTAGTGGCCATTACAGTAGAAGAGGAGGTAGCAGTCATAGAGGATAATGGTTGTAGTACATTAACCCTAGGTTGAGAATCAACCTCTTGTACATTTGGTTGTTCTTCTTCTACATTCTCCTTTGCAAGTCTTTTAGCTTCTTCCTTATCTTTTTTCACTTGCATCTTCTTATCCTCTTGTTCCTTTTTCAATCTTTCTTCTTCCAACCTCTTCTCCTCAAGTAGCTTGTTTCTTTCCTCCTCCAAAACCTTCAATCTATCTGAGGCTTCCTTCTCCTTTTGTTGCTGCTTGGCTAGCTCCTCGACATCTTTCTCCTTTTGCAGGCGTTTTGTTTCCTCTCTTTTCTTGTAGGCCTCCTCAATTGGTTTTGAATTTAGCCTCAAGGGCTTCTCTTTCTCTCCTCTGTTTAGCCTTTTCCTCCTCTAGCTCATGGATCTTCTACACAATCTCCAGCTTATCATTTTCTTCCTTTGTCTTAAGCTCATGCTCCTTTTGCTTTTGTTGCTTTATTACCTCATCATCTCTTTGCTTAACCTCCAATTGTTGTTGTTGAAGTGATGCATCAGCTTGTGCCTTAGCATCTATTTCCTTTTGTTTTTCTACATCTTTTGCATGCTCCTTAGCATCTGAAGCTTTCTTTGCTTCCTCACACAATACCCATTGATCCTCCTTGGTTAACACATGCTCAATTGTCTCCTCCGGAAGCATCTCTTCCTGTGCATCTTTTTTTGATAAGGTCTCATTAGAATTTGTTTCAACATCATGGATCTCCATCTCTACCTCTTTTCCTTTCAATGTTTCAGCTATATCATGAAGAGTCCCCTTAGGCATCTCTCCACCTTGCTGCTCTATAGGAAGAACTTGAGCAGATGATTCACCCATTACTGGTGTTGAAGCCACAGGTCCTGTTGGGGCATCCTCCTCATGTATTCCAGAAAAATCTTGGGCCGGAGCTTCAAGCTCAAATTCTTCAACATCAGGAGGGAAGAATTCCAAGGTTTCCTTGGGAGGAATTTTCCTTTTGATTCTCTTATACCCTTTCCCTTTCTTAGGAGTTGAACCCCCAAGAGTTTTAGCTCTGAGAACAACCCATTGGATGCACCTATCCAAGACTGGTCTCCCTATTTGCTTGATATCAATTGTCTCCTCAGCATCCCAATCTACCGGGTTCAAACTCTTAGTCCCTATGTTCAATGCTTCATATGATGGATCCAACACTACCCCATCATCTATTCAGGTATCAGGAATATCAACTTTGACCCCAAATTCTACCATAAGTGAGATAGGCAACCTCTCATAATTTCTCTTCCTGAGGTCATATTCATCCTGGAGATCACTCCAAAAGTCCTCTAGTAGGTTGAAATGTTTGTCAAAGACTAAAGCAAGCAAATAATTCATCTTCTTCTTTGGATCAAAGTGCTTCCGGGCAGTAGATAGGCCCAACTTCAAATGTATTAATTCACTACAAACCACCTTAGCTCCCACAAGATGTGGGCAGTTGTACTCACAAAATTGCATGGGGAACTTGTGAAAAAACAAACTCCATCAAGACCATCCTGTTGTTGCAGCACCTGGGGAGCAAGTGAGGCTGACCCTCAAACCCAGCCAGCCTGAAATAAGTAAATTTGGGGTACTGGATATACCAACACCCCCATTTTGTAATGAATGACATGGCCTCCTGGCTTAATTTGTACCATGCATCTCCATTAAGCTAGTTAATAACTACATACAAGAATGCATCATTAACTCTTCTAAAGTGTAACTTAGAAATCTGCAAGGACAGCTGATCATAATGGTTCCATACTTTGTTTTTCCCATTAGCTCCCCCCAATATTCCCACTCTATTTAACCCCGGAAAGATGCCTCCTCTGGCTGTTGCATAAACAACATAAGAGGTCATGAAGAAGCTCTTAGTTTCCCTTATTTTGGTCAACTGGTCATGTATGCTATCTAAGACAATCATAGGCCAGTCAAATTATTGTCTGCCATCAAAGATTGTATGAATGAATGGAAACATCCATTCTTTAAAATGAAATGCATCCCTCTTTCCAAAAACTCTAGACAACATCATTATAACATATGATACCTCCTTGTATAATTTTGCCCTCTTTGGATGATCTGAGAGCTTTTCTAGGGACTTCTTCTCCGTTCTTAACAACTTCTTGTTCAAGTGATCCTTATTGGTCTCCATGTGCTTGTTATATATCTCCAAAGCCTTTGCCTCATTCAGTTGTGCAAGATTCTTTGGATCAGGGACACAAAACATAAGTTGAAACATTTGAGGAGTCAGGTCTATGATCACATTATCCTGTGAATCTATACATTGTCTGGTGGCCGAATTGTAAGCTCCAGCTACTGTCATGATCAATTTTGGGCATTGGATTGATAAAGGAAATACAACAATATGAGCCAGGCCAGACTCAACTATTCTTTGAGTTCTCCCTATCACTTCTTCAACAAATGTTTTTGAGTACAACTCCTCATAATTGAATGAGCCTAGATTGGTGTATGTTATATCGGCCCAATCAGATTCCACCCTGCTAACAAGGACAATAGAACCCCTATGGTTATACCTCAAGGTATAAGGTAGTTGTTCCAGTTTAATTTTCTTAGGCTTAGTTGCTGCCTTCAAAGTTTTTGTAGGCTGACTCCTTTGGGAAGCCTCTCCTGATACTCCTGACATCCTTTAGTTTCCTACAATAAAACCTTAGATTAAATCCATAAAAAGATATAACAACAACATGATTAGAGATCCTACCCTTCATATATACTGGAGGTGGAATCAAGCAGAAAACATTCTAAAAAGTCTTTCTCTTAAAAACATTACCGGGATCAAGACCGGAATAGACACTGAGCTTGTAATAATAACAAGGTGGGACCGGAGTCAGAGTTGGGATGGTAACCGGAATCAGAATTGGAACGAAAACCGATTTGGTTCCATGAAGAATTTTCCCTTTTATGTTCAGTTTCTGTTTCTGTTCCAGTTGAGTTACCAATATTTTATAAGCCTACTTCTTATTGTAAGCGGAGTCAAAGACGGGATGGAAAATGAATCGATACTTATTACAAAACATGGTTCAAGATCAAAATTGAATGCAGTTCCGATTTCGTTCAAACATAATCATGATGTCATAAGTGATTTCAACAGGATGATAAATAACATCATGATCTAAGAATTAGTTCATATCAAAATGAAAGGGGCTTAAGAATAAACTTATACAAGACCATCCCCATATGACCGAGAGGAAACCATAATAATTAGGGCATAATATTTAAAACAAAAAAATGCGACAAAACCTAATTCATAAAACCTCGACTTTAAACAAATAGGGCACGAATTTAACCCCATTCAAACTAATCAGATCAATACGCAACATGATTCTTAAGTAAAACTATAATAATTAAACCCTACCAATTTAAAAATAGTAACTAATTCACATTATTTAAAAACTAGGGCATCACGATATGATCATGATTTAAACATAAAAATGACCATGATAAAACAAACAAACAAGAAACCAAAACACAAGAAAAGCAAAACAAAAACAAGAAAAGAGAAACAAAAGAGAATAAAAGCAAAGAACATGAACTCACAAGAGAACCGAGAGTCACGAAATCGCAAGAAACCAACAACCGAACAAAAAATGAGAAGCAAAAGAAAATGAAAGAGAAGAACATAAACTCTACCTCAAACACAAATAAATAGGTTAGCCTTCTGATGTGATCCCACGTGTGATTATCTCCCTTTCGATCATATCACATGTCCAAACGCTCCACTACAACTCTAGCTCACTCTTGATCTTTTAAATAATGATGATAACTTCCAATTAATCCCTAATTAAGGTTAAAACTGCAGCTTCGTGCATGCATGGCACCTGTAATCAATGCCATAAATGTGGTAGATCAGAGTAAGAACTATAGAGGGAACTAGCACATAACTGTCGTACGGCTTCAATAAAGTCAAACAACAAAATGGCGGGAGCGGAATCAGAATGGGAAATGATTTAAAAACTTTATCCAACTTTGAATCCAGTTCCCATTTTGGCTTCAGTTCCGCCAACAAAGAAGAAAGCGAAACAAAAGGCAAAAAACACAAAGACCAAAATGAGAAAACCCAATACAAAAAAAAAACCTAAGCCTAGACGAACAAAACAAAAGGCAGAGGTGGAGGCAAAATGAAATGTTACTTCGAAACCTTGAATAACTTCAGACTTAACTTCCACTCTGGCTCCAGGTCCGACAAAGACAAACCCAAAAGGCAACAAAAAGACCGTCGGGACGGGGATCGAAATCGATCTTTGAAGCAAATTTCAAAACCCGATTTAGTTCTTGTTCCGGTTCCGACATAACACACCAAAGAAAAACAAAGTGTTGGAAAAGAAAGACTCCAAACTTTGTTTGAAAAAAAACCAAGGACAAAAACTAAAGGGGGACCCATTTTGACCAAGGCAAAAGATGGGGTGGTTATGCAAGGCATAACAAGTACCAGCTAGAGGATGTCTCTCCAGGAGAGTGGTATGATGACATAGTGTATTATCTGCTAAATCACAAATGTCTACCCTAGTTGCAGGGAATCCAGAAACATGCCCTTAGATCGAAGAGCAGTAGCTACATGTTGCAGGGAGCCATATTATATAAGAGAAACCATGAAGATATTTATCTGAGATGTCTTGGCAAAGAAGAAGCATACCGGATCTTGAAGGAGTTTCATGAAAAATTTGGCATGGGTCATGGTTTCAGTCTTTCTACTACACATCAAATCCTGAGAGGAGGATACTACTAGCCTATGGTCTTCAAGGATGCTCATAACCATGTCCATGCATGTCATTTTTTCCAGACCGCAACGAATAGAGAAAGGAATGTTGTTGTCCCGCTACAACCAGTCTTGGAGGTAAGGTCGTTCACGCAATGGGGTCTCGAATTTATTGGCCCAGTAAGCCCACCATCATCTGTGGGTCACAGGTATATTCTAACCGCCTCTGATTACTATACTAGATGGACATAAGCTATGGAATGTAGAAAATGTACCATAGAGGTAGTCACTGATTTCCTTGAAAGTTTTATTTTAAATCACTTTGGTTGCCCATATACATTGGTATGTGATAATGACCCTGCCTTCTCCTTAATTAAATTCGCCAGTTGGGCCTTTGATTATGGCATCGTCCTCAAATTCTCATCCAATTATTATCCTCGGGGCAATGGTCTTACGAAATCCACCAACAAAAATATGATCACCGTGATTAAAAAGTTTCTTGACAGGAATCCCAAGGACTGGCATACCCAACTCTATTTCGCCCTTTGGGCAGATCGCACCCATCACAAGGATACCCCCGATGATTCCCCATTCCATCTGGTCTATGGCTTAGAGCCTATCTTTCCAATACACTTGAAAATTCCCACCGTCCAATTTATCATTGATTTTTACAAAGGAGGAGACTATAGAGAAGCTCGGTTAGTTGAGCTCTTGCACTTAGAAGAAATATGAGATCACGCCATAGAAAATTTCACCAAACATCATGGCGTGGTCAAGAGATGGTTCGATCATTGAGCCAAAATTAAGGCCTTTAGAATTGTTGATCTAGCCCTATGTTGGGACAAGGCCCATGAAAAGAAAGGGGAGCATAACAAATTCAAAAAGCTTTGGCGTGGCCCCTTTCAAATAGCTAAAATCCTGGGAGACAATGCTTTCCACTTAAAAACCTTAACTGGTGAGGACGTCCCATTGCCTCTCAATGGGTAGCACCTCAAGCATTACTTCCAATTCTAAGCTTGTGTAGATATTTCCCTGTATATACTTGTACATAGGTTAGGATAGGTTGCTTTGGTTTCTTTCACTCTGTTGTTTTCCGCTACTTTGCTTTGCTCATCTCCTGGTTGTTTTGTTCTCTTGATGAGAGGTTTTTCGTTCCTGTTGTGGTGGTCGTGCTTGTTCAACGAACGATTCACTTTGTTGCCTGCTTTTATTTTTCTCTAGCTAAACATTCATTCTCGACTATTGGTCCTTGATAGCTGCCTAGGAATGACTTCTTCATTTGAACTCTGTTTTGGAACTCGACCCTTGGTTGAATCTTTTTACATTCATCTCAGATCTTGCACAAAGTGCATGTTAATTATTTCCAAAGGGTCATGTTGTAGTTTCTATGATAATGTGGTAAGTGAAAAATATCAAGTCCTCTCTAGTGACACTATGGTTCTCAAACCCATTGTAGGCTTCAGTGCTTACACGATTGAGAAAAATAATAAAGTGCAGAAAGGAAAATCTAAAGAAAGAAAGAAATTTTTGAAATCAAGCAACCGTATGGGTGTGCGGGTAACTCTACTAGGGTTATGGACGCCCGACTGGCAGTAGAGCAATATCTGTGGGGTCACATCAAAAACTCTGTCGAGGCTATGGACACTTGACTGGCAGCAAGGCAATGTCCAGGTTACTTTTGGTGTTGGACGATTTATGTAGCTTGCTCATTTGATTAGCCACTCCTTGTCACACTTCCCGAGGGAAGGAATGAATTCACTACACACACACTTATGGGATGTTTTGTAGGTTGACTCAACTAAGGATCCTGTTCTCCTAGTTCACTTTTGGATGTCAGCCCCTCGTCCACGAAACCATAGATTATGGGTCCTGAATGAATATTTATCCTTCAAACACTCAGGAGAATTTCCCAGAAGAGTCTCCATTTTTTGTGCCATTGGCACACATGCACCGTTCGAAACGGGGACCCTCTATCTTCTTTCACTTTGTCAGGTCATTTTTTTATCACCTCGCTTTGCGTGCCCCCATTTTTGGTGTCCTAGATGGTTAGTGTGCCTCTGAAGTCTCATCCTAAGTTGACCATATTTCACCCCTCAAAATTTTCTAAGTCCTGAATCCTCACGAAGTTCCTTTGGTATTTTGCCTTTTGCAGGTGGCTGAGGGACCTTCTGGACCCGGCTCATCGAGTTTCCCTTGTCGGATTTCCTTGTCACATTTTCTCTTTCAAATGGCCTTTGACCTACGTTCTTCCACTGTCTAGGGCCGGACTCCATGATTTTCATTTTGCAACAACTGCGATACGATTGACCGTCCTTCGTGATTGTCGAGCTCGATCCACCGAAATTCCTTGCTCGAGATTCCTTCATGGATTCATCATTCTAAGTGACCGATGGCCCGTGTCTTTCCAACCATCAGACCTCGGGCCCTCCTTCACTGTTGATTTTTTTCACTTGCCATTTCGAATGACCATGAGCTCACGTGTTTCCAACCTCCGGGTTCCAGACCTCCCGCCATTGTCCTGAAATTCAAACTCACCAAATTTTTGGTCTATCGTACCTACATTAATAAGGTGCATTAAATGCACTTAGGGGTATAAATAAACCACATCGACTTGTCATTTTCACATGTTGGGAAGTTCAGAGCAATGCAGAGACCTCCCATCCTTTTCCACCTTTGCGCTCGGTGCCTCTCTTCGTCGTTCTTCACGGATTCGCCAGTTGCATTCACCAGGTCCTCGAGGTAGGTTTTCTATTCGCCATCCTGTTAATCTTTTTGTGATTTCATGTTCAAATAATGAGTAGAAATGGATGAAATTGTATGAATTTGACGGAGGAGGGATTGTGCTACAAAACCCAGGTAATAGAATGATAAGAAAATTCTTCAAAACATTAAGTCTGCAAACATGGAACTTCTTCATCCTGACATCGTTCTTCGTAAAGAGCAACAGCGCCCTTCGGGCCCTAGCCTTCCTGTCACCTCGCCCCTTAAAACTCAAACTTCAAACTCCAAAATGGCGAGATGCCTCACGGATTTCAAACCCTGAAACTCTGCCTCCATAGTGTCGTTCCCTTTTCATCATTTCAAACAACGCTTCCACCCCATCTACCCGAGCCTCAAAGCCTGCCATGTTGTTCGTTGTTGGGTTTACAAAGTAACTGTCACATCCTAATGCCCATCGGGTCCCGATTCATGGACCTCCATCTGCAGACCGTTGTTGCAACATTGTCGTTTCTAACGGCCATCGAAGGACTGCCTTTCGGTCCCCGGACCTTGATAATATCTCTACCGCATGAGTTTAAACTAGAAAAGTCCAAGTCCTTACCCTTATCGGGCCCCGACTGTCGGACTTCCGTCGTCGGGACTCCATCTCGTCTCGACGTTAAAAAATGGAAAACTCAGACCATCCTTCCGGCCTCTGAGCCCCGATACTTCAATCACCGCCAAGAATTCAACGAAGGAACAAAAGGAAAAATCCATGCTCGGATCTAGTCCGCTAGGCTGCTCCCACCGGACTTTCTCTCATGTTTTGTCATTCTAAACGACCATCCTTGAATGGCTTTCCATTATTCACGGTCTGAGCACCTCAAACACTTCAGTTATGACCAACCTTCCTTCAGCCTTGTGGGTTTCAGACCCTGGAATGCCGCCCCCAAAATGTTATTTCACCAAGGTTGTCCCAAACAGCAAACAGCAAATGTCTTTCCCTCCTCATGGCTCTAGATGCCCCAATAATGATCCAAATGCCTTCCAACCAGGAAACAAACATTGACCCATGTGCTTAAATTGGACCCTCTCCCACATGAACACTTCAATTCATCTGAATCTAAGGTCAGGAGAAACCATTCGGGTTGCTCTACCTTGTTTTCCCTTCAAAACAACATTCTAACCAGGGAAGTCTGGACTTTGGGGCCCAGACCATCTAAACTCCCTCTAGTGAACTATTGATGGTAATGTTGACTAAGTGTTAGATTTTTGAATGATGAATTAGCCAATCTAACAATGTTTTGTAGGGATTTGGCCAAAATTTGCGTCGTCATGATTGACTATGCTCACCTTGCCTCTGTGTGTAAGATATATGGAATCAGGTGTAGAAACCTCGGGGGCGGTTGCAGAAAAAGACAAAGGAAAGAAAACAAACAAAGCCTCTCACAAAAAAAAGGACAAAAATCAAATCAGGTACCATTTCCAAGTGAAACCATTGCTACTCTCCGCCTGTGGTGGACATCATTGTCCACCTTGTCTCTACCTCTCCCATAGCATAGATAATATCGGTGGATTCATCCTCGGCCACCACCTCACCAATTTCCTCATCATCCATTTCTCCATATTTTACTCTTCCAACTGCCACTGCAACAACTACAATGCCTGCCCTTACCCTTTCGGAGTCCTTTGTTAAGTATATGCAAAATGTACCATCTGAACTCTCGGGGATGTTTGCAAACCCAGCGGTGCAAGCTACAATTTCCCAAGTGATAAACAATCTCTAGTTCCTCCTCCTCCTACTAAACCACCCACAATGGAAGCCACCATGCAGATTTTTGAGGAATTGGACAAACAACAACAAAGGGAGGTAGCTAAGAGCTTAGACAAGGAGGTAGATGACTACCATTAGCACCCTGTATATGAGCATAGAATAATTGACGAGGTCGTTTATGAGTCCTCCAACAATGATGGCAAGGATGCAAATAAAAAGATTATTGAAGAAACCTTCGACCCTGAGCTTGATGTGAAACTGGTCAAAAAACTCAAGGAGATTGAAGAAAAGGAGGTTGAAAGACAGCCTATTATTGAAGAAAGAATCACCAACACATAAATAGAGGGCAATAAATCTCCAACAGAGGAATGCGACCACACCCCTAAGCATTATGAGGAGGTGTTCCCTCATGGTGAACATGAAGAAAAGGAAGAAGATAAGCCTGAAGAAGAGGCTGAAACTCATGAGAACCCAAAGATTGAGCAGTCCGAGGAGCATGGGCATGATGAACAAAAAGAAGAAAATGATATTGAATGGGAAGACAGCCCCAAGGAACACCTGCCCATCAAATTCCCCATCAAATGCATGGTGTTCATCCAGGACTCTGATGAATAAAAGGAGGATACAAGGATAGAGCAAGAAGCTCTTAATGGGAAGGACATTGAAATCAGAAAAGATGAAAAGGAGGGTGACCATGAATCACCCAAGGAAAATTCATCAATGCCTGATTGGTTGGAGAAGCAACTGGAGAAGAAGGCTCCTGCTCCCAAGGACCTAGAAACAAGATTGGAGGCTATATTGGCTTGAGCTCAAATTAGCACTAAGAAGGAGAAGAAAACAAAAATCAGATCAAAGGTGACAATGGATGTCTCTGGATCTAGAGCAGTGTAGGTAGCTACGCTAGTGGTGGGAGAACAAGGAATAAGTTACAACATCACCACCATTGACTTGGGAATGGCTACCAGAGAACAAAAGGTGGATCACCTTCAGAAGTCTATTGCCATGGTTGTGCACCTAATGCAACAAGATAAATTTTTAAAAGAAGAGCTCAAGGCACAAGTGGTTGACCTAACAGCTTACATTCAACAATGGTCATGGATAGAGGAGCAACCTACCACATCTTCGACACCACCACAATTTTTTTCCAAAGAACAGATAAACAAACTTGAAAGAAGAAAGAACCTAGACAAGACCACGAAGAACTGATCCGACAGGTCTTTCATACTAGAAACACATGCATCAGCCACACCGTTGGGACAAAAAATAAGTTAATATATTGTGGGGTAGGTAGAACCCTAGTTTGTAGTGAATCTTGGCCACACAAATGTAAATCAATCTTGGCCATTCATTCTAATTTTTGGACACTATAAATAGGGGGTATCCTCTCATTTTCAAGGGAGAGTTGAGTTGTTCTAATTACATGCTACAAAAAATTTAATAGAAATACTTTGACTTTGGTGGATTTATGAGTTTCTTTGCCTGTTTCATGGTTCATCTCTCATAGTTAGATGATTTAGTTATATTTACTTTGTTGTTTCAGTTACTTTCAATTAGCTTTGGTAGATTTAGTAAGTTTGTTCTATGGTTGTGAAGATTTTTGTTGTGTAGATGCCTTCTTAGTCCATATTTTGGGTTGCTTGTTGTTGGTAGATGGCTGTGTAAAGTTAGTCTGAACTTAAATTCAAAGCTAGTCTAAAATTTTTGTCTTTGTTCATGCATGTAAATGGTGAATGAATGATAAAACATTTGTAGTCCTTAGAAGATAGCATAGATTTCATGACACTATGAAATTTCTGGTTAAGTGAAATTTTGTTTTAAGAAAGTTGTCCACAGTAGAAACCTCCATGATCATTGTTCATTCATAGTTGTAGGTCCAGGAACCTCTTCTCTTCCCTGCCCTTTTTTCCTTTTTTTTTAATAAGTAACCTAGATTCTAAGGTTCATTACACATTGTAAATCCAAATCTTAAATCAAAACTGGAGTTCAAGACTATTTTTTGAACTTGCAACAAATGCACAACAACTTTCCTATCTTGAAAAATTCATTTGCATATCCAACTTCCTTCCACTTTAACTTCCTTAATTCCGCCCTGTGATTACCAGCAAAATCACATCAAACATCAACTGAGATGTTTCATGAAAGTCATGACCTGACACCCAAGAGACCTTGGGGTAATTTTCAGCAACTTGTTCGATATTTCCTTTCAAGAGAGGTGATGCACCTATGCATTACCTGTGTTGAGAAAGTGTACCAAAACACCCATCAACAGGTCCTACTTTAATGTGTAGTGTTATTGTTCCTAATGGTTGCTTACTAACATTATCAATGCCACAAGTAGGAAGATCATTAGGTTCTATAAGATTCTTATCACCGCCAATTTTATCTAGAAGATCAATGCTACAAATATTAAGACCTAATCCATTATCTATGAGTATTTCTAGCCCCAATTTTATTAATGACCACCATTATCATCAAAGATTCATTTTGTTTTTGGATCTCAAGCAAGGGTAATTCATATTGAGGGAATGTAATATCCAACTTTGTTGCCTTCATACAATCAAACAAGGTTGCTACATCATCTAGTTTGATAGAAGATGAAATAGCAATCTTTTGCAAAGCCCCTTAGAGAATCTTGTGGTATATAGGTGAATTTTGAATAAAATCCCAAAGATAGATCTTGGCCAGATTATTACAAAGTTTCTCAACAAGCTCATATTATTTATCATTTCATTGATGAAGGGTGGGGTGGAAGATACGTTGAGGAAATTGAATGGAGGTTGGCACTTGCTTTGGTTGTTTATTATTTCTAGTGTTATATGTGTGAGCAAGTGTATGATAGCTTGGTTGGTTCAACACATCTCATTGCACATGATTACTTTCAACAAGGTATTTTGTAAAGTTTAAGATATGTCCATGAGGTTTCGGAGGTCCTACAATGAGAGGCAGTTTAGAAGGAGGACCTATACTTAGAGGAGTTTTAGGAGGTCCAATAATTAATTATGGGTTCATGATTTCAAATTGTTGGCAATATTCTATCAATGGATGACCTAATATAAATTTAACATCTCCATCTATAAAATCCATATTATTATCTTTGATTGCATCCTCTTGCACTGTGATATCTTTCCAAGTAGGAGAGGTATAGGGAGAGGAACAAACATGATCCTCACAATTATCAATGATTGAGTCCTCTTGCACCAAGATATCCTCACAAGTAGGAGAGATATTAGGAGAGGGGAAAACATGATTCTCATGATTATCAATGATTTTATCTTCTTACATAAAGATATCCTCACAATTAGGAGATATATTAGGAGAGGGATCAAAGAAAATAACAAAAGATGAGAGATGAACTCATTTTCACATTCTTGTAGGAAAGATTTCCTAAATTTCTTAACAATGTCTAACAATAAGATATTAATTATGATAAGAGAATATTTTTTAAAGGAAAACATTATGATATGTCCTATGGACCAAACTAGTAATTCATAACAAAATGAAATAGTTGCAGGATTATTTTTAAAAAATTGAAATCATATTTGGGCATAGACCACGAGCAAGGTTTTACACAAAAAAATTAGGCTCAAATTTATTAGATAGGAATGTTGGCTGCCCTAGTCTAGAGAGGTTAAATTTATTAATTTCAAATATGGAAACCAACTAGAGTGTCTGAGGGTCCTATGCTTCATAGGTTCAAGTATGGATGCAAACAAATTCTTGGAAATGCATGAAAACCTATTTTTTCTATATGAAGCACGTGCATGCAATTTATAAAATATTTTTAGAGTAATTTAATATGTCCAAAAAATGTAGAAAAGCAATGCTCTTTGATCTTTTGAAATGAAAATAGTATGCAATTTTTCACTTTTTCAAGGTTTTTCACCAAAATATGCATGCATGTAAATGATAAAATAATGTTGCAATTAAATTTATCAATGAAAATAACAGAGATCTACACCCCCAAACAAGAAAAACCAAATATGAAATTATGCAATTAAATTCAAAATATTTTTCATTTTTTTCTTTTTAATTTATGATGAACAAATAATGCAAATTAACAAGAAGATCTTCAAAGCACTAATATTTTTAAATTAAATTTCACAATTTATGTAATGAAGATAAGGAAATTGCAAATGTAAGTTATGTTAGGTTCACCAAAATGTTTAATTGAAAAAGGGATCCTAGAACTGGTGTGTAGATCATTGAGATCAATCATTTTTTAAATTAACATTGGGAACCAAATCAACTAGGGTATGGGATTGGCTAAAACCTAAAATGAGATCCAATCTCCTTGGATTTGGTTCTTTTGTTGATCTAGAAATTGATTGAATTCAATGTGGATTTAGTTGATTTAGTTTAACTATGCAACCCAATTTGAAAATGCAATTTATTACATAGACGAAAATGAAAAGTAACATAATGGCTCTCGATATAAGACTGAGATACAAAGAGGACCTTGTGTTGCAAATTTGGAGTTGAAATGGCTAGTCAAGGGCATGGGGCACTCTTGACTAGATTGCTCTTTTTTTAATCTATAAATTATGAATTGTAGGTTGCAATTTTCATTGTATTTTATGGGACTATCACTTGATGAAACTTCCAAATCTAACCTGCATAGATGAAAATAGGGTCCAAAGGTCATGCTATAGGGGATTACCTAATTCAAACCCCATTTTGGTATTTTAACCTTCACATATAGTGATTGATGATGATCAAGTGGGTATACCTTATGTCGAGCAAAGGCCAAAACAACAATAATTGATTGAAACGATAAATGATAAATGACAATGTCACCTTGATGTGAAACCCTTGATGAAGTGATGCCACAAAATTTGATTGATGTATGTGTTGATTCCTTGATAGACCTACAAAAGGTTAGTTCCCAACAATAGCTTTCTATAGATAGCATGTAGAGGATAACTCAATACTTCTCCATAATAATAGTATCATAATTCAGAATAGCCTTCTTTTTCATTTCTTTTTTAATGTTCAAATGAAAATAAAACTTGTTTATACATGCAGTCCAATTAATTTTTTTGGTTATAGACCGACCTAGGGTCTCTTTTTAATCCCCAAGGACCAATACCAAAAATTTAAATTTGAATTTTTGCTCCTTAGGTCAAGGGTGCCCCCCACCCTTGAGTAGGTGATTTTACCCCAAATTTATTGGGAAATTAGGGAATTTAATATTATTTTATAATATGGTCCCAAACCAAATAAATTATTATAATAATTAATGTTGTAGCCAAAATAGGGTGTTGAGGTAGTGTGAAATTGTCAAGGGTGACAATTTACGACACTACATAGATAAGATCACAATAAGGCATAGGTTCCCATTAACAAGGATGGATGATCTAATGAATTGTCTAAGTGTAGCCAAACACTTTAACAAAATATAATTGAAGAATGGGTACCACCAAATTTGGATAAGAGAAGGTGATAAAGTGGATAATTGTATTTAAAACCAATGATGGGTTGTGCAAAGGAAATGTTATGCCATTTTTTTTCCTAATTGTTGGAAAATGAGTGCCTCAACTTGCTAGCTTGAACCTCTGTTAAGACTTGGTGAAATTAACTTACGTTCATACCTTTATCGTTGTACTGTTGGGAGCTTTTGTAGGAGGCACGGTTACACGGTTTACCTCCTTACCACGGGCCTCCTTTGTCAGCCTGACGGTTGGGCAGTGTAACTTCCATACCACGGTGGACTCCTCTCTGTCTGGTGGTTGGGTGGTGTAATCACCATATCACAGAGTTCATTTCTTGCCTTGACAGTGACGCAGTGAAGGGTGACGGTCAAGCAAATAGATGGCTACCTACTTACCGCGGGGATCGTTTGGTCAAGGCATAGTAAACCGTGGTGGTCAATGTAGGTGGTTACCTCCTTACTGCAGAGGCCTTTGGGATGAGGTGCAGCTGCACGGTGGTCTTGGTGGTCAGCTTGGATGTTTACCGCCATACCGCGGGAGGCTTTCCTCAGCCTCATGGTTGGGTGGTGGCACCGACATACCGTGGGAGGCTTCGCAATGCTCGACAATGGAGTGGTGATCAGTAGCGGTCGCTTGAATGGGTCTTCACTACTAAACTACATGCCTTTGCTAACCATAGGGTGGTAGCCTGATGGCACTACCATACCACGATGGTCTCATAGCCATGTCGCGGTGGCGCGGTGACACCGCCTTATCGTAGGTAACCATAATGCTTGGCACGGTGGCACAGTAAAATACCACAGGGTTCTGTTAACTGTCTAGGTGATAGTCAGAGTGATGGATGAATGGCGTGTCAACACATGGCATGATGATATTCGTTGATTTTACATCGTTGTTGTAAATCAATGTTGATTGGCTAAAAGCTTTATTCTTTGGTAGCGATTTAATGCGGGGGTTGACATAGTGCAGTTTTGGTTAGTCTTTGTAATCCAATTCAATATTGGGCGGCTCGATGCGTGTTGCAGGGTGGTGTTGCCAGAGAATGGTGGAAGCTTGTTAGTGGGGTAATTAAATACCCTGATGACTACTGGTTGAAGAAGAGAGATGATCAAGATGTGAGATCAGATCAAGTAGAAGAGTGTGTGTTCGAGAGGTATGCTTATTGCATTGTAACCGTGAACACTGAGACACAGAGAACATACAAAGATGTGAACCTGTGTTGGTTGTGAGGTTGGGCTAGCCAAGAGGCTGGTTGAGACAGTCGACTAGTGAGATAAGATGAATCTACATTGTGTGTTGTGTGAGGGTGTTGTAACAGTGTGAGGATTCTGAACATGTTGTTGCTTGTATTCTCCAGATGAAACAAGATGTAACTCTTGTAAAGGCTATGAGCTTGAGATTGTATTGTAACTTTGTTTGTTGTTGAATAATACAATGGCTGGATCTTTTGGAGGGTGGGGTTTTTTATCCGAAAGGGTTTTCCCCACGTAAATATGTGTGTTCATTAGTTTGTCTTCCATGTTGTTAGATTATGTGAATTGAATCTTTGAATATGTGTTGAATTTGTTATTTGTCTGCATGTACTTTTATCAGAAGGATTAATGGGGGAAACAACTATGCATGTTTTTGCTTTATGGCATAGTGGTTTGTGTCTTTGGGGTGATTTGAATAAATGAAAATCACCGAAGGCACTTTTGTTCTTAGATGTTTCATTCTAAGATGCATGTTCTCTTTCCCAACAGTAATGCCCCAAGTACATTTATGAGGCTCATGAATGAAGTGTTCAAACTATTCAAAGATAAATTTGTGATTATATATTCATATGAGATCTTGATTTTTAGTGAGTATATGGAAGAGCACTTGAGCCATTTAAGAATTGTGTTAGCTAAGTCAAAGGAAGAGAAGTTTTTAGTAAACTTTAAAAGGTGTAGCTTTATGAAAAAGGAACTCATCTATTTGGGATTTTTGGTTTCACAAGATGGTTTTAAAATAAACCTAAAGAAATTAAAAATAATATTGTAATGGATTTCACCAAACACTATATCTATAGCAAAGATCTTTCATGAGTTTTTCAAATTTTTATAGAAAATTTATTAGGAATTTTAATGTTGTTTGTATAGCCATCAGAAAGACAATGAAAGGGAACAAGAATTTCCAATGGACAATTACAAGAGAAGAAAGTTTTTTATTTGTTCATAATGAAAGTGGTAGAATAAATTGTGCTCTCTTTACCTGATTTTGAAAGGTATTTAAGGTTGACTATGATGCAAGTGGATAGCTATAGTTACTATACTCAATCAAGGATGAGCTTATTTTAGTGAAATTTTAAATGAAGTAAAAAGAAACTATTCTATCTATAATCAAGAATTCTATGTGATAATATACACTTTAATGAATTTTTTTTGTTTTTTGATCATTAGGTGTTGTATTATATAAAAAACTAAGGAAAATTGAATCAAAAGCAAACTAAATAGGGAGAGTTTCTTCAATGTTACATTTTTGTTTTAAAAGACAAGAGTGAGGAATATAATAAAGTTGTAGATGCCTTGACTAGATGAGCTCTTTGTTGAGTGAGCTCCAAGTGGAAGTCATTGTGTTTGACTTAATGAAGGAATTGTATGAAGAGGACTCAAATTTTATGAAATCCTAAGTAACATGCAAAATCTCAAAAAATGTTGATATAACTTTGTGGCTTGAGCATATGATCCAAGATGGATTATTTTTCAAGAGAAAGAGGTTGTGCATACCTCCAAAGAATGTTTTATAAGAGAAGCATATAAATGGTCTAATTGGTCACTTTGGGAATGATAAGACTCTGGCATGACTATGTAACACCTATTGTTGGACACAAAAGAGTGTGGATGTGAAGAAATTTATGGAAAGACACAAAATATGTCATGTAAAATGAAAATTTCAAGAAACTAGACTCTATCAATTGATATTGATTATTGTGATGTCTCATTTTTCAAAATTGAATAATCAAAGTCCTTTAGAGTATAATCTTATTTTTTTGTATGAAAATAATTATAGTAAAGTAATATTACAAAGTGACTAGAGATTGAGAATAGTTTTCAACACCGCTGATGTGGAGGTTGTGAAGAGAATCCTTAGCATCAATTTTCTCACATCCTCATACCACTTTTGTGTCAATTCTAACATTGCATCCATTTTCATGGCTTGGATTATGCAAGCTCACGAGGAGAAAGAGGTGGTCTTTTGGTTGATGAGAAAGTTGGTTAAGGCGAGCTAGAGGGAAGGCATAGAATATTACTTGGAGATGGCAGTGGTTGGCATGGGCTTAATTCCTATGGGTGGGGTGTGGCCCACACTCACCCTACACTAAAATGACCCATAGATACCATTTTTGGTGCATTTTGTTGGTGAAAACATGGAGACCCACATGAAGGAGGTCAATGGAAACATTAATCTCTTGAAGGAACTCTCTAGTGCCTTTGTGGTTGAGAGCCTTGTGCCCCTGCAAGCCCTTCCTACAGCTTCTAGGGAACTATTGGTTTCATTGGGTGATGCAGAGGAATAGGTGGATGTAGTGGTGGGGGAGCTTGGTGCATGATGGTGTATGCTAATAGGTCGGTGATGAGATGTGGATTGGTTTTTTTACCTTTATTTTGGTAATTATGCTAGTATTAATCTTTGTTGTTTTGGGTTCGGCCCCATCAAAGATGACTTTAATGTATCAAAAAAAATATTATTAAGTTGGTCCTAATATTATTTAAAAACATTGTTAAGGACAACTTAATTATTATTAAGTAGATAATTGGGGCCACTTGAATAGGGTAGATAAGGATATTTAATTATTTCAGCATCTTTAGTTGTGAGAGTAATAAACAAAAATTAGGAGATGATATCAAGAGAGAATCACAAACTTAAATTAGCCTAGAATATCTAAAGAAAAATGAATATGCTAAGTATTCGTGAAGGAAAAGGAGAAAATAAAATTCATATTTAATTATTTTCCCCGAGATAAAATGTCTCAAAGAGAGTCTATAAAAGGAGACACATATCATGGGAAAAAGGACATTCTCAATATTTCATATATTTGATATTTCCAATAGTCTTGACCTTGTGTTCATCTATTTTCTCTTGAATATGAAAACTCTTGGTGTGCAAGTGATGGGAGGAAAAGACCTTTTAGTTTCTAGCTAGGTAGATGACAAAAACCCTTATATATGTAATTCCACTCAAGAATTACATTGGTATTGATTGTGAAGGTTCCTTGATTTTTAGAGTTGAGTGGTTTTTAGGTTTACCATTGTGTTTTTAGTTGGTGTTTCAATGTGTGTGTGTTTTCATGGTTTTAGTATTTTAGATTGGTGTGGATAATTGAATTGTGAATTCCCAAATTGTACGAGATTTCAATTTTTGTGTGATTTTTTTGGAAGTTTCCAGTTATGTTTAGTTTGTAGAATAAAGTCTAGAATTTTGTGAGTACTTCATTATTATTTATTAATTTGTGTTAATGGACCTTTTGTACCATTTGTGGAGGGTTGCAACACAAGTAATAATGTGCAAGAATACTATTTGAGGTTGTTGTATTGTATTTAGGTTGTCAAAATAATTCCTATTCCTCTTTAGGATGATTTGAGGCATCTTTGTAGTTGTGTTGGAAGGTTTTAGAACCGTCATAATAATTAACAACATATGTTTTGGGGATTGCAATATTTGTGGTTGTTGTATTACATTTGATTGTTGTAGCAGCCAATTGTACCTTACTTTGAGTGATGTGGATCACATATATTTGTTGGGTAAGATTATCTTATTCATTAGCTTGCCATATATTTTGGTTCGGTACTAGGAATTGCTATAATAAAATAATATTGTTGAATTTATCAATGATTATTATTCTGTATGACAATATCATTAAAGATACTTACACCTACTATTTTAATTAATCAATATTTTGACCTACTTTGATAATGGTTAAGGGTATTTATCAAGTCTTATCAATATTTAAAAATTTGTAATAAGATTCAAATTTATTGGATTTAATGCTATTATTCAATAATGACATATTTTGCAATTTCACTAATATTTAGCACTTGTATCGAGTTTGATATTCAATCTCAATATTGGTATTGATATTAAATATTTTTAATGAATTTGGAAGGTATTGCCACTAGATCCTACATAATATTAGTTCAGGTTTGTCATTTAATGCATCAATTATGTTGTGCAACCTATCATCAACAAGCATAGTTAATTTGGTATTCAAGTCACCATATGCTTTCACCCTACCCATTTTGAGATCCTAATGATAAAAAGTGTTGGGATTTATGCATCAAAATTGAAAATTGTCAAGTTGTGAATATATCTAATTTGGGATATTTACAATTGTAAACACATAGGATGTAGTGAGCATGGATTATGTGTCCGACTTACCAATAAATTACTAATAACTCCAATATTTTGTAGATAGATTCAAAAAATGGCTCTTTATATCATATAAGAAGACTAATGATGCCACAATTATTGTAACTTTGTGTTTTTAAGAGGTTGTAAGACTACAAGGGTTGCTTGTTAGTATTATGTTAGATAGAGATATCAAGTTTGTGGGATGATTTTGGAGAACATTATGGAAAAAATTGGGTAAAATATTGGATTGTACTTAAGCACATCACCCTTAAATCGATGGCTAGTGAACTAGAGTCTTAGACATTTGTTGAGATGCATAGTTAGTGAAAAACCTAAATAGTGGGATTTATCCTAAACATATCCCGAATTTGCTTATAATGATTTTGTTAACAAAAATACAAGTATGAGCTCATTTAAAAATTTATATGGTATCAACCCTAGAGGTGTTTATGAGTTAAGGAGCATAATTGAGATGGATAGAAGGAATGTTGAACTTGAGGAATATGTTTTAACAATGCATGATGCATGTATGGAAGCATAAAACAACTAAAATGGTTAGGAGTTTCAAAGGTGGGGAGTGCGCCCAAGAGATGCATGATGTATAGATGGAAGTAAGTGAACATTTTACAAAGTGAGCATAAATACAAATAGTATATTGATTAAAAAAATACTGAGAAAATACCTGAAGTTGGTGTTGGAGATTGAATATTGCATCAAATGGTTGTCATTAATGTCAATAGGTTGTCATTGATGTCAACATAGTACTGTATGTATGACTCGTTTACCAGAAGATATTTCCAATAGAAAATAATCGTTATATGTAGTCTGGTATATTGGTTTCTAGGTCTGTTCATACCGTGTGACAAACTTGATTCAAAGACCTTGGTTGACTTAGCATGTGCAATACTCTATGGATGGTTGGTCGACCTAATTGATGAGTATGATACATATATATGCATATACATCTCTCTGGAATATATGAAAAGAACATACATAATATGGAAGATATGGGTTTTTGTGAGGAAGGATATAGAGGCAGAAAAGGTTAGTAGAAAAAAATAAGCGAAGTGAGCGAGAAAAATAAGTGCATGATCAAAGAAGAACTATTGAGTGATTACTGGTATCCAATCTACCTGTACCGAGCTTCATCTGGAATTGAATCCAACACAAAAAGGTGCAATTCATTAGTTCACCTTTAGCAGTAAGCCATCATCTTTTGTATCTCTATGGCAGTGAGCCATCCAAGTTGTAGCCCTATGGATAGTGAGTCCAGACAATGAGTCCTTACTTTAGGTAGTGAGACTTATTCTAGGCAATGAGACTTTTTGTAATCAGTTTTGATATTCTCTATAGTGTGAGTTAATCCTCACTGTGGTTTTTCCCTTATTGGATATTCCATGTAAATCTGGTGTTACTGTGTTTATGTGATAACTTTCAATTTGTGCATTTATAGATAAATCTTTAATGATTTAGTTCTGGTAAATAGTGAAAGCAATTATATTGGTGACAACTTATTCACCCCCCTCTTAGTTGTCCTATTCAAAAATTGGTATCAGAGAGAGGTCCTTTGGAATAAGTCTAACAACTTGAAGGAAATCTTGGTAGTTGAACAAATGGTGAAGGGATCTAACCTAGATGAATAATTAAGAACATAGACCTTAGAATATGAGAATGAATATCTAAAAGAAAATGTCAAGCAAGTTGGTGAATGTATTCATAAAATAAGAAATCAAATCCATAAATTTAAGTTGAAGCAAAAAGAAGTTTATCAGGAACTAAAAGAAGCTAAGGAGACTGCTAAAAATCTAAGGATGAAACCTGAAGAAAGAAAAAAAGTGGAAGAAAGTCTAAAATTGGAAATTGAGCAAAGAAAAGAAATTGTCAATCAAAATATAGAAAAACGTGAAAAGCTTGAAAAGGAAGTAGTAACTCTTAAATTTGATCTAGAAAAGGAAAAAAGATTTGAAGACAAATTCAAGATAAGCTCGGGATTGCTTGATGAATTGATTTCATCTCAGAATCCTACAAAGGATAAACGTGGTCTAGGAATTGAAGAAGAACAAAGCTCAAAAACTAACCTAAGTTTCAAAAAAATGAATAGTTAAAGGAGAAGCAGTACTTATCAAGGCAAGAATAGAAGGATCAATACTTAAAGTATACCCAATCGACAACCCAATAATCAAAGGTACACATCTTTTAATAGCTTTTGTTACTCATGCAATAAAGTCAGACATAGAGCAGCAAAATGCAGAAGTATGATGAATCATAATAGATTAAGTCAAAATATTGGATTCTTTGCTAAACAGTGTTATGTGTGCAACAAGGTTGGACATAGATCCGTTGAATGTAAATTTGGATGATGTTGAACAGATTCAATACTGGTGGAATATTTCATCCATTCCAAGGTTACTATTACATATGCAATATTTTGGACACAAGGCCAACCAGTGCAGGACAAAGATGAACAAAAACTCCCATAATCAAAGAATAATTATGTGCCATTCTTGCAACAAACTAGGACATTTTTCAAAATTATGTAAGAACAAAGTTGGGAAGAAACTGAATTCGGAATACAAGGACAAGTTAAATCTAGAAAAAGTGAGAAGAGAAATGACAAAGATTTGGACAAAGAAAGAAGAACCTGAGAACAAGGACAAATCAAAAAATATTGTATCTGCACCCGATGCAAATACCCCTTCTATGAACCGACTCCAGTAATGGTCGTGATCAAGTGAAAATCCTTGTTCCTGAATGTGCAGCAACAAAAAGAATGCAAGAAACAATGAAGAACACTTAACACCTCAAGATTGGGAAAAACGTTGAACTTGAACAAAGAAGATGGAATGAAATGATTATACCTTGTCAAGTTGTTCCTTGGTTGGCCCTTCGATCTTCGATGTTATGTATGCTCCTTGGATGGAAAATGAGATTAAAGATGCAAGATGGGATGCGAGACGGTTGAAAGTGTGATAATGGTGGATTCAAGTGTTATGATGACGACAAAATGTGCAAGTTGGCTAAGTATGGTTTCAAATAACAAAATGGCAAGAGTTTAGTATCAAAGGCATAAGGTCCCTAAATGAGAGAAAAAAGGGGGTATTTATAGAAGAATTTGAATTCTCTAGAGAAATGGACGGTTAAGATTAAACCAACAAGGCCGAGATGAAGGGCTATGGTGAGTTGAGGACTCACAAGCCATCACATCTTGACATGTGGAATGTGAGATGGCCTAGGATGTGATGATGTGGAAGTGAGGTGGAAGGAAGGTACATGATGTGGAGGAAGGACAAGTACCTTGGAAAAGGGATGATGTGACCTTTCAATGATGACATAGGGAAGAGGAAAATCTTGGGTGAATAAAAATGAATTAAAAATTCACATGATTGGGGAATCTTGTGGATAAGACAAGGTTCTAAAAGGAGAGGTGGAAAGTACCTTGGATAAAACAAGGTTCTTAAAAAGGTAAGTACTTACCCACATGTGACTTGATGTGACAAGTCAACAATTCTAGAAGATTTTAACACATGTGATGTGACAAGTCAAAGGTTCTAGAATTTGCATGGGGAAGAGAAGATTCCTTTGAGGAATAAAAGTGAATTAAAAGTGAATTTGCATGGGGAAGAGAGGAGCTTTGGATGAATAAAAAGGAATTAAAAATTCCTTGGGAGATGGGGAGAGTTGACCAAGGTATTGATTAGGCTTAACTGATCAGTGATTAAAAGATGATTAGTGGTTAGAGAGGATTAGAAACCAACTTGCAAAAGTTGGAGGATGTGACACATCCCTAATGAAAAGATTAGGAGGTGGATTAAGATTAAGTGAAAGTGATGTGACATGTGAAGAATTAAATAAATGTCATATTTATTTAATTTATTTTGATGAAGGGGGAATTAAAGGGTAAGGTATTTAATTATTTAACTAGATACCTTGGGGATTAGAAGAACTTTAGATGTCCTAATTAAATAATAGTGATATTACTTAATTAATGCGGATAAGAGGATATTTAGACGAAAAAAGGGTAAATTTGGACAATGAAGTGTCCAAATTTAGATGTCTACAATGGCTTCGAGGGGAGCTATCATAGAAAAATATACGTAGCCCCCGGTATAAGAGGTGTCATGTGATGACACAAGAATAAGTGATGAAAATTCTCATTCTGAAGGAAATGAAGAAAATTTTCATAGAAAACAAGCAAGACAGAGGATTTGCGGAACCATTTTTGGTTGCAGTACATTTCACAATATGGCTAACAAATTTGGCAGGAGAAAGTTCTGATAGACTGAAGTATGAATAATGATGTCACAAGCAATAAACTATCTTTTATGATGAAACCCTAAAATGTGATAATAAGAAAGATTAAGTAGTCATTTTTGAAGTAAACAAGCTGAGAAGTAAAAGAGTTAGTCTTTGGCAAGCGAACGTACAAAGAACTAGGTTGAAGCAATGGAGTCAAAGGTAGTGGTGATATTCAATCTGTGGAGCAACAAAGTGTAGAAATTGAGTAAGTTACAGATTGACGAGTTTGATCAGGGAGAGATTAGGAATCTCGAGACTTCTCTTTCAGTTGAACAAATGCAAATGGTTAAGAATCTAGGGCACAAGGGATTAGACATTTGGAGTGAATTTCCACTTTTTGAATGTGGACATTGTTTAGGCTATTCTAAGTAGAATTCAAGGTGAACAGATGATCCTTGACAAACCTTATGAAATTATGAAAGAAGCGATTGCAACAATAACAAGATTATGCAATTATGGACTCATTCTAGTTAAGAAGTTTGTAAAGAATAAAGAGGTCAAAGCCCTAACTGGAGTAACAGGAGATCAAAGGGCACTTATAATTCACACCATAATCAACCCTATAATAGGGAAGGTTCTACTTCTGCAATTGTCGTTTATGTTACACATCAAATGGTTAAGAATAAGGAGGATTTTGACCTGTGAGAATTATTGAGGAATCAATTAATGGAAAATATAACAATGAAAAAGATGGAACACAAAAGAAAAGGATCATCTCCTTACAATTTGATCTTGTTATCATCACGGTAAAAGGGATAATATTGTGAAGACCTTTTGGAAATTCAAAGAGATAACCAAGTTGAGATTGGAACAACTTTTTTGGTCTCCTGGAAGATGTTGAGAACAACGTACAAAATATTGCTATTCTAGATACACTTCTAGAAAGAATTGATTCTATAGCAAAGAACAACAGTTTTTGTCTATGCATCAGGCTGGCAGTGGATTCCTGGAAAACATGTTTTCTGAAATTGAAAGAAAAATACAAGAAAATATTTTAAAGAAAGAAGGATTGAGGTAAATAATCATTTTTGATGATCTTTTTATAGAATTCCTGTAATAAAAAGGAGAGATGGAGAGATGAAGAATCAAAAGAAACTTTTTGTGAAGAACAATTTTGATAGGGGGAGCTGTCTACAACATACTTGAAAAGTTTTTGTCATTGATATAAAAGGGGGAGAAAGGAAGCATGCAAAACAAATGAAAGATTTACAAAAGTTGTTATTGTTGGCTCTTCACATCTTGTGTTGCCATCAATGACAAAGGGGGAGATTGTTGGAGATTGAAGATTGCATCAAATGGTTGTCATTAATGTCAGCAGGTTGTCATTGATGTCAACACAATATTGTATGTATGCCTCATTTATCGAAAGATATTTCCCATAGAAGATGACCGTTATATGTGGTCCGGTATATTGGTTTTTAGGTTTGGTTCCTACCGTGTGAAAAACTTGATTCAAAGACCTTGGTCGACTTAGCATGTGCAATACTCTATGGATGGTTGGCCGACCTAATTGATATATATATATATATATATATATATATGTCTCTCTGAAACATATGAAAAGAACATACATAATATGGAAGATATGGGTTTTTGTGAGGAAGGATATAAAGGTAGAAAAGGTTGTGAATATAGCAGAACAAAATAAGCGAAGCGAGCGAAGACAATAAGTGTGTGATTAGAGCAGAACTATTGAGTGATTACTGGTATCCAATCTACCTATACCGAGCTTCATTGGAACTGAATCCAACACAAAAAAGGTGTAATTCATCAGTTCACTTTTGACGATAAGCCATCATCTTTTGTATCTCTGTGGTAGTGAGCCATCCGGGTTATAGACCTGTGGACAGTGAGTTCAAAAAATGAGTCCTTACTTCAAGTAGTGAGCCTTTTTGTATTCGATTTTGATATTCGCTATAGTGTGAGTTAATCCTCACTGTGGTTTTTCCCTTATTGGGGTTTTCCACGTAAATCTGGTGTTACTATGTTAATGTGATAACTTTCAGTTTGTGCATTTATAGATAAATATTTAATGTTTTAGTTTCAGTAAATAGTGAAAGCAATTATATTGGTGACAATTGATTCACTCCCCCTCTCAGTTGTCCTATTCAACAGTTGGAGACTTGGTATTAGCACATTAAGGCAAGGAGAGGTTTCCAAGAGGTACATACAAAAAATATAAAATGAAGAAGATTAGGCCTTGTAAGATTTTGTGCAAGTTTTCAACCAAAGCATATGAAATAAAGTTGCTCAAAGAGGTTGGTCTTTCACCTAACTTTAATGTTTCAAATCTAAATGTCTATTTGTTGAAGGCCATACAAGTACAAATAACTTTATTGAAGGTTCTTAAACCATTGATTGGAGATTCCAACTACTTGAAAAAGTGAAAGAAGTATTGGAAGCGAGTTTGGACATAAGAATTGGCAAGAGAATAAGAAATAGGAACTATTAATGGTATTTGAACAAGTGGAAGGGATGCACAATAGAGGGTGCAACTTGGTTGCCTAGTGTTTTTTTTAATATTCTAATGAAAATTTTGAAGAACTAAATAATACTTGATATTTGTAATATATTCTAATGACCTAGGTCCTCCTAGATCATACCTTCCATTGCTCATACACCTATGAAAGTGTCACACACTCAATTTGCACATTAAATATAATAACATAAATCATAGCCAAAACATAATTAGGTCAATCTATCAATATGGTCCCATATATAAAAATTAAGACCTGCATAATATAATAATTCAAAATGTACACCTAAAATTATCCTCACTTGACTATAGTATAAATTATTCTAGCTCATTGTTAATTAAATAAAGCCAATAATTTAAATAACCTTCCCAATCATCCTTTATTCATTAGTTAAATATTATTTAATCATTTATTTAATTAATTTATCCTTTTTCCTCATTCATTTATAGTTCACATTAATTGAATAAAAGCATTCTTTATTTAATCAAGTTTAGCCTTTACAATCTTATCTCTCAAAGATAAAATAAATACATCCTATTTATTTAATTCATTCTTAGTGATATCAAGTTTCCACAATCCATAATACTATTTATTTATTTAATTCATTCTTGTTACCCATTCATATATTCTTGATCCTCCTCCTCCCCAAGTACATCAATTAGATTGTGCCACTTGGTGGCTTCTCATCCAACCTAATCTCTTAAGCATTCTCAATCTTTGATCTTTAGATCAAATCTCCACCATTGATCAACCATATCTTAAGCTATTATCATCAACACACTTCAAAGCAAAGATGTCGCAACATTGAAGACCAATCACACACCATCAACACCATCAAGAGCATATTAAGAGGTGTTAAAAGAGCTCTTATGAGATCTCTCAACATTGGGTGCATTCCTCTTCAACCTCAATATGAGATACTTAGAGAGTAGGGCAAAGGTTTACTCTTTGTGTTTAAACCTTTCTTATTGTTTTTCCTTTTTCACACAAAGCATGGTAGTTAATGTTAGGAATTGCAAGCAAATTACTACCAATTAAATGTAGATAAACAACAATTAAACAAAGGAATTTAAAACACAAAAATAACAACAAGACAACACAATTTTAACGTGGTTCATTCAAATTTGAGCTACATCCACCAGTAGACTCCAAATTTATTATCTACTTCCAACAAATGTAATTACAATGACTTGCAACAACAATTGCAACGTGTAGTAATTGAATTAACCGCAATTTCTACTGATGTTCACACTGTGCTACATGTGCATGTTGCTTAACCTGTGTTTTCACAACATGTCATGATCCATGATCTGCAATTTCACATTACCATTACCATGCCCTTGCAATACCAAAACTAAAATCCAAATGACTGTTTGACTTCCTCCCATGTGTTGTTGCTTTCATTCCAACTCGTGATTATTGAAATTCCATGTGCAAATAAAACTGTTCATATTTTGGGCAGATTTCTAACCGTTTACAACTGCATTTTAAATACAAATCAGCTCCATATTTGATAAAGAAAAATTAACTTTCGAGTCTGATTGAACTCCATATAACAACAGTAAAATAAATTATCTCTAATCTACATAATCACAATACAAAATAACATAAAGACTAATCATAATTCATTTCTCAAAACATATATAAATGATACTATAATCAACACATATAAATACAAAAATAACTATCACATGATTCTAAAACATACACTTTAACGTATTGAAGAAAACATGACTAATAACTAAGTATGGGTTGATATATACAATGAAATATTTTAGATGAGTCGTGAGTGATATATTTTAGGAAAATGAGATGAGTGTCATAGGGGAGAGGGGTCATAGTGGAATGCTACGTGGACAAAAAAAAGGAAAAAAAAACAAGTCACGAGTGATGAAATACGGGGAAGTAAACGTTCATTAAAATATTTTTATCATCTTTATCGACGTGCATTCAAGTAAACCCTAATTCTAGATGAAGAAACCCTCGATCAAATGCTCTTCAACACATTTGGCTGCTGCAATTTACACTGATACACATCTCATTTTGCTCTTTCCCACATCTTCCATTGAAGACAATGTCATTAGCATTAGTTTGGAGATGCATAGTTTGTTCAGGGAGATCTTCGTCATGCCTCCGACTAACAATCAAACTGCATTCTCCATTCTCACCACTTTCTTCAATGTCAGCATCTCATACACCCCTCAATGTCATTTCAGATTTCCTAACAAAAGAATGTGAGTTTTCTTCTTCTCAAGTGACAAATGTCATGAGATTAAGACCTGCGCTGTTGAGGACAAAATCTGACCAAACTGCTAGAGAAGCCATTCATCTCCTAAAAGATTCTGGATTCACTGAAAGCCAGCTTAAGAGTACCATTCTTAGAAACCTAAATATTCTTTCAATGAGAGTTGATAGGCAGTTGAGGCCCAAGATGGAATTCCTGAAAGAAACGGGCTTGGCTACTCAAGACATAGCATATATTGTATGTCACAAACCCAGATTGCTTAACTTGAGCTTAGAAAATTGTCTCGCCCCTAGAATCCTACATCTTGAAACCCTATTCGGCTCAAAGGACCATCTGTGCAAGGCTATCAGAAGGGCGCCTCTGCTTTTGACGAGTGATTTCAAGAAGCAGGTGATGCCTAGAGTGGAGTACTTGAAGAATTCTCTGGGCGTTCTAGAAGATTCCACAGTATTTGTGCGAGCGCTCAATGTGGTTATACCCCTTAGTTTTGAAACCCTGGAAAAGAAAACTAAACATATGGCGAGTCTTGGTCTGGCAGGGGAGGAAATTAGTCAAATTATTAAGAGACATCCTCAAGCACTTGGTATGTCAACCAAGAAAATAAAGGAAAACATTGAGTTCTTGTTACACACTGTAGGTTTTGAGCCCAAGAATGTTGCTTTGAATCCTGTGCTTTTAAATTTAAGCGTGGAGAAAAGGCTCAAACTACGCTACGAAGTTTTTCAATCTGTGAGGACAAGTCCGCACGCCAAGGGATTACCTTGTCTGATTAAATTCTTTTTGCTAGGTGAGCGAGCATTCCTTGCTAAGTTTAGCCAATACGATACTCAAGTTAAGTCTAACGATCATACAATCTCATAAAGCAAGCATTTTAGAGCAGTGATGGGAGTTTCCAAATAAAAGTAACTCGGGTTTTCCTTTCTTCAATGGTTGAACTGGTGGTAAAAGGGCTCTGGAACTCATCTAGGCCAAGGCAATGTCTCGACGATATGCTTTTCACCTCGGCACTAATATTAGCCTTGAGGTTGCAATGCTCTTTAGATGCTCCAAATATATTCAAAACCCTAATGTCCTAAAGTTTTATTGTTGAATTTCAGATTAATATCATGTATGACTTATCTCATGTAGGCCTTCAATGTGATTATGAAAGGGAAGTGAGTATATTGTACTTAAAAGGATGCATATGACCCGAATCATTAATTGGATCAGATAATAGAAATTCAGCCATGTTTGAGGTTCTGTAGTTTATTCTTGATGCAGGAACATCCTCGGCAGACAACAATCCTCATCAAAAAAATAATAATAATTGCCCAGACATGGTCCTTTTGACCAACTTCTTTTGGTTATCCTTCATCTCATGATTTCCAGCCGTGTCATTCAGGTTTTATAATACAGATAGCGTACATAACAGAGGATTGAGAGACAAAGACCAGATGTTGAGGAGAAGAGAGAGGGCAGACTTCAACATCAACCCAGTTTTCACTGCATTCTGGCGGGAGACAGCACCGACAATTAACGATAAGAGGTTTTCAAGTTAATGGATGGAAAAATGGAAAGTGGTACGAATAAAATCCTTTTTTGGAAGAGGTTTTCAAGTTTTCTAAACACATGCAGTTAGCTGGGCAGCACTGAAGAAGGGGAAGTAAAGTCATTTGCTGGAGAGAGCAGCCAGGCAGGATGTTGGGAAAGGACCAAAAAAAAGGCCTTTTCGCTTGGGTTTAGAGTAGGATGAAACAATAACAACCATACTCAAACATGAGAATACAAGGGACTGCCTTGGACAAGGAAGCAACAACAGGAAGACAAAAGACAGGATTTGAAAGTATGGGAATATGCGTTGAAAATAAGGGAGCTCAATCTCCTCCTTTCTGTGTTGATTTATGAGAACTAAAATCTGAATTTCACATTTATTCAGTCAAAGGATCTTTAGAGCAGATATTCAGTGTTATTCAAAGCTGTCCCATTTTATCTCTATGTAAGTATATGTTAACAACTGTCCTTGAGTATAAGGGTTCAGTAGTAGTGTTTTTGAATGTGCATGATGTTTAAAGCATCTTATTTTTAAATTCCCAGAAACTAAGGTAAGCTGGTTGCCTTGAGTGCATAATGGCATTATGGTTGGGTTTCCCTTGTCTTTGTTGGTTATTCTAAGCTGTAGGATTGAATATTTTTTCCAAGACTGGTTGAATTGGTTGCCCATTCAGTTGGGCCACCCCAGGGTCTGCATCAATTCTTTTTTATATAGTTGAAAGCAAGTCATACATCTGTATCTATGTGTTAAAATTATACTTACAGATTTGCTCATGTTTGGATCATTCTGCTCTAGATTAAATCAAAGTGAACAAACACTAAATCCTCTTAGCTCCATTTACTGTTTAGATTTAAATCCACAAGTAAGATATCCATTTACAGAGTAAATTGACAATTCATTTCTTCCGCATGGCTTGAAATTTAACAATAAGCATGATATTCACATGCGTCTATTTTCTCAAATCCCAATTGCAACCCAAATAGACAAGTGCACTTAAGATTTGTTTTCAGTATTATACTTATGTTGTGGTATTAACTTTAATCTAGTTAATCATGGTTTCTAAGTCAATCTTAGGTTCTTCATTTCATATATGTATACGTTATCTCTGTTTGTAGCTAATGGTATAATTTCTAATATGCAATACTCTCTCTTGTTTTGCAAATCCATTGCAACAGTGCCTTAGTTAACTTGGCATAGTTCTATCTCTTACTATCTACATGATTAATATTGCTCTGGCTGAAACTACTTCTAAAGATGCTTCAGTTTGATAGAATAACTTTATTTCTTTCATTAGTAAGCCTAGGTTAGTTTCATACTTCAGCCTGTATAATTAGCCGAAAGGCTATATATTGTGTGGAGTTTTGACCAAAACCTGTCTCATGCTGCAAACAGGTAAACTCTAAACAATTTTTTGTTAGTTGTTTCCAATCAATTCAACTTTTCTGGCCTCATGCGTGAAAAAAAAATTCACCTGCATTTAATATCACATCTTGAATTAGATTAGATTTCCGTCGCACTTGTGAAATCTTGTATCTGATATTTTCAGGTCTGCTTTTGATTTATTGTGAATAGATTGAAGCAGCAGCTGGAGGGAGATTGGATTTGGTTTTCTTGTGAATGGAATGCCATAAATGCCTCATGAACTACGGTGTCACTGCTATTTAGATGAAGCAGTCGCTTTAGGGAGACTGGTTTGGTTCGTCATCATTTTTTTTCCCAAACTCTGCCCATTTTTCTCATTGGCATTGCTGACAGCACAACACAATTTGTGTAGAATCTTGAGTCAAGTCGCTTGCCATGGTGTCTTTTCCTGGAGTTGATGCTGAAAAGGCTGAAGGCCAAATGGGAGCAGAGCTGGGTGAAACAATGAGTAGGTCTATGTTTGGGCAAGGCAGATTTAGCATACGACTTCAACTTCACCATTGGAAAACCAGGGACTGAAAATGTAGGCGCATGCATATCACCAGCACTTCCAGGCCCCATACAGAAATGATTTTCAAAATCAAGGTACCTAAATTTCCAATTTCCTGTGCTAGAAATGAAAATGATTGTGAAAAATATAATGGAAACTGAAAATTTATGGTAGTTGATAACTGGGTAGGGTGGGGATTATGAGTCGGGGGTGTGGAAATTTGAAGGAGACATGTAGGTGCCATCTGGAACCACACGCGTATCAGTCATGCAACCATAAATTATCTTGTCTAAAACTCCTCCTTTGGAATGTTTAACATGGCTGTGCGGGACTAATATGGACAGAGAGGTTCAGACGGTTTCAGGAAGTGCTGGAGCCAGGCTTACACTGTGTGCCTTGGATTTTTGGGACCCAAGTCAGTCATCTTTCCTTGAGATTATAACATCTGGATGTCTACTGTGAAACAAAGACCAAAGTATATGTTTAGGTTAAGAAAATCCCCTCAGTTTCTTTGAATTTTAAATTTTTTCTGGAATATAAACAAACGACTGTGAGATCCACAAAAATGAAAATACTTAAAAAGCATGTGTAGGTTTATATTTCCAAGATCTTATGACAATTATCTTATTTATATCTTGGTAAGTGTAGGGTTTTATTTTTATTTTTAATGAAGCTTCTTCAGAAAAGATTATGTTTGTATTTTGAGAGTAATTTGTTTTTCGATTTGTTGCAGGATAATATTTTCGTGACTGTGGTGGCCTCTGTACAATACCGTGCACTTGTGGAAAAGGCCAGTGAGGCTTTTTATAAGCTAAGTGATACAAGGGGACAAATTCAGGCTTATATATTTGATGGTAAAGTTCGAAAAATTAAATTCAAAGTAATTGTAAATGAATAGTTTGTGCAGATATGGTTGTCAAGTAGCTTAGTGAATTTCAGAATGCTAAGTAAAAGTGAAATCTCCGACCCATATCTGTAATAGAATTGTTGTTTCTGGTATACATGGTTAACTTTGTGAAGTACAAGCTTTCATATGTATGATCTGACTTTACTGTGCTGATTGGACCACTTAATCATAGAATCATCTGATAGACTGTTTTCTTACTTCTATAGCAGACAATTGAAGAAGAGAAACTCTGACCATCAAATTCCAAATTATGAAAGAGGATTTAGGCTAATTACCTTGTTCCCATGTTTTATTTACAGTTCTCCATGCAAGTGTCCCAAAGATGAATTTGGATGATGTCTTTGAGCAAAATATTATCAACTCCAAGCCCATTTAATTTCATTATTGATTTATATTATCAACTGGTTATTGAAAAATATTTCATAAATATTAATGTTACACAACATTAATATTTATATATTTATTTATTTCTATAATTTGTATCCTTTGATTTGTTCTTAATATTTGTTTTAAAAGAAGCAAATATTAAAAGAATATCGAATGCAATATGATTCAGTCTTGGTTTGTTATGTTTACAGGCTATGTCAAACCATAGCAACAAAAATCTTTTGGGGAAAAAATCGGCAAACCAGAAATATAAGATTTTTTGAAAAAATCGGATTTAAAAAAAATGTAAAAAATTGTAGAACAAGAGATAAAAACTTTTTTTTTTGAAATTGAAAGGTATTTCCATAGCATAGAGATATAGAGAGAAAATAAAATAAAGAGTTTAACTAATGAATTGTAAAAAATAGATTTTTGTAGTTTATATTCGTATCGCTGATTACATTCATTGCATTGCACATCTTTCAAACTCAAAGCATTACTTCACATTGCATAACTAATAACTAGATGCTGATAGATGACAAAATTTCAATTACAATATAGGTTATTACAAAGTCAACCTAAGCAGTTATGCAATTACTTCACATTGCATAACTAATAACTAGGAGCAGTTGCCAATTGCATTAGCTTGTCATAGCATTCCATGAGACCACATTTCTTTGAGGCATTTTTTCAAACAGTTCACTGCCTTGTCTATGCTTATGACATTTTTCATACATGTCTACCAAAGCATTTTATCAAACAGTTCACTGCCTTGCTGCTATGGCTAAAAGCCTAAAACAGGTGCTTTTGAACAAGCTATGGATGCTTGGAAAAAATCTATCAAAGAATATAGTAAGCAATAGCATAGACAAGGCAGTGAACTGTTTGAAAAAATGCCTCAAAGAAATGTAGTCTCATGGTGATGGAATGCCATGATGAATGCCTATGGCGATAGATTGTCATGGCATTCCATCACCATGAGAACACATTTCTTTGAGGCATCTTTTCAAACAGTTCGCTGCCTTGTCTATGGTATGACATTTCTCATACATATCTACCAAAGCATTTTATCAAACAGTTCACTGCCTTACTGCTATGGCTAAAAGCCTAAAACAAGTGCTTCTGAACAAGCTATGGATGCTTGGAAAAAATCTATCAAAGCATAATAGTAAGCAATAGCATAGACAAGGCAGTGAACTGTTTGAAAAAATGCCTCAAAGAAATGTGGTCTCATATCACCATGGTTTCATCACCATGAGACCATGGTTTCATCACCATGAGACCACATTTCATGCCATGAGACCACATTTCTTTGAGGCATTTTTTCAAACAGTTCATTGCCTTGTCTATGCTACGACATTTTTCATACATGTCTACCAAAGCATTTTATCAAACAGTTCACTGCCTTGCTACTATGGTTAAAAGCCTAAAACAGGTGCTTTCGAACAAACTATGGATCCTTGGAGAAAATCTGTCAAAGCATAATAGTAAGCAATAGCCTAGACAAAGCTGTGAATTGTTTGAAAAAATGCCTCAAAGAAATGTGGTCTTATGGCGATGGAATGCCATGACAAGCCATAGACAAGGCAGTGAATTGTTTAAAAAAATGCCTCAAAGAAACGTGGTCTCATGGTGATGTTTTTTGTCATGGCATTCTATCACCATGAGACCACATTTTTTGAGGCATTTTTTCAAACAGTTCACTGCCTTGTCTATACTACCACATTTTTCATACATGTCTACGAAAGGATTTTATCAAACAGTTCACTGCCTTGCTGCTATGGCTAAAAGCCTAAAATAGATGTTTTTAAACAAGTTCAACAGCTTAGACAAGGCAGTGAACTGTTTGAAAAAATGCCTCAAAGAAATGTGGTCTCATGGTGATGGAAGGCCATGACAAGCCATACAAGGCAGTGAATTGTTCGAAAAAATGCCTCAAAGAAATGCGGTCTCATGGTTGATGGAATGCCATGACAATCATCACCATGAGACCACATTTCTTTGAGGCATTTTTTCAAATAGTTCACTTCCTTGTCTATGCTACCACATTTTTCATACATGTCTACCAAAGCATTTTATCAAACAGTTCACTGCCTTGCAGCTATGGCTAAAAGCCTAAAACAAGTGCTTTCGAACAAGATATGGATGCTTGGAAAAAATCTATCAAAGCATAATAGTAAGCAATAGCATAGACAAGGTAGTGAACTGTTTGAAAAAATGCCTCAAAAGAAATGTGGTCTTATGGTGATGGAATGCCATGACGAATGCATGTGGCTATGGATTGTCATGGCATTCCATCACCATGAGACCACATTTCTTTATGGATTCGTCATGGCATTCCATCACCATAAGACCACATTTCTTTGAGGCATTCTTTCAAACAGTTCACTGCCTTGCTGCTATGGCTAAAAGCCTAAAACAGGTGCTTTTGAACAAGCTATGGAAGCTTGGAAATCTATCAAAGCATAATAGAAAGCAACAAGCTATGGTCTCATTGTTTTTTTTTGCATGAAAATCAGCACAATTTTATTGGCGTTTTTTTGTAGGTTTTGAACAGGTTTTTTTTTGGTGATTTTGCAGTTTTAAATGGGAAAAAATTGTTGACCAAAAGGTCAAAAGAGTTTTTCAAAAAATAAGGGAAAATATCATCCAGCCTGCAGATTTTTTAAAAATTGTGATTAATCGGGTTTTTTTCAGATTTCTGTTTCTATGTGTCAAACTATGGATATGAGATAGTGCAAACACTTAATTGTAGATATAGAACCTGATGTGCTTATGAAGAGATCAATCAATGAAATAAATGTAGGTAAGTCAAATTGGACTTTCATATTCAGTAGTACATGCTCTCTGATTTAAATTTTTTTGGAGATTGTTGGCATTAGCCCATTTTGTGAATGGATGGATGGTATTCATTTAAGAAATGCATTCGATGTTACTAAACAGAGAATTCACATCAATCTTAGACCATGGAGGTTTCTTTTAAAACCAGCCAATGTCTTTCCCACCAGAGGCATTGACTCAACATCTTTGTTATTATTTTTGGATTTACTTTGATAAACAACGCCTATTTTTGCCTTTGACTCTTTCAACACATCTAAACCAATCTGGGTCTTTATTACTTTTATAAGCTTGGACATACATTATGTTTTCCACACAAATCCTATAAGGATCAACAATTTTAACATGTCACAATTAGTTTTTAGTTGTCCTTAATCATCAGCTTGTTACCTAGTAGGAGATCTTTACAAAAGAGGAATGCTAATAACAGACTAAATTCATCTTGAAACCAATTCTAAAAGAACTTAGTTGCTATCCATCTCTAAAACACATGACCAAATGTCTCTTCACACTTTGATATCTAGTTTTAGGAAAATCAATTCATTATCCTCAACTTTATTCATATTTTTTTTTCTGTTTAGTTTATTTATCCAAATATTGCTTCCATTCCATGGTCATTCATTCCATTGTTTTATATCAGCTGCCAGAATTAGGGTAGCAACACAAGAAAAAGCAGAGGCAGAGAAAGTTTTACAAGGAATGTGCCTGACACAACTGCAAAGGATGTGATGCGTATGGTGTTGGTGACACAGTTTTTTGACACAACGAAAGAGATTGGAGCACACTCTAAGTCTTCAGTAGTCTTCATACCCCATGGACCTGGTGCAATTTGTAATGTTGCTCAACAGATCAGAGATGGATTGCTTCAGGAATCACTTGCTCATGAGTAACTGTCCTCTTCTTCTGTAAACAAAATGAGCCATAACTATTAAGTTTGTCGACAAGATAATATTATTTTGAGGATTTCAAAAGCATGGCTCCAAGCTTTCCTTATTTTTGATGTCAATATGTTTTATTTTTTGCCTTCACAATTATGTATTCTATGTCAATAGACATAGCATGTTTTATAGATAACATTGGTACTTCCTCTTGTATCATAAAATGCTGATTTTAGAAAATTAGTATATTATTTGTGATTTTGCATCCATTATATTTGGAGGCTATGAATATTATGATTGTATAGTGAAATGTTTGAAGAATTAAAGGAGTAAAGTTGTAACTTGTGATTCTTGATGGCTATGATGATGACCTTTTAAAGTCTTATAGATTATTTTGGTCTGTATGATCTTGAACATGCATCAAATGATAATATGATGTAGTCGTATGTCTTTATACATCATTAAATAAGGTACTTGTTAAGAGATTGTGTAGGTTCTAGAGGGAATACAACTTCCCTTCAAATACACATGATTGCAAAGGGTTTGATTTCATTGTGGAGATACATTTTAGGGGGAGTAAAGCCTATGTGCTGGCATAATTTTAATGTCTAATGAAGAGGGAGATCTGTTGGTGGTGGTTTTAGCTTTTACCATTCTAGATGACAAATTTATCGTCAGGTTAACTTAGAATATGTTTTAAGTTTTTTACTCCAGCAAATTTCCAGGTAACTAGTGGTTGTTGCATATGCTAGTAATGAAATAATACATCTAATTGGCGCATTATGGCTATTTGAAAAAGCTTTGAATAGGTAGTTAGTTACTTATTTTATATATCTGTCCATCTTCGTTTCAAGCTAAAAGCACAAATGCATGTAAATGGCTTTGATTAGACAAATTTAACATAACATAAGCTAAGAATTAATCCTTGCCCAAGTAGAAAGAAGGTAGCAACAAGCTATAAAATTTTGGCTTGGACCCATCATAATTTCTTGCATTAAGTTTCAACTCACTCTATTTGGATGTCCCAAATGAACCGATCACTTGCAAAGGTGTGATATGTGCAACCCCCTCAATCTAAACCGGAGACTTTGCATATTGAATTGCTTAAATTTTGATACATCTTGCCAACCTCGGATAAAAATGCTTGAGTTTTATGATATTGTATCCTGGCAACTGGAAATTGATTCCTTCAAAATTCAATCAATTATATCAATCTTGACAAAGTACCCTCTTAGAGATTGGTGTTTTCATTTGTTGCAACTTTCTTGTGTTTTCTGTCAGGATAATTGATATAGTCTATAGAAATTATTATCTTTTGTGAAATACCCAAGGTTAGGTGTGAGGGAGTTTATTTCTCTTGTTTATTGTAAACTCAAATCTACTGTATGCACTTTACATTTTCTTGTGTATTGTGGGTATTAAATAATAAAAATTATATATAAAAGCATTAGCTTGTTTGCATTATATATATGTTGTGGTACTACTTGTACAGACCAATGGTATTCACAATTAAGTCATTAACATTTTAGTAGTATGGTTAAAACTTACTTATCTGCAGGAATATCACTACAAACATTTCCAAGCTTTATCTTCACACTAGAGTGTATGATCCCTGTAAGTCTAGTGACTGGTGAAGAATGAAGAATTTGTTTACAACTAAAGAAATTATCGAGATGACCATCCATTGATATTTCATTTAAAGTTTTGCCTGTTGAGGGAGTCAAAATGTGTGGCATGCCCATAACATATATATCTCAAGTCTATATTTTACCGGAAAAATTAATATATCATCTACTAAATTAATGTATCTTGTATACACATGTAAACTTATACTTTGTTTTTGAAAAATTAAGCAGCATTTACAAGGTGCTGTACCCTTCACAAGGGGCCCAAAGGCCAAAAGAGAAAAAACATAGTTCAAAACAAACTTTGAACTATAGAACAACCAGCAACAGTTGATAGACAGCTGTAGAAACCAAAGAAATTAAGCAGCACCGAACACAGAGGGGTCTAGGTTGGCTCCACGAGCCCGAGTCCGAGGAACCGACACAAATTTCTTCTTCTGGAGAACGATCGACCAAGGAGGCTCAGAAGCAGGAAGCGAAGAGAAAGGAGAGAGGAGCGACTCCTCCAAAGTAAACTTATACTTTGTTAACATATTAACTTATATATAATTTTCTATCGGCGTAACCCTTCCACCTCCTTCCGGTGCAAGTGCTAGTTTAGAAATGGTTTGTTAATGCTGCTGTGATTTGCACTTTTCATGGTGCTTGCTGCATTTTGACATGCCAATAATACATGTTTTTTAAATCCTTAGAAGCTCTAGTTTAATCCCTGCATGCAAACAAATAAGCTCCATATAAGTCCCTTTTTTTTATTGGAATTCACAACCCCTGTACTTGAGGCATTTCATGCCAAATATTCCATATTGTACAACTGTGACATTATTGGTCAGATAAGATGGGGTTATATTCACCGGTTTTCATTTTTTAAACATTTATGTGGAGACAATGTGTTTTATCCACAATCTGCTAAAATAAAGTGAATAAAACATAGTTGTTTCTAGATAAATTCAAAATGAGATGGATTTGTTCTCTCAGAAGACATGGTTTGATTGCAAATATGCAACATTATTTGTTAGACTGAAGGCTATGGTCAGATAAGACAGAGTTGGATACATCAGTTCTCAACTTTTAAACATATATAGAAACAATGTGTTCTATCCGGTAAAGAAAAGTGAATATGATGGATTTGTCTTCTTAGAAGATATGGTTTGATTCAAGTATGGAATACTATAGAAGAACAATATTAATCAGAATGCTCTTTATTCAAATGGCACTGAATTACACTGTTGATTGATTGTGTGCTTTGGAAATTATGCTTCACCTCGTTGTTGCTAGGACACTGTTTGTTATGGATTATTTCACAAATTATTCAAATTAATAACGTAAAAGTTGTGTAGAATTTTATTCCACTGAATTGCACTATTGATTGATTGTGTGCTTTGCAAATTATGCTTCACCTCGTTGTTGCTGGGATACTGTTTGTTATGGATTATTTAACAAATTATTCAAATTAATAACGTAAAAGTTGTGTAGAATTTGATTCCACAAGTGAGAAGCAATTAGCAGCCAGATTATATGCCTTGTAGTTTCTAGCTGGACAAGAGGTGAGGTTAATGGATCCTAAGTTGTCATATGGATTTATCATGTCTTCTAATGCAGGCCTTAATGTTTATATTATCTTTTATTATCAATGAATTTTCAATTTGTACTATTATACTTTAAAGAGCTATGCATGCAAAGAAATCCAATCTGCAATCCTACAGAAAGTCTACTTCTTGACAATGGGTTATGTAGTATGCTCCAAGAGGTTGGATGAATTTCTAAATGTATTAGAGGTTTCTTCAAAAATGTAATAACGGAGTATGATCCGAAATGTTGATGCAAAAAATTGTACACAATAAAATCCAAAAATCTCTGAACAAATCTATATGGATCGTGGAAATCTGATATCATTAATGTAATAACCACCAAATTAATTACTAGTAAAGTATGAAAATTAGTGATTAACATGAAGATAATTTAAAATATTTCTTCAATTGTTGCTATCTACTCAAGTCTTATTACCATAATTGATGTAACTTTAAAACTCAAGTCATTTATATGTAGATGTAGATTCCCACCCGTCCAAACTATATTGATGATATATGCAACAAATTAATTATAATAACCATACTCTCCCATAACAAATTTAAACTGTAAAGGACAACATATGCAAATATGTAAATTTATGAGCACTTGCATCACAAATCCTTCTTGGTTTTCTTCCCTTGTAATCTGATGTAGGAGAGAGAGAGAGAGAGAGAGCGCGAACGCATCATCAAGGTGATATCCACCCTGCCATGAAGCATCAAGCTTCCCCTTGCTACTCCATTGGAGGAACCTGACCACTCACAAAGGATCTAATTGCATGGGTCAACATGCATGATGGAATCTAAGGTACTAAGTGAATCACTATTGAGCTAGCATAACTATATTCCCTATCAACTCATAACTGATACATTCATCTATGGTTAAACATACTATGGAAGAGAATACAATCAACCAAATAATACGTTTATGAATGTAACCAATGACTATAAAATTGGTAACATGAAAATGTCCCCATTATCTTCCTATGATATCTGAACATTCATTAGAATAGATAGACAAATGTCCAAAAGACTAAGTTTGTATCTAATGCATAGTTCTTTAAAAAAAATCAACTTGAATAGCATATTTCCAAGGTAAACTTGTCTAATGAGTACCACTAAAGAACCCAATCTGCAACACAACTATAATTTCTAACTTCACTCAATACAAGGCAATTTAGGAATAATAAGTCCCACTTCCTCATTTTCTAATTCCTCCAGTATAGTCCCCTTCCCTAGGATCTAGTGACAAGATATTTTAAACAATTCACCTATATTCACAATAATGATAATAATCATAAAATTTGCAAACTCGAGCCATATAAACAATCTCTTAACTTCCAAACTACAGTTTGGAGCAAACAGGATAGTGTTTAAATGGTCATATCTTCCACATCTCTTGACCAATTTCAATTTCTTAACTTCCAAACTACAGTTTGGAGCAAACAGGATAGTGTTTAAATGGTCATATCTTCCACATCTCTTGACCAATTTTCAAAATTCAACCTGTTCTAGAAAGGTAGAAGATCGAAGGACAAAACCCAAAAATAACTTTTCAAAATTCCCAACCATTTAAGAGCAGTTTTGACTGTGATACAACTCACTAGATTCATATGAGAACAAGAGTATGCAAAAGACAGTCCATTGGTTATATTTAGGAAACCTTGGATAGTTTTTATTTCAACCATACTGAATTGATAGAGCCTATATGGTTATAGTGTAATGATAACCCTCGACGAGTTGGTAACATCCCAAATCCATTCCATAATAATGACATATGCTATCAATTCCTTAGCTGTAAAATTTCACAAATTTGCTTCTAAATACTCCAAATTCATTTAACTATTAAACATTTAAACTAAAAATTAATTATTTGGCCTAATCGTTTCATTCATCTCAACCTTTTTTAAAAAAATTGGTTACTAGACCCAATTTAATTTGACATTTCTCTCAAGGAGGAAACTATACTTCCACTAGGAATTGGTAGATATGTAACCAGAAATGTATATATATATTTTTCTTTCCAATATGAACTAGACACACTTAACAACAATATAAAAGGTAATAAAAATTTGTATTGACTACCATGAGGTCTATGAGCAAGAGGAATGCAATTTCTTGAAGGCTCGGGGAAGCACAAGGTAGCAACTTCATCTAGAACGCTCACCAATTCCTACGTCAGAGACAGGACCACCACAACTATACAACCTATTGCAAAAATGCTCCAGCCTTTTATAACTCTATCTCTAAGCAATTATTATAGAATAAGCAAAGAGGGAAGTGTATTTAAAATCAAACAATTGTTGGATTTTATTCTCAATTCAAGAAGTTGAGGAAGATTGCATTTATCAAACACATACTACATCCATAGTCCTACTGGCCGTCATTTAGTACAAGAATTATCTGTTGCAACATGTTTCACCCTAATCCTTTACTGTTTACAGATTCATTGTATTCATCTTTAAAGAAAAATCTACCATATTCTAATAAATCCTTTTAAGTTAAACCAAAAACAACTTATAGTTTTTTCCCTGAGTATGACTATTATTTTTGTATTGAGTTGTTGTCATTATTTATCACCCCACCTTCCCATTATATTGTTTTCCTCAATAATTCTTTAAAATAATTATCAAATAACCAACAATGGGAGTATGCACATCTGCATTAGAAGTAGCAAACAAACTTAAGGGTTATATTCCCAACCATCCCTTAGAGAAATATCAAACTAAATAGAGATGGTAGTAAAAGTGAAGCAGTTCAACTAAATAAAGATAGTAGTAAAAGTGAAGCAGTTCATGGAATTTATCTAGTAATGATTCAAATAACATTTATAGGGTTACTTTACATATTGGATAGAGTCACTTGCACAAAGTTTATTTTGCACTTATAGATACACTCCTTTGGGCGATGTAGAGAGAACATGCCCAAGATGAATTTTCAGATCTTCCAAGAAAAACAATGAACCCCCTTATGATTTTTTCCTTCTTCCTAATAACACCTCCTCTAAAAACATGAAGTGCGGCATTCTACTATCCAAGTGCCAAGCAACAGGAGGCACCAACAATCAAGCGTCCCAAGAAATTCCTCTCTTATGACAACTGGTGTATAATTGTGGAGATCATGGCAAATGGAATGGCCTTGGGCACATTCAACACATAATGCTAGGTGTAATTAGATATGTCAATTCAATGTAACATGTGAACTATATTATGGGATCAAACCTTTTAATCAAAGGAACATTTATGCATATTTTCCTTTATAACAAGGAATTCAATCAATTCAAGAAAGCTTTAAATGTAGGCTTTCATATTAATATATCCCTTCTACATTGGCTTGTAGTCCCCAAGTGATCAAGTTATTTTAAAATAAAAAATTGCATGCCAGGAAACTTAAAGGCTCACAATGTTAATTTCTCATAACCCAGTTATAGATTAATTGCATAATAAAATTCACATAATAGAACCAAATTTTTTTATCTATTTGATTTATAACAATTAATACACTGGGTTAATTAACAACTAATAACAATGAAAGCAAAAATAACAAGAAGCCAATCACAAAATCACAATAACACAAGTATACACAGGAAACCCCAATGTGGGGAAAAATCTGCAAATGTTAGATCTTCTATTCAGCCTCAACAACAAACTTTCCTTATGGAATACAATTATTGGTTTGTTAAAATGATGATACATATATAGCCTTGTTGATTTACATCAATGTGTAAGAGAAAATAAACTTTCCTTACATAACTCGGCCTTACATACACATAAATCGCTCTTGGTCTTATCTCAACCTCACAACTTCAGTTGTCTACCCAAAAACATTCTATTAATGAAAAGAAATCATGTTGTTGCTAAATATCCAACTCGAGTTGCCCTTAAGTAGCTCCTTACTCCACCTTTCGAGCTACAAAAAATCAACACTCCCTCTTAGCGAGGAAGGTGTTTTGCATAACACCCAACTTATCCATGAAGAATACAAACTTACTCTTCATCAAGGCCTTGGTTAGGATATTTGTTATCTATTCATCTGTAGGAATGTATTGGAGCTTTACTATCCCCTTCTCCACACAATCTCTAATGAAGTGGTACTTGGTCTCAATGTGCTTTGACTTGTCATGAAACACTAGATTTCTAGAGAGTTCGATACAACTATGATTATCACAGTAAATAACTGTAGGATCCAACTCCTAATCAAAGAGCCTAGCTAGAAGTTTTCAAAGCCAGATAGCCTCACATGTAGACATACTAGCTGCCATATACTTGGTCTTTGTAGAACTCAGTGCAATTGAATTCTATTTCCTACTATACCAAGAGACTACTCTTGATCCCAAACTGAAATTGCACCCTAAAGTGCTCTTCTGATCAGCTGTACAACCTGCCCAATCTGCATCAGTGAACCCCTTAAGCTTCGCTCCATCTTGCTGAATATACTTTAACCCATAATCAATTGTGCCTTAGAGATACCTCAAAACATGCTTCACAGCTATCCAGTGCACATTTTTAGGTTCCACCATAAACTGACTAAGTGAGTTCACTACAAAACAAATATTTGGCTTGGTGTTGACCAAATACATAAGAGAGCCTATCAACTATCTATATAAAGTTGAGTCCATAACCTCTGATCTAGAAGCATCGATATTCTTCCAGTTGGTCACAAGTGGCATGGACATGGGTTTACAGTTCTCCATCCTAAATTGCTTCAAGCTATCAATTAAGTACTTCCCTTGTCCAAGAAATATCTCTCCCTCTTTCTACCACAACTCCAATCCTAGAAAGTAGTGCATCAACTCAAGTCCTTCATCTCAAACTCTCTTGCAAGATCCTTCTTGCAGTGTGTTATGAGCTCCTCTAACCTTGTGAGAAACAGGTCATCGACATATAACACCAATACGAGAAATTCGCCCTTCACTTGATCATAATACAAGTTTGGATATACCTCACTCTTGACAAAACCCACACTCTACAAGTAATGATCAATACGTGAATGCCACACCCTGGGAGCCTGCTTGAGCCCATACAGTGCTCTTTTCAACCCAAATACATGAGAATCCCTCCCATGTGCTTCAAATCCTTCTGGTTGTTCTATGTAAATCTCTTCCTCAATCACACCGTTGAGGAAGACCATCTTTACATTCATCTGGTGAATCCTCTAACCCATTTGTTCTGCTACAGAAATGATAGATCTTATGGATGAGTACCTAGCTACCGAAGTGAAAGTCTCATCATATTTGATCCCTTCCTTCTAATAAAACCCCTTAACCACAAACTGAGCTTTCAAATTTTCCACATTACCATCCACAACATGCTTAATCTTATACAACCATCTTGAGCCCACCACAGACTTACCTTCTAGCCATGGTACTACTTCCCAAACATTGTTCTTCATGATGGAAGAATACTCTTCCATCATGGCATCCCTCCATACTTGGTGCATGGACACCTCCTGAAACCTAGAAGGTTCCACTTCAATTAATTTACTCATATAAGTGCCACATACTTAGAATAATGTTTGGGAGCCTTTTTTTGTCTGATTGAATCTTGTGGATCACCAACATATTCCTCGGCCTTTCTCAGTGTCAGCTTAGCCGCCTTGTTTCTCCTCTTCTCGGTACTAGGAATCTGAGGCTGGGGAATTATTTGTTCCTCCTTCTGATCAACCTTCTTGGCCTGCTTGCTCTCCTCTCTAGCTTGTGTGACTGAAGTTTGAGGAATTTGTGTTGCCTCAACCATGGGTGATTGCTTCTCATTCATCACGCTACTAAACTTCTGAAGAGTCCTCTCTTCCTTGAACTTCACATCTTCATGAACAAATATTTTCTCGAGGGAAGGAATGTAAACCCGATAGGCCTTAGAAGTTTCACTATACCCAAAAAGGACACCCTTCTCTATAGTTGGTTCCAGCTTGGTTCTCTTCTCCACAAGAATATGACAATACAAGTCATCCAAAGATGTGAATGTGCTCCAAATCTGGTTTCTTATCAGTGAACGCTTCTTCTGGAGTCAATTTTCCCAACACTTTGTGTGGGCTCCTATTCTGCAAATACACGGTTGTATTGCAAGCTTCTTCCTATAAGAACCAAGGTAGATCCTAATCATGAAGCATGGCCTTGGCTGCTCCAACTATAGCCCTGTTTTTCCATTCAACAATCCCATTCTGTTGAGGGTTGTATGGAACTGTCAACTCTTTCTTGATACCTTCTTGAGATTAGAAATATTTGAAGACATTCGAGGTATACTCACCTCCATTATCAAACCTCGATATCTTGATCTTCATCCCTATTTGGTTCTCCACGAGAGCCTTAAACTCTTTGAACCTACTGAAGAACTCATCTTTATTCTTCAAAAAATATATCCATGACTTCTTGGAGAAATCATCAATGAAAGTAAAATAATACTCGTACCCATTCAAGGATACTATTTTCATGGGTCCACACACATCTAAGTGTACTCTAGATACAAAATCCCTTTGGATCTAGGGTTGCTACTTGGAAAACTGGTCTTGGCATATTTCCCAAGAGCACAACTCTTGCCCACCTCATTATTTTCTATCTTCATCTCAGGAAACCCCATCACTATTTCCTCAAGCACATTAAGTGCTCCATGGTGAAGATGAGCCATCATCTTGTGCCACAATTCTCCTAGCCCTCTCCAACTACTTACCAATGCATGTGCTAGCTCATACTGTAATCGAAAAAAGTTGCCATGCCTGACTCCAATCACTTTTGCAACTTGAAATCCTTGGGATGAATATAAAATTTACCTCTCTCAAAGGTCGCAATGTAACCCCTGTCCTCCAAAGTAGAAACAAAGATTAAATTCTTTGTCATGCTAGGGACATACAACATGTCCTCCACCAACAAAGGTTTGCTAGACTCCCTCTAAAACTTGACCTTGCCAACACCAGTTGCACGGTACTTGGCATTATCTCCAAGCTCAATATAGAAATCCAAATTCTTCTCCTCCAACTTGGTGAAACATCTTTTCAATCCCGTCATGTGGCAAGAAGCCCCACTACCAATATACCGTACCCCATTGGTAATTGAACTTGAGAGATTGGCAATGAGTGAAAACTCATTCTCAAATCATGTTGCAAACTCGTCCATCTCTGCTATAACAACAACTTGCTTCTTTTTCTTGTCGTTATTTTTCTTATTTGGACACTATTTGGCATAGTGACCCAACTAATGGCAACAAAAACACTTTATCTTGCTTAGATATTTCTTCTTCCCACTCTTGGAAGAAGAGCCTTTCATTTTCCCTTTATTGTACTTCTGCTTACCCTTGCCTGCAAGAGAAAGATTTTCTTCGTCTTGAACCTTCTTCATCCGATCTCCTCGATGAGCACTTTCAAGGATCTCTTCCTAAACAAATCATCCCAAAGCCTCGCCCAGTCGAGTAGGTGAACTATGTCGACAACACACTTGAAAAACACTTCCCAATGCTTCTAAAAAGCATTCAAGGCTATACACACCAGCTCTTCATCAACAATCGTCTCTCCAACAACATCCAACTTATCCTTGACCTATGTCAATCTAGACAAGTAAGAGGTCATGCTCTCACCCTTGGAAATATTGGTGTTACATGAAATTTGTCCTTGAGCATCATCTTACGACTGATAGTCACTTCTGATGAAGTTTTGTGAGTGTATCCCACATCTCCTTAGTGGTGTTTTTCTCTGATAGATGAGGAATAAAATTATCTCTTACCCCATCAAGGATAATCCTCTGAGCCTTGGCCTCCTTGACTTCATGCAAATCTAGGGCAATAGGATCATTTATTGGTGGTGTCACCTCTATACTAGCATAGATCCACAACCTATTCTTCTTGAGAACGGATGTAATCAAAACCTTCCACTGTAAGAAGTTAGACACACCCTCAATCCTATCCTCATATTGAACATTGGTTGCTATAGTCACAAAAGAAACTAGAGACAAAATCCTATTTTTTTCTTGAAATTTGTGTCACAAACCTTGACTTCGTATTCAGAGTTTAGTGCTTTGATACCATGCTAATTTCTCATAACCCAACTGTAGATTAATTGCACAATAAAATTCACAAAATAGAACCAAAACAATTTATCTATCTTATTTATAACAATTAATACACTGGGTTAATTAACAACTAATAACAACAAAAGCAAAAATAACAAGAAGCCAATCACAAAAATATAATAACACAGATATACCCAAAAAACCCGTGTGGGGAAAAACCTACAAATGTTGGATCTTTCATTCAGCCTCAACAACAAACTCTCCTTATGGAATACAATTACTGGTTTCTATAGCGATGATATATATATAGCCTTGCTGATTTACATCAATGTGCAAGAGAAAATAAACTTTCCTTACATAACTTGGCCTAACTTACACATAAAATCGCTCTTAGTCTTATCTCAACCTCACAACTCCAGTTTTCTACTTGAAAACATTCTATTAATGAAAATAAATCACATGCTATTGCTAAATATCCAACTTAAGTTACCCTTAATATACTCCACACTCCACTTGTCGAGCTATAGAAAATCAACACACAACTCAAAGTTTGGTTTGATGGAGAATGACTAAGAAGGAATTCAATGGTGTGAGCATAGTGTCCAAAGTAAATATGTGTTTACATATATATATGAAACTCATCTTTGGCTGCCAAATAAACATTAACCACTCTCAAATAGGAAGGTGCCACATAACTTGGACCTTCTCACCAACATTTTAAACAAATAAGAATATTAATATCGATATTTATAATAATAATTATTAATAGTGTTAATTATATTTATTAACTATAGTTGTATTAACATTTTTAATATTAATGTTTTTATTCATTATTTTGATAAAAAAAAAAAATGTCAATTCCCACTTATATGGTGTCCATCTTGATGGAAAGCTTTGAAAATAACCTACATATTAACAAATAACACACTCTTGTGCTAAGTTTGGCTCATGACCCAATACTGACACAAGCTATCGAGGTTTTCTCCTTAGGAAACTATAGACAATTGAAAAACACAGGCACACACACACACACATATATCAATATTATGTAACTTAGCTACATGACTCTAAGTGTGTGTGTGCATTATTTCATCATGGCAAGTTGCCTGTACCTGCAAGAACCTTTTTCCCGATGATATTCTCTCTGATTTAAGAAAATGTCAACAATTCATGACACACTTGTGAATTAGAACACATAATTAATCATCATCATTATAATATTTTTTCTTTAATTACACTTCAAGTAATAACTAATGCAATCATATTCTTTCCTAATCACTTGTTAAACAATTAATACAACAATTAAGTGATTAAGATAAGTTAATTAAATAGGATGTGACAAAACATATTTTCTTAAAGTATGGAATTTGGAAGCCTTAAACTCTTAAACACCTTCCAAATAAAATAATCAAATATTAGGGCTGCCTAGCGTTCCATAGAAATGGATACAATATATAAACATGGACACATATAAACATAGATAGTTGGTGCAGGAGCACCATGTTCATCTTTTGCAAAGTTTGGTTCAATGAGGCCTTAAGTTGGTTTTGGTGTTTTGAGTTTAGAAGACATTGAATAAGGTCATAATAGACAACTTTATATGTAATAAGTAAATTTGAATTGGTTCTAGGTCAATTTGTCAAATTTCGCAATGTTGTAAAATGTTGTCATGTTGAAAAAGTGTAAAAATGCAAATTTGGAAGACAAACAGTCATGGGAGTTTAAAAGTTGGTTTTTATGGTTGTGTTAGTTTATTTTAGGAGGGAAGAGCTTAAATATGCCTCTTGAATTAGAGGAAAGGTTGTTGTTAGTGTTTTGATTGAAGAAACAAGTAAAAGCTCTTGAAATTTTTGTGTATTTTTCTAGAAAATCTGTTGCTTCTTTGATTTGTACGATTTTGTACAGGGTGCTTTCAGTCTAAATTGCATGTGATTTGATAGGGACATGATTTAACACCATTTTGAAGTTGGTTTTATTAGGTTTGAAGGATTTGGTGGGCAAATTTCTATAAGCGGCTAGAAATATAGAGTTAGAGGGTTTGATAGGCTTAAAATGGGAAGTTAAGCCATTCCACTGGTGAATCTTGTAAATAATTGGTGAAATGGCATAAATAGGTGTAGGATGTTGTTTAAAGTAGTTTTTGAGAGCAAGGGAGGCAAGTTGTGGTTTTTGGAATGCTATCCTAGAGGTATTCTCATGAATTTTGGCTTAAATTGAATGGCTAGACTAGGGTTTGTGTAAAGGCTTGTGGAATTGGTCAAAAAATGATGGGATGAGTTTGTGTAGGGTAAATGAAATATGTTTGTAGCCCTGGTTTGCAGAGTGAAGGCTTGGGGATTGTATTTTCATGAAACCCTCCATGTTTCAAGTGTAGGAAGGCCTAGAACAAGGGTATTTTGGTTTGGTGTTTAGGGCAATGTCTTGGAGGATTAAAGTTGTTGGTTCAAGGTTTTTGTAGCCTGGTTAAGGTTAGGGAATGAGGTTTTGTGGTCAGAGAAAAGGTTTCATAGTGGATGCTTTGTAAAAGTGGCCTAATTGGCCAAGGAGGGCAGCGTAGCAGCATTGTTTTGGAGGTGTTGGTCCAAAGTGACCTTAGGAGAATTTGGAATATGTTAGAATATGTCTTAATGGGTATCTGGAAAGGTGAAGAGTTCACAAAATGAGAGCCTTCTCTAAAATATATTCCCAAATTTCATGATTTGGAGGGCTACAAGAAGAGTTGGAAGGATTTGAGGAAATATGTCAAGATAGGGTTTTGAGAAAAAGAAAAATGTTTGAATCTCTTTGAATTGTGATTGAAATTAGTTTGCCTCCTTGCTCTACATCAATAGTCGAATTAAACACAATACATATAAACACATATAGGCTGAATTTTCAATATTCCTTAATACATATACAACTACATACCAATTATCAAAGTATACTTATATTCAATTATTATACATCTAAGGCTATAAAACCTAAAATATTTGTCTTTTACTTATTAGGGGAGATAACCCAACATCCACACCTTAACTTCATGCATGCAAAGCTCCTAAATGGTATATTAGATTTTCATTTTTTTAGTTTGTATGTGACTTAAGAACCTAAATGTATTGTTTGGGTTTCTAGGTATTACCAAGGACCAATAGGATAAGTTGTTATGTGGATATAATTCCTTAAGTGGTCATTTCAAAGTGTTGATTGATGCATAGATGGACCCAATAATTGTGCACTATTGTTGTCAATAAACTTTCATAAATCTTTTGATTAATGCTTACAAATCTAAAAAAGTAGACTCATAAATGAATATTCCTCATTTATCACATGACAGTATATTTTTAATACCCTCACTAAAAATTTAATACATCACATTATACATTTCAATCTCACATTAAAAAAACATTAAGACATGTTTAATATACCTTTCATGTCCAATAAATGTGTATATCCACCCCATTAAAAGCTAGTTTGTTAGCCCTAAACTTAATTTGCAAGATCATTTTGTATCACAACAAGTTGTACCTATGCTTTGCTTCATTCTCATGCAACTATATTCACATCATAGTTTTCCATATTGAGTTTTTAAGCTACAACCATTTGCATTTTAGACATTCGTGTTGGATTAATTGTCATTGATGTCAAAGGTGTATGGACAAAATTGTATGAAAGCTAAAGGCCAAAGTAACTTAGTTAGTAATCATCATCCAAAGCAACTTAGTTAGAACTCTGTTCATATTGACATATTTGCAAATCAAATTTCCATTTATGCCGCCTTACTCCCTTTTCTCTTGGCGCCTAAGGAAAATGAAGAGCAAAGAGTCCAAGCCAAGTGATAGTTCCAATGTTGAATCAAATGAAGAAGAAGCTAATTTTGTGAGGAAGGTAAATAAAGGACCAAATAGGTACACAGATAAGTTTCCTTTTAAATGCTTTAATTGTGGAAAGGTAAGACATTTTGCAGCCAAATTCCCATGTGTTGAAACTGAAAATAGTGAAGAAGAAGAAAAACATAATATAAAGAAAGGTGGCAGACATTATCGATATAAAATATGCTATAAACAAGGAAAATTTGAGAAAAAAAAGAGCTTTTACAAGAACAAGAAAAGCTTCTATTCCAAGGAGGAAAGTAGTTCATCCAAAGAGAGATTCTCTGCCAACAATAGAGATGAAATTCTATTCATGGTGACAAAAATGTACATAGTACTTAGAGAGGTCACCAATAAAATGGTGAACTTCCTCTACATTTGAGAGGGACAACTCCCTTGTATGATGAATTTAGATTTTTCGGGATATGCTTTTGACCATAAAAAAGGACAGGAAATAGCTAATATCTATGCATAATCATGACACAAATCCGATAGTAAACTTTAAATAAAAAGAGACAAAAACAAATGACACAAATCATTAGTTACATACCTATGAATAATAATCAAAAGAATAACCATCAATTTCTTCCAAACATAAAAGCAGGTATAAAATGCTCGAGACTCACAGATCTTGTAACACATATATCTGCGACTAGATATAACAAAACATACACCAAAGAATGATTGAGATTTCACACAGAAAACTTGTAATCGAGAAGAAGACAAACAAGCACATAGGTTAAAATATCTCCTTATTTGTTTGATGAAACAAGAGCTCACAGACGCTCTCCTCTCTGTACAAATGACCTTACTGAAAAAAGAATAGAAAAAAGAAGCAACAACAGTGTTATTTAAACTAGCAATCCCATCACTATCTTTCCCAAAGCTCTCACCGGGGCTCCCCTGGTCCAACAACAAAAGGATTCCCCTTTTTCGACACAAAATAACCCCCTTTTATCTTTCCTCCTTCTTTGTAATTGGTTCTTGATAATTAAATTATCTTTTATTGTGGGAAGCTTTTCAAATTCCTTAATAGTTTTATATGCCTCCCTTCTTCAATTGCTTCAAATTCAAATGTATTCAAATAAGGTCCTTCAGGTTGCTTTCCTTCTCATCTTGCAAAACTCACTGTCACATGTTTGACAATGGTTCATTTGCATGTTTAGCTCGTGCTTATACTTCTTATGCAATCAGCTGAATAAAGGGTTACATTATTAGTAACATCAAAATCTATCAAAATCCGATCCATTTGCCACTGCCAGAGTAAAAAACAGTAGTATATCCCAATATGGTTTATCTCCAGTATTCCTTAAGGTATCAGTAGTATATCTTCAAACTCCATAAACACTTTACAATGTACAATGCCATCTTCAACTACTAATGATTATGACTTCAACATTCTCACCGATATTAGCTCAAGGAGATCCTATAAGCTTTTTGAAAAGCCATAAACCAGAACTGAACAGAGTGTTTGAAATGCAAAAGTATCCTAAATGAGGCCCCGAGATGGGCAAAAAGTTTTATGAGTTATTCAGGTAGGGCTTCATTGTAGCGTCTGTTAATGCAACTCTGATGATGATATTATGTCTTGAAGGCTCATTTACATATACCCTTCAATTCTGCCAATGGGTACACAGTGGTGAAATTTATAGACAACTATCATAATTTGAAAATCGAAGGTCACCCTAATTATTTCTGACATCTTCAACCATTCCTCCTGACTAAGGCCACGAAATGAGTGGGCTAATGTTCTTTTAGTTTCATGGAAGCTTGATTTGGAAACCAGTTGCAATACGAACTTTTTAGTCACAAACCTGAGAAGATGCTCCTATGATTTTATTACACTCGATCCCATAGGCAAAAATAAGGTTCTTTCCCATTATGCAGGTATCGATTGACCCCCACACCATCAATGTCAGATAGAGTTTCTAATTCCTGACCCATAAATCCTTTTAGAGCTGGAATAGAAGTACTTCCTGAATCAATGGTAGTTACTTTATAGAACATGAGTTGCAACATGTTTAGGATTCAATCAAAGAAAACAATGTGGCTATAAATACTTAGTCTATATTCATAACTGATCTATAGGCAACAGGAAAACACATCTGCGTAATCACCATAGGTTTAATTGTCATCTCGATAAGGGGAGATTTTAAAATTTCCATGATTAAAATTTGGGGTAACAAAATGAAATCAAGAAACTTAAGAAGAAGGATTTGAAGCAAAAATTACAACTTCAAGAGAAAATTGGAGAGACAAAAATATCATAAAGTCTTGAGGACTTAGAGAAAATGATCATCAATCTGAAAATTCAAATTGGAGAGGCAAAACAAATTGAGGAATAGGTAAGAATTCAATTAAAAAAAAGAAGAAAATTGTGAGAGGCTTGAGTCCAAAAATTTATTTCCTTAAGGAAAGAATTAGAGAAACAAGAGCCTCAAATTTGAGAAGAGTACCAAGATCTTAGATGATATCATTAATGGGAAGAGGTCATCATTTATAAAAAATGGTCCTGGATATTTAAAAAATCAGATGGCCAACAAAGAAAATTACCAAGAGCCACCAAATAAGGCAAATGAAGAAAAGACAAAGTTTTGTTGATGCTCTTAAAATTCCTATCAACAAAGAGAAAGACAATCAAGTACCACAAAAAACAAGCACTCTTCCAAAAAATAACAAGGAAAATTTCAAAAAGCCCTTTCCTCCAAGGCAGGTGCACATGACTAGGTTCCAGCATTATTTCTTTGGTTATTTCTTTTTGTGTAATCACTTTGGTCATAAAGCGATAGACTGTAGGGAACATGCAAGAAATAACTTTGTTTAGAACAAGAATAGAAATCCCTATGTGTTCTCAAATAGGAAAAATAATTCATTTGCTCCTTTAATGGATTATAATATTATATGCTTTAAGTGCAACAACTTTGGGCACACAACACACTTTTGTAGGAGTGGATTTGTGGAACCTCCTAAATAGAACAAGAAGAATACTATGACTAAACAAATGGAGGAAAATTCAAAAGTATGGAAAAAGAAACAAAAGCAAGAAAATGGGAGATCCATGCTTGTGCAAACTACACTTCATGCTCAAAATGAGGGAAATTAGTGGTACATTAACTATGGTTGCTCAAGCCACATGATTGGAGACAAGAGCAAATTCCTCACCTTGAAGGAAGTGAATGGAGGGACAATAAATTTTTGGGACAATGCTACTACAAAAGATAACAAGGAAAGATACTTTTATCCTTGATAGTGGACATGGATAATTTTAAGAAACCCTCCACTAAAAAAAGGTATAAAAACTTGACGAATTTTGTATTATTCCATATAAAATATTAATTTTATTGGCAATTTTTTTCTTTTTTTGAGAAAAAAATTAATTGGCGAATCTTTTATAATCACTAGAAATTTGTAGAAACTCTTGGTGAATTAAACTTGTTTTTAAACCTATAACAACCCAGTTCTATGTAATTTTTTTTTCTTAAACTACAACTTAAAACATAGATAACATGCATATAAGAAAGTATTTAAACATCTCTTTCCTTTTCATTAACAATAAATAAGATTCATGCTAACTAATAAAATGAAATCTTTTTCCTTTCATTTAAACAAGACAACATATTTCAAATGACGAAACTTTTCTTTTTCAAATAAACATCAGAGAAAATATACATACGTGCACATACATAGCTCGATTGAGCTTTTGAACTAATAGTGGTAAAAAGGTCCAGGAATTCACCTTTCAAATCTCGGTGCCTCAGTAGCCTAGTAAGGAGGAGAAACATCACTTGGGTGCTTTTCCGCCAACCACAGACTTATAATGCGGTCCCCCGCACATCTATCATTCGATAGATGGCCCTCCCTTCTACGAAGAGATTGGTTGGGTAACCGATACTATAAACTGACTAAGCATAGTGGTGTGTCTTACATAGCTAGAACCTGTACATCCGGTAAACTCTTGATCTAGTATGCAATACAGGATCACAGTGGACATGACAGTGTATTCATCACTCAATCAAGAGGACGTTGTTCATTTACACTACTTTGGCCAAAGTGTTTAATCAGTATCTCTACTGAGGGTCAACTACCACATACACTATTTAGGGTTGATTTGACTTAGGGCTATCTTACACTACACGTAGGTCTTTTTTCCTATCGTGGTAGTCTGTACCAAGACTCTTACAGTAATGGCATGAGATTGATCAAGATTCATAATGAATGCATGATAATGAGCATGGATATGAATTATAGTAATCCATATGAAAGAGTGTGAATTGGTAATGATTCGTAGCAGTTGAAAGCCTTTATATAGACTTATGAAATGCAACGCATTTCCTTATAGGAATGCATGAAAATTGACAACAAACATAGTCAGACTTATTCAAAGGCACTTAAAGGGTTTCCAAGCCTTCACTTAGTAATTTTGGTAGTGATTCGACTCGCATTTTAGACAACAAAACCAAAAAAATTCAACTGTTCAACAAAATTCGCCACTTACAAGTAATTCCCAAAATATGGTGCCAACAAGAAGGTGATTCATCTTGCTGGAAAAAGTCTTGGTTTATTTAGCAACGACTATAACCTCTTGGGCTGTGTCACACCTATTTTTTTAGCATGGTTGATTATTTCACCCAAGCGAAGCACTCTTACACAGTCGCGCGGTTTAACTTCTTCCGCCATTTCCATTTCACGAGAAAACTTTTAAATATTTTCAAAACTGACTTTATTAAGTCAATAGTTATACATCGAATATTTCTTTTTAAAAATTAGAGTAGCCTTTACTTATTTTTGAATTTATTCCATGATGAAAATAGGTGAATTCGATTTCCATAATACTTGGCAAACATTCGATTTCCAAATATATGATGAGAAATGAATAAACAATGCTCTCTATTTATAAAATAATATATATATAAATTTATTAATATTATATTTATTTATATACGTATTGAAGTAATAAATAATTATATCTATATATATTATTACCTTAAGTAATATATATATATATATATATTTATGTTTATTATTTTTACTTTAATATGTATATTTATTATATAATATTAATATGTATATATATATATACACATGTACACATATACGCGTGTATATATATATATGCATATATAACTCCTGCAAAACATATCGTAAGCCAATTTTTTATTTTCGATAGTCTATATATGTATCTATACATATATACATATACGTGTAGATGCAAATCAACATCAATAATAATATAATTTATTAATATCCAGTATGTAATAGGTGGTGTATATACATATACATACATATACATACGTCCATATATATTTCGATATACATGCATGTGTATGTATACCATATTGATGCAACTGTGCGAGCATATCCATTTGCCAATCACACACTTATATCGATATGCATATACATATGGATGCATGTATAAAATATATATGTATATATATCCCCTGCTTATTTACTTGCATTCAAATACAATCCACTGAAATGAACTAAATACCATGAGACAGTTAACAAACAAACATCACTTACAAAAGGTACAAAAGAAGACACGACTCCTAATGCCAGTATACAACTATGGATGACTTATCTATCTCAACTGACTCAGTTACTCACTCTAAGGTGAAGTGTGTGTATACTCAGATAGTTCACATTATCGTTTAACCGACCAAGCCCCTCTCCCAAGTGATATTTCCCCTCCGCCTGGAGGAATGGTACCTATACCTGCATCCACTGGTATACGTTCACGAAAGTCAAACGCTCACAACATAATAGTATAGATACAACATTTCACAAGTTAGAATATTAACAATTCTATAACTTAATATGCATTATTTAATCAAGAATGACATCCATTGAAATACATTAAAATGAGACAATCATTAAACATAACAATACTCAGATTTGTCAATAAGGCACACCTTTTATTCAAGCATTGAGTTCAGATTACAATCTTTTGGCCCTATGCAATACTATTACGTAGTAGCTTACAATTCAGAGTGTAACAAAACCAATAAAACATTTTCATTGGAATTTTTTTTTTTTAGGCCAATAAAATATTATCATTGGTGAATTAAACCTATTTTCAAACCAATAAAATATTTTCATTGGTGAATTAAGTCTGTACTCAAATCAATAATATATTTTCATTGGTGAATTAAACCTCTTCTCAAATCAATAACATATTTTTGTTGGAGAATTAAACTTGTATTCAAACCAATAAAATATTTCCATGGCAAATTAAATTTGTATGGAAATAAAAATCATAGTGTGGGTGGTGAAAACACCAAATGATAAATGATTACAAATAAGTTAGTTAGTGAATTTATAAGTTCTAATCACAAGTGAGAAAATTTTATTGTGAGTTGGTATTGATAATGATTAGGGTACAACAAGCCATTTGATTCTCGTATCTTTTCAATGCTTCAAAGTACTCTGCCTCAAGCTAGATGCCAGTCCAAATAATATTTTCTATGGATCTCCCATTTGCCAACAAAGTGAGAATGGAGAAATTAGCTCACCCTTTGAGTTTCCTACTCTCAATTACTTACATTTTTTGATGTGAACTTAATTATTCTTCTGAGAAAATTAAATTTCTCCTTTAGAATTTACAATCATTTCGTTCCACTTTTTGGAAAGGAACTATAACCCATATGAGGCTTCTACACAATCTTAAATTTAAAACATGTAAATCGAGGTACGATAAAAAGATGAAGATCCTTGATCATATTATGCAATATATTTTGCATTAAATATTTTAACTATTGTCTCATGCTTCACCATAGTGGGATGCATAACCAAAATTTTCTATAAATTCATCATAATCTTAGATTTGATCAAACAAATTTTACCCATTCATATATTCTTGATCCTCCTCCTCCCCATGTGCATCGATCAAATTGTGCCACTTGACAACATCTCATCCAACCGAATCTCTTAATCATTATGAATCCTTGATCTTGAGATAAAATCTCCATCATTGATCGACCGTATCATGTCATTATCATCAACACACTTCAAAACAAAGTTATATCACAACATTGAAGACCAATCACACACCATCAATACCATCGAGAGCACATCAAGAGGTGTTAAAAGAGCTCTTGTGAGATCTCTCAACATGGGATGTACTCCTCTTCAACCTCACTATGAGATACTTGGAGAGTACGCCAAATGTTTACTCTTTGTGTTTAAACCTTTATTATTGCTTTTCCTTTTCCACAAAAAGCATGGCAATTAAATATATTATCTCTAATCTACATAATCACAATACAAAATAACACAAATCACTAATCATAATTAGTTTCTCAAAACATGCATAAGTGATACTATAATCAACACATATAAATCCAAAAATGACAATCACATTAGCTAAACATGGCTCTAAAAAATAAACTTCAATGTATTGCTATAATTAAGAAAACACAATTAATAACAAGTATGGGTTGGTATATATGATAAACATAGAAATCTCATATAAAAAATACTAATGCATATATTGATAATATAATCCATCCCCTAATTAGGTCCCCAAAACATGATAACACACAACATAATAAGAAAATCAAGACATGGTAGGAAATGCATATGGGTGAACCTTACATTGATTTTTTAGATTTATGTTAACTTTTATATTGAGTTATGCTAAGAAAAGGAAGTTGATTAACTTCCTATCCCATACCTTAGTCAAGTACCCTGATCAATTTAACAATTTGTAACAACTTTGTAGACATACCAAGTAAAATATAGATTGTCTAATTTTTTTCTTATGATTGTAGATGCTAACACAACTTTCTATAATTATATTACAAATCTAAATTTAACCAGAGCATTGTCCTTTTATATAATGTCCTACAATATTTTGTATTTGAGCTGGTAAGAAATGATTAAATGAAGTGGAATCATTTTACGTCCATGATTGATTTTAAATTTGGTAAAAAAAGATCAAAATGGCACTTATGATTCTAAGCCATTTTTTGTTAATAACTATACTCTTAAATTACAATTAAAATAATATAATTTAAATTTAAATCATCTCCATTAAGAAAAAAAAACTTAAATATTAATTAATTACATACTAAATACCAATTCTTAACCAAAAAAATAGAAACACTAAAACTGTTATGTGAAACAAAATTAGAATAGAGTGAATCAGAATTGTTAGGATAGTCAGAAGTGAGAAATATGGGGACGAAAATGTTCATTAAACGTATTTATCATCATCATTGATGTGTATGCCAGTAAACCCTAGTCCTATATGAAGAAACCCTTGAGATTATATGCTCTTCAACACATCCGGCTGCTGCAATTTACAGCAATAGGTACTCATCTCATTTTCCTCTGTTCATATCTTCCATTAAGTACAATGCCATTCGTATTGTTTTGGAGATGCATAGTTTTCTCAGATAGATATTCGTCATGTCTCCCTCTAACAATCAAACCGCATTCTCCATCATTCACATTCCCACCATTCTCACCACTTTCTTCATCGTCATCATCTCCTTTGACAGCCCCCCTCAATGTCATTTCAGATTTCCTAACAAACGAATGTGGGTTTTCTTTTTCTCAAGTAACAACTGTCATGAGAAAATACCCACAGCTCTTGAGGGCCAAATCCGACCAAACCGCTAGAGAAGCCATTCATCTCCTGAAAGATTCTGGATTCACTGAAAACAAGCTTAAGAGTACCATTCTTAGAAGCCCAACTATTCTTTCAATGAGAGTGGATAGGCAGTTGAGGCCCAAGATGAAATTTCTGAAAGAAATGGGCTTGGCTACTCAAGACATAGCATATATTGTATTTCACCAACCCAGAGTGCTTGACTTGAGCTTAGAAATCTGTCTCGCCCCTAGAATCCTGCATCTTGAAACCCTATTTGGCTCAAAGTTCGATCTGTGCAAGGCTCTCAGAAGGACACCTCACCTATTGACGAGTGATTTCAAGAAGCAGGTGATGCCTAGAGTGGAGTACTTGAAGAATAGTCTGGGCATTCTAGAAGATTCTGCAGTATTTACGCGAGCCCTCAGGGCTCTTCTAGGCCTCAGTTTTGAAACCCTGGAAAAGAAAATTAAACATATGGCGAGTCTTGGTCTGGCAGAGGATGAAGTAAGTCAAATTCTTAAGAGACATCCTGAAGCACTTGGTAAGTCAACCAAGAAAATAAAGGAAAACTTTGATTTCCTGATACACACTGTAGGTCTTGAGCCCAAGAAAGTTGTTTTGAATCCTGCGCTTTTAGATTTAAGCGTAGAGAAAAGGCTCAAACCCCGTTATGAAGTCTTTCAATCTCTGAGGACAAGTCCCCATGCCAAGGGTCTATCTAGTCTCGTTAGGTTTTTTAACTTAAGTGAGGAAGAATTTCTTAAATATTCTGTCCAATACAGTAAAGTCCAGTCCAGTGATCATACAATATAATCACTAATTTTGAAAGTTTCTGTATTTCTGTATATGTTTGTTTAGATCAATATTTCGAATCACATTTAGTGATTTCTTTTGACTCATTTTTCTGATGATGAATCACTGAAATGTAATTCAAAACATCCATTTAAATAAACATACACAATTGAATTCAGAAATTTCAAAACTAATGATTATATTGTACTTAAAATAAGATATATTGACCGAACCATTAATGAAATCAGATAATAGAAATTCTACCATTGAAGTTCTGTAGTTTATTCTTGATGCAGGAACATCCTTCACTGACAGCAATCCTTATAAAAATAAAATAAAATAAATGCCCAGACCTGGTCCTTTTGACCAATTTCTTTTGGTTATCCTTCCGTGTCATTCAGATTTCACAATACAGCTAGTGTACAAAACAGAGGATTAAGAGACAGAGACCAGGTGCTGAGGAGAAAAGAGAGGGCAGACTTCAACATCAACCCAATTTTCACTGCATTCTGGCGGGAGACGGGACCGACAATTAACGATAAGAGCATCTACTGTTAATGGATGGAAAAATGGAAAGTAGGACGAATAAAATCCTTTTTAAGAAGAGGTTTTCAAGTTTTGTTGCAGATAGCTGGGCAGCACTGAAGAAGAGGAAGTAAAATCATTTGTTGGAGAAAGCAGCCAGGCAGGACGTTGGGAAAGGGACAAGAAAAAAGGCCTTTTCGCTTGGGTTTAGAGTAGGATGAAACAATAACAACCATATTCAAACAGGAGAATACAAGGGACTACGTTGGACAAGGAAGTAGCAACAGGAAGACAAAAGACAGGATTTGAAAGCATGGGAATTTGCGATGAAAACAGTGGAGCTCAATCTCCTCCTTTCTGTGTTGATTTTATGAGAACTAAAAATCTGAGTTTAACATTTATTCAGTCAAACGATCTTTAGAGCAGATATTCAAAGCTGCCCCATTTTATCTCTATGTAAGTATATGTTAACAACTGTCCTTAAGTATAAGGGTTCAGTACTAGTGTTTGTGAATGTGCATGATGTTTAAAGCATCTTATTTTTAAATTCCCAGAAATTAAGGTAAGCTGGTTGCCCTGAGTGCATAATGGCATTATGGTTGGGTTTCCCTTATCTTTGTTGGCTATTTTAAGCTATAGGATTGAATATTTGTTCAAAGACTGGTTGGATTGGTTGCCCATTCAGTTGGGCCACCCCAGGGTCTGCATCAATTCTTTTTTATATAGTTGAAGGCAAGTCATACATCTGTATCTATGTGTTAAAATTAGACTTACAAATTGGCTCATGTTTGGATCATTCTGTTTTAGATTAAATCAAAGTGAACAAACATTAAATCCGCCTAGTTCCATTTACAGTTTAGATTTCAATTCACAAGTAAGATATCCATTTATGAAGTAAGTTAACAAATTTTTTCTTCCACATAACTTGAACTTTAACAATAAGCATGATTCACATCAGTCTATTTTCTCAAAGCCCAATTGCAACCCAAATAGGCAAGTGCACTTAAGATTTGTTTTCAGTATTATACTTATGTTGTGGTATTAACTTTAATCTAGTTAATCGTGGTTTCTATGTCAATCTTAGGTTCTTTTCATATATGTATAATTTCTGATATGCAATACTCTCTCTATTTTTTGCAAATCCGTTGCAACAATGCCTTAGTTAACTTGGCATAGTTCTATATCTTACTCTCTAGATGAATAATATTGCTCTGCATGAAACTGGTAACTTTATTTCCTTCATTAATAAGCTTAGGTTAGTTTCATACTGCAGACTGTATAATTTAGAAATTGGTAATGCCGCTGTATTTTGCACTTTTCATGGTGCTTGCTGCATTTGACATGCCAGTAAATTATGTTTTTTAAATCCTTAGAAGCTCTAGTTTAATCCCTGCATGCGAACAAATAAGCCCCATATAAGTCCCTATTTTTGGATGGAATTCAACCCCTGTACTTGAGGCATTTCATCCCTCACATATTCCATATTGTACAACTGTGACATTATTGGCCTGATAAGATGGAGTTATATACACTGGTCCACAATCTGGTACACCAAAGTGAATAAAACATATTTGTTTCTAGATAAACTCACCCAAAATAAGATGGATTTGTCCTCTCAGAAGATATAGTTTGATTGCAAATATGGAACAGTATTTGTTAAACTGAAGGCTATGGCCAGATTTAGTTCTCAACTTTTGAACATTTATATAGAAACAATTTGTTTCTAGATAAAATGCACCCAAAATACACTAATGGTTGATTGTGTGCTTTGCGAATTATGATTCATTTCACAAATTATTCATGAAAGGTTGTGTAGAATTTGATTCCACCAAAAGTGAGAAGCAATTGGCAATCATATTGTATGTCATGTACTTTCTAGCTAGACAAGAGGCGAGGCTATTGGATCCTAAGTTGTCATATGGATTTACCATGTCTTCGCATGCAGGTCTTAATGTTTATGATATTTTTTATTATCGACGTCTTTTCAATTTGTATTATTATACTTTAAAGAGCTATCCATATAAAGAAATCCAATCAACAATCCTACAAAAAAATTGCATCTTCACAATGGATTATGTAGCATAATCCAAGAGGTTGAGATGAATTTCTTTATGAGAGATTTAAATTTTTTTTTTTTTTTTCCTTAAATATGAACATTGGGAGCCTTAAACTCTTAAAAACACTTTTCAAAATGAACAAATTAAATTTTAGGGCTGCCTAGCGTTCCATAGAAATGGTACCATATTGGATATAGATACATATATACATAGACAAGTGAAATTTTCAATATCCTTTAATACATAAGAGCCTAAATGTCAAGCTCCTAAATGGTATATTAGTTTTTTCAATATTTGAATTTGTATGTGACATAAGAGCCTAAATGTATTGTCTGGGCTTCTAGGTAGTAACAAGGACCAATAGGACGAGTTGTTATGTGGACATAAGTCCTTAAGTGACCATTTCAGAGTGTTGATTGAAATTTGTGCATAGATAATGCCAATAATTGTTAACTACGGTTGTCAATTAACTTTCACAAATCATTTGATTAATACTTAAAAATCTAAAAAATTGGACTCATAAATGTACATTCCTCATTTATCACATGACAAAGTATATTTTAAATACCCTCATTAAAAATTTAACACATCAGAAATGTGTTTCTATGAATCGATACCTAACTTTTGCTTCATTCTCATGCAACTAATTTCACATCATAGTTTGCCATATTGAGTTTCTAAGCTACAACCATATGCATTTTAGACATTTGTGTTGGATTCATTGTTATTAATGTCAAAGTTGTACGGACAAAAATTGTATGAAGGCCAAAGGCCACTAATCATCATCCAAAGTAACTCATGTAGACCCCCTTCATATTGACATATTTGCAAGTCAAATTTCTATTATGATGGATGAATCCCTTTATCCTTGGTGTGTAAGTCATATGGAAAATAAATTAAAATTAATATTTTATTCATGGCCAACCTTAGTTGCCTAAGTCATATGGAAAATAAATTTAAATTAATATTTTGTTCATGACCTACCAACTTAGCTGCCCAAGTCAAGACACACACACACACACACACATGTATATATAAATTCACTTAAGAATATATCTAACTAATTATCATCAAAGTAGCAATAAGTGATTAAGAAGGCAATAATTCATTACAAAGTACTAGTGATTCACAAAGGCTCGAGTAGCAATAAATAAATTTTTTTAAAGGCAATGATCAACATTAGGGAGTGGTAGCAATAAGTCAGGTCTTTTCAAAAGGGTTATCTCTATTCAAAGAGACATCTTTGTTCATATAGGCAAGAAGATATAAAAGGGAGTAAGAAATGTGTGAAAAGAGTGGAAAATAAGAAGATATATCTTACAAATATGTATGCATATTTGAAGAAAAGAATATCATAGAAAATCATTCAAGACAGATTTTGTGGAGAATTTATATGAATATCATTTGTTGAAGGAGCAATTTTAAAAGAGGAAATATTTTGGAGATTGGTATCTCGTATTGAAGAGGTTGGTGCCTCATTTTGGAGATGTTGGTGCTTCATATTAAAAAGATTGGTGTCTCTTGTTGTGTTGGTGGTCAATTTTGGGGATTGGTGTTTCCAATGGGTTGGTGCTTATGAATATATTAGAAGTATTTAATTTTGGTGACTTAATGTGGACAATAGATCCAAGCAATCCTATTCTTAGTGGTTTTATCTTGAAAGGGCTTCCATGTAAATCTTGTGTTAATTGTTGATGTGATGTGATTGATATTATTGCGATTATTAATTTTAAAAAGTAAAAGATTACCTTATATTAATTCACCCCTATTCTCAGTATAAGCATGTGCAATCAGTATTAGAGCAGGTTCCTTCAAGTGTAGTTTAATAGCTAGAAGGTAGATCTCAAGAGTACAAATGACTTGTCAAGAAAGATTCTCCTCAAACAGTGCTCTATTTTTTGACTGAGCAAACTATGCCTTCTAGAGCATATGGATGTGCAATTTGTTAGACTAATCATGCATTACCTAATAGGCTAATTTATTCTCATGTACTTAAGCTAAACTTAAGAGTGTGTTTTATTCTTTTATTAGTTGAGTTATTATTAGATCATTCTATCTCATTTCATGAGATGTTGACACTTGCCATGATCTAATCCCTTTCTCATTTAGGGTTTGTTTTTATAAGCAATCAACCCTCATTGTATCATCTCTGAGACTCTTGAGATTCATGGAAGTTTTTCTTTTTGTAACTTTTTCTTGTTGAGGAATAACAAATCTTTGTTTCACAGATCTCTTGCATGAAAGGTGTTTTTGTTCATTGATTGATCCTATGTCTTGTGGGTTTTTACAATTCTAACATTGTATTAGAGAGTGGATTTAGAAAACCCCTTCTTGATTTATGAGGGCTTTCATCAACTAGGGTTACAAGGCATCAAATTTCAAATCTCCATTGTTTTTTTGCAATTTTTTGGAGTTGGACAAAATTTCGGTGCATTTTGGCGCAAAGAGGATCTCATCGTTGCGTTCAGAAGGTTGATTCGAATTTTGATTATAAATTCACCCATACTCCCCATTAGAAACTTTTGAGACAGTTCTTTTTGTACAAGGGTTGTATGGTCCTAGTATGGATGCATGTGCGATTTAAATAAAAATCATAAAAACAAGAGTTTTATTAAACTGTTTCTTTAAGTTTATTTTAAGTTTTTCCACCTTAGTAAGACAACTTGTCCATTCCCATCCACAACTTATTGACCAATGTGTTCTAGGAAAGTTAGGAATGCCCAAAAAATATAATAAATTATTATATTCTTGGTAGTCTATCATAGGACACCCTCTAGTCAAAGTATGAAAACAACACTCAACTGAATAGTTTTTCTCAGTTGTGCTCTTGCCATTATCTTTCCAAATCGAGCTTCAATTGAACCTCCAGATTCAAAAAGCTTCACCTTTCTTTGCATATGCTCATCATATTCTAGGGCATGCTTAACATGAAGACATTCTTCCTTTGATTTCCAATCTTACTACTGATTTTTCCTTTCCATCTATGATTTGTTTTTTATAAACTTTACTGATATGATTTTCTGTACTATCAAGTCTTAGCTACAACTTCTTGTCCCTTTTATATTTCCAACTACAAATCTTGTATTTTTTTGGAGGTTCATCTTTGTTTGCATTCTCCATTGGTTCAATGAATGGGTACTTTGACACATAGTCAATCTGAAAATTCCTTGTCTTATCCCACATGTGTCTCATTTTATATTTGGATTTTCTTTTCCCCTTCTTTGCACCAACATCATCTACAATGCCAACATTGTCATCTAGGTCAAATACTCATTTCAATTACCCTAGGTATCCCTTGGAACATCTATATCATTGCCATCCTTATTTGAATCAATTAACTCATTCTGACCTTCCTTTGAGATATTGTCTTCTTTGTTAATATTTGGTGCAAGTGTTGATGATGTGGTTCCATCTTGATCTAATGGATTGGAAGCATTTTCAAAGTATGACATTATGGTAACTCTATGTTTTGTGTATTTTGATGGCCTCCCTTCACTACCATGGGGACTCTTACTCTTGTTCCTGCTCAACATCTTTCACAAAATAAAAGTTTCCAAAAATGTCTTGTTGTTTGAGAAAGAATCATAGAATATAGATCCATGGGTCCTAGATGTATCTCATTCCATAGTCCTACTCAATATCATCTTTAAGATTGAAGAATGACAAAGAGATAAAAAAAACTTGAAACACTATGAAAAATGATCACTTACCTTTAGGTTATCACTGACTCACTATTCGCTAATGCAATAATGCTTATAGTTGTAAGATTGTAACTTGCCTATGATCTGAATCGAGAGCTCACAAGTTTAGAACTAAAAAAATCATGTAAAAATAAATTAGATTTTTATTGTAGTTATATCAATCCATATTTAACGAATTCCATCAGATTTTTGAATGGTATAGTAAAAACTTGGTGAATCTTGTGTGATTATACAATGATACATTTAAATCTTGGATGAATCAAACCTCGACAAAACACATACATTGTAATTTTTAAGACAATTATGGGCCTAGGATTAGTATGGAGTTATCATAGTATTGGAAAAATGGGTCCTCATACACAATTATTTTTTTATGTTATTAGCGAAATGTGTCCTCATACGTAAATATTTTTCAATGTTATTGGCGAAATGTGTCCTCATATGCAATTATTTTTAAAATTTATTCGAAAAAGGGTCCTCACACATAGTGAACATTTAATGTTGTTGGAAAAATGTGTCCTAATACACAATGTCGTTTTAATAGTATTGGTGAATATGTGAGTGATTTAATACATGCTTCCGAGATTCTAGGCAAAAATATTAATTAGACCATTGAAAATATGTAGTTTGTTATGGAGAAATTATTAATTACATATGTGTCACAAAATAAATTGATGATGAATTGAAATGCATTGAACTGATAATTCATAAAATTTGAGTGATCTGGCCACCCTGTTGGTTACAATATATTCACCAATTTTGAATTGACCAATATGAACTATTCACCAATCAGTGAAGATTCTCCACTAAAAAAATTATTGTCTATAAACTACATCATGGGTGTCTTTCCTCTTTCTATCACAAGAGTAGCTAGAGGAATATAAGGAACCACTTGAGGATGAAATATAGGCAGTGCACAAGGATATTTATGTCTGCTAGATTGTAAACTCTAAGCTTTGACTTTCTACATGAGTCAAAGTTATATTTTCATTTCTATTTTTTGTTTGATCATGCTAGCCATGGTTATCACTATCACAATTAAGTTTTAGCTTTTTTCAAAAGTCCTCTCGCCCAACTAGCAGTCACAATCATAGTCTCTCGCCTACTACCAACATTCCAATCCATTGGAAACATAAACACATCACTATGTAAGGAGAAAAGCCCACACAGTTGATGTGTGCAGAGCAAGCAAGGAAGTGCATAACCAATCGAGGGTAGCAAAAAAGTAACCCTATAGTAAGGCTTCCATCTTATTCATCACTTTAATGGTTCAATCTTCATGGATTATCAAAGGAAGACGTCAAGATGTCCATTTATACGACTCTTTGTCTATCAAAGAAGAGTGTAAACAAGAGAAAGGGGATGTTGATTCTTGGTCTAGTAGAAGCCACACTTCTACAATACAACACTTGTGCTACCTGATAATTGCAAGATCGATAAGATTAGGGTAAAATTGAATAATGACATTCTTAGTGCTCTTTAAGCTCAACCCCTCACCGATGTGCTACATAGGCTATGCTTTTAGTTTTTCTGTAAGGCTTTTCTATACCAATTTTATTCAATAGATATACTGATCTTTTTGGCCATTAGTACTTAAATTTTATACTTAACTCTATAAAGTGTTATTTTTGCAAAGGATTCTTATTATGATACCTGGATTTCATCTCAACCAAGACAAGAAGCTTAGAAATGAAGGGATGGCATAAATAGAATTTGGAAATCACATAGTGATGTTGCTCCTCGCCCACATGAATGGTCACACAACCCTTGGGGATGACCTTCTTTCTACAAGAAGACTCCAAAGGGCAGATGAGGGTTCTATTTCCAAACTTTGTCTTCCCTAAGAAAGGTCTCATGTGGTTGGGGGTTCAATCACAAGACCTCAACAAGGATATTTTCAACCTCAAGCAATAAAACATGCACCAAATTTGGTTTCCAAAGAGGCATGTGATATTTATAGCTTTGAAAACCTGTTTGCCCACTTTAATCTTCATGGCAACTTGAAAACTATTCTCTTTGTAAAATGCTCTTAGTATCAAGACAAACTAGTTTCCTTGTTTATTTTGATTGTAAAATTGTGTTAGTATCAAGACAGACTAGATTCAGATATACTATGGCTTAGAAATCCATTTCAAATATTTTCAAGGGATAAAAATTTAAAAATGTCATACAATAGGGATTCCGAAAATCCACATGATATGAGAAGTCAAGAAAATATATGATTTAAGTTAGTTTGATCATACAATAGGACTATTGAGATTATGGAGGTGTGGCACAATTCCACAATAATGAGGCCTCACAAGCATGATTAGGATGTGTCAAATTTCAAATTTTTCTAAAAATATTACTAAAATAGTTCTATGTGCACACTTCCTTAATAACAAGTATTTTACTCGATTTTTTGAATCTAGCAAAGATTTGAGTGTAGTGTACACTATGCATGAATTTTTTTGTAGAGGATTGATTAATTCTTATGCATGTATTCTTTGTTGCAAGTTCTGGCCTATATGTGTCTAAGGGCAATTCTATTAGGTTTTATCCCTATTCTATTTGTTAGAGCAATTAACCTAGGAAAATCATCTGCAAACAAACCTCCACAAAATACGAGAGAAGCAAATCGGGCTATTTCACTAGAGAAAATATATGAGATGAGATATATTACACAATGTACAAAGAGCCTTATAAAAGCATGAAAATATGTGGCGGGTGTAAAACTACCTGAAACGGGAAAAAACTACCCAACTAAATAAATGCAAAACTAATGCTTAAGTAAACTTAAGCATAAATGCAATTTACTCTAAGGGCGAGTGCATGGAAATGGGTAGCCATTTCGTGGACACCCTTCAAAAAAACTTTTGAAAAGCCATAATGCGAGCGCATTATTGATTGTTAAAAGAAAAAAAAAGTGCAAATTTGTCATTCTTATTTCGACTGTTTTTTTTTGTAGCCGCAGCCAAAACCCCCACATTTTCACGCTCGCGTTCTAGGAGGAGCAATTCAAAAAAATTATTCACCAACAATTGTTATTTATTCACAACAATGGCACCACGACAAGGAGGAGGTGTGAGAGGTAAGAATTCTATGGTTTTTGTTTTGAATTAGTTAGTTTTAGGTTGAATTTGATATATATTTGTTTGAATTTTTAGGAGATGTAAACCCTCAAAATACTCAACAGGAAGACCAACCAAATCCTCAAGATCAAAATCAACCACAACAACAACCTCCTCCACCAATCACTCAACCCCTTGATAGGTTGTCGTTAGGTCCTACTACTTTAGAATATTGAATGTCAATTAGTCGACCAGGCAATGTCCAAGGCAATTTGTAGAAGAAGATGATATGGATAACTCATTTTATATTTTCTATTTTTCCTTAAACTATTGAAATCAATTCTTAATCTAAGGCCTTTAAACAGTTTAACTGGAAAACAATTTATTCTAAGAAAAATAGGAAATACTAAGTTAAAAAGCATAAGACAACTAATTTAGAAAGCAACACAACTAAACTAGAAAGCACATAAACAAGCAAACTAAACAACTGATATACCACAGATGCAGAAAAATAAGTGAACTGACAATGAAACATTTTAAACAGTAAAGGATTTTATCAACTACGAAAGATAACTCATACTAATGAAAAAAAATGGTGCTCCAAAACTTCAGACTCAACTCTTAACAAACTTAATTACCTCCTATTGAACAGTTAGCTAACTTTAACAAATGAAACAACAAAACAGTAAAATACTTATGTATCTAAAATAACTTCCCTCGAGTGGCCAACTTGTGGGTTAACACTTTGTCTTTAAATCACATAAGCTACAAGTTCTGGACTCTATCCATTACGAAAAATCATCATCACTCATAATTCAACAGATTATCAATAGACATAAATCAGATAACTCATTCAACATTATTTGGAAAACCATGTGAACAACATAACGATACTTCCTCTGTCTTATTCATCACTTCTGAAATTACATTCTTATAGATAACTTATAACTAAATCCTAAATTTAAGATGGCATGGATAGCCATTGAAAAAATATACCTCAACTTAAAACTAACTTTGATGTCTTTAAAGCTCATAAACATATAGAAGGCTCGAGAAGAGCTATGAAGTTTTGATAACAAAATTTAAAAGAACATAAACTAAATCCTCAGTTCATCATCTCGATATTTAGGAGCAGGTTCACAACATTCACAACATTTATCCTTTACCATGCTTAAGGCACGTGCTGGTTCAACATTTGCAACAACTGCTTAGATGACCGATTAGACCCTACAAAAACACTCAAGTCAACCCATTAAACCTGCTTTGGAAAATTTCCTCAATTGATCAAAAGAAAGAAAGAAAGCATAATTTTCCTTAAAATAAGCAATTACTTCTCCTAAAGTTTAATAAATTGGCACAGACTTAGGATTGAGTTAGAAAAAGTAAGCTCTCCAGATTTTATTATGATGAGGTTATTTTTACCTCATCATTTCCTCCCCTACCTAATTTTTGGCAGGTCCTCCTACTCCATAGTTAAATCCCTAAGTCCTATTCCATTCCTCATATAGGGTGTTGAGATCATGTGCCTCCCTTGCTGTTGCATCAAAAGCTTTAGGGTCATAAATGAATCCTCTATGAAATGTCACACTCTCCCTCCATTCATTGAAAAGTCTGTCATTCTAATTCGTTGAAATATTGAAGGCCGAAGGTGGGTTGAGTAGCAAAGGAGGTTTGTATTTCATTCCTATCCATTTTGTTCTAAGAGTTTTTTAGGATTTTAACTAAGGCATTTGCTCTTCTAAATGACCATCTGATATTTAGAGGGGAAATAACCTCTCTTTTCTTTAGGTAAGCTAGTAGTGGGGTAAATCTTTCTTCGCAAGCATGCCATGCTTTT